>OX359284.1:24537829-25737829 GCA_947179155.2 Hedera helix
GAGTTGTCAAACTTAATGGATAAGGAAGGAAAGAGATATTTTGTGAAGTTTAACTAGAATTAATAATTTGTCAAGTCCATGTTGAAAGGAGAGATTAAAGGGGAATTGATAATTTTTCAAGTCCGATTAAAGGGGAATTGATAATTTTTCAAGTCCATGTTGGAATGAGAGATTAAAGAGGAATTGATAATTTTTCAAGTCCATGTTGGAATGAGAGATTAAAGGGGAATTGATAATTTTTTTCAAGTCCATGTGACCCCACTTGCTAGATTTTTATTGGTGGATGTCAAAGTGGAATTCAAATTAATTTAATTGTGTATTGAGAAGAGAGATTTAAGTGGATCTAATAATATTTAAAGTCCATAAAATAGATTGTATATTTTTCAAGTCCATGCTTGTGATTGGTAGATGTGAAAGGAAGTTCCAAATTGGTTGATAATTGTGTTGGAAAGAGAAATTAACTAGATTGAAACATCCATACAAGTCCATGGTACTACTTTTGCTAGATTGTATCTATCATCTTCCTCATTTTTCTTCCAAACCACCATTGTTGGAGTAGAGAGAGAAAGCTTAAAAAGTGAGCAAAACCTAATATCCCTAGTTTTAAAAGTGTTCTAGAGCTTGAGTTTTTCATAGATCTAGACTCTAAATCTTCAAAAGAGAACTTTTAAAGATTCTTTAGGAGAGAGAAAGTGGATGCAACCTCCATTCATTAACTATTTTGGAAGGAGGAGGAAGATAGCTTGTAGATCTAGAAGGTTTAAAAGTTTTCCAACCCTTTTCTTTATTTTCTTTTTCATTGTTGGTTATTCTTTTTGTGTTTATGCCATGGTTGGTTGTGGGAGATTTTGTGTTGTGGAACCATGAAGGGTTCAAAGGTATAAGGGCGGATCTTTGGTTGGAAGTTATGTGTTTTATATAATATGATATGTATTATGTGCTTAAAAAGGGTTTTGATGTGTTTTATGAACTCATTCATGTACAAATCTAGTTTTCATGCTTGGTAATGATACCTACATGTTAAGAGACTTTGTTGATGTTTAAACATGATTACTACATGTGTTAATAACCTTATGTGACAAGAAAACTAAAGATCTAGTAAAGAAATAACTTTGTAATAAAATCCTAGTTGGACAACTTACTTTGGACATGTAACAGTTTCAAACCGTAGCTTATTTTAAAAATCCGTCCACATTAGGACCTAGATATTCGAGTTGCGGAACTAACCCGACTGGATTGACCAAATTCTAAGTTACGGTCTATTTTTAATAATTTTTCCCGTAAAACTGTTCAAAGCCGAAAAACACTAAAAACCTACTGTCCAGAAATTTAAGGAGACTGTTTCGGCCATTAAACATGATTTAAAAATTCCAAGATTCTGGATTATGAAATTTTGTGTTGTAACGAATCTTCTATCCAAAAATGAGCTCATTGCAACTCCAGATGAGTGCGTAGTAGCTTAGCCAAGTTTTCGATTTGTAAAAATGAAATTGTTATAAGTTGAAAAATATAGCTTCAAACACTCTAAAATTGTTACATGATGTAATATATGGTGTCCAGAAGCTGTCGGTAAAGACTCAGATTTTTATGATAATAATTTGATTTTTAATAATTATTACCGTTTTGGACAAAAATGGCATAATTAAAAATAGTAAACAAAGTTGAAAAATTAAAAGAAAATTTTCCTGTGTATGAGGAACAATATTCTAGTGATTCCCTTAAGATATAAAAATAATAAGTTAATTTCATATTTTTGAAAAATATGTTTGTATCTTGAATAATTAAATGAGTAATTATGTAAAATCCTAATAAATTGTGAAGCATAATTTATTCAACCTAAAGGCATCAAAATGGCATAATGATTGTGTTATGTGATACATACACGTAATATGTGATAATTATGTGATAATTGGATTAATTGGAGTTAGCACTAATTGCTAGTTAACTTATTAATGATTAGATTTTCGAGAGAAAAATATTTTTATTCGCGTAACATAATTTGCGACTGAGGCAAGTTCTCTAACTTGCTCAAAGTTATTGATTGGTCATTCAATAGGCTATATTGAATTGTATAATGAATTGGAAATTCAATACGTTAAAAAGGAGAGTGCGATTTGAATACAGTTTGTTGGATTTTGAAAACAGTGTAGACGAGACAGAAACTAGTTTGTTGGTTATTTGTGGGAAACCACTCTGTATACTATATTGAACACTGTTAAAAACTCGATGTGTGCTAGTCTTAGAATTATGAATACGTATGGTGTGAATGTGCTAACTAATATTTGATTATGTGCTTAAATATTAGAAGAAGTGTTATGAGGTATAATAAGATATGCTAATTGAAAGATCAATCTTATAACTGATAGGTCTTTCATAAGAGGTTAAATTAAATTGTGTAGCAGTAATCGACGGGCAAGGCAAGTTTCCCTAACCTTACTCAAAGTTATATTGAGCAAGTTCCTGTTAACTCAACTTGAGTTGTTATGTTTCAAGCATGATAGTGGTTTAATTCTTTATAATTATTCCACCTCTTTAAATTATTGATTCACACGTAGTGCATGTTGCATATTTTCATCCGGTATGAAAGGTTGATCACCTTCATTACCATAAGGTTCAGTTAAATTTGTTCATGGTCATTATTGGCACTCAACATTAATTAATTCAGTCATTCAATTATTGAAATTATGATTCGTACTCTTTCACAATTATTATATTGTTGAAAATCCGAAAGCTTATTCTTTCTTTCAATCATGATATATCTTTATTGTATTTAAACTTGCTGAGCAAATTCGTTGCTCACCCTTACTATATCATGATAACAAATTTCAGATTAATACGATTATTCGAGGAAAGACGGAGACAGAAGCAAAGGACAAGATTATTATATTATGCATGATAACTAATTTGTTATTTGATGTAAGTTAACTGTGTAAACCTTTTTGTGAATCTAAAGGTATATATGTAAGTTAAGGTTAGAAACCTTGGGACATGTTGTAGAATACTCTGAAATAAACAATTTATGTTTATATATTCCGCATTAGTTATAGAACATGTATGAAGATGATGTATCGTGATGTACCAAGTCCAAGGTTCAAGGTACCCGGATTTGGGGGCGTTACAAGTACTCCTTACAACCCTTGTTTGCATTTAAAAAAGTATGAACGACCGAGTGTATCTTAATCTGAGTATGCCCAAATCATAGGTTACTTAATGTATCTTATGAATTGCACAAGACCTGATATAGCTTATGTTGTTAATAGACTCAGCAGATACACTCATAATCTTAATAAGGATCATTGGACTGCTTTATATAGAATACTCAATTATCTGCGAGGTACTATAGGATTTGGTCTATATTACTGCGGTAATCCCGCAGTTCTTGAATGATATAGTGATGCTAACTGGATCTCTGATTTAGATGAAACTAAATCCACGAGTGTCTATATATTTACCTTAGGAGGAGGAACAGTATCTTGAAAGTTTTCTAAATAGACTTGTACAGCTCGCTCTACTATGGAGTCAAAGTTTATTGCCTTAGAAAAGGCAGGTTCTAAAGCAGAGTGGCTCAAAAATCTTTTTGGGAAATAATCCCTTGTGGATGAGACTAGTTCCATCTGTGTCTCTGCATTATGAATGCCAAGCTGTTATAGGCAGAGCTAAGAATAAGAGCTATAATGGCAAGAGTAGGCATGTACGCCTAAGACATAATATTGTGAGACAACTGATATCTGATGGGATTATATCCCTTAATTTTGTTAGGTCAGAGATGAATCTTATGGATCCTCTGACAAAGCCACTAAGCAAGAGGCTAGTAAGCAGTACATCGAGGGGGATGAGACTATTGCCTATTACAGAGATCAACAGTGATGGTAACCCAACCTATGTGAATGATAATCCCATGAAGTAGGTTCATATAGGCAACAACAAGCCATTGGTTGATTGTTTGAGGCACTATCCATTTTATACATTTTTGAGTTCATCCCTATGGTGTAAGATAATGTAATTCTACAGTGGTAAAGGTTGAGTTATATACTCTTAATGTTTTCCATAGTCCTGTTGGGTGATCTTGTAGTGAGTCGAAATATTTTAATATAGAGAAATGAAATTCACTAACAGTAATTGTAAATTTCTGGGCGATTAAATTAAATCAGTATATGATGGTTTGTTTTATTTAATTATGTGTGGATATAATTAAAGGAACTATAGGAAGTTTCAGTTAATGGGTGGATTAAATTAATGGACCGACCTAATAATATTAATATCAATAAATTGATAAGATTTTTGGTTAATTAAATATTCATTTACATTGAATATAACAAGTCTAATTGGATTATGTAAATTAATTAATAAAATTATTAATTAATGGTATTGGGTATTTTAAAATTTAAGTGGCCTAATTAAATTCCAAGGAATTTAATTTGGGCAACCCAAAGCTTAGTTGCAATATAAGTAACAATTAGGCCACCAATTGTTTAATTAACAAAATAAATAGCAGCTCAGCCCAAGAGTAATAACATAAATCGGTAGAAAACTAGAGTGTGTCACTCATTTTGGGACAAAACCTCCAGGAAATAGAGCACGCTCAGTGCAAGGCTCAAGAAAATAGATTTTTTTTAAAGAAAGAAGAGACTTGTCTGAAGTCTGTGTACAACTCCAATTACCGCATCCGGAAGACCTAATATGGTTGTCTGGCAATTGGTAAATCGCATAGGAACTTAGTTGTCATTCACAAAAGAATTTACTCTACAACACAGAAGTTCTTATTTATTAACTCAAAATTTATTAGACAATATTATCCTCTTTGGATAATATTTTAATTACCGATCAGTATTATTATACGTACATTAATAATACCTCACTAAATTACCAACGCTTCTCACGTACTGAACAGCACCTTAATTGGTTACTAATATTATTAAGCCCTTAATAATATTCACCCAATTACCAATATTATTAATCCATTAACAATATTTACCTACTTACCATCAATTAGAAATTATTTAATGATAATGTACAACATTAGTAATAACTAAAGACTCCAACAATTACCCGTCAATTGTTTACACTTTATTACCCTTAATTCCTTCACATTATTTATTTAATATCATTTAAATAAATAATTAATTCACTTAACTTTAGTTGTTTATTTATCCTCACATAAACAATTATTTCCTTAATCTTAATTCAATCACACTGTTTATTTAATATTAATTAAATAAATAATTAACTCAATTAACTCTACTTGTTATTTAACATTTCATAAAAATTATCTCATTAACCTTAATTCACTTTAATTATTATTTAATATCATTTAAATATTAATTAATTATCCTTAATTCCTTTAATGATTATTGAATAACAATTTCATAATCATTTCTTAATTGATTACCTCCATTTATTATTTAATATTAATTAAATAACAATTATCATTTTCTTTATCTCCCTTTAATTATTATTTAATACCCCTTAAATAATAATTAAATAATTAATCTCCCTTATTTATTTAAAATAAATAATTACCTTTAAATTCCCTTTATTCATTATTTAATAACAATTAAATAATAAATAAATAATCATTGTTAATTATTATTTTATTTAAATAATAATTCATTCCCTTAAATATTATTCATTCACCTTATTTATCATTTAGAGTTTATTTAAATAATAAATAATTATTTTATTCGGGTCTCATATTATTTAAACCCCTAAACAATTTAAAATAATTGTTTAGTTATTCTAATTATTAATTAAATTAGTAAACAATTTTTCTTGACTCTCTTATTTATCATTTAATAATAAATAATTACCTGATAACCTTAACTATGCAATAATAGTTAATTATTAGTAATTACCTTATTTATTATTTAATAAAATAATAAATAATTAACTAATTAGTTTTAATTTCCTTATATTATTATTTAATATTAGTTAAATAATAATTAATTAATTACCTCTACTTCTCTTTAATTATTATTAATTAAATAACAATTTGTTAATTATTCTTACCTATTATAAGTTAAATAATAGGCAATTACCCTATTTTATCTTATCATTCTTTAATTATCATTTCATCAAATAATAATTAATTAATTACTTTTATTACTCTTTAATTATTATTTAATATTAAACAAAGATTAGTTACCTTTACTTATTATGTAATCCCATTAAATAATAAATAATCATTTTATTGACTTTAACTCCCCTTCAATTATTATTTAATGTTAGTTAAATAATAATTAATTAATTATCTTTATCTCTATTTTAATCATCATTTAATATTGTAATGACCGAGAAAATTACGAACCCAATTTTTTTTTTTTATTTAATTATATCCATAAGAAAATATGAGGTGTGAGGTATGAAGTATGTGATAAGTTGTATGATGAGAGGTATTAAATTAGTTAATTAAATTAATTAACTAAAGAAGGAAAAAGATTTCGAGAGAAGCTTATGTGATGAAATCACATAAGCTTGAATGTTGGCCTTGTATGGCAATTAAGAAGATTTATAGTAAACAAGTTAATTACTTGTATGAATAATGAGAAAGAAGAAGCAAGTGAATTATTTAAGACAATCCAATATGGGAATAATTGTTTGTGTATGGTTAACTATATTATAAACCCAATTTGATGATAAGGGTTAGTGAATGAATTAAATTAATCAAGTCAAAGTACTTGTATTAATATGTGTTAGGGTTTCATTAAAACAAACCCAAGAATTTGTAAGTAATAGTGTTATGTAAGCTAATTTAATTAAGGAGTCCAATGGACTTATAAATAGCAAATCTAATTGGATTATATAATAAGTCCAAATGATATATTAAACTAGTTCCAATAAACTAACCTAGTAGCCTATATAATTTAATTAAACATTGATCAATGTAATTAATTAAACTAGCACAATGCTTGTTTTAATTAAATGTAACATAGATTATTTAAATGTTAGCCCAATGTGATAAATAAATTGAGCCCAAACAAATTAAATGAATGAGCCCAACTTATTTAATACCTAAGTCCAAAGTGGAGCCCAATAGGAAGTCAAAATGTTGGTCAAACATTATATATAGGTATATATATCAATTGGTGTATATATGAATAATAAATGTAATAAAAAATAAAGCAAAAATGGGGGATTTATCCCATTTTGCTGAGATTTAGGGGGCCCCACTTGGGGTTGCTTGATTTTCCAAGTTGCTTATAATTTACTCCTTGTCATAGTAGGTGAACAACTAAGGTCAATCACAATGTCAATCAACCTAGTCATTCATGCAATAGTAAGCACCAATTAGCCTTAATTTGACCAACATTGGTTGATTAGGAGAATTGATGATGGTTTAGTAGATGACTATAAATAAGATACTCCACACAAGTATTATGTTGGTTGGTTCATTTGCTAGAGATTTCAAGAGTGAAAAGAGAGAGCATTTGAGAGCTAAAGAGAGAAATACTTGTAAGTTGAGAGGAAAAAGCTAGAGAGCTTGTGAGCTAGTGTGCTAATGGTTCACTCAAGAAGGAAGAAGAGGCCTAGCAAGAAGAAGATCTCCATAGAAGGAACTATGAAGGTTGAAAAGTGTTCTAACCCTTCCTTAGTTAATTTCTATGGTCTATATATGTTTTAATCGGTCAAAAAGTATTTTTAACCGATCAAAAGTTATTTTGATGATCTAGAAGTCTAAAACTATGATATATAGGTATATTCATGGTTTGATATAGTTAAATCATGTTTTGGTATGAGCGGTATGCATAAAAATGCAAGAAATGTCTATATTAAGCTTTACCGGTAAAAACCTAGGTAGCTATATGGTATTTAATGTTGTAGTTTGAAATGTACAAGTTGGAAAAATAATTTTTATGACTAAAAGGTTACCTCTATGAGTTTTTAAGAAAACCCAACTTGAATCTTTCAAAAATATGGAAAAATAAAGAAGTTATGAATTTTTCCTCAAAGCATGTTGATTTTAAAACCCTAGGTTGCATTGTGAACGATTTTAAGCCTAGTTCCGTTCAGAATTTGGAATTGTGATATAAAGAGAAATTGTAGAGGGGGAAATTCTAATGAGAATGGACTCAAGAATCACCCCAAAATGTTTTTAAATGAAGAAGTTATGGCTGTCGGAGCGTCGGAGGGTCGGGCAGTCCAAATTAGGGTTTTTGAAAATTGGCCGAGCGCCTACTGAGAGCCTACCAAGCGCCTAGGCGCTTGAACCGGCTGTCTCTGAGGGCAGACTTGGTCCGGGTCGGGTCGGGTCGATCCGGGTCGGGTCGGGCCGGTCCGGGTCGAGTTTTTTTGTGAAAATTTAAGTTAAAATAAGTGTAAAATGAATGTGTTTAAATAATAAACCAATATATTTAGAGTCTATAAGAGACAAATTGGTAGCTAAATGTTTAAAATAAAGACTAAGGTTAACACAATTAAAAAGTTAACTATTGGTATTATTTGAAGAGTATTAAAATATTATTGAATGTTGAATAATATTAATATGTGATTAAAATGTTGTTAAATGATTAATAACATTTGTAAATGATTAAAATATTATTACATGGTTAATAATATTAATAGGTAATTAAAATATTATTAAAGGATTAATAATATTAATAAGTGGTTAAAATATTATTAAATAATTAATAATATTAATAAGTGATTAAAATATTATTGAATAATTAATAATATTAGTTAAGAATTTAAAGTATTATTAAAGGGTTAATAATATTAGTAAGATAGTAGAATATTATGAAATATTAAGAAATGAGTAAAATATTATTAAATGGTTAATAATATTGGTATGTGAATAAAATATTATTACATGGTTAATAATATTAATAAGAGAGGATAATATTATTAAATGGTTAATAATATTAACAAATGATTAAAATATTATTAAATGATTAATAATATTATTTTGAGTGTAAAATATTATTAAATGGTTAATAATATTAATATGTGATTAAAATATTATTAAAATGATAATAATATTAATAAGTGATTAAAATATTATTAAATGGTTAATAATATTAATAAGAGATTAAAATATTATTAAATGATTAATAATATTAATAAATAATTAAAATATTATTAAATGACTAATAATATTAAGAAGAGAATAGAATATTATTAAATGGTTAATAATATTAATGAGAGAAGAAAATAGTATTAAATGATATTATTTTGAGTGTAAAATATTATTAAATGGATAATAATATTTAGAAGTTATTGAAGATATTATTTGATGAATAATATTATTTGAAGAGTAAGACATTATTAATAATGTTAACATATGATTGAAATATTATTAAATGATTAATAATATTAACTAAGGATAAAGATATTATTAAATGATTAATAATATTATTAAGAGGGTAAAATATTATTAAATGATTAATAATATTTATGATTAAGATGTTGTTTGATGATTAATATCATTGGGGATAGTGTAAAGCATTATTTAATTATTAATAATGTTAATAAGTGTTTGAGATAATAAAGAGGTTAAGAGAATTATTAGATGGTTAATAATATTAAGGAGTTAAGTGATTTATTATTGAAATAATAAATGGTTAAAATATTATTATACGATTAATAATATTATATGTTGTATTTATATATTATCAAATGAGATAATATTATAAAGCAATGAAGTGATGGTTATGTGAGTTGAAATATTATCAAGGGAATTGATAATATTATTAAGAGTTTTAAGGTTATGATTAAGTGATAGATGATTTAAGATATATTTGTTAAGGTTATTAATGTTAAATAAACCTATATGTGTTATGCTAATTGGAGGATCAATGTTATTGAATATTAGGTCACCCAAAGGAAGTATTTTTAAGTTGAATAGCAGTAGTCAGCGGAACAGGCAAGTTCTTCTTAACCCTAACTTGTATTTATTGTTGCAAGTTTCCTTCAACTTTATGTACATTGAGCTATTCAAATTATTGTTGAGCAAATTCTACACTCGTAGTTATTTGACAGAACTTAAAGTGGATTAATTATCTAAAATTATTCCACCTCATTATTGGTTATTGTATTCGCACATAGTGCCTTTGCAAATGTTATAGTTCAGTAATTTATGAACTGTTTAAGAATGTCTAAGTTAATTGTTTCGGCTAGACAAATGCATGTTTAAATTCATCTAATTGAATATTATGAAAGCTTATCCAAACCATTGGCTGGTGCGGATTCTTACAGTAAGACTGAGAAAGAACAACCCTAGTTAAAGGGGATTTTTATTTGTCGGGAAACCGAATGCGCGCAAGAAATCTAAATGTTATGCATATACATAGGACATGAGAGGACTGATCCCCTCGAGTGTCCCGTTATTTTTAACAAGGTGTCAGACATTGTATGTCTGTTCTACCTTAGTAGTAGTTCAGGGTCCTTTGCGACCACTCAGCAGTAAAGAGTCAATCCATTCTTTTGTTGAACATTGATTCTTGTTATTTCACAATTGTTATTTATTGTTGAAACTCTCGAAGATAAATCTTTTTCATTCATGATATATCATTTCTTATTTAAACTTGCTGGGCAAAGTAGTTGCTCACCCTTGCTATATCATGAACTATTTTCAGTTAAGCCGAGTTATCTAAGGTGTATCACGGCAAAGGACAGATGAACGAGTAGACGTAGTTAGTTCGTACTATTTGTGTAAACCTTTTGTATTATAAGGTAACGATGATGTATTAAGGTTAGTGGAACCTGGGATTGAAGGTACGTTTTGTAATGAAATTATGTATGTTTTTCGCGAGTTATTGAAGTTTTAATTTATGAATGTTTGTTAAGTGATGAATAGTGAGCACCGAACCCGAGGTTCAAGGGACCCGGATTTGGGGGCGTCACAAATATTAGTTAAATAATGATTAATTATCTTTATTTATTATTTACATCTAATTAAATAACAAATAATTAGTTTATTTAATTCTTCTTTAATTATTATTCAATATAATAATTAATTACCTCGGTATCTTTATTTATTATTTAATAAATAATTAACTATTTTAGTTTACTATTCACTGTTCACTACATGCATTATATTGCACCTACATCGTTCGGTCGTAGAGCTCTCAGTCGTAGAGTACTGGTCGTAGAGTGCTGGTAGTAGAGTGCTGGTAGTAGAGCATTGGTCGTAGAGTACTAGGAGGAGAGTGCTGGTCGTAGAATGCTGGTAGTAGAGCACAGGTCGTAGAGTACTGGTAGTAGAGTCCTGGTAGTAGAGCACTGGTACTAGAGCACTGGTCGTAGAGTCCTGGTCGTAGAGTGCTGGTAGTAGAGTCAAGGATTTAAGTAGGAGTTTTGTGACAACCCAAAATTTCGAATATATTTTATAAGAATTATAATATATATATATATATATATATATATATATATATATATATATATATATATATATATCGAAACCTTTCTTCAGCGAACTTTCTCCAGCGAACTGGCAACGGACTTAAAAAAAAAATTGAAACGCTGCGTTTAAAGGAGGCTGAGGCTGATGTACTTCAAAATAAAAATGTGAAGGACACACTCTCTCTCTCACCTCCTATACAACCCAAATCGTCTCTCTCTCATTATCTCAACAAACACACTCTCTCTCTCTCACTGCGACCGGCAACATCTGAGAAGGAAAGGCAACGACCCGACGAATTTTTCTCTGCCTCCCTCAGTTCGCTACGTTCTGAGAACAAAAGGTAAAGAACCATAAGAAAAATTTCTATGCCCTAATTTTTCAATTTATTGGGGCAAGCCAGATGTTCAGTACGCTGCGTTTTGATCTGGAGAAGTCTGGGTGCCAGCTCTGGCATATCACCTAATTTATCAGATATTGAAAGTTCTAAGTTAATAGAGTTCAACTGATATCTGATAAATTAGGTGATATGCCAGAGCTGGCACCCAGACTTCTCCAGATCAAAACGCAGTGTACTGAACATCTGGCTTGCCCCAATAAATTGAAAAATTAGGGCATAGAAATTTTTCTTATGGTTCTTTACCTTTTGTTCTCAGAACGTAGCGAACTGAGGGAGGCAGAGAAAAATTCGTCGGGTCGTTGCCTTTCCTTCTCAGATGTTGCCGGTCGCAGTGAGAGAGAGAGAGTGTGTTTGTTGAGATAATGAGAGAGAGACGATTTGGGTTGTATAGGAGGTGAGAGAGAGAGTGTGTCCTTCACATTTTTATTTTGAAGTACATCAGCCTCAGCCTCCTTTAAACGCAGCGTTTCAATTTTTTTTTTAAGTCCGTTGCCAGTTCGCTGGAGAAAGTTCGCTGAAGAAAGGTTTCGTATATATATATATATATATATATATATATATATATATATATATATACATATATATATATATAAAATTCTTATTATAAGACGAAACGGGTCAAATGAATAAAATATATATTTAATTTGGAATATGTGATATATGTGGTGGATAAAATATGTATATATTTAAATGTGAAATATATACAATTATTTTAAAAAGTAAATTTAATAGTTAATTAAAACTATTAATTAATTAATTGGAATTAGTTATGAAATTGTATTATGTTATGGAAAATATGGTTATGTGTATTATATATACACCTATATTTGAAAATTTTGGGAATTTATAGTTAAATACACTATTGAATTCATTGATTTGAATTAACCAAGAAAATGAAATATGAGAGCCAAGAAAAATTAATAAATCAATATTAACTAATTGGTATTGAGTTAAGATTATAATATAAATTAATATAATTTGTAAGCCTTGAATGACAATGGAGTCTTTATGAATTAAATTTCATAAATGTGTAATTAATTCACTTAAATAAAATAGTGAATTAATGAATATATATTATATTGTGATAACCCGAATATTAGCAATATTTCTTTTAAATGATTTAATAAATGTTAGCTATTAAAACCTAGTTTGAGAAGCGAAAGGTGTATAGAAATGATTAAAATATTTTAATCTGATATGTGTTAGGAAGAACCTATATGCTATATTACATATATTGAAAAGTAAGGCTTTTGATTTAAAGGCTCTAGAAAGAAATTGATATGTGGAATTAATTCGTGTCGTGATATGAGAGTAATAAATATATATGAGTGTATATTCAGTTACCAAGTAAATGGAACGAAAAGGAAGGACACGTAATTTAAGGTAGTAATTACATGAATATATATTGAGTTATAAATTAAATGGAAATGAAGAGAAGAGCCATGCAAATTATTTGAGTAAATTACATATGTATGATTTGTGATGTGTTAATTAATAGACTTAAGTAATATAATTATGTTATGATAGGCCTTGATTGTTATGTAAAGAGTTTTAACTAATTAAGAAATTAATTTAATTAACTATGTTATGCAATAAAGATTCAATAATTATTTCATAGCCTAAATTAGTAATTGGGAAGGTAAGGGTCTGTGACATTTTATTTAGGAATGACCCGAATGAATTTAAGATTTAAACCTAAGCCAATTTATTGGGCATTTCAGGTAGCAATATTAAAGGCCCAAAGTTATTTGTATAAAGTCCAAAGTGGTGTTTGCTATCAAGCCAAGGTTATAAACTTCTACAGCCCAAATGCTTGGGCAGTTGATTAACAAAATTAAATCAAATAGGGGTACTCTTAGCAGCTTTTTCGGTAGTCAAGGTGGGGATTCAAGGGGCAGAATTATTAAGCCCAAGTCTTGTAACATTTAAACCCAATTAGACTTGTTAATTATTAACCCAATCGGCAACCCAATGTGGGTTTATGGAATAACCAATTCAGCAGCCAAGTGGAGTCTTAAGTGCCCAAGTGTAACGTGAAAGTTGATGGATGGTGGCTCTATGAAGTAACCGGGTAGAGCATTATTTGCCAGGAGTACAAGTTTTATATAGTATGCAAATGGAGAGCCTATTTTAGTAGCTACAAGGGAGTTTAAGATGAGACTTGTTGAGTCTAAAGGGCAGTAGTTGTAGCACAGTTCGGCAGACCTAAGGAATAGCTGGGAGTGGTCTTATGGAGGCAGTTCGGCAGACCCCCTTTAGGGGACAGCAAGGGGGTAGTCTAGTGGGTCTTGTACAGGGCTATGCTAGCTCTAAATAGCTGATGAAAAGGAGGGAAGTTACTCGGTCCCTTTTAATCATCCAAGTTTTTACTACATTTCATTTTAAGCCTAAGTATAGAAAGAAAGGGGGAAGAGTACCCAGGAAGGGAGGAAGAAGAAAAGAAGGGACTGCTACAGCAGTTTGGTAGCAACTTAGGGGCAAAGCAAGATTGAACATCCAGCTTTTCATTTAAAGGTTTAAGTTACTACATCTTATAACTCCTAATCTAGTTAATGATATTATCAAGTTATATATTGTTAGTTTTAATGCTTGTTGTAGGGGGATTTGTGAAGGATCTGGGGTTACAAGAAGTTTATAATGGTGATTATGTGATTACATTTTAGTTCATGTAAGCAAAACTAAGAAGAAATCAAATTTTAACTAAACAAAACCTTAGTTTTACTTCTTGTATAAAATGGGTTTGTTAAATTTCAAATGTTAAGCTATATTATGGGCATGAGTCTGTAGAGAAGATTCTTAGAAATCTAACAAGCTAAACGATTCATTATATGGTTGAGAAACTATGGAGAAATGAGAAATAAAACTTCGCCGGAAAATATTTTTCGGATACTTGTTTCAACGTGAAATCGCTAATAAATTTGGGAAATAATTATATGTATGGACACCTGAGAATGTGTAGATGAGATCTGGGCAAGAAATTCCATGAAAACTCGCCGGAAAATCTGCACAGTCGCCGGAGAAGATGGCCGGAGTTTCGCCGCCGACGAACTTTTTTGGTAGAGCCCGTTCCTCTATGTTAGAAGCAGAATCTGGAAATAAATCCTTCTACAAAGTTGTAGATAATTAAATTTCGTGTGGAATTGACAGAAGATTCATAATTTTCGGATAAACGGGCTAATTATTATGATTTTCGGAAGTTTTAGCACATTTAAAATTATAATTTAATTACAAAAAAAATTATTTGTTTTCTGACAATTATTTTACAGTAGTGTTATGATATTATTTCTGAATTACCAAAAAATTTTGGTGAATTATTGGAGAGCTTAGATATTTATTGTATTTTTATTGTTATTTAAAAATAGTGAAAATACATAGAAAATTCTATGAATGTTTGAAAATTATGAAAATTGGTGAAAAATCTTATATTAATATAAGATAAATGTTGATAGTGTTTGGAGAATATAATAAATATTTAGGATTAATATTTAAATATTTTAAATATTAATCTAGTTAGTGTAATATTATATTTTCCAAATTTATGATTAAATTAATTATTTATTATTTAATTAATATTAAATAATAATAAAGGATGATAAATTAATTAGTTATTATTTAATTACTATTAAATAATAATTAAAGACAAATAAGATTGACTATTTAATTATTTATTATTTAATTAACTTTAAATAATAATTAAACCTTATTAGTTATTCTTTTGATTGAATAATAACTAAAGATATTTAAATTCTTACTAAATTAATTATTTATTATTTGATTTACATTAAATAATAAATAAACCTAATTAGTTATTATTTTTGATTAAATAATAACTAAAGATATTTAATTTCTTACTAATTTACTTATTTATTATTTGATAAATAAACCTAATTAGTTATTATTTATTATTAAATAATAACCGAAGATATTTAATTACTTACTATTTAATTAATATTAAATAGTGATTAAAGGAAGTTTGATTTAATGAAATAAATGTAATGTCATTAACTCACTAATTAAACAATTATAATAAATTGTTTAATAGTTTAATAAGTGTTTTTCACTTAAGAAAATTTCTATAAATTAATTAAGTCATTAACTTAAAATCAAATAATCATTTTACAGGGTCAATGATAGTATTTCAAATTATTTGTTATGTGATCATTTAATTGCTAGATAAATAACATATGTAAATATTAAATAATGAGTAAATATAGTTAGTTATTATTAAATAATAACTAAATGTAATTAGTTGATTACTATACTAAATAGTAATCAAATGAAATTGAGTTAATCATGTGATTAAGTTTAACCGAGATTATCGTCCGGTAGAAACTAAGTAGTGGATCGACCTAAACAAATATAAGGTTCAAGTGTTACTGTTGTGACATTAATGAATGTCGGGAGTATGAAGTTAAGTACAAAAGGTTTACGGAGTTAAATCAAAATATTGTAACGAGTCCACAAGATACTAGAATAATAAATCAACCATATTGAATGAATGGGACGATAAAATGAAGTAGATATCTTAAAAATAAGATTTAGGTATTGAGTCAAACCTTGACAGTGTTGATCTTACATACTGTGTAGGTCGCGCAAGAAACGAAAAAAAAAAAAAAAAAGGATGGCGTAAAATGGTTATGCAGTCCAGGCAAGTTTTTCAGAACTTGCTCCTATGTGATAACTGTTATTATGTGTGACATGTTTTGATATGCGAACATGAGTTTATGTGCTTTTATGCCATAATGTGATTAAACTGTTGTTGTTCAACTGATAAGTTGATTTAGTTGTTATTTGTGAACTGTATAAATCGTAAAGTGACAAGCATGTTAATACAGATCATGAATTATGTTTTAGTCCATCTACATGTATAAAATGTCATATATGGATATATTAATAAGCAGACATGATGCATAAATTATGTGTTATGTGTAACTGTAAAACTTGCTGAGCAACGTAGTTGCTCATTCTTGCTTAAATAAATATTTTCAGCTACGTGCGAGACATATGAGGCTCCAGTAAAGATCAAGGACATAAAATATTTATGCACTATCCCAGGAATTATAGATATTTTTGGTAAACCCTTTGGGAGTAAACAGTGTTACCAAAAGGTATAGACTGTAAAGAAATGGTAGTTTAATATTTAAATCTGTTGTGTACCAAAGTAAGGTGTTATGTAGTTATGTGCAAGAGTGAAGGGTCAAAATAAGTTTTGAATGATAAATAGACTTAAAAGATAATTGTAAAGTTAAGGGCAATTAATCTGCATATCTTTTGTAGTAAATTAGGTCATGATATATATTTATATATATGATCTGAGTTGTTCAAAGATTTACGTAAAGATTGCGAGTCTAAGATAAATGACTAAAGAATTATTTGTAAAAGTTTAAATTAATGAGTTTTTAGCAATTATATTCTTGAGATATATTGTGAATTTAAGTACAAGGTTGTACGTTTAACGAGCAGGATTCGGCGTGGCCATCACACGGATTTTCGGGTCGTTACAATTGGTATCAGAGCTAATAAGTTATAGTTCTTAGGTAGCAGTACCTTAGGCTATAATCGTGGATATATATTGAAAGCAGTGAAAGGATAAACTCATATGGAGTTTAAGCGATAAGAACTGAATATATGAAATTTATAATGGATGAGTAAGGAAATTGTAAAATGAAACGATCATAGAATAAACGAGGAATCGTAGAAATGTAATAAATAAGATCACAAGATGATCAGAATAAAATCATGGGATAACAAAAGATCTGTTAAATGATTAAGATAATGTTTAAATAGCATGACGCAATACAAAGGTAAATACTATGAAATAGTATGAAGTAAACTCGGGAAGAGTGGAATGTGTGAGGTATGAATTGGGAAAAATTCATATCAAGTTAAGAAAAGTTAGAAGTTGAAGGTTTTCAATTGAGGACTCATGTTAGTGGCTGAGTTGTACAATTCCTTGTATGGGCGGGAAATTTGTACTTGGTTTGAAAACCACTTAGCTTCCTATTAGATTAGTGGCTGAGATAACCAATTTCTTGTATGGGCAAGAGATTGTATTTGGTTTGACGACCACTTGGTTTCCTATAGTGATAATCAATTAAAACCTGGTGTCGCGCTATTCACTATATGTATATTGAGAAGGTGATTCTTTTCTCATGTGTATAACGGATAGGTAGAGGATGTTAAGATAAGTCTGTGTTCTGAGAACTGACACGTATGGTAAGTTCGTGACTCATAGTCATGTGGTGGAGCCCCTCAGCGAATGGGCGACTTTGGCCTGACTAGGACAAGCTCTTCAAACCATATAATTATGGTAAGTTCCTGAGCCCAAATACGTGGTAAGTTTGATGAACAGTGAGTGCGGGTAGAGTTAAGTAGCAAGATTTAAGCTATAATAGATATAGTAATTAAGCTGGAAAAGATGAGGAGAAAAATTAGTGAATATTTAAGATTTTAGAATATTCCAAATCTTCTAGCTATGCTAGACTTTGAAAATCTTAAAATCATGCTTATGTGCCTTTAAAAATACAAAAGTTTTCTGGTTATCATCAACACATTAATTTGAGGTGTGAAATGTCACATCTTTACTATTGTGGTATGATAAAACAAAAGTAATTTTTCAAATATTTTGAAATGTTCAAAGGAGAGTCTATGCTACTTGATTCAGCTAGACAAAATTGATTTTAAAATATCAAAATATATTTACAAAACCATCTTACGCCATTGAAGCCATGGTGTGGAGATGAAGTATGATGGAATCCTCAACGTATCTTCTGTGAAGGTGCGGTATCATGAAGTCATAGTGATGACGGAATCCTCAACGCACTGTGCCAAAGATGCGGTATCATGAAGTCATAAAATGATTTTTCATTTTCACTTAAAATAGTTTAAAAAGTGCTAGAGTTCATGGTTCATGAACAATTTAATTATGGTGGTCTAGGCCATTTGATTCGGCTAGACAACTTTTAATCGAAAGTGATAAACTTCAAAATTTTATTGCACGTGTGTGCTCTTGAAGAGTTTTAAAGTTTCGATTGATATCTGAACTATTATTGTAGGTCTATGCCAATTGTTTCGGCTAGACATTTGCATGTTAGACATTTAAAAGCTATCCAAACCTGTTGTTGGTATGGATTCTGAAGCTGAGAGAACAACCCATAATGGGGAGCAACCTAAGTATCGGATAAATGATACATGGAATAACCTAAGAGGGTCAAGCAAGAGACTGATGCCTCAAGTGCGGTTTGGACATGTAACCTAAGAGGGTCAATCAAGTAACTGATGCCTCACCAGACGTTCATGGTCAAGGTGGCCACTCAGCATTTAAAATCAATTGTCACTTATCAAATTGTGCATTGATTATATCGAATTCATATTATTGAATCATTTTGTGAATTTAAAAGGGTAAGTCGAATGATTGATTCATTGGTATTTGTTCATGGTCTTTATGACCCTTCAGTCAGATATGGCATTATTTTAAAGGAATTCTTTTTTTTACTTCCTATTTATTCAAGCTCCTTCACAATTATTGAACAATTGTTAAAGACTTCTGAGAAATATCCCAATATTGTGCAAATTGAATGGGTAGAGGTATAAATTTTAGAGGAGATTGGTCATATAATTAGATGATCAATGAAGAATTCTCAGAAAATAAGAAATTTGATGGGTTAGATCGAGAACCTAATAGACAGATTGAGCAAAAATAAGTATGCTATAATTTCGGGGACGAAATTCTAAGAAGGGGGGGTGAATGTCACAACCCGTGTATTTATGAGGTTATATATAAATCTTGTATGGGAGTGTTTTGAAATTGCGATTCCGAGGACGAAATCTTTATAAGGAGGGAAGAATGTGACAACCCAAAATTTCGAATATATTTTATAAGAATTTAATATATATAAAATTCTTATTATAAGACAAAACGGGTCAAATGAATAAAATATATGTTTAATTTGGAATATGTGATATATGTGGTGGATAAAATATGTATATATTTAAATGTGAAATATATACAATTATTTTAAAAAGTAAATTTAATAGTTAATTAAAACTATTAATTAATTAATTGGAATTAGTTATGAAATTGTATTATGTTACGGAAAATATGGTTATGTGTATTATATATACACCTATATTTGAAAATTTTGGGAATTTATAGTTAAATACACTATTGAATTCATTGATTTGAATTAACCAAGAAAATGAAATATGAGAGCCAAGAAAAATTAATAAATCAATATTAACTAATTGGTATTGAGTTAAGCTTATAATATAAATTAATATAATTTGTAAGCCTTGAATGGCAATGGAGTCTTTATGAATTAAATTTCATAAATGTGTAATTAATTCACTTAAATAAAATAGTGAATTAATGAATATATATTATATTGTGATAACCCGAATATTAGCAATATTTCTTTTAAATGAACTATTAAATGATTTAATAAAGGTTAGCTATTAAAACCTAGTTTGAGAAGCGAAAGGTGTATAGAAATGATTAAAATATTTTAATCTGATATGTGTTAGGAAGAACCTCTATGGTATATTACATATATTGAAAACTAAGGCTTTTGATTTAAAGGCTCTAGAAAGAAATTGATATGTGGAATTAATTCGTGTCGTGATATGAGAGTAATAAATATATATGAGTGTCTATTTAGTTACCAAGTAAATGGAACGAAAAGGAAGGACACGTAATTTAAGGTAGTAATTACATGAATATATATTGAGTTATAAATTAAATGGAAATGAAGAGAAGAGCCATGCAAATTATTTGAGTAAATTACATATGTATGATTTGTGATGTGTTAATTAATAGACTTAAGTAATATAATTATGTTATGATAGGCCTTGATTGTTATGTAAAGAGTTTTAACTAATTAAGAAATTAATTTAATTAACTATGTTATGGAATAAAGATTCAATAATTATTTCATAGCCCAAATTAGTAATTGGGAAGGTAAGGGTCTCTGACATTTTATTTAGGAATGACCCGAATGAATTTAAGATTTAAACCCAAGCCAATTTATTGGGCATTTCAGGTAGCAATATTAAAGGCCCAAAGTTATTTGTATAAAGTCCAAAGTGGTGTTTGCTATCAAGCCAATGTTATAAACTTCTACAGCCCAAATGCTTGGGCAGTTGATTAACAAAATTAAATCAAATAGGGGTACTCTTAGCAGCTTTTTCGGTAGTCAAGGTGGGGATTCAAGGGGTAGAATTATTAAGCTCAAGTCTTGTAACATTTAAACCCAATTAGACTTGTTAATTATTAACCCAATCGGCAGCCCAATGTGGGTTTATGGAATAACCAATTCAGCAGCCAAGTGGAGTCTTAAGTGCCCAAGTGTAACGTGAAAGTTGATGGATGGTGGCTCTATGAAGTAACCGGGTAGAGCATTATTTGCCAGGAGTACAAGTTTTATATAGTATGCAAGTGGAGAGCCTATTTTCAGTAGCTACAAGGGACTTTAAGATGAGACTTGTTGAGTCTAAAGGGCAGTAGTTGTAGCACAGTTCGGCAGACCTAAGGAATAGCTGGGAGTGGTCTTATGGAGGCAGTTCGACAGACCCCCTTTAGGGGACAGCAAGGGGGTAGTCTAGTGGGTCTTGTACAGGGCTATGCTAGCTCTAAATAGGTGATGAAAAGGAGGGAAGTTACTCAGTCCCTTTTAGTCATCCAAGTTTTTACTACATTTCATTTTAAGCCTAAGTATAGGAAAGAAAGGGGGAAGCGTACCCGGGAAGGGAGGAAGAAGAAAAGAAGGGACTGCTACAGCAGTTTGGTAGCAACTTAGGGGCAAAGCAAGATTGAACATCCAGCTTTTCATTTAAAGGTTTAAGTTCCTACATCTTATAACTCCTAATCTAGTTAATGATACTATCAAGTTATATATTGTTAGTTTTAATGCTTGTTGTAGGAGGATTTGTGAAGGATCTGGGGTTACAAGAAGTTTATAATGGTGATTATCTGATTACATTTCAGTTCATGTAAGCAAAACTAAGAAGAAATCAAATTTTAACTAAACAAAATCTTAGTTTTACTTCTTGTATAACATGGGTTTGTTAAATTCCAAATGTTAAGCTATATTATGGGCATGAGTCTATAGAGAAAATTCTTAGAAATCTAACAAGCGAAACGATTCATTAAATGGTTGAGAAACTAAGGAGAAATGAGAAATAAAACTTCGCCGGAAAATATTTTTCGGATACTTGTTTCAACGTGAAATCACTAATAAATTTTGGAAATAATTATATGTATGGACACCTGAGAATGTGTAGATGAGATCTGGGCAAGAAATTCCATGAAAACTTGCCGGAAAATCTGCACAGTCGCCGGAGAAGATGGCCGGAGTTTTGCCGCCGGCGAACGTTTTCGGTAGAGCCCGTTCCTCTATGTTAGAGGCAGAATTTGGAAATAAATCCTTCTAAATTATTGTAGATAATTAAATTTCGTGTGGAATGGACAGAAGATTCGTAATTTTCGAATAAACGGGCTAATTATTATGATTTTCGGAAGTTTCAGCACATTTAAAATTATAATTTAATTACAGATAAAATTATTTGTTTTCTGATAATTATTTTACAGTAGTGTTATGATATTATTTCTGAATTACTGAAAATTTTTGGTGAATTATTGGAGAGCTTATATATTTATTGTATTTTTATGGTTATTTAAAAATAGTGAAAATACATAGAAAATTCTATGAATGTTTGAAAATTATGAAAATTGGTGAAAAATCTTATATTAATATAAGATAAATGATGATAGAGTTTGGAGAATATAATAAATATTTAGGATTAATATTTAAATATTTTAAATATTAATCTAGTTAGTTTAATATTATATTTTCCAAATTTATGATTAAATTAATTATTTATTATTTAATTAATATTAAATAATAATAAAGGATGATAAATTAATTAGTTATTATTTAATTACTATTAAATAATAATTAAAGACAAATAAGATTGATTATTTAATTATTTATTATTTAATTAACTTTAAATAATAATTAAACCTTATTAGTTATTATTTTGATTGAATAATAACTAAAGATATTTAAATTCTTACTAATTTAAATAATTATTATTTGATTTACTTTAAATAATAAATAAACCTAATTAGTTATTATTTTTGATTAAATAATAACTAAAGATATTTAATTTCTTACTAATTTACTTATTTATTATTTGATAAATAAACCTAATTAGTTATTACTTATTATTAAATAATAACCAAATATATTTAATTACTTACTATTTAATTAATATTAAATAGTGATTAAGGTAGTTTGATTTAATGAAATAAATGTAATGTTATTAACTCACTAATTAAACAATTATAATAAATTGTTTAATAGTTTAATAAGTGTTTTTCACTTAAGAAAATTTCTACAAATTAATTAAGTCATTAACTTAAAATCAAATAATCGTTTTACAGGGTTAATGATAGTATGTCAAATTATTTGTTATGTGATCATTTAATTGCTAGATAAATAACATATGTAAATATTAAATAATGAGTAAATATAGTTAGTTATTATTAAATAATAACTAAATGTAATTAGTTGATTACTATACTAAATAGTAATCAAATGAAATTGAGTTAATCATGTGATTAAGTTTAACCGAGATTATGGTCCGGTAGCAACTAAGTAGTGGATCGACCTAAACAAATATAAGGTTCAATTGTTACTGTTGTGACATTAATGAATGTCGGGAGTATGAAGTTAAGTACAAAAAGTTTACGGAGTTAAATCAAAATATTGTAACAAGTCCACGAGATACTAGAATAATAAATCAACCATATTGAATGAATGGGACGATAAAATGAAGTAGATATCTTAAAAATAAGATTTAGGTATTGAGTCAAACCTTGACAGTGTTGATCTTACATACTGTGTAGGTCGCGCAATAAACGAAAGAAAAAAAAAAAGGATGGCGTAAAATGGTTATGCAGTCCAGGCAAGTTTTTCAGAACTTGCTCCTATGTGATAACTGTTATTATGTGTGACATGTTTTGATATGCGAACATGAGTTTATGTGCTTTTATGCCATAATGTGATTAAACTGTTGTTGTTCAACTGATAAGTTGATTTAGTTATTATTTGTGAACTGTATAAATTGTAAAGTGACAAGCATGATATTACAGATCATGAATTATGTTTTAGTCCATCTACATGTATAAAATGTCATACATGGATATATTGATAAGCAGACATGATGCATAAATTATGTGTTATGTGTAACTGTTAAACTTGTTGAGCAACGTAGTTGCTCATTCTTGCTTAAATAAATATTTTCAGCTACGTGCGAGACATATGAAGCTCCAGTAAAGATCAAGGACAGAAAATATTTATGCACTATCCCAAGAGATATAGATATTTTTGGTAAACCCTTTGGGAGTAAACAGTGTTACCAAAAGGTATATACTGTAATGAAATGGTAGTTTAATATTAAAATCTGTTGTGTACCTGTAATGTCCACAAAAAATTTAAATTTCATTATAAATAAATTGTGAATTTATTTATTAATGTAATGAATATTTTATGAACTAATTTAAATCGTGATGCGATTAAATTAGTAAATTATGATACGATGGGAATAAAATTAAAGGAAGTCCAACTAATGGATAATTAAATTAGTGGACTAAACCTAATATTATTAATATCAATAAATTGATAAGATTTACGGGTTAATTAAATATTCAATTAAATTTGAATATAACAAGTCTAATTGCATTAAGTTAATAAATTAATAAAATTATTAGTTAATGTTATTGGGTATTTTTAAATTAGCCCAAATAATTAAATTGCACCAACCCCAAGCCTAGTTGCCATTTAATTAACCATTTGGGCCATTAATTGTTTGACAAACCAAGCAAGTAGCAGCCCAACCCATCTCCAATTAAACAGCCCAGCCCAAAAACAATGCTCAACCTGGTAGAAAATTAGAGAGTGCCATTCATTTTGGGACAAAGCTTCAGGAAAACATAGCACGCGTGGCTGTGCAAAGCTCAAGAATTTCAGTTGTTGAAAAAAGAAGGGACATGGCAGACATAGGGGGGGCTGTAGAGCCAACTCCTCAGAGTTTTGTTTAAAGGAGGATGGAGTATATTTCTTATATCAGCCTTTTCCCTTCCCCTTCCCGTCCATTTGCAGAGAGAGAAAACAGAGAAGCAAAACATAGAGCAACAAGAGAGAAATAACCAAGAGAGTCTTGAGTAATTGAACTAGGAGGTCCAAGAAGGAGTCTTAAATGTCCAAGTGATGTGTTACCTGCTTTGGGAGGAAGAGGAAGAGGAAGAGGAAGCCAGCCATAAGGTCATCAAGGTATTAAACATCTCTAGGTTCTAGCTTTGTATTCCATGGCCAAGAAAGAAGACGGAAGCTAAGAAGGTATTCACTAACACTTGTGTAATACTTCAATTTTATGTTTAAGATTTATATGGGGAAGAGATTATGCCTAAGATCATGATTAAAATTATATGTATTGGTATAACCATGGATTATCAAGAGTCAAACCAAGGAATTAAGACAAAGAAAAGAAAATGTAAAGAAAATTATTTAGTTTCTAGTTATTATTGTGGTATATTGGTTGTGGGAGATGAATGGAATTAGGAATCATGGTGGATTACGGTGTATAAGGAGGATTTGAGTATGGAGATGGATTTATATGATTGAAATCATAATGATAACCTTGTTGTTCATTTGTGCCTACCATGTGCTTGAAGAAATGCCTCAATGAGGTTGTTTCGGCTAAAACATGAAATTAGATAGATGTTGTTGGTTGTTAATGTTTTGAGAAGAGATATAGGCTTATGGCTTGTTAAATTGATGAACCTAATAGGTCATGGTATGTATTTAAGCTCATTATGAGTGTTGATGAACAAACCACAAACATGGAAGCCACAAATGATGGACTTTATTTTTATCCTGTCCTTATTTGTGATTTTAAGCCTAGTTTGGATTGGAATTTGGATTTGGGATATAAAGAGAAGTTGTAGATAATGAAATTCTAATGAATTTAGAGTCAATAATCACCTCAAAATATTTCCGTATGACAAAGTTATGACCAAATTATTGAGAGAGGTTCTGGCAGCCAAAATTTCCCGGCGTCTAGACGCCCAGAATACGCTCGGTTCCTTTTAGGTTCTGCCAATGGGCGTCTTTACGCCCCAAAAAGGCTTTGGGGCGGCATCTTTACGCCCATGCATGTCAAAAATTAAAATTTTCTAGTCCAGACTTGTGCGGAACTGAAAGTTTCGCTTGTCGGATATGGTAAAACTTAACAAAAGGAAATTTCACTATTGAAATAAAGATTAAAACGTATGCAAAGTTAATCTATTAATGGTAAAATCCATTAGTGAGGTGAAAATGAAAACTATATGAGTTTTAAAACCATGAAAAGCTTGTATAGATCTTGTTAAGGTAAAAAGGAACCAAAAGCTATGTTTTTAACAGAAACTTAAAGAGGTGTGGATTGATAAGTTGTGAACTAACCTAAGATAAATGAGTAAAAAGGGGAATGCCACGAGTCTTAAGAGAAATAATATATTAACTTTGTTTCAAGGTATTGTTTATGTAAGCTAGGTGCATCAACCTTTGCATATGGGAATATAATAGCATGGGATATTAGAAATGCTAATATTATGTGAAAACTACTTTCTATGATTTTTAAATTGATAAGATCAAGGTGATTACAAATGGTGAATCCATGAGTGGTAAGATATGGAATGGGGTTGATATAAACCAAATTGAGCGTTATCAAGTGACTAATTGGTATGTTCTACATTATTGATATAAAGTTGATCAAAAATGGACTTGTAATGAAGAAGTTATGATTTTCTAACAAACTGTCGGAGAACACTCCTTGACAGTCGGCTGTTTGGGCCATTTTTAGAGGTCGAACCTTGTCCAAATAAACACTCCGATGATGGAAAATTTTTGGTTTAAGAAGCTGTTCGGGCGCCGAAGGCCGAAGATGTTCAGGTGCCGAAGGCTGAAGGCCGAGGGCAGAAGTTGTTCTGGCGCCGAAAGCCGAAGATGTTCGGGCGCCGAAGGTCGAAGGCCGAAGATGTTCGGGCGCCGAAGGCCGAAGATGTTCGGGTGCCGAAGGCTGAAGGCCGAGGGCTGAAGTTGTTCGGGCGCAGAAGGCCGAAGATGTTCGAGCGCCAAAGGCCAAAGCGATTTGGACGCAGAAGCGCCGATTCCTTCGGGAAATCTAGCGCCTAGGTACCGGTGTGCTGACCTGCTGATGTGTTGGGTCGGGAAGTGAAGGTTCGAGAGTTAAATAATACTTTATTGTGAAAAATTATTATTTTGGTAAATTAAATTATTATTAAATGATTAATAATAATGGTAGATAATTATGATCTATTGAGTTATAATAATAGTGATTTGTTAAACTATTATTAAATGGCTAACAACAAAAGAAATCGTTTAAGTTATTATTATGTGATTAAATAATAACCGTACATGGTTCAATATTATTAGAGAATCAATAATATAAATGTATAATTAAAATGTTATTAATTAATAACATTTGTAACTCAGTTAGATATTATTACGTGAATAATAATATCGTTGGGTAGGTAAAATATTATCCAAGGAGGATAATATTGATAAGTAACCTATGCATTTTTAGATAGGGATTGCCCATTAATTAATTATTGTTAAGTTAAGATTTAATTGTAATTAAAATGGATAATATCATGGTAAGTTGTCGAGTTAAATGATGTGATTAAGTTAAACCCATGTTATAGTCTATTTGTGACTAAGTGGTGGTTCGACCTAAATAAATACAGGGTCCAAGTTTTAAGACAGTGGCATTAATAAATGTCGGAACTGCATGGTTATGTACAAAAGGTTTGCGGTGTTAAAATGAAACACTGAGTCAAATCAACAAGGAAACTAAAATATGAAATTAACCCTATTGGATAAAAGGGACGATAAGAAGAAATAAATATCTTTAAAATAAGATTAAGAGTTGAGTCAAACTATTGACTGATAATGTGCAATTTTGATCTCACATGGCATGTAGGTTGTACGAGGGACACAACTACCAGCATAAATGGTAAAGGTGGAAAAAAAAAAGGCAAGTCTTTCAGTGATATGTGTTATCTCCGCAAGTTTTTCAGTGTTATGTGTTATATGCATAAACTATTAAATGTGCACTCAGGTTATGTGCTAACTGATTGTAAATGTGTCTGTGTACAATCATATGTTGTTAATAGCTGTTATATATAATTAATGCTATGAATTGAATGTCTAATATAAGTTATATAACATGGTAATATTGACATACATGGTAAGCATGTGTAAATTGTATAAATGCAATGCATGATAAGCATGATGCCTATATAAATGCAAAGCATGGAGCATAAAGCATGAATTAAATGTAACCTACGTGTTATGTGTTAGCTGTTAGACTTGCTAGGTCGTCGTGCTCATTCTTGCTTAAACAACATTTTTCAGTTGAAGCTCGAGAAATTTAGACGATGTCGATAAAGACAAAGATTGAGACGGGAATGTCAGACATGTGCGAATGATATTTGACATGGTAATGAAATCTCTGCTTAGAGAGAGTTAGATGCTTTTGCGCTAAACCTGATAAGGTAGTTTGTTGTATAAATCAAAGTTAGAAAACTTAAATAGTTAGTATAACTTGCGTTTTGGGGCAGATGTGTGATATATTATCATACCTAGTTGTACAAAGGAAGATTTGTATTAATAAACAAAAAAAAATTTGAATATGGTATTTAGTGAGTTTATTGTACTCATATTTTCGTAACAGACTAAATCATATTATATTCGGTCTGAGATGTCATTAAGTAAAGATTTCGATTCTGAGACAGAATTATGCTAAAGTTTAAATAAACTCTATATTAAACAACTATATCAATGTTGTAAGTTATGTTGAGATTGTAATAGTTTAAAAATAAACTAGTTTAATCAATTATATTACTGAGATTGGTTGTGGAATTAAGTACAAGGTTGTACGGTTAAAATGTTGTGATTTTTATAAGAAGGTTGTTCGTATAACGACTTAAACTCAGGATTTAGGTTACTTTTGACGGACCAGATCCAGGGTTATTGGAGACGGATTTTCGGGTCGTTACAGTACCAAAGCAAGGTGTTGTGTAGTTATGTGCAAGAGTGAAAGGTCGAAATAAGTTTTGAATGATAAATAGACTTAAAAGATAATTGTAAAGTTAAGGGCAATTAATATGCATATCTTTTGTAGTAAATTAGGTCATGATATATATTTATATATATGATCTGAGTTGTTCAAAGATTTATGTAAAGATTGCGATTCTGAGACAAATGACTAAAGAATTATTTGTAAAAGTTTAAATTAATGAGTTTTTAGCAATTATATTCTTGAGATATATTGTGGATTTAAGTACAAGGTTGTACGTCTAACGAGCGGGATTCGGCGTGGCCATTACACGGATTTTCGGGTCGTTACAAGTTTTCTTGGTTTTCTTCTTTTTAGTGCATCCGGATGTACTTTGGTTCACACATTTTTAGAATGAGCTATACACCTCAAAATCATGCACGGTCGGATCCTATGGACTCATAACTTGATCCTCTACCCCATAGTGTTTTTCAAATAATTTTTCAAAAGCATTATATACCGAAATTATCAAATAATTTTTCAAAAGCATTAATTATAGCCTCCCCTATGGTTGACTTGTCTCTCCTTTCTTTAGTAAAAATCTGTTTTCTTGAGTCTTGCACTAAGCGTGCTCTGTTTCCTGGAGGTTTTGTCCCAAAATGAGTGACACACTCTAGTTTTCTACCGGTTCATGTTATTACTCTTGGGCTGGGCTGCTATTTGTTTTGTTAATTAAACAATTGGTGGCCCAATTGTTACTAATATTGCAACTAAGCTTTGGGTTGCCCAAATTAAATTCCTTAAAATTTAATTAGGCCACTTAAATTTTAAAATACCCAATACCATTAATTAATAATTTTATTAATTAATTTACATAATCCAATTAGACTTGTTATATTCAATTTAAATGAATATTTAATTAACCAAAAATCTTATTAATTTATTGATATTAATATTATTAGGTTGGTCCATTAATTTAATCCACCCATTAACTGAACCTTCCTATAATTCCTTTAATTATATCCACACATAATTAAATAAAACACACCATTATATACCGATTTAATTTAATCACCCAGAAATTTACAATTACTGTTAATGAATTTCATTTCTCTATATTAAAATATTCTGGGTTGCTATAGATCTGTTTAACTGTAGAACACATTTGATGGAAACACTTATATGAGTGTAGAGGCGGGGCCGCCTCTTATGAAAACAGGGCAGGTTTCTAGAGCGCTCATGAATTCCAGGTATGGTGCAAGGCCAAAATGTGCCAAATCGTGTAGAACAGCTTCAATTTAAGTTTTGTAGTGTGAGTAATATGATTATTGATTCATAATAAGGAAGGAGGTTCATAGAAATTATTTAATTTCACCAAATTCCTATGAATAAAGTTGTATTTACTCTATACATTGGTTCATAGTCCAAAAGACACTAGTGTTTACGCACTACATTCTTATTCCTTACTCAATTTCTTTTAATTTTGACTTTGTAATATGTGGGGGATTGTAGTATTTTTTTATAAATAAAATAATAAATATTTGAAAGTCAAAATTATATTTTGTTATTAAAATTAATTAATAAGCGTTGTTTGATTAGGTCAAAATTGATTTTAAACGGTCATATTGTTTCTTTCTTTCCATTCATTTTTTAATTGAACAATTCATGTAGGATTTGTTTTAGTTGTTAAGCAAATGATGGGAAATGACCGTTGCCTTTATTGCCTATAAAAAGCATGCTCCTTTCATGTTTGCAAATACAATATACTCAAGTATTCATCTTCTTTTAGAACCGAAACAGTGCTCAACTAAAAAGAGTTTTCTTTGTTCATTTCTATATGTGTTGTCACCAAAGTTGCAGCCTATTCATATACACCCAATCCATTTAAATGAGCTTCCGCCCATTCTTAATATATATATATATATATATATATATATATATATATATATATATACGGTTAGTTTTGTGATCGGGTTAACGAATAATTGAAGTTGTTCATGGGTCATTCAACTATTTCGAATGCTGATTAGTTGGGTTAAGAGCCGTTGAATCCTGAAGTAGTATTTCGTTAGTGACACCTTAGCACCGAGATAAGTTCTCCGAGGGGCGAAATTTCTACTTAAGGACAGTGCACCGCACGCCTCTGCTCAACATAAATTCTTTTTAAATCGATAAGTCCAATTTTTGTCTTTCTTTATTTTATAGTTGAATCCTATTTTTCATTCGTGTTTTCCAACACTAAGTAGGAGAATTGTTAGGAGTTGATTCAGTCAATAAGATAAGTTAGTAGTGGCAGCTAAGTAGGAGAATTGTTAGGAGTTGTTTTAATGATTCTAGTAACGGTGATTTTTGTTGGCCTGTTTAAGAGGTCTTGTTTTTGTTGGAGGGGATATGTGAAATAAATTAATCAAGCATGTTTAAGAGGTCTTGTAACCATGCATGTGATCTTGGATCAAAGCATTAGGTGAATGAAACCTAAACCATAAATTGATACTACACACTATAAACTTATATTATACCTACTTAAGCTTTTGAACAGATTAATTAGCTGTATTAGAGGAGCTGGAAATTTAACGCATATCTCTCTTTTTCTATTTTAGCTTCCTACAGATCGATAATACACTAGAAGGTGATCATGATTCATGCATGGATCCCTAGTCAATATATTTATGAACTGCCAATAAATTATGTGGTTTGTAGATTCATATCTATTTTTATTTATTTTTAAATTATTATTTTTTAGAAAATTCATAGTTTGCAAAGGTTCCTACTTGTAACATTTTTTAAGTCGAATGGTTTACAGAATCTCCCTATTTTTATTATCTTCTGAATTTGTTATAGCTAGCCAGCCACATAATCATATTTTAATTTATTATGTACCGATATTATCATGAAACAAATTTCATAATCTGAAAATTGTCTTAAAAAATAGTAATTGACATCCGCAAATCAAAATAGAAGAGGAAATAGAAAATTCTTTAATCCTGTTTTCCTTTACATATAGTCAATTAATCTTCAAAGAATGTTTCAGGTCTAATATGGACGTCCCTTTTGCTAGCTCCAACTCATGAATACAATAAAATGACTATATTTGGCAGCCTAGCATATTGCAAATATTATATTTTGAGGTGAGCCATTCACTATCCATGTGATTAAAATCTTGTGCAAATATTATATTTTAATGTTCAAATAATGTAGAGTCGGTTTTCTAATTCAAATATATATACTGGTAACGTGCAGGTATATTTTGTTCAGCTTTGCATTACACACTTCAATCCATAATTAAGCCTGTCCTAAAAAAGTGGCAGATCTATAATCTATCTTCTTACCCTAGTTCTTGCCTGAATAGTAAAATAGAAACAAAATGTTGTCCAGACAACCCATATGGATTGATGTAGCAGAGACACTGATATACCAAATAGTGAATTGGTGAAACTTTTGTTTAAAAGCAATATCATTTCAGAATAAAAAGTTAATGAATTTTAGAACAGTTTTTAACATTTGATCAGTCATATGTAAATGATGAGCTAAAATGGAGATTACATTCAACATTCATCGCTAAATGCTAAGAGAAATGTTTTATTATACTGATTATATATATTCAAGGTAATATTCTGAGTTGAAGATTTTCCCTTGAAAAATAACAACACTCAGTAAAACAGATAATAGGATCACTCGGGTCTTCGTGCTTGGACTTGGTAGGATCACAACAGTCAGGATGACAAGCAATGTAGGACACAGATGGTGTTGGCACAACCACAAACATTAGGAGGACAAATAAACTAAGCTTCAAGAACTGAAGAGAATCCATGACCTGAATTTAGAGCACGTAAAAGAGAGAGAGAGAATGAAATATTTAAATTAAATTTTTCACTTTATATTTAATTAGTAGTTGTTCCTTTTTATATTGGAATGAAGTTAGTGTTAGGAAACAGAAAATTAATTGACTCTACATCTTCAATAAATTGTAAGTTATTGTTACCATTAATTGACAGTATTAATATATTAATTATGCAGTAGAAACTCATGGTTGTATTATGGTGTAGGCTGTGATAAATTCAAATAACGCATGCAGACTAGTTCAAGATAATAAGGGTAAAGAAGCTCCAACAAGGCTAGCTAGTCTAGTATTTTGCAACCTAACTAGTCCAAGTTAATACAAGAAAAATAAAGGAGACATGCATAAATAATAATGATTTAGGAGTATTAATCCCAGTAGCTAGCCATGCTTGCACAATGGAGGTATTGACTGCTCATTATTAAAGAAATTTTGGGGATCAACTCGGCACTTGATTTCTGCCAACTTCTGAAAATTAGCCCGGAAGTATTTTTCACCCCATTGCCAAGCTTCAGAGAAGCTTGTCTTTACACGCCTGTTTGTCCCAATGTCAAGATCCCTGTAATTTATGTACGCAGCTCTTGGGGACTTGGAGACATACGGCTCCATGTATTGGTATAGCTCTCTTACCCATTTCATACTTGCGCTGGCCTCTGTAGAGTTGTTCCTTTTCCACTTTTTTATGTACTGGAAGTTGTAAATGAATCCTTTTCTGTAAGGAAAAGAAAGATGAGAATTTGATATCTCATTCATCCTTCCTCCAAAAGGCTCCATTACCAACACCGCCACCTGGTTACTTCTCATCAACATTTCCCGTATGCCTTGGAGGGCATCTTCTGGGATTGGTTCCGAGACAAAATCCGACTTAGCTTTGGTACTTAACCTCAGCCTGTCGGTTCTGTTGAGCAACCATTCCAAGGGGTTTTCAGTACCGTTGTCCCCTCTGAAGTAGAGGGTAGTGGAATTGATCCACGGCATTTCATAGCAATCTCTCTCTGTCAAGCTAAGTATTGGGAATTTCTCCTTCATCAGTATGAGCAACTTTGATTTGCTCCCAAGAAAATTTCCGTTGAATGCGGCTTGGACGTGCTGCTCAACGCCTTGTCCGACTACTGTTAGGAGGACACGGATGAGTAAATCCTTTGGGAGGTTAGGTGCCACCGTTTGCCACCTATAAATGATGGTGTTGGAACTCTCATTCAATCTTATACGTTTTGTGAAAGACGTGATCGTCTCTGGGATACGTACAAGACGGAGTTTCCAGGCAGTAATGACACCAAAACTGGCAGCACCTCCCCCTCGGATGGCCCAGAACAGGTCCTCCTCCATCGTTTGTTTGTCAAGTACTTGGCCTTCCACATTCACCAACCGAGCATCCAATACATTGTCCGCCGCAAGGCCAAACTTCCGCACCAACATTCCAAATCCGCCACCACTAATAAGCCCAGTTGTTCCTACAGAAGGGCAAGTCCCACCAGGGAATGCATGCCTGTGACTTTTTTTGGCAATCGCATAGTATAGTTCCCCAAGTGTAGCCCCTGCTTGAACCCAAACAGTTTCTTGAGCTACATCCACATCTACACGCCGAAATTGGACAAGGTCGATGATGATGTAACTGGTCTGGGCACGGAAGGACAACCCCTCATAGTCATGGCCGCCGCTCCTCACTCGGACTTGGAGGCCATGCTTTTTGGAGCAAACAACGGCCGTTTGGATTTCGGACTCATTATATGGAGTGAGTATAAGTAGGGGTGATGTGGAGTCGGAAGTGTTGAGCCATCTGGTGTTCTGCTGGTTAAATTCGAAACGACTTTCAAACTGTGGGGATGTCTGGGTGTAGAGGTGGTCTGCTGAGATGTTGGTTAACAAACAACCAACAAATTCTTTGCTGGGAATGGAGGAGGTTGACACCACCAAGGAAGCAGCTAAGAAGAGCAGCACTGGGATTAGTAGCATACAAACAAGTGTTTGGTTACCCATTATATTTCTTTTAGACAGATACAACAGGAATCGAAGAAAGAAAAAGATTACAAATGAATCTGAAAACAAGAGAAGACGCTACAATCGAATGAAGGGGACTCCCTGTTATATAGCGCCATGGTTTAGCGGCAATTTCTATGGACATTATTAGTGTGTGAGAGAAAAGTTGAGAGAGGAGAATAATTTGCATGTGGTCTTTCCATGGAACATAGCGTGATGGGCTGAATGTGACATAAACCATACCACTAAAGCAACTTCATAGATCATAGGGTATTAAATGTTTAATTAAGTTCGGTTGGAAACTCACAAAATGCTACAAAAGAATTGCAGTGATAACAAATTCGTGTCTTAGCTAGAGCAATGCTATGAATTATGATGTCTGAATTTTTTTGTAATCAAATTATCAAAAAATGCTTTGAAATGTTATATTATGCTGTTGAAAATTGGCTCATAATTTGTCAGACGCATGCCTCCTCATTAAAGCTCATTAATGCTTGTGGTTGCATTTGTCAATAGTCAGCAGACAAGAAAATGGAATTGTATACGGTATGCGTGCGGAAATCTAATTTTTTGTGTGCTGCAAATTATGACTATTGACTTTGTCCCACGAATCAATGAATATTGCTCCCTCTATTTCAAGTATAAATAGAGCATTCAGTTGGCAAGAAATACAACGCATCAGAAAAGCATCCGAGAGATAGAGAGAGTTAAAAATTCAGTTGAGTTAGAGTAAAGAGTGAGCTAGGTAGAGAAAGAGAGAAAATAATCAGTGAATTTATTTTCTCAGAAAGAAAGGTTGTATTCTCCATATTATTTTCATAGTGGATTTCTGAGATCTCTCCCCGTGGTTTTTTCCCAGTTGGGTTTCCACGTAAAATTCTTGTGTCATTATTTTTATCTCATACAGTTGTGTGCGTGTGTTATCTTAGTGTTATTTTGTGAGCCTGATTTCTCAACAATTGGTATCAAGAGCTTTTGGTTCACGCCGTTGGTGTCTAGAAACGATCCGTTTATTGAGAAATCTCACAGGTCACAAATATAAAGATGACAAGTACGATTTTGAGGTACGATGTTGAACCATTTGATGGAAAGTCAAATTTCAGTATTTGGCAAAGTACAGTCAAAGATGTATTAGTTCAACAAGGATTGGCGAAGGCACTAGAAGGGAAAGAAAAGAAACCAGCAACTGTGACAGAAGAAAAATGGGCAGAACTTGAAGCAAAGGCTGTGGCAACAATCAGATTGAGTTTGGCGCCACAGATCAAATATCAGGTTTTGACAGAAACCTCTCCGAAAGACTTGTGGGAGAAACTTGAGAAAGTTTATAAGTCGAAGTCTCTGTCAAACCGGTTATATTTGAAGAAGGAATTGTACCGGCTTCGGATGGAAGTAGGGTCAGATTTGACCAATCATATTAATGAGTTTAATAGATTGGTGACCCAACTGACCAGTATCGATGTAACGCTGGATGAAGAAGATAAAGCCTTATTGCTTCTTATTTCTTTACCAGATTCATACTCAACTCTCCAGACTACTCTCCTTGTAGGGAAGGAAAAGCTTGCAGTTGATGATGTGATGTCTGCAGTCCTGGACCAGGATAAGTTCAGGGGCACTACTTCCAGAGATCAAGGAGATAGTCTTCTTGCATTTTCAAATGGACGTGGCAGGGGTCCTAATCGAAAGAAGAATTTCGGCAAGGAACGAGGAAGGTCTCAGTCGAGATCAGACAAGAAGGATATATCTCAGGTTGAGTGTTATCATTGCCACGAGAAGGGTCACTTCAAAAATAAGTGTCCATTGTTGAAAAAGGAGAACAAAAAGAAAGGTAAGCAGATTGAAAATTCTGCTAATGTTGCTGAGAAAGCGGATGTCTGCAGCGACGGAGAGCTGTACACAGTGGCAGAAAATGAAGCTTCACAGGGAGATCTCTTATCCGTTAGAGACAGTAGCAGCCTTACAGATTGGTACATGGATTCCGGTTGTTCTTTTCATATGTCCCCTCACAGGGATTGGTTTGATACTTTTACATCCTGCAATGGTGGTTCCGTGATATTGGGTAACAATGCAATCTGCAAAGTTACTGGGATAGGCACCATCAAAGTTAAAATGTTTGATGGGGTCGTCAGAACATTGGGTGATGTAAGGTATATTCCAGAATTGAAGAAGAGCTTGCTATCGGTTGGAGTACTTGACTCTATAGGCTGTAATATCTCAGTCAGAGATGGTGTCATGAAAATTACCAATGGTTCAATGGTAATTATGAAGGGTCAGAAAAAGGGCACCCTCTACAAGTTGATAGGGGACACAGTTACTGGTGGAGCAGCAGTTTCTGTGCAGGATAATTCCAACAGTGATTGCACAGAATTATGGCATATGCGACTTGGTCACTTGAGTGAAGGTGGAATGAAAGAACTTCACAAAAGGCAGTTGCTGAAAGGTGTCAAAACGTGCAGTTTGGAATTTTGCAAGTATTGTTTGTACGGCAAACAACGAAGGGTTAGCTTCAAGGCAGGAGCACATACCAGTAAGAATGTACTTGATTATGTACATTCAGATGTTTGGGGCCCGATCAAAGATACGTCAATGGGTGGAGCCCATTATTTTGTCAGCTTCATAGATGACTACTCCAGAAAGGTGTGGGTGTATTTTATGAAGCAGAAGTCCGAGGTTTTCAGAATCTTTAAGCAGTGGAAAGCTAAAGTAGAAAACCAGACTGGAAAGAAACTAAAGTATTTCAGATCAGATAATGGCATGGAATACAAGGACAAGGCATTCCTACAGTTTTGCCAGGATGAAGGTATCACCAGGCACTTCTCAGTTAAAAGAACTCCAGAGCAAAATGGGGTTGCAGAGAGGATGAACAGAACTCTGTTGGAACGCGCCAGATGTATGAGGTTGAATGCAGGTTTGTCCAAGAATTTCTGGGCCGAGGCAGTCAACACAGCCTGTTATCTGATAAATCGATCCCCTTCAGCTGGAATTGATTACAAAATTCCCGAGGAGGTATGGACTGGAAAACCAGTTGATTTTTCTGTAATGAAAATCTTTGGTTGTCCAGCTTATGTTCATTTGCCGATCGAGGAGCGAAAATCCAAACTTGATCCAAGGTCAAAGGAGTGCATTTTCCTTGGATATGAAGATGGAGTCAAGCGATACAGGTTATGGGATCCAGTATCCAAGAAGAAGGTTGTTAGCAGAGATGTGGTGTTTAATGAGAAACACATGCTGAACAAATCCGAGAATAAAGAATCTACAACAAATGAGTTGCAGAAACACCCAGTTGAGGTGAAGCTTCCTGAAGAGAACAAAGAAGCTGAAGAGATTGAAGACGATCATCCTTCAGATCCCCAAGAGAGGTCCTATAATCTTGTTAGAGATCGGGAAAGGCGAGTCAGCAAACCAGTGCAGAGATATGAGTTTGAAGACATGGTTGCTTTTGCCTTGATTGCAGGTAGTGGAGATCCAACTAGCTATCAAGATGCTATTCAGTCCGAGGATAATGATAAATGGGCGATAGCGATGGCAGAAGAGATGGAGTCTTTACAGAAGAACCAGACTTGGGAGTTAATTCAACTTCCAAAAGGATCAAAGGCTATAGGATGCAAGTGGGTGTTCAGGAAAAAGGAAGCTCAGTCTGATAAAGAAGGTGAAAGATTCAAGGCCAGATTGGTGGCAAAGGGATTCTCTCAGAGAGAAGGAATCGACTACAATGAGATCTTCTCACCAGTTGTGAAACACACATCGATTCGGTTGATCTTGTCTATCGTAGCATCACAGGATATGGAGTTGGAGCAGCTTGATGTGAAATAGCTTTTTTCCATGGTGATTTAGAAGAAAAGATCTACATGAAGCAACCGGAGGGGTTTATTGAACCAGGGAAAGAAGGCTTAGTTTGTAGCTTGAAAAAGTCTCTCTATGGTTTGAAGCAGTCCCCGAGACAGTGGTACATGCGGTTTGATAGCTTCATGGTGGCTCATGGTTACTCTCGTTCTGAGTATGATCCATGTGTGTATTTCAGATCGCTTGATGATGGTTCTCTAGTACTGTTGACGTTATATGTCGATGACATGTTGATAGCAGCAAAGAGGATGACAGATATTCTTCAATTGAAGAATTTATTGAGCAGTGAATTTGAAATGAAGGATCTTGGGTCAGCCAAGAAGATCCTAGGTACGGAAATTCACAGAGATCGTCAGGTGGGAAAGCTGTGGTTAACTCAAAAAGGATATGTGCAGAAGGTTTTGGAGAGGTTTAACATGCACAATGCTAAACCAGTTAGCACTCCGTTGGCAGCACATTTCAGGTTATCTTCACGGTTGGGACCACAGATAGAGGATGAGGTGGAGTCTATGTCCAAAGTACCATATGCAAATGCAGTGGGTTGTCTCATGTATGCCATGGTATGTACAAGACCAGATATCTCACATGCAGTTAGTGTGGTTAGCAAGTATATGGCAAATCCAGGGAAAGAGCATTGGAATGCTGTTAAATGGATTTTTCGTTATCTAGCAGGTACAACCAATTATGGTCTTATATTTGATCGTGATACTGCGAGAAGTGAGGTTACAGGGTTTGTTGATTCGGATTATGCTGGAGACCTAGATTCAAGAAGATCTACGACAGGGTTTGTATACACCTTTTGTGGAGGATGTATATGTTGGAGGTCAGTGTTACAGTCTACGGTAGCATTATCAACAACAGAAGCTGAGTATATGGCATTGACAGAGGCAGGCAAGGAGGCTTTGTGGCTAAAGGGACTAGTTGAAGAACTATGTTTCATGCAGGGCAGTATCCAGATACAGTGTGATAGTCAAAGTGCTATTCATTTAGCGAAGAACCAGGTGTTCCACGCTAGGACCAAACATATAGATGTTCGATATCACAAGATTCGTGAGTGGCTGAATAGTGGTGACATTGCAGTTCACAAAGTCCACACAAAGGAGAATGCTGCGGATATGCTCACAAAGTCAGTTACGGCAGAAAAGTTCAAGCATTGCTTGGACTTAATTCATTTCGTTGAATGCTAAGTTCATGGTGGAGTATCCAGGGAGAGGGATACATTCACAAACACGAAGAAGTTCACAATACGTAATATTTGGAGAATATGAGCCAAGGTGGAGATTGTTGAAAATTGGCTCATAATTTGTCAGACGCATGCCTCCTCATTAAAGCTCATTAATGCTTGTGGTTGCATTTGTCAATAGTCAGCAGACAAGAAAATGGAATTGTATGCGGTATGCGTGCGGAAATCTAATTTTTTGTGTGCTGCAGATTATGACTATTGACTTTGTCCCACGAATCAATGAATATTGCTCCCTCTATTTCAAGTATAAATAGAGCATTCAGTTGGCAAGAAATACAACGCATCAGAAAAGCATCCGAGAGATAGAGAGAGTTAAAAACTCAGTTGAGTTAGAGTAAAGAGTGAGCTAGGTAGAGAAAGAGAGAAAATAATCAGTGAATTTATTTTCTCAGAAAGAAATGTTGTATTCTCCATATTATTTTCATAGTGGATTTCTGAGATCTCTCCCCGTGGTTTTTTCCCAGTTGGGTTTCCACGTAAAATTCTTGTGTCATTATTTTTATCTCATACAGTTGTGTGCGTGTGTTATCTTAGTGTTATTTTGTGAGCCTGATTTCTCAACATATGCAATACTACATTTCTGACCATGCATGCATGCATGCGCAGCGTTCCTGCGGAATGCTTCAGGCCAGTATCTCATTAATTTTACGATAAAATAATATACCAGTACGTAGTATAATTCACAGCCTAACGTATGCACATTAGAAACTGGCAAGCTTGGGGTGGTGTAAAGTTTTCGAAGGTACGTACGATCTAACATGAACACGAAATTGTACTTCTACTTTAAGACATAATAAAAAGACTTCTTATCCCCGGTCCAAGTCCAAACAAAGATGTTGGATTAATATAAATAGTTAACCTCAGTTTGTCAATACATTCAGTGTAAATGTTTCACCTTCATTAATATGTATTATTTAAGATTGACATATGGCTGAATGAGATGTCTTTGCGTATTAGTGTCTATATAATCTAATACCCCTATATGTTAGGGACAGCTTTCGAGCTAAAACCGCATGTGAATATGTGGCTGATTTTCGCCTACATAATTAAAATTCAGTCATGTTGTTTGCTAGTTGGCTGTCGAAGTTCTTCCTTAATGTATGGACTATTTGAGAACTAAATGGTGAATTCTATTCTATTACCAGCTTAGGATTCAATCAATGTAAATTTGTATATTTAAAAATAGCCTAAACAGTGTAGGGAGGAAATGTGTTATCACATGCAAAAAGAAGATAAATTTGGAAAATAAGAATAATTCAAAGGCCTACTTTAATTGTGGGACGTATGGATGTGATCATTTTTACAGCCCAACTAACTAATCATATGTTTTATATTTAGAATCATTACCTTAGCACCATTAAAGTTTGCAATTTTTTTTGAATGCTTCTCTTTTTATTGAAACGGAGAATAATATGTACTCAGTATGGTGGCTTAATTTAGGACTGATACACAAGCTAAGTTTGAGAATTGAGATCACACCCTCAAAAATCCTAGGCCATGTTTGTCAACTTCCAAAGTTGATAGCCTTTGTTTGTAGCCCATAATCCTGCACAGTGCCTTTAATTTAAATATTTGTATCGATTTATTCCGCCATGTTGATGTCAACCAAGAAGTGAATGCATGCTTTTACTAATAGGAATGAAGTTGAAAACGATACACAAGTTATAAGGGATTTTTCCATTTTACAACAAAAAGGGTGGTGGTATGGGAGGCTTCGCATTTTGGGAAAAGATTTAAAGTTGGCGTGTAATGTTTTAGCAACGCTAGACTGCCAAATATATATAGTCCTGCATCCTATCGTATTAACGAGCAGACAAGGAAGTTGCAGCAGGAGAGGGAGGCCCACGTTAGACTTGACCCATTATTTCAAGCTTTCCTAAGGAGTACTACAATTTATTTGAACATTATATCACTGGCATACTAATAAAGGAAGATAGAATGAAAGATTTTTTTCCGTCTTTTATTTTGCTTGCCGACGTCATTTTGAAGCCAATATATTTGCAGAGTATGAAACTCAATTATTGTTAATATTGGCACTTGATTAATTAGAATTAGATTATGAGGTATTGAAGTTGATTATAACAATTCATGAGTTATTTAACTTACTTATTCCACAGTATAAACATTTATGTTGGCGCAAATAGCAAATTATAATTTTAGCAAAAAAAAATAAATTAAAAAATTAGCAAATTATAAAAAGAGTTGTTCGAACATATATCTACATAATGAGCTAAAATAGTTGTTTTCATTATATATAAAAAGAAAAAACAGCAAATACAATATACTCAAGTATTTATCTTCTTTTAGAACCGAAACAGTGCTCAACTAAAAAGAGTTTTCTTTGTTCATTTCTATGTGTTGTCACCAAAGTTGCAGCCTATTCATATACACCCAATCCATTTAAAATTTAAATGAGCTTCCGTCCATTCTTAATATATATATATATATATATATATATATATATATATACACACTATTAGTTTTGTGATCTGGTTAAGGAATAATTGAAGTTGTTCCTTGGTCATTTGTAATATCCGCAAAATTTTAAATTTCATTATAAATAAATTATGAATTTATTTATTAATGTAATAAATATTCTATGAACTAATTTAAATCTTGATGCGATTAAATTAGTGAATTAATAATATGTTTGGATTAAATTAAAGGGAGTCCAACTAATGGGATAATTAAATTAGTGGACTAATCTAAGAATATTAATATCAATAAATTGATAAGATCTTAGATTAATTAAACATCCAATTAAATTGAATATAGCAAGTCTGATTGGATTATACATAAATTAATTAATAAAATTATTAATTAATGGTAATGGGTATTTTAAATTGGTCCAAGTATTTAAATTGCATCAACCTCAAGTCTAGTTGCTAATTAACCATTCAATTGGGCCACAAACCAATTGTTCAATTAACTAAGCAAGTAGCAGCCAGCCCAAGCAGCAAAACATAACCTGATAGAAAATTAGGAGTGACACCTATTTTGGGATAAAGTTTCAGGAGCAGAGCATGCGCAGGAGCTCTTGGCTCAAGAAAGCAGCAGCTTGTTGGCAAAAGAAGGGAGCAAGTCAGGCATAGGGGGGCTATAGAGTCCATGTATCAGAATTTTGTCTAAAGCTTGGGGTAGTATATTTCGTATACCAGCCATTCTTTCTCCTTCCCGTCCATTTGCAGAGAGAGAAAACAGAGAACAAAGAAGCAAAAATAGTGAGAAAAAAGGAAAATAACAAAGTGACTCTTGAGTGTTTGATCTAGGAAGCTCAAGGAAGACTCTTGGATGTCCAATACCTTTGTCACATACTTCGGGAGGAAGAGAAGGCCAGCCATTAGATCATAAAGGTAGTACACATCTCTAAGTTTCAGTTTTATGCTTCCATGGCCATGCTTTGTGCTTTTTATGGTAGGAAGCAAGATTAAGAGCTCTAAGTGATCATATTCATGCTAGAGTAGTAAATGTATGTTTCAATAAGCTTATAATGTGTTATTATGCACATCTACGTGGTTAAAATTGAAAGAGTGCATAAAACCACTTATTTCGGAAAAACTGTATGAGTTAGTGTGGTTTAAGACCTTATATCTCTAAGCCCTTCAACTTGTTTGGGATGGTTATTATTTTTTCTTGACAGACCTATGAGTTTAGAAGAAAACCCAATTTAGATCACCAAAAGTTATGGTGTATACATTTAATTATGATTTTTCTACCAAAACAATTCATTTTATAGCACTGTTGAGGGTAGCTTGATAATTTCGGTATTTAATGCTTCTGAAAAATTATTTGAAAATTACTATGGGGTAAAGGATCAAGGTATGACTCCATAAGATCTGACCGTGCATGATTTTGAGGTGTATAGCTCATTCTAAAAATGTTTGAACCAAAGTACATCCGGATGCACTAAGAAGCAGAAAATCTGGAAAACTCCTGCTTAAATTTTGACTCTACGACCTCACTCTACGATTTTCACTCTACGATTTTGACTCTACGACCTCACTCTACGATTTTGACTCTACGACCTCACTCTACGATTTTGACCCTACGATCTCACTCTACGATTTTCACTCTACGATTTTGACTCTACGACCGCACTCTACGATTTTGACTCTACGACCTCACTCTACGATTTTGACTCTACGATTTTAACTCTACGACCTGCACTCTACGACAGAACAATGTAGGTGCAATATAATGCTAGTAGTGAACAGTGAATAGTAAACTAAAATAGTTAATTATTTATTAAATAATAAATAAAGATAATTGATCAATATTAAATGATGATCGATCAAAAAAGAGATAAAGGTAATTAATTAATTATTATTTAACTAACATTAAATAATAATTTATAGAAGAGTTGAAGTCAATAAAGTGATTATTTATTATTTAATGGGAATTGAATAATAAGTAAAGGTATTTAATCATTGTTTAACATTAAATAATGATTAAAGAGTAATAAAGGTAATTAATTAATTATTATTGGATGAAATAATAATTAAAGAAAGATAAGATAAAATAAAGTAATTGCCTATTATTTAATTTATAATAGGTAAGAATAATTAACAAATTGCTATTTAATTAATAATAATTAAAGAGAAGTATAGGTAACAAATTAATTATTATTTAACTAATGTTGAATAATAATTAAAGGAAATTGAAACTAATTAGTTAATTATTTATTATTTTATTAAATAATAAATAAGGTAATTAATAATAATTAACTATTATTGAATAGTTAAGGTTATCATGTAATTATTTATTATTAAATGATAAATAGGAGAGTTAAGAAAATTGTTTGCTAATTAAATTAGTAATTGGAATAACCAAGCAATTATGATAAATTGTTTAGGGGGTTTAAATTGTATGAGATAATTAAATCATTAACCTTAGTTTGGTGAATATTTTCTTGAGGTTATATGATGTGGAATTGTATGATAATCCAAGGTGTTTATGTGATAGTAAACTTAAATACTTAAGTGAAGCGATTATGTGTTGTTCTAACTGTTAGGCCAACATTTTCAATGTTAGGTCTTCAAGAGAAGTTTAAATTAAGCAAATCAAATGTAATTCGCGCACCAGGCAAGTTCCTTAACCTTACACAACTCTATATTGTGCAAGTTTTCTAATTATATCTATTGTAAGTTCCCTAACTCAAACTAGAGTTATACTTTCAAATTATAGTTCAAGTGGTTTAATTATTGCAAGATTATTCCGCATCGATATTACCTTTGACATTCGCACATAGTGCATGTTGGATTCAAGTCCTATTATTGAGCTGTCATATATTTAAAGTTCTTGCATTCATGAACTGTTTAAGAAATAGTTTATGCTAATTGATCCAGTTAGACATTGAATATTAATATAAAAGCTATCAAAACCAGTAGTTGGTAAGGATTCCTGTACTGAGGGAACAAACCCTAAATTGGGGGAAATATAAGTGTCGGTCACCCGATACAGTCAGAGTTTAATGTTATGCATACACATTGTGTACTAGAGGCTGATCCCCTCAGGTACGACTGACGGTCATAAAAGGGTCAGTCAAATGACTGATGTTACCTTGGCGTTCATGGTCTATTGGACCACTCAGCAGTCAATGATCAAGTCTTCATTGTTTCATCTAAGTCTTGATTACATTGTTCAGTTATTAATCAAATCTTCAATTATTCATTTGAGTACTGATTATGTTATTCAGTTTTATCATTGAGCCTACATTATTAAAACAACTCGATCATTTCTTCGATTCATTCATGATATATTATATTGTTCATTTAAAACTTGCTGAGCAAGCTAGTTGCTCACCCTTGCTATATCATGGAAATAATTACAGTCAAACCTGAAGGCTCGGGTAAGGACAAGGGCAAAGGAAAGATGTATTCTTGATTAAGCTGGATAGCAGTTTGCCTATTTCATATTTTGGTAGTACATGTATGATGCGATGTAACAAAAGCCTTTTGTAACCTTTTTGGTAGTTTGTGATGTATTTAGTAAAGGTTGTAGACCTTGGGACTAGAAAGTTTTTGTAATAAACAATATATGTGTATTTATATTTTCCGCATTAGTATTAAATGTTGTTTAGCAGATATTGGATGTATTTTGCGTGAGCACTGAATTCGAGGTATTGGTACCTGAATTTGGGGGTGTCACAGGTTGGTATCAAAGCTTAGCGTTATAAACTTTAGGATCTGCGAAACCTAGGTTATAGCCTTAGTATTATACTCATATCGAGTGCGCTAGAAAATGGATCAAGGAGATTCATTGGAGTTACTTTTGTTTGGAGGTGGATTGTGGAGATCCATCGAGCCGAGTTGTACATGATAAAATATCTTTTCATTTCACCAATGAATATATTTTATTGTTGTACTGACATGCTATTATTTTGTTTTCCCTATTGTGACTGTAGGATGACAGAGATTGGGGAGCCGAGTCACATAGCAGAGGATACTGTTGTGGATAAACATATTGTCCATATCGAGCAGTCTACAGTGGAGCCTGCGGTAGTTACACCTGAAGAGGATCCCGAGGAGGATCACGTGGATGATACTGAGGAACCAGTTAGAGGTGGGGTAATGAGGCCACGGAGTGAGGATGACTCAGAAGAGCACCAGACTGTCGATGAGGAGTCGGATGAGGAGGTGCAGTATTATGACAATAAGTCACCTGAGGAGTCAGCTGAGTATGTAGATGGCATGGGCATGACTGCGAATGACATCATAGACGAGCTGACCACTAAGAATGACGAACTCGAGGGTAGAATTCAGCATCTTGAGGAACAAAATCAGGTCCATCAGGAATTAGAAGATGGCTATAAGAGTTCAGTTATCCGGGGAGGTAACTGAACTGAAGGTGGAGCGTGATCAGGCGAAGTTGAGTCTGGCAGCGCTTCAGGTGGAACATGAGGCCTTGAAGGCCAACTTTAACCTAGAAGTTACGGAGAGAATCCATGTCAAGGAAGCATTTGATAGAGCTACCATGATGATGGACGAACTTGAGAGGGAAGTTCAAACTCGTGCAGTTAGGTTTGATCATTTGAGCTTTGTGTTTGACACTGCCTTTCACAGGATGAGGCATAGGATCCGAAGATATCCTAGGGAGGAGGATCTCCACAGGTGCACAATCAGTCACCGCGTAGCAGAAATGATAGCCAGGCAGGAGCATGAGGATGTTATCCTTATGGGATTGTAGTTTCCATTAGCACTATGATTGTAAATAGATGCAGTTTAGTTTCCACTTTTGTTAATAATAGGGACAGTGGTATGTTGTAGATCCCATTACTTTTGCTTTGACTTGGGATAGTACTAGACCCTGACTTTTGTTTCATCAGAAGGGTAGGATGGTTTAAATCCCCACTTTTGTTCTTTAGGGGGGTAGATATCAGTTAGATGATGCATGAGCATTTATAGCAGTATGCCACAGGTTGTTATGTGATGTATTAAACAGTGGTATATGAATATAAATGTTATTATATTAAATGATTTATTGCCTATGATTCATGTTGTAATCCCTAAATGTTCAACCTTACTAAAACAGTGCATAATAAACAAGACCTAGAATGTGATGAAATAATATAAGGCTTTGTTTAATAACAGAGAATGCCGCCAAGACGTGTACCCCGAATTCGACGTGTAGATGAAGTCGGAAATAATGCTGAGAGGGAGGAAGACCCAATGAGGGCTTTCGCAGCCATGATGATAGAAATGATGCAAAATAGACCATCACCAGTAGTACCGCCAGAGGTACCGCCAATTGTAAACCAGCCAGGGATTCACTTAGCAAAATTTAAGGATTTTAAACTGGTAGGACCACCGGGATTTCATGGTTCTACAGATCCTATAGAGGCCCAGACTTGGATTGAAGAAATGGAGAAGGTGTTCGAGGTCGCACGGGTGGCCGAAGAACAGAAGACATTGTTTGCCACCTTTATGCTGAAAGGTGGAGCAAACTACTAGTGGAAGGCAAACAAAGGAAGAGCTGGAGAGGGTATTATTTTATGGGCGCGTTTTAAAGAGTTGTTCTTTGAGAACTATTTTCCTGATAGCTTGCAAAACATAATGGAGATGAAGTTCTTAGACTTGAAACAGGGAAATATGTCAGTTGCCGAGTATGCCTCAAAGTTCAATGAATTAGCCAGATTTGCTCCACACCAAGTGGACACCGAGGCTAGGAAGACACGAAGATTTGAGCAGGGTTTGAAACCATGGGTGTATAGCAGGGTTGCTGTTCTGAGAATCGACTCATTCGCAACACTTCTAGAAAGGGCGATTATTGCGGAAGGAGGAAATGAAGCCTTGGTAAAATTCAACCAAGACAAGAAGAAGAAAAGTCACGATGGGCCTAGGGATGCAAGCGGATGAAGTAATCAGAATAAGAGGAAATGGAGTGAAAGCCAGAGCAAAGGAAGTAAGTCTGGAGGGGAAACTAAGAAGGCAAATAAATGTGAAAAATGCGGGAAGAACCATGCAGGAGAATGTATGAAAGGTAAGGGAGTTTGCTTTACTTGTGGACAGCCTGGTCACTTTTCTCCACAATGCCCTAACGGGAAGAGTGGAGGATGCTTTTACTGTGGTGCGCCAGACCATATGAAGAAGGATTGTCCAAAAAGGAAGAGAGACGCAGACGGTGCGAACAAAGGGAACAACAGCAAATTGACAATCGGGGGGCCAGTCATCCAACCGAACAAACCAACCACACGCACATTTAATATGACCGTATAAGATGCTATGAAATCAAAGGACGTAGTGTCAGGTATTCTTCCGATCAATAATATCAATGCTTATGTATTATTTGATTCGGGTGCTACCTGTTCATTTATCTTTGAAGAATTTGCTAAGATATTAGATTTACGCCGCGAGAAATTAGAAAACTCTATGAATGTAGAAGTAATCAAAAAAGAAATTTTCCCCGTAAACTATATTCATAGGAACTGCTGTGTTGAAATAAGAGGAAATAAGTTGTGTGTGAATCTGATTCCGATATGGTTGGGAGAGTTTGACGTAATTCTTGGAATGGATTAGTTGTCTAATCACGGGGCTGTGATTGACTGCCAGAAGAAATGCTTACACCTGAGGACTCCGAGTAAGTTAAAGGTGGTATTTTATGGGAGTAAATCGCCAAGACAAACACGTTGTCTAACGATGATGCAAGCGAAGAAGCTATTGAGAAAAGGTTGCATAGGTTATCTGGCTCATGTGCTTGATACCCAAAGAATAGGGGTGAAGTGGGACAAATACCTGTGGTAAGGGAATTCGCCGATGTCTTCCCAGAGGAATTGCCGGGTTTGCCACCCGGTAGGGAAATTGAGTTCGTAATCGACTTAGTGTCAGGGACCGCACCGATTTCAAAGACACCATATAGAATGGCTCCACTGGAAATGAAGGAATTAATGCTACAATTGCAGGAGTTACTAGAGAAAGGGTATATTCAGCCGAGTGTGTCTCCGTGGGGAGCACCGGTATTGTTCGTAAAGAAGAAAGATGGATCCATGAGGCTTTGTATCGACTACTGAGAGTTGAACAAGGTTACTATTAAGAACAAGTACCCGTTACCAAGGATCGACGATCTATTTGATCAATTAAAGGGAGCAAAGTACTTTTCGAAGATTGACTTGAGGACGGGGTATCACCAGCTGAAGGAAAGGAAGGAGGATGTACCGAAGACAGCATTCAGGACTCGATATGGTCATTTTGAGTTCCTGGTGATGTCATTTGGTCTGACAAATGCCCATCAGCTTTTATGGATATGATGAATAGAGTATTCAAGCCGTACCTGGACAAGTTTGTCGTATTAATTGACGATATTCTAGTTTACTCAAAAATGAAGAAGGAGCATGCTGAATATCTGAGGATAGTATTGGAAACCCTAAAGAGGGAGAAGTTGTACGCCAAGTTTTCAAAGTGTGAATTTTGGTTGCAGAGGGTGCAGTTTCTAGGTCATGTTATCGACAAGGACGGTGTTTCGGTGGACCCAGCGAAGGTTAAGGCCTTTATCAATTGGGAACAATCGAAGACGCCAACCGAGATTAGGAGTTTCTTGGGGTTAACAGGATATTATCGAAGATTCATTCAGGATTTTTCGAAGATAGCATCACCGTTGACCAATCTTACCCGAAAGACTGTGAAGTTTGTGTGGTCGAAGAAATGCGAGGAAAGTTTTATGGAGCTGAAGAAGAGGTTGAGTCAGACACCAGTGTTGGTTTTACCAGATGATACAGGGGGGTTTGTAGTATACAGTGACGCGTCACATAAGGGGCTTGGCTGCAGCATGGTAAAGTCATTGCGTACGCATCACGACAACTAAAGGATTATGAGAAGGGATACCTGACACATGATCTAGAGTTAGCGGCAGTGGTGTTTGAGCTGAAGATTTGGAGACATTATTTGTATGGTGAGAAGTGTGAGATATACACAGACCATAAGAGTCTGAAGTATATTTTCACTCAAAAGGAATTGAATATGAGATAGAGGAGATGGCTGGAATTAATCAAGGACTATGATTGTGAGATTCTGTACCATCCAGGAAAAGCAAATGTAGTAGCTGACGCCTTAAGCAGGAAAGATAGAGAGAAACTGATGATGTTAACTACTCAAGAGGAACTCATAAGAGAAATGGAAAAGTTAGAATTAAAAGTAAAGTATCCGAAGGATTCAGATGAAAAGCTGTTCGCAGTGGAAGCGAGTCCGACCTTGCTAGACAGGATAAAGGAGGCTCAAGAGAAAGATGAAGAATATGTCAGCATCAAAAGACGTTTATCCGAAGAGGAGGAACTGAAGTACAAGATTGATAGCACAAGATTGCTAAGGTTTAAGGGGAGGATCTGGATACCACTAGTCCCGGAATTGAAAGAGGAGATTTTGCAAAAAGCTCATAGCACAAGGTATTCAATTCATCCTGGTAGTACGAAAATGTATCAGAATTTGCGGCAACACTTCTGGTGGCCGAACATGAAGAGAGAAGTGGCTGAGTGTGTTAGCAAATGTTTAACATACCAGAGAGTTAAAGTAGAACACCAAAGACCAAGTGGACTGCTACAACCATTAGAAATTTCAGAATGGAAATGAGAGCATGTTACGATGGACTTCGTGGTTGGGCTTCCAGCTACGCATAAAGGTTATGATGCGATTTAGGTGATTGTGGACCGTTTGACGAAGTCCGCACACTTTCTACCAATTAAGATCAAATATAGTCTGGAACAGTTAACAAAGCTGTATGTGAAGGAGATAGTGTCACGACATGGAGTACCGGTATCTATCGTCTCTGATAGAGATTCGCGCTTCACGTCAAAATTTTGGAAAGGATTGCAAGAAAGATTGGGAACGCAGCTGAGGTTGAGCACAGCCTATCATCCTCAAACCGATGGACAGAGCGAAAGGACAATACAAACATTAGAAGATATGCTTAGAGCATGTGTGATGGATCTCAAAGGCAGTTGGGATGACCACTTGCCATTAGTGGAGTTCGCATATAATAACAGCTATCACGCTAGTATTGGCATGCCGCCATACGAAGCGCTATACGGAAGGAAATGTCGAACGACATTGTGTTGGGACGAGGTGGGTGAACGGAGACTGCTAGGACCGGAGTTGGTACAGCAGACCGTGGATACTATTAGGATAATAAGAGCTCGACTAGTAGCAGCTCAGGATCGACAGAAGAAGTATACCGATTTGCATCGTCAAAAATGAGATTTTGAAGTTGGCAGCTTCATATTTTTGAAGGTATCTCCCTGGAAAGGGAAGATCAGGTTTGGCAAGAAAGGAAAATTGAGCCCGAGGTTCATAGGGCCATTCGAGATTCTAAAGCAGGTAGGTGAAGTGGCGTACGAGGTAGCCTTACCTCTTGAACTAGAGCATATTCACAATGTGTTTCATGTTTCAGTGTTGCGGCCATATAAATTGGATTATAAGCACGTCATATCCTATGAGCCGATTCAAGTCGAGAGGGACTTATCCTACGAGGAGACTCCTGTCCAGATACTCGATAGGAAGGAACAAACACTAATGAATAAAGTTATACATTCGGCCAAGGTACACTGGAGCAACCACGTAGTTGAGGAAGCTACGTGGGAATTAGAAGAAAAGATGAAGAAGAATTATCCCCACCTTTTTTAGTAGCCTTATGTCGTAATTCCGGGGACGAAATTCTTATAAGGGGGGAGAATGTAATGTCCGCAAAATTTTAAATTTCATTATAAATAAATTATGAATTTATTTATTAATGTAATAAATATTCTATGAACTAATTTAAATCTTGATGCGATTAAATTAGTGAATTAATAATATGTTTGGATTAAATTAAAGGGAGTCCAACTAATGGGATAATTAAATTAGTGGACTAATCTAAGAATATTAATATCAATAAATTGATAAGATCTTAGATTAATTAAATATCCAATTAAATTGAATATAGCAAGTCTAATTGGATTATACATAAATTAATTAATAAAATTATTGATTAATGGTAATGGGTATTTTAAATTGGCCCAAGTATTTAAATTGCATCAACCCCAAGTCTAGTTGCTAATTAACCATCCAATTGGGCCACAAACCAATTGTTCAATTAACTAAGCAAGTAGCAGCCCATCCCAAGCAGCAAAACATAACCCGATAGAAAATTAGGAGTGACACCTATTTTGGGACAAAGTTTTAGGAGCAGAGCATGCGCAGGAGCTCTTGGCTCAAGAAAGCAGCAGCTTGTTGGCAAAAGAAGGGAGCAAGTCAGGCATGGGGGGGGGGGGGGGGGGCTATAGAGTCCATGTATCAGAATTTTGTCCAAACCTTGGGATAGTATATTTCGTATACCAACCATTCTTTCTCCTTCCCGTCCATTTGCAGAGAGAGAAAACAGAGAGCAAAGAAGCAAAAATAGTGAGAAAAAAGGAAAATAACAAAGTGACTCTTGAGTGTTTGATCTAGGAAGCTCAAGGAAGGCTCTTGGATGTCCAATACCTTTGTCACATACTTCGGGACGAAGAGAAGGCCAGCCATTAGATCACAAAGGTAGTACACATCTCAAAGTTTCAGTTTTATGCTTTCATGGCCATGCTTTGTGCTTTTTATGGTAGGAAGCTAGATTAAGAGCTCTAAGTGATAATATTCATGCTAGAGTAGTAAATGTATGTTTCAATAAGCTTATCATGTGTTATTATGCACATCTACGTGGTTAAAATTGAAAGAATGCATAAAACCACGTATTTCGGAAAAACTGTGTGAGTTAGTGTGGTTTAAGGCCTTATATCTCTAAGCCCTTCAACTTGTTTGGGATCGTTATTATTTTTCCTTGATATACCTATGAGTTTTGAAGAAAACCCACTTTAGATCACCAAAAGTTATGGTGTATACATTTAGTTATGATTTTTTTACCAAAACAGTCTAATTTATAGCACTGTTGAGGGTAGCTTGATAATTTCGGTATTTAATGCTTCTGAAAAATTATTTGAAAATTATTATGGGGTAAAGGATCAAGGTATGAGTCCATAAGATCCAACCGTGCATGATTTTAAGGTGTATAGCTCATTCTAAAACTGTTTAAACCAAAGTACATCCGGATGCACTAAGAAGCAGAAAATCTAGAAAACTCCTGCTTAAATTTTGACTCTACGACCTCACTCTATGATTTTGACTCTACGACCTCACTCTACGATTTTGACTCTACAACCTGCACTCTACGACAGAACAATGTAGGTGCAATATAATGCTAGTAGTGAACAGTGAATAGTAAACTAAAATAGTTAATTATTTATTAAATAATAAATAAAGATAATTGATCAATATTAAATGATGATCAAAAGAGAGATAAAGGTAATTAATTAATTATTATTTAACTAACATTAAATAATAATTGAATAAGAGTTGAAGTCAATAAAGTGATTATTTATTATTTAATGGGAATTGAATAATAAGTAAAGGTATTTAATCATTGTTTAACATTAAATAATGATTAAAGAGTAATAAAGGTAATTAATTAATTATTATTGGATGAAATAATAATTAAAGAAAGATAAGATAAAATAAAGTAATTGCCTATTATTTAACTTATAATAGGTAAGAATAATTAACAAATTGCTATTTAATTAATAATAATTAGAGAGAAGTATAGGTAACAAATTAATTATTATTTAACTAATGTTAAATAATAATTAAAGGAAATTGAAACTAATTAGTTAATTATTTATTATTTTATTAAATAATAAATAAGAAAATTAATAATAATTAACTATTATTGAATAGTTAAGGTTATCATGTAATTATTTATTATTAAATGATAAATAGGAGAGTTAAGGAAATTGTTTGCTAATTAAATTAGTAATTGGAATAACCAAGCAATTATGATAAATTGTTTAGGGGGTTTAAATTGTATGAGATAATTAAATCATTAACCTTAGTTCGGTGAGTATTTTATTGAGGTTATATGATGTGGAATTGTATGATAATCCAAGGTGTTTATGTGATAGTAAACTTAAATACTTAAGTGAAGCGATTATGTGTTGTTCTAACTGTTAGGCCAACATTTTCAATGTTAGGTCTTCAAGAGAAGTTTAAATTAAGCAAAGTAAATGTAATTCGCGCACCAGACAAGTTCCTTAACCTTACACAACTCTATATTGTGCAAGTTTTCGAATTATATCTATTGTAAGTTCCCTAACTCAAACTAGAGTTATACTTTCAAATTATAGTTCAAGTGGTTTAATTATTGCAAGATTATTCCGCATCGATATTACCTTTGACATTCGCACATAGTGCATGTTGGATTCAAGTCCTATTATCGAACTGTCATATATTTAAAGTTCTTGCATTTATGAACTTTTTAAGAAATAGTCTATGCTAATTGATCTAGCTAAACATTGAATATTAATATAAAAGCTATCTAAACCAGTAGTTGGTAAGGATTCTTGTACTGAGGGAACACACCCTAAATTGGGGGAAATATAAGTGTCGGTCATCTGATACAGTCAGAGTTTAATGTTATGCATACACATGGTGTACTAGAGGCTGATCCTCTTAGGTACGACTGACGGTCATAAAAGGGTGAGTCAAATGACTGATGTTGCCTTGGCGTTCATGGTCTATTGGACCACTCAGCAGCCAATGATCAGGTCTTCATTGTTTCATCTATGTCTGGATTACATTGTTCAGTTATTAATCAACTCTTCAATTATTCATTTGAGTACTAATTATGTTATTCAGTTTTATCATTGAGCCTACATTATTAAAACGACTCGATCATTTCTTCGATTCATTCATGATATATTATATTGTTCATTTAGAACTTGCTGAGCAAGCTAGTTGTTCACCCTTGCTATATCATGGAAATAGTTGCAGTCAAACCTGAAGGCTCGGGGAAGGACAAGGGCAAAGGAAAGATGAATTCTTGATTAAGCTGGATAGCAGTTTGCCTGTTTCATATTTTGGTAGTACATGTATGATGCGATGTAACACAAGCCTTTTGTAACCTTTTTGGTAGTTTGTGATGTATTTAGTAAAGGTTGTAGACCTTGGGACTAGAAAACTTTTGTAATAAACAATATATGTTTATTTATTTTTTTCGCCTTAGTATTAAATGTTGTTTAGCAGCTATTGGATGTATTTTGCGTGAGCACTGAATTCGAGGTATTGGTACCTGAATTTAGGGGTGTCACATCATTCAACTATTTCTAGTGCTGATTAGTTGGGTGAAGAGCCGTTGAATCCTGGAGTAGTATTTCGTCAGTGACACCTTACCACCGAGATAAGTTCTTCGAGGGGAGAAATTTCTACTTAAGGACAGTGCACCTCACGCCTCTGCTCAACATAAATTCTTTTTAAATCGATAAATCCAATTTCTGTCTTTCTTTATTTTATAGTTGAATCCTATTTTTCATTCGTGTTTTCCAACAATCTTAAGTAGAAAATTTTATTGATTCTGCTATGCTTATCGCCACTAAATCCATCCCTGATTTGAGCAAAGTTGAGCCTTTTAATGAATCCAATTTTAATCGATGGCAAACCAAATTACTTTTGATCATGGACATTGCTAAAGTTGATCATGTTTTAACCAAACCAAAATCTATTGAACCCCCTAACGATGCTACCGATGAACGAAAAAAAGAATATGAATCTTCTATTAGTATTTGGTCTTCTGCTGATAAAATTTGCAAGGCTATCATTCTTAACTTAGTGTCAAATGAACTTTTTGATATCTATTGTCTATATAAACATGTTGCTAAAATTTGGGATGCATTAGTTTTGAAATATGTTGTGGAAGTTGTGGAAGATGCTGGTGTCAAGAAGTATGCTATTGGTAACTTTCTTAATTTTTGTATGACCGATGACAAAGATGTATCTTCCCAAATTAATGCTTTTTATCTAGTTGTTGCTGAACTTAATAATGAAGGCATGACCTTACTTGCTCCTTTTTTTGTTGGCCCCCTTATAGAGAAATTGCCTGATTCTTAGAAAGATTACAAGAACTCTATGAAACATAAAAGGAAAGACATGACCTTAGAGGAGTTAGTTGTTCATATCTGTATTGAGGAAAATAATAGAAATTTAGATAAAACTACTAAAGCCAAAGAGATGTCTTCCAAGACAAATCTGGTTAACGATCGCAAACCTCATAACTCATCATACCAACATCCTAAACAGGGGCATAAGCATAACACCGGTCCAAGACAAAACCAAATTAGTTCAAACATAAAACTTCAAAACCTAAAGGTGATTGCTTCGTGTGTGGAAGGCCAGGTCACCATGCTGTCCAATGCAAGTTCAAAAAGGGAAACAACCAGTGTGCTCCTCTGAGAGCTAACTTAGTTGAGGCAGACAATATTATTGTGGCGGTTGTCTCTGAGGTGAACATGGTATCTGACAAAGAGGTATGGGTAGTGGATTCTGGTGCTACCAAACACATTTGTATATGTCGTAAGCAGCAAGGGAGGGGTGTACTCCCTTTATGTATGTACCAGCCATCCTAGTCCATTTCAAAACCTTAATACTATTAACTAAGTTAAGTTCATAAAGAGAGAATGGAGCTGTCGGCGGGAGGAGGATGAACCCAACAGTTGTTTTAAGCAACTAAGATCAAGATTTCACCATCATCAATTTCAAACTTCAAGTTAATAATGGGGTTAAATGCAAATAAGTCCCCTGAACTCTAAGATTTTTGGACATTGAGCCCCTTTTTTTTGTTCAATGCAAATCAAGCCCCATACTATTTAAAAATTTGGATATTGAGCCCCCAGGTGCCACATGTGCGTTGACTGCCACGTGGCGCACATGTGGCACAAGTGACATGGAATTTAAGTAGATTTGACCCAAAAAATAGTTGCTCCTAAGAATTGATCTTAGAATCTCAAGTTTGAAATTTTTCTCATTACACCACCCAACCACTTTGAGTTTAGTCAATTAAGAAGCACAAGAAATAACTCATATACTAAACAACTTTAGTTTTCCCCCATTATTATTATTATTATTATTATTATTATTATTATTATTATTATTATTATTATTATTATTATTATTATTATCATCATCATCAAGAGTTATGCCCGTCCCAAGCCCCGACTCGGTTCATCCTATGGTGGTGCCTGTGGTGGTAGTGGTGGTGGTGGTGGATATGAGAAGCCTCAAGCCAATTATGGATTTCAGCCTGGCGGTGGTGGTTATGGCTGTGGTGACAGGGAGTTTGGTGGATCTGGTGGGTATAGGCGGAAGCCCGAGTATGAGAATCCCATATCGGAATATGGATCTGGTGGTTTTGGGCGAAAGAGTGAATATGAAAATCCCGAATATGGATCTGGTGGTTTTGGCCGAAAGAGTGAATATGAGAATCCCAGTTCGAAGTATGGATCTAGTTACGGGTAAAAGAGTGAATATGAGTAGCCTAGTTTTGAATATGGGTATGGATATGGACGAAAGAACGGATATGAGCAGCAGCCCAGTTCAGAATATGGATCTGGGTATGGGAGGAAGAGTGAACATGAGTATTCTAGTTTCGAATATGGATCAGGTTACGGTCACAAAACCAAGTTGGAAGACTAAGGATCTGCGTATGGGATGAAGCCCAGCTCGGAGTATGGGTCTGGTGGATATGGTGGGAGGTCAGAGAGGACTGAGATATTGAATCATTCCCCAACCTTAATGTTGCTAGTTCCTTTATGTACCTTTCCCCTTTCCATTACTCTGAGATTTCTCTGAGTTTTGTCGCGTTTAACAAAATTTTGCAAACCCTAGTTGCTCAAGCCTAGAACCTTTGAAAGAAAGAAGAAAGAGAAAGAGACTATGTTTGCTTTAGAAAAGTGCGATATGAAATAAAGGAAAGCGATGGAAGTCAAGTGGAGGGTACGATCGTCTTTTGATCAATGTGTTGTGGATATATGTTGTTACAGTATATGAACAATTTCTTGTCCTAAATTTGCAGCTACGCCCGTGGTGCTCGGGTGGTTAAAGTGTTGATTGCCATTGCTGAGGTTGTTAGTTCAAACCACCGAAGAAACATTTTTTTCAAGAGTTAAACTCTAAAATGCCATGTCACTGCCACGTCATAGGTGCCACGTAGGCAGTCAATGCACATGTGGCACCTGGGGGCTCAATATCCAAATTTTTAAATAATATGGGGCTTCATTTGCATTGACCAAAAAAAAGGGGCTCAAAGTCCAAAAACCCTATAGTTTAGGGGACTTATTTGCATTTAACCCGTTAATAATGTTTTAATTTAAAACCCATATCTATTTCATGTTTATAGTTGTCCATGTTGATTGTTGTGGGAGTGAAATTGGTTGGGGGAATCATGAAGGATTCTGAAATAAGGTGGATTAAATGTGGAGAGGATGTTTATATGTTTAAAGTTGTAAAGAATTGAGATTTTAGATTATGCATGTAATGTATTTGATAAAATGCCTAATTGAAAACTAAATTGTTAAAACATGAAAATGTTAATTTTTTTAGAAAACAAATCACATGAGTGGACTCCTGAGAATGTGTTGTAGATGATTTCTGGGCAGAAAATCAATGAAAAACTCGCCGGAAAACTTTTTGGATCGCCGGAGAAGATGACCGGAAAGTCACCGTCGGCGAATTTTCCGGCAGAACTGTTTTTGCTATTTTCCAGCCAGAATTTGAAGAAACTTTGTACTAAAAACTTGTAGAGAATTAAATTTCATGTGGCATGGACATAGATTTCATAATTTTCGGACAAGCAATTTATTTTCTATGAATTTTTGAAATTTCAGCACTTTGAAAAATTATAATTTATTTCCAGAAAATTATTTTGAACTGAAATATTTTCATAGTAATCTTATAATATTATTTAAGAACTACTGAAAATGTTTGGTGAATTATTGAAGAGCATAGGTATTTATTATATTTTAGAGCCATTTAAAAGTTATGTTGAAAATGGTGGAAATTCATAGAAAATATCGTGAACGGTGGAAAATTATGAAACTTGGTGAAAATTCTTATAATAATATAAGATAAATATTGATGGTGTTTTGAGGATATAAAAGTATGTTGAGTTATTATTTTTGTTTGAAGCTATTAAATGTTAGCTTTTATAAATAGAAGTAATTGCAGAAAATTGATGGAATTATGCATGTATATGTCTATGAAAACCAGCTTGAAAAGTGAAAATTATAAACTAATCAAAATGATAAATAATATCATGTATTGTGAAAACCTATAATCCAATAAAGCTTTGTAAACTTAACTATTGGTAAAACTAACCAATGTAGTACGGGTCAAGGTGCATGTAAATATAAGTTAATCAACTTGATCAGTGAAATTTATAATTGACCCAAGTGACATAGTTTGACAAACTGTGTAAAATTGAAGCATGATTTTCTGATGAAAGAATTTGATATGTGTTGTGAGTAGAAGTACATGATTTATAGCGAGTATTTCATGAACCCAAATGTTATATATGTCGATTGATAACAATATACTTTAATGAAGCCAAAGAAGGAAGTTTCTAAGCTTTGTAATCAACATGATTATTTTCAAACTAAATGAACCCATATGTGATTAAGTTATAAAATCCATGAAATAAGTGCATTGTATGAGTACTGAATCAAATAGTATGAAAGAGGTTTTATGTGGATATATGAATATAATTAAAGTTTAAAAACATAGCATACATTATGAATAAACCTAAGTTGAAACCTTTGTTTTCAAAAAGAGTGTATCAAACGAGCAACTTGTTATATTGGTTATTTTTGAAAACCATAGGATGTATTAGGCATATTTAAGAGTGTTGAAGTTATTTCAAGTGACTGTAATGCGAATGGAAACCAAAATGAACTTTTGGAAATGTTGTACCAAAAGACTTTAATAGAAAACTATTATGAGCAGCATAGTTCAAGGCTGTGAAATCGGGTCTCAATAAAATGTTTTTAAGCAAGGTATATATTTGTAAAATACTATGTATTAAGGTCTAGAATTATGTTCAGAAAGGATAGCAATCGAGTGAATGAGGAGGGAATTAAAATTCATCAAAACAGCCTTCAAAATCAAGAAAGTGAAAATTATGCAGAAATGATTAGGTGTAAAATCTGTTCTAAACAGAGATTTTCAAGCCTCTGTTTCAGACCCTTAAATAATCTGTTTTAGTCAAAAAAAATTAATAAATACCTTGTAGAATGATCTTGGTTTTGTCCTAAAATGGGAGCAATCGGATCATTATTGACCGAGTTAAAAATCCTCAAAGTAGGTATGAAAATCGAAAATTCTGCAGAAAATGAATTCTGCAGAAATCAAAAATTTGTTATGAACAGACTTTTTCATGATTTGATTTAAGAGCCTTGATAAACTTATTTTGACCAAATAAATTTTTTGGAAAATACTATGATATAAGGACTACATTGAGGTCCAATGATGATAGAAATCGGAGTTATAACGAACAAGTTAAAAATCATCATAGTAGGCTCGAAAATCAGAATTTACAAAATCTGATTTTCAGAAATTTATCATTTTTGAAAATTTGGAAATGCAAGGTAATTTTTCATATTACAAACATGTCATATAATCCCATTGATGTACTAAATGATCGTCAAAGCCTTAATTCATCAAACTTGGTAAAGAATCCAAAATTGGTATGAAAGAGCTAACTTAGGAAATGTTTTAAAACATTATTAATTTAGTAGAGTTTGAATAAATTGATTTGAATAACCTAGATGAGAGATAATTAACCAATGTGTTGGGTTAATGGTGTGATACACACACATTGAACTACAAGTGCATTAAGTTAGTACATGTAGTGATAAAATGGAAATAAAACTAAGTTATATAAATAACTAAGTTGTATATTTATAAAGACAATATAAAGGATAGTAAATTAAGTAGAATCTTAAAATTGGTTTTTAACAATGAGGCCATATATTAACTAAATTTATGTATTGTTGATCTCACTTACGGAGTAGGTCATACAAAGAACGTCGAAGGATATCGTATTGGTAAAACGTCGAAGGATAGCTTATTGGTAAAACGCTGGTAAAGACAAGTTTTTCAGAACTTGCTCCTATGTGACAACTGTCATTATGTGTGACATGTTTTTATATGCAAACATGAGTTAATATGCTTTTATGCTATAATGTGATTAAACTGTTGTTGTTCAACTGATAAGTTGATTTAGCTATTATTTATGAACTATATAAATTGTGAAGTGACAAGCATGTTAATATGGATCATGAATTTTGTTTTAGCCCACCTACATGTATAAAATGTCATACATGGATATATTGATAAGCAGGCATGATGCATGAATTATGTGTTATGTGTAACTGTTAAACTTGTTGAGCAACGTACTTGCTCTTTTTTGCTTAAATAAATGTTTTCAGCTACGTGCGAGACATATGAGATCCCAGTAAAAATCAAGGACAGAGAATGTTTATGAACTATTCCAGGGGATATATATATTTTTCGATAAACCCTTTGGGGGAAAACAGTGTTACCAAAAGGTAAAGTCTGTAATGAAATGTTAGTTTAACATTTAAATCTGTTTTGTACCAAAGTGAGGTGCTTTGTAGTTATGTGTAAGAGTGAAAGGTTGAAATAAGTTTTGAATGATAAATAGACTTAAAAGATAATTGTAAAGTTAAAGGTAATTAATCTGCATATCTTTTGTATTGAATTAGGTCATGATATATATATATATATATATATATATATATATATATATATATATATATATATATATATATATATATATGAGTTGTTCAAAGATTTATGTAAAGATTTCGATTCTGAGATAAATGATTAAATAATTATTTTTAAAAGTTTAAATTTAATGAATTTTTAGCAATTAATATTGTTGAATATTGTGGTTAATAAGAACAATGTTGTACATTAACGCACGAGGTCGCATGTGTCAAATACGGGGATTTTTGGGGTGTTACAATACTTGGAAAAGTTAGGGTTAAGGTTATGTTTGAATCTGATAAGGTTGTGTTGACCAAAAATGGGGTGCTTGTGGGAAAATGGTATCTTAATGTTGGATTGTTTCATTTAAATGTACTTGAACTCATGAATAATAATGCTAGTACTTCCTTTGCTTACTTGATCGAATGTGATGATATTTGGCATGCTAGATTAGGCCATGTGAATTACTCATAGATAAATATGATGAAAAATTTGGGAATTTTAAAAGATGTTAAAATTTCTAACACCAAGAAATGTGAAGTTTGTGCAGAAGCCAAAACAACTAAAAAGATTTAGAAACAGGTACTTGTTAGAGAATCTGAACTCCTCAGTTTAATTCATTCAGACTTAGGCGATATGTCTAGAAATACATCCAGAGGTGGAAATAATTATTATGTGACCTTTATAGATGATTATTCTAGATATACTAAAGTTTACCTTCTCAAAAATAAAAATGAAACTGAAAATAAATTTCCAGTTTAATTATAAGGCCGAGGTTGAAAATAAATTAGATAAGAAGATTAAAAGACTCTGGTCTAATAGAGGTGGAGAGTATGATTCTGGACTCCTTAGCAAATATTGTGAAGGACAATGAATTGTACATGAGGTAACGCCTCCTTACTCTCTGGAATCTAATGGGGTTGCCGACAGGAAAAATAGAACATTAAAAGACATGATGCATGCTTTGTTAGTAAGTTCTGGGGCTCCATTAAATTTGTGGGGGGAAACATTTATATCTGCTTGTCACTTGCAAAATAGAATCATATATAAGAAAACTGGTAAAACTCCTTATGAGCTTTGGGAAAAACATTTACCTAACTTGAAATACCTTAAAGTGTGGGGGTGTCTTGCTAAGGTAATGTTACCCGACCCTAAAAAAAGAAAAATTGGTTCTAAAATTGCTGATTATTTGTTTATTGGTTATGCTGAACATAGTGCTGCTTATAGATTTCTTGTTTTAAAAAGTGATGTATTATATCATAATACAATTATTGAGTCAAAAAATGATGATTTCTTTGAAAATATTTTTCCTTTGAAATCTAAATTGGACCAACCTGTAGCTGAGCTTCCTGTGAGCTCTTATTGTGTTCCAATTGAGGAAACTAAAATTGAACCAATGAGGAGTAAGCGTACTAGAAAAACCTTTAATTTGGGAGATGATTTTTGTTACATTTTTATTGGTTAATGACCCTTTCACCTTTAGAGAAGCAGCTACTTCTCCCGATGCTCCTTTTTGGAGAAGAAGCCATAAATAGTGAGATTGAGTTTATTATGGCTACTCACACTTGGGAATTAGTAGACATTCCTCCTGGTTCTAAAACTATTGGTTGTAAATGGATTTTTAAAAGGAAATTAAAACTTGATGGATCAATTGATAAATTTAAAGCTAGATTTGTTGCTAAAGGTTATAAACAAACGCAAGACTAAGATTTTTTTTAGAGTTATTCACCGGTTGTAAGAACATCATCCATTAGAGTTTTAATTGCATTAGCTGCTATTAAAAAATTAATAATTCATCAAATGGATGTTAAGACTGCGTTTCTTAATTGAAATTTAGAAGAGGAGATTTATATGGACAAACCTGAGGGATTTGTTTCCCAAGGTAATGAGCATAAATTTTGTACATTAGTTAAATCTTTATATGGTCTTAAACAAGCTCCTAAACAATGCAATGACAAATTTGATAGTGTAATGACTTCTAATGGATATATAATAAATGATGGAGATAGATGTATATTTACAAAATTTAATAATGAGAATTTTGGTGTTATTGTTTGTCTCTATGTGGATGACTTGCTTATTTTTGAAACCAATATTGATGTTATATATGAGACTAAAAATATGATATCCACTAATTTTGATATGAAAGACTTGGGAGAAGCAAATGTTATTCTCGGAATTAATTTGAAAAAAGTTTGTAATGGGTACATGATTTCTCAAGAACATTATGTGGAGAAAATGTTTAAAAGGTTTGGACATTATAATGTTAATCATGTTAGTACTGTAATATCCCATATATTTAAAAGAATTAGAAATAAGATTTCTATTATTTAATAAAGGTTAGTGTTTGATAACCTAATTGTGGAGATTATGATTGTGGAAAAACTGGATTAAAGTAAAATTTTATTATGTGCTAGCAAGAACCAATATGGTTCAATATGTGTCATAGAGGCTTTTAGGAAGAAGGTCCTATGAAGTGTATGAAGAGATAAGATTTGATATTTATCGATAATGAGATTCTCATAACAGAAAAGGAGTCAAGAATCTAAAGAGATTATGAGGAATAATGTTATACATTTTGTCAAGTGTTTTGGAGAAACCACGCAGCTGAAGAGGTAATGTGGGAGCTTGAAGAAAGGATGAGGACAATTTATCCGTATATTTTTGAGTGACCTTAAGTGTAATTCCGGGGACAGAATTCTTATAAGGGGAGAATAATGTAATAACCGCAAATATTATTAGCCTATTGTAAATTAAATTAGAAATTTATTTCCAATAGAATGAACCATAATGAGTTTAATTAAATTATTATGTGACTATGTGAATTATTTGATTGGAAATTTTATTTAGTTAAAGGGAGTCCAATTATTTAAGATATTAAAATATTGGACTAACCTAAGAGTTCGATATCAAGAAATTGATGAGTTAAGTTAAGTAAATATTCAAGTAATACTTGAATATGACAAGTCTAATTGGATTAAATAATTGAGTTAAGTAAAATGAATTATTATTGTGAGACTAGTTATTTAAGCTAGCTACCTTAAGCATCAAATTTCAAGTTGGCTCGTATGAAGAGTAATTATGGTTCATTGTGTAATTAATTTGAGACTAGTTGGATTTATTTCTAGTGGCTTATTAAGTGAATTATTTGTATTTTAAATGAAGTCAACTAGTGGTCAACGATAAGGCCAATTTGGTAATTAATTGGAAAGCAAAAATATTGTATATTTATGGGGATGGCATGGCCGGATGTGTGATGGAGAAATGATCCATGTGCTTCCTTTTTAGTGGCATAATGTGATTGGTGGAATCCAAAAAGATTTCAAAGTAATTAATGAAAAGGATAAGCATGAGGTAGATATTTTGTTGGTTAATTAATAATTAATTTAATGATTAAGGAAGGAGAAGTGGCCGGCTATGCATGTGGAAGGAAAAGAGGAAGCCATATGACTTATATGTGTTGTTGAATTTTGATTGGTTAGAGCTTTGAGTTGTCAAACTTAATGGATAAGGAAGGAAAGAGATATTTTGTGAAGTTTAACTAGAATTAATAATTTGTCAAGTCCATGTTGAAAGGAGAGATTAAAGGAGAATTGATAATTTTTCAAGTCCGATTAAAGGGGAATTGATAATTTTTCAAGTCCATGTTGGAATGAGAGATTAAAGAGGAATTGATAATTTTTCAAGTCCATGTTGGAATGAGAGATTAAAGGGGAATTGATAATTTTTTTCAAGTCCATGTGACCCCACTTGCTAGATTTTTATTGGTGGATGTCAAAGTGGAATTCAAATTAATTTAATTGTGTATTGAGAAGAGAGATTTAAGTGGATCTAATAATATTTAAAGTCCATAAAATAGATTGTATATTTTTCAAGTCCATGCTTGTGATTGGTAGATGTGAAAGGAAGTTCCAAATTGGTTGATAATTGTGTTGGAAAGAGAAATTAACTAGATTGAAACATCCATACAAGTCCATGGTACTACTTTTGCTAGATTGTATCTATCATCTTCCTCATTTTTCTTCCAAACCACCATTGTTGGAGTAGAGTGAGAAAGCTTAAAAAGGGAGCAAAACCTAATATCCCTAGTTTTAAAAGTGTTCTAGAGCTTGAGTTTTTCATAGATCTAGACTCTAAATCTTCAAAAGAGAACTTTTAAAGATTCTTTAGGAGAGAGAAAGTGGATGCAACCTCCATTCATTAACTATTTTGGAAGGAGGAGGAAGATAGCTTGTAGATCTAGAAGGTTTAAAAGTTTTCCAACCCTTTTCTTTATTTTCTTTTTCATTGTTGGTTATTCTTTTTGTGTTTATGCCATGGTTGGTTGTGGGAGATTTTGTGTTGTGGAACCATGAAGGGTTCAAAGGTATAAGGGCGGATCTTTGGTTGGAAGTTATGTGTTTTATATAATATGATATGTATTATGTGCTTAAAAAGGGTTTTGATGTGTTTTATGAACTCATTCATGTACAAATCTAGTTTTCATGCTTGGTAATGATACCTACATGTTAAGAGACTTTGTTGATGCTTAAACATGATTACTACATGTGTTAATAACCTTATGTGACAAGAAAACTAAAGATCTAGTAAAGAAATAACTTTGTAATAAAATCCTAGTTGGACAACTCACTTTGGACATGTAACAGTTTCAAACCGTAGCTTATTTTAAAAATCCGTCCATATTAGGACCTAGATATTCGAGTTGCGGAACTAACCCGACTGGATTGACCAAATTCTAAGTTACGGTCTATTTTTAATAATTTTTCCTGTAAAACTGTTCAAAGCCGAAAAACACTAAAAACCTACTGTCCAGAAATTTAAGGAGACTGTTTCGGCCATTAAACATGATTTAAAAATTCCAAGATTCTGGATTATGAAATTTTGTGTTGTAACGAATCTTCTGTCCAAAAATGAGCTCATTCCAACTCCGGATGAGTGCGTAGTAGCTTAGCCAAGTTTTCGATTTGTAAAAATGAAACTGTTATAAGTTGAAAAATATAGCTTCAAACACTCTGAAATTGTTACATGATGTAATATATGGTGTCCAGAAGCTGTCGGTAAAGACTCAAATTTTTATGATAATAATTTGATTTTTAATAATTATTACCGTTTTGGACAAAAATGGCATAATTAAAAATAGTAAACAATGTTGAAAAATTAAAAGAAAATTTTTCTGTGTATGAGGAACAATATTCTACTGATTCCCTTAAGATATAAAAATAATAAGTTAATTTCATATTTTTGGAAAATATGTTTGTATCTTGAATAATTAAATGAGTAATTATGTAAAATCCTAATAAATTGTGAAGCATAATTTATTCAACCTAAAGGCATCAAAATGGCATAATGATTGTGTTATGTGATACATACACGTAATATGTGATAATTATGTGATAATTGGATTAATTGGAGTTAGCACTAATTGCTAGTTAACTTATTAATGATTAGATTTTCGAGAGAAAAATATTTTTATTCGCGTAACATAATTTGCGACTGAGGCAAGTTCTCTAACTTGCTCAAAGTTATTGATTGGTCATTCAATAGGCTATATTGAATTGTATAATGAATTGGAAATTCAATACGTTAAAAAGGAGAGTGCGATTTGAATCCAGTTTGTTGAATTTTGAAAACAGTGTAGACGAGACGGAAACTAGTTTGTTGGTTATTTGTGGGAAACCACTCTGTATACTATATTGAACACTGTTAAAAACTCGATGTGTGCTAGTCTTAGAATTATGAATACGTATGGTGTGAATGTGCTAACTAATATTTGATTATGTGCTTAAATATTAGAAGAAGTGTTATGAGGTATAATAAGATATGCTAATTGAAAGATCAATCTTATAACTGATAGGTCTTTCATAAGAGGTTAAATTAAATTGTGTAGCAGTAATCGACGGGCAAGACAAGTTTCCCTAACCTTACTCAAAGTTATATTGAGCAAGTTCCTGTTAACTCAACTTGAGTTGTTATGTTTCAAGCATGATAGTGGTTTAATTCTTTATAATTATTCCACCTCTTTAAATTATTGATTCACACGTAGTGCATGTTGCATATTTTCATCCGGTATGAAAGGTTGATCACCTTCATTACCATAAGGTTCAGTTAAATTTGTTCATGGTCATTATTGGCACTCAACATTAATTAATTCAGTCATTCAATTATTGAAATTATGATTCGTACTCTTTCACAATTATTATATTGTTGAAAATCCGAAAGCTTATTCTTTCTTTCAATCATGATATATCTTTATTGTATTTAAACTTGCTGAGCAAATTCGTTGCTCACCCTTACTATATCATGATAACAAATTTCAGATTAATACGATTATTCGAGGAAAGACGGAGACAGAAGCAAAGGACAAGATTATTATATTATGCATGATAACTAATTTGTTATTTGATGTAAGTTAACTGTGTAAACCTTTTTGTGAATCTAAAGGTATATATGTAAGTTAAGGTTAGAAACCTTGGGACATGTTGTAGAATACTCTGAAATAAACAATTTATGTTTATATATTCCGCATTAGTTATAGAACATGTATGAAGATGATGTATCGTGACGTACCAAGTCCAAGGTTCAAGGTACCCGGATTTGGGGGCGTTACAAGTACTCCTTACAACCCTTGTTTGCATTTAAAAAAGTATGAACGACCGAATGTATCTCAATCTGAGTATGCCCAAATCATAGGTTACTTAATGTATCTTATGAATTGCACAAGACCTGATATAGCTTATGTTGTTAATAGACTCAGCAGATACACTCATAATCTTAATAAGGATCATTGGACTGCTTTATATAGAATACTCAATTATCTGCGAGGTACTATAGGATTTGGTTTATATTACTGCGGTAATCCCGCAGTTCTTGAATGATATAGTGATGCCAACTGGATCTCTGATTTAGATGAAACTAAATCCACGAGTGTCTATATATTTACCTTAGGAGGAGGATCAGTATCTTGAAAGTTTTCTAAATAGACTTGTACAGCTCGCTCTACTATGGAGTCAAAGTTTATTGCCTTAGAAAAGGCAGGTTCTAAAGCAGAGTGGCTCAAAAATCTTTTTGGGAAATAATCCCTTGTGGATGAGACTAGTTCCATCTGTGTCTCTGCATTATGAATGCCAAGCTGTTATAGGCAGAGCTAAGAATAAGAGCTATAATGGCAAGAGTAGGCATATACGCCTAAGACATAATATTGTGAGACAACTGATATCTGATGGGATTATATCCCTTAATTTTGTTAGGTCAGAGATGAATCTTATGGATCCTCTGACAAAGCCACTAAGCAAGAGGCTAGTAAGCAGTACATCGAGGGGGATGAGACTATTGCCTATTACAGAGATCAACAGTGATGGTAACCCAACCTATGTGAATGATAATCCCATGAAGTAGGTTCATATAGGCAACAACAAGCCATTGGTTGATTGTTTGAGGCACTATCCATTTTATACATTTTTGAGTTCATCCCTATGGTGTAGGATAATGTAATTCTACAGTGGTAAAGGTTAAGTTATATACTCTTAATGTTTTCCATAGTCCTGTTGGGTGATCTTGTAGTGAGTCGAAATATTTTAATATAGAGAAATGAAATTCATTAACAGTAATTGTAAATTTCTGGGCGATTAAATTAAATCGGTATATGATGGTTTGTTTTATTTAATTATGTGTGGATATAATTAAAGGAACTATAGGAAGTTTCAGTTAATGGGTGGATTAAATTAATGGACCGACCTAATAATATTAATATCAATAAATTGATAAGATTTTTGGTTAATTAAATATTCATTTACATTGAATATAACAAGTCTAATTGGATTATGTAAATTAATTAATAAAATTATTACTTAAATTTTAAAATTTAAGTGGCCTAATTAAATTCCAAGGAATTTAATTTGGGCAACCCAAAGCTTAGTTGCAATATAAGTAACAATTAGGCCACCAATTGTTTAATTAACAAAACAAATAGCAGCTCAGCCCAAGAGTAATAACATGAACCGGTAGAAAACTAGAGTGTGTCACTCATTTTGGGACAAAACCTCCAGGAAACAGAGCACGCTCAGTGCAAGGCTCAAGAAAATAGATTTTTTTTAAAGAAAGAAGAGACTTGTCTGAAGTCTGTGTACAACTCCAATTACCGCATCCGGAAGACCTAATATGGGTTGTCTGGCAATTGGTAAATCGCATAGGAACTTAGTTGTCATTCACAAAAGAATTTACTCTACAACACAGAAGTTCCTATTTATTAACTCAAAATTTATTAGACAATATTATCCTCTTTGGATAATATTTTAATTACCGATCAGTATTATTATACGTACATTAATAATACCTCACTAAATTACCAACGCTTCTCACGTACTGAACATCACCTTAATTGGTTACTAATATTATTAAGCCCTTAATAATATTCACCCAATTACCAATATTATTAATCCATTAACAATATTTAACTACTTACCATCAATTAGAAATTATTTAATGATAATGTACAACATTAGTAATAACTAAAGACTCCAACAATTACCCGTCAATTGTTTACACTTTATTACCCTTAATTCCTTCACATTATTTATTTAATATCATTTAAATAAATAATTAATTCACTTAACTTTAGTTGTTTATTTATCCTCACATAAACAATTATTTCCTTAATCTTAATTCATTCACACTGTTTATTTAATATTAATTAAATAAATAATTAACTCAATTAACTCTACTTGTTATTTAACATTTCATAAAAATTATCTCATTAACCTTAATTCACTTTAATTATTATTTAATATCATTTAAATATTAATTAATTATCCTTAATTCCTTTAATGATTATTGAATAACAATTTCATAATCATTTCTTAATTGATTACCTCCATTTATTATTTAATATTAATTAAATAACAATTATCATTTTCTTTATCTCCCTTTAATTATTATTTAATACCCCTTAAATAATAATTAAATAATTAATCTCCCTTATTTATTTAAAATAAATAATTACCTTTAAATTCCCTTTATTCATTATTTAATAACAATTAAATAATAAATAAATAATCATTGTTAATTATTATTTTATTTAAATAATAATTCATTCCCTTAAATATTATTCATTCACCTTATTTATCATTTAGAGTTTATTTAAATAATAAATAATTATTTTATTCGGGTCTCATATTATTTAAACCCCTAAACAATTTAAAATAATTGTTTAGTTATTCTAATTATTAATTGAATTAGTAAACAATTTTTCTTGACTCTCTTATTTATCATTTAATAATAAATAATTACCTGATAACCTTAACTATGCAATAATAGTTAATTATTAGTAATTACCTTATTTATTATTTAATAAAATAATAAATAATTAACTAATTAGTTTTAATTTTCTTATATTATTATTTAATATTAGTTAAATAATAATTAATTAATTACCTCTACTTCTCTTTAATTATTATTAATTAAATAACAATTTGTTAATTATTCTTACCTATTATAAGTTAAAAAATAGGCAATTACCCTATTTTATCTTATCTTTCTTTAATTATCATTTCATCAAATAATAATTAATTAATTACCTTTATTACTCTTTAATTATTATTTAATATTAAACAAAGATTAGTTACCTTTACTTATTATGTAATCCTATTAAATAATAAATAATCATTTTATTGACTTTAACTCCCCTTCAATTATTATTTAATGTTAGTTAAATAATAATTAATTAATTATCTTTATCTCTATTTTAATCATCATTTAATATTAGTTAAATAATGATTAATTATCTTTATTTATTATTTACATCTAATTAAATAACAAATAATTAGTTTATTTAATTCTTCTTTAATTATTATTCAATATAATAATTAATTACCTCGGTATCTTTATTTATTATTTAATAAATAATTAACTATTTTAGTTTACTATTCATTATTCACTACATGCATTATATTGCACCTACATCGTTCGGTCGTAGAGCTCCCAGTCGTAGAGTACTGGTCGTAGAGTGCTGGTAGTAGAGCACTGGTCGTAGAGTACTGGTAGTAGAGTGCTGGTAGTAGAGCATTGGTCGTAGAGTACTGGTAGTAGAGTGCTGGTAGTAGAGCATTGGTCGTAGAGTAGTAGTAGGAGAGTGTTGGTCGTAGAATGCTGGTAGTAGAGCACAGGTCGTAGAGTACTGGTAGTAGTGTCCTGGTAGTAGAGCACTGGTAGTAGAGCACTGGTCGTAGAGTGCTGGTCGTAGAGTGCTGGTAGTAGAGTCAAGGATTTAAGCAGGAGTTTTGTGACAACCCAAAATTTCGAATATATTTTATAAGAATTTAATATATATATATATATATATATATATATATATATATATATATATATATATATATATATATATATATATATATATAATTCTTATTATAAGACGAAACGGGTCAAATGAATAAAATATATATTTAATTTGGAATATGTGATATCTGTGGTGGATAAAATATGTATATATTTAAATGTGAAATATATACAATTATTTTAAAAAGTAAATTTAATAGTTAATTAGAACTATTAATTAATTAATTGGAATTAGTTATGAAATTGTATTATGTTATGGAAAATATGGTTATGTGTATTATATATACACCTATATTTGAAAATTTTGGGAATTTATAGTTAAATACACTATTGAATTCATTGATTTGAATTAACCAAGAAAATGAAATATGAGAGCCAAGAAAAATTAATAAATCAATATTAACTAATTGGTATTGAGTTAAGATTATAATATAAATTAATATAATTTGTAAGCCTTGAATGACAATGGAGTCTTTATGAATTAAATTTCATAAATGTGTAATTAATTCACTTAAATAAAATAGTGAATTAATGAATATATATTATATTGTGATAACCCGAATATTAGCAATATTTCTTTTAAATGAACTATTAAATGATTTAATAAATGTTAGCTATTAAAACTTAGTTTGAGAAGCGAAAGGTGTATAGAAATGATTAAAATATTTTAATCTGATATGTGTTAGGAAGAACCTCTATGGTATATTACATATATTGAAAAGTAAGGCTTTTGATTTAAAGGCTCTAGAAAGAAATTGATATGTGGAATTAATTCGTGTCGTGATATGAGAGTAATAAATATATATGAGTGTATATTCAGTTACCAAGTAAATGGAACGAAAAGGAAGGACACGTAATTTAAGGTAGTAATTACATGAATATATATTGAGTTATAAATTAAATGGAAATGAAGAGAAGAGCCATGCAAATTATTTGAGTAAATTACATATGTATGATTTGTGATGTGTTAATTAATAGACTTAAGTAATATAATTATGTTATGATAGGCCTTGATTGTTATGTAAAGAGTTTTAACTAATTAAGAAATTAATTTAATTAACTATGTTATGGAATAAAGATTCAATAATTATTTCATAGCCCAAATTAGTAATTGGGAAGGTAAGGGTCTGTGACATTTTATTTAGGAATGACCCAAATGAATTTAAGATTTAAACCCAAGCCAATTTATTGGGCATTTCAGGTAGCAATATTAAAGGCCCAAAGTTATTTGTATAAAGTCCAAAGTGGTGTTTGCTATCAAGCCAAGGTTATAAACTTCTACAGCCCAAATGCTTGGGCAGTTGATTAACAAAATTAAATCAAATAGGGGTACTCTTAGCAGCTTTTTCGGTAGTCAAGGTGGGGATTCAAGGGGCAGAATTATTAAGCCCAAGTCTTGTAACATTTAAACCCAATTAGACTTGTTAATTATTAACCCAATCGGCAGCCCAATGTGGGTTTATGGAATAACCAATTCAGCAGCCAAGTGGAGTCTTAAGTGCCCAAGTGTAACGTGAAAGTTGATGGATGTGGCTCTATGAAGTAACCGGGTAGAGCATTATTTGCCAGGAGTACAAGTTTTATATAGTATGCAAGTGGAGAGCCTATTTTTAGTAGCTACAAGGGAGTTTAAGATGAGACTTGTTAAGTCTAAAGGGCAGTAGTTGTAGCACAGTTCGGCAGACCTAAGGAATAGCTGGGAGTGGTCTTATGGAGGCAGTTCGGCAGACCCCCTTTAGGGGACAGCAAGGGGGTAGTCTAGTGGGTCTTGTACAGGGCTATGCTAGCTCTAAATAGCTGATGAAAAGGAGGGAAGTTACTCAGTCCCTTTTAATCATCCAAGTTTTTACTACATTTCATTTTAAGCTTAAGTATAGAAAGAAAGGGGGAAGAGTACCCGGGAAGGGAGGAAGAAGAAAAGAAGGGACTGTTACAGCAGTTTGGTAGCAACTTAGGGGCAAAGCAAGATTGAACATCCAGCTTTTCATTTAAAGGTTTAAGTTACTACATCTTATAACTCCTAATCTAGTTAATGATATTATCAAGTTATATATTGTTAGTTTTAATGCTTCTTGTAGGAGGATTTGTGAAGGATCTGGGGTTACAAGAAGTTTATAATGGTGATTATGTGATTACATTTCAGTTCATGTAAGCAAAACTAAGAAGAAATCAAATTTTAACTAAACAAAACCTTAGTTTTACTTCTTGTATAAAATGGGTTTGTTACATTTCAAATGTTAAGCTATATTATGGGCATGAGTCTGTAGAGAAGATTCTTAGAAATCTAACAAGCTAAACGATTCATTATATGGTTGAGAAACTATGGAGAAATGAGAAATAAAACTTCGCCGGAAAATATTTTTCGGATACTTGTTTCAACGTGAAATCGCTAATAAATTTGGGAAATAATTATATGTATGGACACCTGAGAATGTGTAGATGAGATCTGGGCAAGAAATTCCATGAAAACTTGCCGGAAAATCTGCACAGTCGCCGGAGAAGATGGCCGGAGTTTTGCCGCCGGCGAACCTTTTCGGTAGAGCCCGTTCCTCTATGTTAGAAGCAGAATCTGGAAATAAATCCTTCTACAAAGTTGTAGATAATTAAATTTCGTGTGGAATTGACAGAAGATTCATAATTTTCGGATAAACGGGCTAATTATTATGATTTTCGGAAGTTTCAGCACATTTAAAATTATAATTTAATTACAAAAAAAATTATTTGTTTTCTGACAATTATTTTACAGTAGTGTTATGATATTATTTCTGAATTACTAAAAAATTTTGGTGAATTATTGGAGAGTTTAGATATTTATTGTATTTTTATGGTTATTTAAAAATAGTGAAAATTCATAGAAAATTCTATGAATGTTTGAAAATTATGAAAATTGGTGAAAAATCTTATATTAATATAAGATAAATGTTGATAGTGTTTGGAGAATATAATAAATATTTAGGATTAATATTTAAATATTTTAAATATTAATCTAGTTAGTGTAATATTATATTTTCCAAATTTATGATTAAATTAATTATTTATTATTTAATTAATATTAAATAATAATAAAGGATGATAAATTAATTAGTTATTATTTAATTACTATTAAATAATAATTAAAGACAAATAAGATTGACTATTTAATTATTTATTATTTAATTAACTTTAAATAATAAATAAACCTTATTAGTTATTCTTTTGATTGAATAATAACTAAAGATATTTAAATTCTTACTAATTTAATTATTTATTATTTGATTTACTTTAAATAATAAATAAACCTAATTAGTTATTATTTTTGATTAAATAATAACTAAAGATATTTAATTTCTTACTAATTTACTTATTTATTATTTGATAAATAAACCTAATTAGTTATTATTTATTATTAAATAATAACCGAAGATATTTAATTACTTACTATTTAATTAATATTAAATAGTGATTAAAGGAAGTTTGATTTAATGAAATAAATGTAATGTCATTAACTCCCTAATTAAACAATTATAATAAATTGTTTAATAGTTTAATAAGTGTTTTTCACTTAAGAAAATTTCTATAAATTAATTAAGTCATTAACTTAAAATCAAATAATCATTTTACAGGGTCAATGATAGTATGTCAAATTATTTGTTATGTGATCATTTAATTGCTAGATAAATAACATATGTAAATATTAAATAATGAGTAAATATAGTTAGTTATTATTAAATAATAACTAAATGTAATTAGTTGATTACTATACTAAATAGTAATCAAATGAAATTGAGTTAATCATGTGATTAAGTTTAACCGAGATTATGGTCCGGTAACAACTAAGTAGTGGATCGACCTAAACAAATATAAGGTTCAAGTGTTACTGTTGTGACATTAATGAATGTCGGGAGTATGAAGTTAAGTACAAAAGGTTTACGGAGTTAAATCAAAATATTGTAACGAGTCCACGAGATACTAGAATAATAAATCAACCATATTGAATGAATGGGACGATAAAATGAAGTAGATATCTTAAAAATAAGATTTAGGTATTGAGTCAAACCTTGACAGTGTTGATCTTACATACTGTGTAGGTCGCGCAAGAAACGAAAAAAAAAAAAAAAAAAAGGATGGCGTAAAATGGTTATGCAGTCCAGGCAAGTTTTTCAGAACTTGCTCCTATGTGATAACTGTTATTATGTGTGACATGTTTTGATATGCGAACATGAGTTTATGTGCTTTTATGCCATAATGTGATTAAACTGTTGTTGTTCAACTGATAAGTTGATTTGGTTGTTATTTGTGAACTGTATAAATCGTAAAGTGACAAACATGTTAATATAGATCATGAATTATGTTTTAGTCCATCTACATGTATAAAATGTCATACATGGATATATTGATAAGCAGACATGATGCATAAATTATGTGTTATGTGTAACTGTAAAACTTGCTGAGCAACGTAGTTGCTCATTCTTGCTTAAATAAATATTTTCAGCTACGTGCGAGACATATGAGGCTCCAGTAAAGATCAAGGACATAAAATATTTATGCACTATCCCAGGAATTATAGATATTTTTGGTAAACCCTTTGGGAGTAAACAGTGTTACCAAAAGGTATAGACTGTAATGAAATGGTAGTTTAATATTTAAATCTGTTGTGTACCAAAGTAAGGTGTTATGTAGTTATGTGCAAGAGTGAAGGGTCAAAATAAGTTTTGAATGATAAATAGACTTAAAAGATAATTGTAAAGTTAAGGGCAATTAATCTGCATATCTTTTGTAGTAAATTAGGTCATGATATATATTTATATATATGATCTGAGTTGTTCAAAGATTTACGTAAAGATTGCAAGTCTAAGATAAATGACTAAAGAATTATTTGTAAAAGTTTAAATTAATGAGTTTTTAGCAATTATATTCTTGAGATATATTGTGAATTTAAGTACAAGGTTGTACGTCTAACGAGCGGGATTCGGCGTGGCCATCACACGGATTTTCGGTTCGTTACAATTGGTATCAGAGCTGATAAGTTATAGTTCTTAGGTAGCAGTAACTTAGGCTATAATCGTGGATATATATTGAAAGCAGTGAAAGGATAAACTCATATGGAGTTTAAGCGATAAGAACTGAATATATGAAATTTATAATGGATGAGTAAGGAAATTGTAAAATGAAATGATCATAGAATAAACGAGGAATCGTAGAAATGTAATAAATAAGATCACAAGATGATCAGAATAAAATCATGGGATAACAAAAGATTTGTTAAATGATTAAGATAATGTTTAAATAGCATGACGCAATACAAAGGTAAATACTATGAAATAATATGAAGTAAACTCGGGAAGAGTGGAATGTGTGAGGTATGAATTGGGAAAAATTCATATCAAGTTAAGAAAAGTTAGAAGTTGAAGGTTTTCAATTGAGGACTCATGTTAGTGGCTGAGTTGTACAATTCCTTGTATGGGCGGGAAATTTGTACTTGGTTTGAAAACCACTTAGCTTCATATTAGATTAGTGGCTGAGATAACCAATTTCTTGTATGGGCAAGAGATTGTATTTGGTTTGACGACCACTTGGTTTCCTATAGTGATAATCAATTGAAACCTGGTGTCGCGCTATTCACTATATGTATATTGAGAAGGTGATTCTTTTCTCATGTGTATAACGGATAGGTAGAGGATGTTAAGATAAGTCTGTGTTCTGAGAACTGACACGTATGGTAAGTTCGTGACTCATAGTCATGTGGTGGAGCCCCTCAGCGAATGGGCGACTTTGGCCTGACTAGGACAAGCTCTTCAAACCATATAATTATGGTAAGTTCCTGAGCCCAAATACGTGGTAAGTTTGATGAACAGTGAGTGCGGGTAGAGTTAAGTAGCAAGATTTAAGCTATAATAGATATAGTAATTAAGCTGGAAAAGATGAGGAGAAAAATTAGTGAATATTTAAGATTTTAGAATATTCCAAATCTTCTAGCTATGCTAGACTTTGAAAATCTTAAAATCATGCTTATGTGCCTTTAAAAATACAAAAGTTTTCTGGTTATCATCAACACAGTAATTTGAGGTGTGAAATGTCACATCTTTACTATTGTGGTATGATAAAACAAAAGTACTTTTTCAAATATTTTGAAATGTTCAAAGGAGAGTCTATGCTACTTGATTCAGCTAGACAAAATTGATTTTAAAATATCAAAATATATTTACAAAACCATCTTACGCCATTGAAGCCATGGTGTGGAGATGAAGTATGATGGAATCCTCAACGTATCTTCTGTGAAGGTGCGGTATCATGAAGTCATAGTGATGACGGAATCCTCAACGCACTATGCCAAAGATGCGGTATCATGAAGTCATAAAATGATTTTTCATTTTCACTTAAAATAGTTTAAAAAGTGCTAGAGTTCATGGTTCATGAACAATTTAATTATGGTGGTCTAGGCCATTTGATTCGGCTAGACAACTTTTAATCGAAAGTGATAAACTTCAAAATTTTATTGCACGTGTGTGCTCTTGAAGAGTTTTAAAGTTCCGATTGATATCTGAACTATTATTGTAGGTCTATGCCAATTGTTTCGGCTAGACATTTGCATGTTAGACATTTAAAAGCTATCCAAACCTGTTGTTGGTATGGATTCTGAAGCTGAGAGAACAACCCATAATGGGGAGCAACCTAAGTATCGGATAAATGATACATGGAATAACCTAAGAGGGTCAAGCAAGAGACTGATGCCTCAAGTGCGGTTTGGACATGTAACCTAAGAGGGTCAATCAAGTAACTGATGCCTCACCAGACGTTCATGGTCAAGGTGGCCACTCAGCATTTAAAATCAATTGTCACTTATCAAATTGTGCATTGATTATATCGAATTCATATTATTGAATCATTTTGTGAATTTAAAAGGGTAAGTCGAATGATTGATTCATTGGTATTTGTTCATGGTCTTTATGACCCTTCAGTCAGATATGACATTATTTTAAAGGAATTCTTTTTTTTACTTCCTATTTATTCAAGCTCATTCACAATTATTGAACAATTGTTAAAGACTTCTGAGAAATATCCCAATATTGTGCAAATTGAATGGGTAGAGGTATAAATTTTAGAGGAGATTGGTCATAGAATTAGATGATCAATGAAGAATTCTCAGAAAATAAGAAATTTGATGGGTTAGATCGAGAACCTAATAGACAGATTGAGCAAAAATAAGTATGCTATAATTTCGGGGACGAAATTCTTAGAAGGAGGGGTGAATGTGACAACCCGTGTATTTATGAGGTTATATATAAATCTTGTATAGGAGTGTTTTGAAATTGCGATTCCGAGGACGAAATCTTTATAAGGAGGGAAGAATGTGACAACCCAAAATTTCGAATATATTTTATAAGAATTTAATATATATAAAATTCTTATTATAAGACAAAACGGGTCAAATGAATAAAATATATATTTAATTTGGAATATGTGATATATGTGGTGGATAAAATATGTATATATTTAAATGTGAAATATATACAATTATTTTAAAAAGTAAATTTAATAGTTAATTAAAACTATTAATTAATTAATTGAAATTAGTTATGAAATTGTATTACGTTATGGAAAATATGGTTATGTGTATTATATATACACCTATATTTGAAGATTTTGGGAATTTATAGTTAAATACACTATTGAATTCATTGATTTGAATTAACCAAGAAAATGAAATATGAGAGCCAAGAAAAATTAATAAATCAATATTAACTAATTGGTATTGAGTTAAGCTTATAATATAAATTAATATAATTTGTAAGCCTTGAATGGCAATGGAGTCTTTATGAATTAAATTTCATAAATGTGTAATTAATTCACTTAAATAAAATAGTGAATTAATGAATATATATTATATTGTGATAACCCGAATATTAGCAATATTTCTTTTAAATGAACTATTAAATGATTTAATAAATGTTAGCTATTAAAACCTAGTTTGAGAAGCGAAAGGTGTATAGAAATGATTAAAATATTTTAATCTGATATGTGTTAGGAAGAACCTCTATGGTATATTACATATATTGAAAAGTAAGGCTTTTGATTTAAAGGCTCTAGAAAGAAATTGATATGTGGAATTAATTCGTGTCGTGATATGAGAGTAATAAATATATATGAGTGTCTATTTAGTTACCAAGTAAATGGAATGAAAAGGAAGGACACGTAATTTAAGGTAGTAATTACATGAATATATATTGAGTTATAAATTAAATGGAAATGAAGAGAAGAGCCATGCAAATTATTTGAGTAAATTACATATGTATGATTTGTGATGTGTTAATTAATAGACTTAAGTAATATAATTATGTTATGATAGGCCTTGATTGTTATGTAAAGAGTTTTAACTAATTAAGAAATTAATTTAATTAACTATGTTATGGAATAAAGATTCAATAATTATTTCATAGCCCAAATTAGTAATTGGGAAGGTAAGGGTCTGTGACATTTTATTTAGGAATGACCCGAATGAATTTAAGATTTAAACCCAAGCCAATTTATTGGGCATTTCAGGTAGCAATATTAAAGGCCCAAAGTTATTTGTATAAAGTCCAAAGTGGTGTTTGCTATCAAGCCAATGTTATAAACTTCTACAGCCCAAATGCTTGGGCAGTTGATTAACAAAATTAAATCAAATAGGGGTACTCTTAGCAGCTTTTTCGGTAGTCAAGGTGGGGATTCAAGGGGCAGAATTATTAAGCTCAAGTCTTGTAACATTTAAACCCAATTAGACTTGTTAATTATTAACCCAATCGGCAGCCCAATGTGGGTTTATGGAATAACCAATTCAGCAGCCAAGTGGAGTCTTAAGTGCCCAAGTGTAACGTGAAAGTTGATGGATGGTGGCTCTATGAAGTAACCGGGTAGAGCATTATTTGCCAGGAGTACAAGTTTTATATAGTATGCAAGTGGAGAGCCTATATTCAGTAGCTACAAGGGACTTTAAGATGAGACTTGTTAAGTCTAACTGTGACGCCCCCAAATCTGGGCCCACACAGCCCAAACTTGAGTCGTCAAAAAACTACAACAAAATTATTACAACAAAGCACAACGTACAACAATACAGTGTATAATAATACACAACTAAGTCTTCACTATTATTGCCACACTATTTTACAAAACGTGAAGACTATGACAGCTATTCCTCGGACCCTCACTCCATTCCCCGGCTAGACCCTGTTATGTTTTCATCTCCTGTTGAAAAACAATGGAACAAAAGAAAGGGTGAGCTCAAATAGCCCAGTAAAGAATATCATGACTAAGATAATGACGAATAAATTATCATTAATCTTCAACAGTTGAGTTCTTGATAGAGTACAATAGACTACAAGGTTTATATCAAAAACTGCAGTTAAATTCTTAAACAACGTTCAGATCAATAATAGCAGCGGAATGAGTAATCTATTAGAAGAATAATGCAGACAATAATGTCCACTCGGTTCTCTTTTTAGGAAAAACATCATCAACTTTTATCATCTGAAATATCATTAGTCAAGATAATACAAATTCACAGTTCCTGATCATAATCATGCAGATCAACAGTTCATCTTTGCACTACGGGCCAAAGACATTCAATATAACACCAACGGTCATGATTATACCAGATTCAGCCTTTGGTCATAATCATACCAAACAACAGTTCATCTTTGCACTACGGGCCAAAGGGAACATTCACCACGTGCCATAAAAGACACCGAACAGATGTATCGCCTTTAACCTATTATATCGCCTTTAACCTATCATCTGTTCAACAAATATATCACATCTGTGCCCCCGGCCACAGATATTCACAACAGCTTGATTTTTGGATGATTAGAATGATATAAATGATGAACAGAAGAAATAGGATAACAATAAGTATCGGAAATTTACTTTGTACAGATTCAAATAATGTCCAAATTGTCAACATGATGTGGAGTGAAATTTAAAAATGATATTCAAGATCCACAGTTCAGAATAAAGGTTACAATTCAATAGAAAGGTTCACGTAAATAGGAAGGTTCAGTTGAAATAATGAAGTTCAACTATTATGGAACATATAATATTTTCAGGAATTATAGAAGCAATAGTTCCATAATAAATTTCGATTTAGGAGTATGAAAGAAAATAATATCCCTTACCGTAGCAGGTTTGATTAACAAAAGGTGAAGGAAATTAATACAAAGGGTTATTCACCAACAGGCGGCAAACCGCTCCGTAAGGTTATTCCCACAATTTAATAGAATTTGAGTACAAAGAGTTATTCACCAAACAGGCGGCAATCCGCTCCGTAAGGTTATTCTCAGAGATTAATAATGAATGAATACGAAAGGTTATTCACCAACAGGCGGCAATCCGCTCCGTAAGGTTATTCCCACAATTTAATAGAATTTGAGTACAAAGAGTTATTCACCAAACAGGCGGCAATCCGCTCCGTAAGGTTATTCTCAGAGATTAATAATGAATGAATACGAAAGGTTATTCACCAACAGGCGGCAATCCGCTCCGTAAGGTTATTCCCACAATTTAATACATGGAAATAAAAGGCACGTCTTATGAGTAAGGAAGAAACAATATTATTATCGAGAATCAAATAATGATAATCCCTTACCATAGTATGTTTGAATAATGGAAGATGAAAAAGATGGTATCCCTTACCGTAACACGTGACTGGATATTGATTTAAATGAGGTTGATTAACTTGAACAGTACACGTATACTTATAGATCTTCACAAATACTCAAGATGACTTAAGCACACTTAGAGAGAACTTTCACAAGAAGTATTTAGAGAGAGAAAGAAAGAACAAGTAAGGAAGTTTATGAAAAATCCTTAAGTTAAGGCTTCTATTTATAGCCAAAAATCTTATCATTCATTTAATCTAAACCATTCATTTAAAGATCATCTTTTAATCTACACCATCCATTTCAAATATTATATTATCTTTAATCTACACCATTCATTTCATATCACCTAATAATCACCTAACTTTATATTATAAACAAATCAATTTAATTATTCAACAATAATTCACACTTTAATCTACACCATTCATTTCATATCACCTAATAATCACCTAACTTTATATTATAAACAAATCAATTCAATTATTCAACAATAATTCACACTTTAATCTACACCATTCATTTCATATCACCTAATAATCACCTAACTTTATATTATAAACAATAACTTTATCAATTCAATTATTATGACTAATTGTTATAAATACAGTATAGTTAGCTCTTAGATATCAAGTCAATAAATTAATGAAATACAACTGTTTAAATAACATCATAATAGAGATAACAATAATGTAAAATAAAGCATACGTTACTGTGTAATGACAATTATTGATTCAATAATGTGAATTACTGTGCATATGTTACTGTGACAATTATTAGGTTCAATAATTTTAAAAACAGTGCAACAACAATTATTGAATTGATAATATAAAATATTATGCAGTGACAATTATCGATGAAATGATGCGTAACAGTTACGGTGTCAATTATCAGACCAATAATATGAGACACTATGCAATACCGTGTGTTACTGTAGAGTACCGTGTGCTACAGAAAATACCATAAACTACCGTATGCTACTATTCTTTTATCACCGGTATTTTAACAGTTCCGTTGACTATTTTTATTTAAAAAGGTTACTTCTGTCGTTTTCTATATCCGACAAATATTCCGTTGTGGGGTCCACCAATAATTTATTATTTCGGCGCCGTCGTACGGCACGAATATTCCCCGACCAAACGAATATTCCCCGACAAAGCGAATATTGTCCGACAAAATAAAATTTGCACATAACATCCTTAACTTTCAATTTTGTTAATTTAACCACTTACTGTTTCAAAAAAAATAAAAAATATATATATATATGAAGAAAAATTAAATTTTGTATTTCATAAAATTCGGGGTCTTACAACCTCCCCTCCTTATGAAATTTCGTCCCCGAAATTGACGTACCTGACATATCGAAAAGGTAAGGATACTTAGATTTCATCTCAGATTCTAGCTCCCAGGTCATTTCCTCAGTATCTTGGTTCCTCCATAAAACCTTAACTTGAGGTATAACCTTTGAGCGTAGGATCTGCTCCTTCTTATCCAGGATCTTAACAGGTACCTCCTCGTATGTTAAATCCTCTGCTATAACGTCTGGTTCTAACTCAATGACGTGGTTTGGGTCCTTCACATATTTACGTAACATAGATATGTGAAAAACGTTATGGATGCGAGACATACTTGGTGGTAGGGCTAGTCTGTAGGCTACGGTTCCTATTCGATCGAGGATTTCAAATGGGCCAATAAATCGAGGGTTGAGCTTTCCTCTCTTTCCGAATCTCGTAACCCCTTTCCATGGAGAAACACGTAAGAATACATGATCTCCGACGTTGAAACTTTCGTCTCTCCGATGAAGATCAGCATAACTCTTTTGTCGTTCTTGTGCGGTCTGTATTCGTTGTCGGATCATTTGGATCTTTTCGGTCGTCAAGCGTACCAAATCGGGTCCCAACAATTTTGCTTCTCCTACCTCATTCCAACATATTGGAGAGCGACACTTCCTTCCATACAATGCCTCGAATGGAGCCATGCCTATGCTTGCTTGGTAACTGTTGTTGTAAGAAAATTCCACCAACGGCAAGTACTTATCCCAACTTCCTTTGAAGTCTAATACACAAAGTCTCAAAAGATCTTCGAGGGTCTGGATCGTCCTTTCCGATTGTCCGTCCGTTTGAGGATGGTATGCAGAACTAAAACGTAGTTCAGTGCCCATAGCTTTTTGTAGACTGATCCAAAAGCGTGAAGTGAATCTAGGATCTCGATCAGAAACTATGGAAACTGGCATGCCATGCAATCTCACGATCTCATTTATGTACATACCGGCAAGACGTTCAAGTGAAAAGTTTTCTCGTATAGGCAAGAAATGAGCAGATTTGGTCAATCTATCTACGATCATCCAAATTGCATCTAAGCCTTGAGAAACTTTTGGAAGACCCGTCACGAAGTCCATATTGATGTGTTCCCACTTCCATTCGGGAACTTCAAGTGATTGTAATGGACCTTTAGGAACTTGATGTTCTGCCTTGACACGTTGACAAGTTAGGCACCTTGAGATAAACTCCGCAATCTCTCTTTTCATATTGTTCCACCAAAATGTATGTCGAAGATCTCGATACATCTTGGTACCTCCTGGGTGGATTACAAACGGCGTGTTGTGTGCCTCCATCATGATTTTATGCTTTAATTCAGGATCGTTAGGAACACAGAGTCGAGAGTTGACTCGAAGTATTCCTTTCTCGTCGATTCTTGCTTCGGGAATGACACCTTCTTGTACTTTCTTTATCATGTTTATCAGTTCCGGATCGGTAGCTTGAGCAGCTTTAATTTTATCGATTAAAGTTGGTTCTACTCGCACGTGAGCAATCTTCGAGTGGGTCCCTGGTGTCTTTAGCTCTATTTCCATCTTTTGCAAGTCATACAAAATACACTTTTGTGTTGTCAGCAGTGCACTTGTACTTGCATAAGATTTTCTGTTCAAAGCGTCAGCTACAACGTTCGCCTTTCCCGGGTGATACTGGATTGTGTGGTCATAATCCTTTAACAGTTCAAGCCAACGTCGTTGTCGCATGTTGAGTTCCTTCTGGGTGAAGAAATACTTGAGACTTTTATGATCCGTATAGATATCCACTTTTTCTCCGTACAAGTAGTGTCTCCAGATCTTCAACGCGAAAACGACTGCTGCCAACTCTAGATCATGAGTAGGATAATTTTTCTCATAATCTTTGAGTTGTCGAGAGGCGTAGGCTATAACCTTTCCATGTTGCATAAGGACACAGCCTAGACCTTTGCCAGAAGCATCGCTGTAGATAACAAATTCTCCTGATCCTGATGGTATGGTCAGAACAGGAGCTGAAACAAGTCTCCTCTTGAGTTCTTGAAAACTCTTCTCGCATTCCTCGCTCGATATAAGTTTTGTACTAGAATGAATGATACCGATATCTAGTAATTAAACTTTCAACTCTTGGTGTTCTATGGGAGCCATTTGGTATGGGACTTTAAAAATGGGCTTAGTGCCGGGTTCAAGATCGATACAGAATTCAATTTCACGGTTTGGGGTAAGCCAGAAAGTTCCTCAGAAAAAACGTCAGGAAACTCATTAACAATGGGAATATCATTCAAGTTTGACGTGTTTTTGTTCAAATCAGTGACATGAGCTAAAAAGGCTTGACATCCGTTTTTCAATAAACGAATGGCTTTATGGCTAGAAATAACAGTTATAGATTTCAATGGTTTAGTTGCTTGAATTTGCATGACAGGTTGATTAGGAATATGAAAACTAATAATCTTATGAAAACAATCAATTTTAGCATGATGGGTAGTCAACCAATCAATTCCTAAAGTCACATCAAATTCACGCATCTCCAAAGAAATAAGGTCAACAGGTAATGTGAGGTTGTTGATTTGAACTAGGCAAGATTTATAGATAGTAAATGTAATAGGTATTTCTCCCAATGAGGTTTCAACTGATAAGACAAGATTTAAGTTTTCAATAGTCAAATTTAAACGTTGAGTACATATAGGTGAGATAAAAGAATGGATAGAGCCAGTATCTAATATGGCATAGACTTCACGAGAATTTATGAATAGCTTACCGGTTATCACCTCATTCGGTTTCTTGACTGTTATCGTCAAATCGAATCCCGAATACTTCATTCGGATCTTCACGTATTTCAACCATGGGAATACCACTGAATAATTTTCTAGCAAACTGTTTCTCGGGTTCATCAACTTCATCAGTAGTAAGGTACCAATGATTTTCATTAAAATAGTATTTTCGATAGACTGCAGTTTCCACGATAGTGACTAACTTAACCTGAATTCCTCTAAATTGTAACGCCCAAAAGTATAGAAACATCATTTTTAAATAATCTTGAAAATCATAGCTGGAACACCATAAATCCCAAAGACTAATATGAAAAGTCCATATATTATGATCCTTTGTTATAGAGCATAACCATGTGATATCACTCTCCCAATTAGTGAGTAAATTAAAGGCAATAATTTCCGCAAGTTCGTTACTTCCTTTAATTGCTTCTAAGAATGGATCTGGAACGACTGTAGCAGAGCTTTCACCTTCATCCTTACTGGATAGAACACGCATAATTTTTGCCTTAGGCAAATGATTCAACTCTGGGTTTGTAAGAAGATTATTCGTCGTCTCTTGTTTTGCAGCTACATTTGTTTCGGTAATTTCATAGTTAACCTCCTGATTTCCAGATGCCATACTTAACTGTGGTCACAAAATAAATGTTAGTTCAAATAAACTGACTCATCTCTTCATGTTCCTACATTCAAATCGACTCATTAGATAATAAAATCTATTTTAGGTAGGACACACTAGTGACTGATTCTATTCGTCTCTCCCCTCCTAGTTCTACCCCAGATCTCCATTAAAGACCATATCCCTAAGCTCTGATGCCAACTGTGACTCTCATCCCACCATAGGGACAGCACCTCACAATGGTACCTATCAGTTTGCCACCTGTACTATAGGCGTCCCCTACGGAGAGTCTGGCTTCGGTGCATCCCCTTTCCCTAGGAAGTCACCAGCGAGAGGCTCGGGGCTCTTCGTTATATGGCTCTGATACCAACCGTGACGCCCCCAAATCTGGGCCCACACAGCCCAAACTTGAGTCGTCAAAAAACTACAACAAAATTATTACAACAAAGCACAACGTACAACAATACAGTGTATAATAATACACAACTAAGTCTTCACTATTATTGCCACACTATTTTACAAAACGTGAAGACTATGACAGCTATTCCTCGGACCCTCACTCCATTCCCCGGCTAGACCCTGTTATGTTTTCATCTCCTGTTGAAAAACAATGGAACAAAAGAAAGGGTGAGCTCAAATAGCCCAGTAAAGAATATCATGACTAAGATAATGACGAATAAATTATCATTAATCTTCAACAGTTGAGTTCTTGATAGAATACAATAGACTACAAGGTTTATATCAAAAACTGCAGTTAAATTCTTAAACAACGTTCAGATCAATAATAGCAGCGGAATGAGTAATCTATTAGAAGAATAATGCAGACTATAATGTCCACTCGGTTCTCTTTTTAGGAAAAACATCATCAACTTTTATCATCTGAAATATCATTAGTCAAGATAATACAAATTCACAGTTCCTGATCATAATCATGCAGATCAACAGTTCATCTTTGCACTACGGGCCAAAGACATTCAATATAACACCAACGGTCATGATTATACCAGATTCAGCCTTTGGTCATAATCATACCAAACAACAGTTCATCTTTGCACTACGGGCCAAAGGGAACATTCACCACGTGCCATAAAAGACACCGAACAGATGTATCGCCTTTAACCTATTATATCGCCTTTAACCTATCATCTGTTCAACAAATATATCACATCTGTGCCCCCGGCCACAGATATTCACAACAGCTTGATTTTTGGATGATTAGAATGATATAAATGATGAACAGAAGAAATAGGATAACAATAAGTATCGGAAATTTACTTTGTACAGATTCAAATAATGTCCAAATTGTCAACATGATGTGGAGTGAAATTTAAAAATGATATTCAAGATCCACAGTTCAGAATAAAGGTTACAATTCAATAGAAAGGTTCACGTAAATAGGAAGGTTCAGTTGAAATAATGAAGTTCAACTATTATGGAACATATAATATTTTCAGGAATTATAGAAGCAATAGTTCCATAATAAATTTCGATTTAGGAGTATGAAAGAAAATAATATCCCTTACCGTAGCAGGTTTGATTAACAAAAGGTGAAGGAAATTAATACAAAGGGTTATTCACCAACAGGCGGCAAACCGCTCCGTAAGGTTATTCCCACAATTTAATAGAATTTGAGTACAAAGAGTTATTCACCAAACAGGCGGCAATCCGCTCCGTAAGGTTATTCTCAGAGATTAATAATGAATGAATACGAAAGGTTATTCACCAACAGGCGGCAATCCGCTCCGTAAGGTTATTCCCACAATTTAATAGAATTTGAGTACAAAGAGTTATTCACCAAACAGGCGGCAATCCGCTCCGTAAGGTTATTCTCAGAGATTAATAATGAATGAATACGAAAGGTTATTCACCAACAGGCGGCAATCCGCTCCGTAAGGTTATTCCCACAATTTAATACATGGAAATAAAAGGCACGTCTTATGAGTAAGGAAGAAACAATATTATTATCGAGAATCAAATAATGATAATCCCTTACCATAGTATGTTTGAATAATGGAAGATGAAAAAGATGGTATCCCTTACCGTAACACGTGACTGGATATTGATTTAAATGAGGTTGATTAACTTGAACAGTACACGTATACTTATAGATCTTCACAAATACTCAAGATGACTTAAGCACACTTAGAGAGAACTTTCACAAGAAGTATTTAGAGAGAGAAAGAAAGAACAAGTAAGGAAGTTTATGAAAAATCCTTAAGTTAAGGCTTCTATTTATAGCCAAAAATCTTATCATTCATTTAATCTAAACCATTCATTTAAAGATCACCTTTTAATCTACACCATCCATTTCAAATATTATATTATCTTTAATCTACACCATTCATTTCATATCACCTAATAATCACCTAACTTTATATTATAAACAAATCAATTCAATTATTCAACAATAATTCACACTTTAATCTACACCATTCATTTCATATCACCTAATAATCACCTAACTTTATATTATAAACAATAACTTTATCAATTCAATTATTATGACTAATTGTTATAAATACAGTATAGTTAGCTCTTAGATATCAAGTCAATAAATTAATGAAATACAACTGTTTAAATAACATCATAATAGAGATAACAATAATGTAAAATAAAGCATACGTTACTGTGTAATGACAATTATTGATTCAATAATGTGAATTACTGTGCATATGTTACTGTGACAATTATTAGGTTCAATAATTTTAAAAACAGTGCAACAACAATTATTGAATTGATAATATAAAATATTATGCAGTGACAATTATCGATGAAATGATGCGTAACAGTTACGGTGTCAATTATCAGACCAATAATATGAGACACTATGCAATACCGTGTGTTACTGTAGAGTACCGTGTGCTACAGAAAATACCATAAACTACCGTATGCTACTATTCTTTTATCACCGGTATTTTAACAGTTCCGTTGACTATTTTTATTTAAAAAGGTTACTTCTGTCGTTTTCTATATCCGACAAATATTCCGTTGTGGGGTCCACCAATAATTTATTATTTCGGCGCCGTCGTACGGCACGAATATTCCCCGACCAAACGAATATTCCCCGACAAAGCGAATATTGTCCGACAAAATAAAATTTGCACATAACATCCTTAACTTTCAATTTTGTTAATTTAACCACTTACTGTTTCAAAAAAAAAAAATATATATATATATATATGAAGAAAAATTAAATTTTGTATTTCATAAAATTCGGGGTCTTACACTAAAGGGCAGTAGTTGTAGCACAGTTCGGCAGACCTAAGGAATAGCTGGGAGTGGTCTTATGGAGGCAGTTCGACAGACCCCCTTTAGGGGACAGCAAGGGGGTAGTCTAGTGGGTCTTGTACAGGGCTATGCTAGCTCTAAATAGGTGATGAAAAGGAGGGAAGTTACTCAGTCCCTTTTAATCATCCAAGTTTTTACTACATTTCATTTTAAGCTTAAGTATAGAAAGAAAGGGGGAAGAGTACCCGGGAAGGGAGGAAGAAGAAAAGAAGGGACTGCTACAGCAGTTTGGTAGCAACTTAGGGGCAAAGCAAGATTGAACATTCAGCTTTTCATTTAAAGGTTTAAGTTCCTACATCTTATAACTCCTAATCTAGTTAATGATACTATCAAGTTATATATTGTTAGTTTTAATGCTTGTTGTAGGAGGATTTGTGAAGGATCTTGGGTTACAAGAAGTTTATAATGGTAATTATCTGATTACATTTCAGTTCATGTAAGCAAAACTAAGAAGAAATCAAATTTTAACTAAACAAAATCTTAGTTTTACTTCTTGTATAACATGGGTTTGTTAAATTCCAAATGTTAAGCTATATTATGGGCATGAGTCTGTAGAGAAAATTCTTAGAAATCTAACAAGCGAAACGATTCATTAAATGGTTGAGAAACTAAGGAGAAATGAGAAATAAAACTTCGCTGGAAAATATTTTTCGGATACTTGTTTCAACGTGAAATCACTAATAAATTTTGGAAATAATTATATGTATGGACACCTGAGGATGTGTAGATGAGATCTGGGCAAGAAATTCCATGAAAACTTGCCGGAAAATCTGCACAGTCGCCGGAGAAGATGGCCGGAGTTTTGCCGCCGGCGAACTTTTTCGGTAGAGCCCGTTCCTCTATGTTAGAGGCAGAATTTGGAAATAAATCCTTCTAAATTATTGTAGATAATTAAATTTCGTGTGGAATGGACAGAAGATTCGTAATTTTCGAATAAACGGGCTAATTATTATGATTTTCGGAAGTTTCAGCACATTTAAAATTATAATTTAATTACAAATAAAATTATTTATTTTCTGATAATTATTTTACAGTAGTGTTATGATATTATTTCTGAATTACTGAAAATTTTTGGTGAATTATTGGAGAACTTAGATATTTATTGTATTTTTATGGTTATTTGAAAATAGTGGAAATACATAGAAAATTCTATGAATGTTTGAAAATTATGAAAATTGGTGAAAAATCTTATATTAATATAAGATAAATGATGATAGTGTTTGGAGAATATAATAAATATTTAGGATTAATATTTAAATATTAATCTAGTTAGTTTAATATTATATTTTCCAAATTTATGATTAAATTAATTATTTATTATTTAATTAATATTAAATAATAATAAAGGATGATAAATTAATTAGTTATTATTTAATTACTATTAAATAATAATTAAAGACAAATAAGATTGATTATTTAATTATTTATTATTTAATTAACTTTAAATAATAATTAAACCTTATTAGTTATTATTTTGATTGAATAATAACTAAAGATATTTAAATTCTTACTAATTTAAATATTTATTATTTGATTTACTTTAAATAATAAAGAAACCTAATTAGTTATTATTTTTGATTAAATAATAACTAAAGATATTTAATTTCTTACTAATTTACTTATTTATTATTTGATAAATAAACCTAATTAGTTATTATTTATTATTAAATAATAACCAAATATATTTAATTACTTACTATTTAATTAATATTAAATAGTGATTAAGGAAGTTTGATTTAATGAAATAAATGTAATGTTATTAACTCACTAATTAAACAATTATAATAAATTGTTTAATAGTTTAATAAGTGTTTTTCACTTAAGAAAATTTCTACAAATTAATTAAGTCATTAACTTAAAATCAAATAATCGTTTTACAGGGTTAATGATAGTATGTCAAATTATTTGTTATGTGATCATTTAATTGCTAGATAAATAACATATGTAAATATTAAATAATGAGTAAATATAGTTAGTTATTATTAAATAATAACTAAATATAATTAGTTGATTACTATACTAAATAGTAATCAAATGAAATTGAGTTAATCATGTGATTAAGTTTAACCGAGATTATGGTCCGGTAGCAACTAAGTAGTGGATCGACCTAAACAAATATAAGGTTCAAGTGTTACTGTTGTGACATTAATGAATGTCGGGAGTATGAAGTTAAGTACAAAAAGTTTACGGAGTTAAATCAAAATATTGTAACAAGTCCACGAGATACTAGAATAATAAATCAACCATATTGAATGAATGGGACGATAAAATGAAGTAGATATCTTAAAAATAAGATTTAGGTATTGAGTCAAACCTTGACAGTGTTGATCTTACATACTGTGTAGGTCGCGCAATAAACGAAAAAAAAAAAAAAGGATGGCGTAAAATGGTTATGCAGTACAGACAAGTTTTTCAGAACTTGCTCCTATGTGATAACTGTTATTATGTGTGACATGTTTTGATATGCGAACATGAGTTTATGTGTTTTTATGCCATAATGTGATTAAACTGTTGTTGTTCAACTGATAAGTTGATTTAGTTATTATTTGTGAACTGTATAAATTGTAAAGTGACAAGCATGATATTACAGATCATGAATTATGTTTTAGTCCATCTACATGTATAAAATGTCATACATGGGTATATTGATAAGCAGACATGATGCATAAATTATGTGTTATGTGTAACTGTTAAACTTGTTGAGCAACGTAGTTGCTCATTCTTGCTTAAATAAATATTTTCAGCTACGTGCGAGACATATGAAGCTCCAGTAAAGATCAAGGACAGAAAATATTTATGCACTATCCCAAGAGATATAGATATTTTTGGTAAACCCTTTGGGAGTAAACAGTGTTACCAAAAGGTATATACTGTAATGAAATGGTAGTTTAATATTAAAATCTGTTGTGTACCTGTAATGTCCACAAAAAATTTAAATTTCATTATAAATAAATTGTGAATTTATTTATTAATGTAATGAATATTTTATGAACTAATTTAAATCGTGATGTGATTAAATTAGTAAATTATGATACGATGGGAATAAAATTAAAGGAAATCTAACTAATGGATAATTAAATTAGTGGACTAAACCTAAGATTATTAATATCAATAAATTGATAAGATTTACGGGTTAATTAAATATTCAATTAAATTTGAATATAACAAGTCTAATTGGATTAAGTTAATAAATTAATAAAATTATTAGTTAATGTTATTGGGTATTTTTAAATTAGCCCAAATAATTAAATTGCACCAACCCCAAGCCTAGTTGCCATTTAATTAACCATTTGGGCCATTAATTGTTTGACAAACCAAGCAAGTAGCAGCCCAACCCATCTCCAATTAAACAGCCCAGCCCAAAAACAATGCTCAACCTGGTAGAAAATTAGAGAGTGCCATTCATTTTGGGACAAAGCTTCAGGAAAACAGAGCACGCGTGGCTGTGCAAAGCTCAAGAATTTCAGTTGTTGAAAAAAGAAGGGACATGGCAGACATAGGGGGGGCTGTAGAGCCAACTCCTCAGAGTTTTGTTTAAAGGAGGATGGAGTATATTTCTTATATCAGCCTTTTCCCTTCCCCTTCCCGTCCATTTGCAGAGAGAGAAAACAGAGAAGCAAAACATAGAGCAACAAGAGAGAAATAACCAAGAGAGTCTTGAGTAATTGAACTAGAAGGTCTAAGAAGAAGTTTTAAATGTCCAAGTGATGTGTTACCTGCTTTGGGAGGAAGAGGAAGAGGAAGCCAGCCATAAGGTCATCAAGGTATTAAACATCTCTAGGTTCTAGCTTTGTATTCCATGGCCAAGAAAGAAGACGGAAGCTAAGAAGGTATTCACTAACACTTGTGTAATACTTCAATTTTATGTTTAAGATTTATATGGGGAAGAGATTATGCCTAAGATCATGATTAAAATTATATGTATTGGTATAACCATGGATTATCAAGAGTCAAACCAAGGAATTAAGACAAAGAAAAGAAAATGTAAAGAAAATTATTTAGTTTCTAGTTATTATTGTGGTATATTGGTTGTGGGAGATGAATGGAATTAGGAATCATGGTGGATTACGGTGTATAAGGAGGATTTGAGTATGGAGATGGATTTATATGATTGAAATCATAATGATAACCTTGTTGTTCATTTGTGCCTACCATGTGCTTGAAGAAATGCCTCAATGAGGTTGTTTCGGCTAAAACATGAAATTAGATAGATGTTGTTGGTTGTTAATGTTTTGAGAAGAGATATAGGCTTATGGCTTGTTAAATTGATGAACCTAATAGGTCATGGTATGTATTTAAGCTCATTATGAGTGTTGATGAACAAACCACAAACATGGAAGCCACAAATGATGGACTTTATTTTTATCCTGTCCTTATTTGTGATTTTAAGCCTAGTTCGGATTGGAATTTGGATTTGGGATATAAAGAGAAGTTGTAGATAATGAAATTCTAATGAATTTAGACTCAATAATCACCTCAAAATATTTCCGTATGACAAAGTTATGACCAAATTATTGAGAGAGGTTCTGGCAGCCAAAATTTCTCGGCGTCTAGACGCCCAGAATACGCCCGGTTCCTTTTAGGTTCTGCCAATGGGCGTCTTTACGTCCCAAAAAGGCTTTGGGGCGGCATCTTTACGCCCATGCATGTCAAAAATTAAAATTTTCTAGTCCAGACTTGTGCGGAACTGAAAGTTTCGCTTGTCGGATATGGTAAAACTTAACAAAAGGAAATTTCACTATTGAAATAAAGATTAAAACGTATGCAAAGTTAATCTATTAATGGTAAAATCCATTAGTGAGGTGAAAATGAAAACTATATGAGTTTTAAAACCATGAAAAGCTTGTATAGATCTTGTTAAGGTAAAAAGGAACCAAAAGCTATGTTTTTAACAGAAACTTAAAGAGGTGTGGATTGATAAGTTGTGAACTAACCTAAGATAAATGAGTAAAAAGGGGAATGCCACGAGTCTTAAGAGAAATAATATATTAACTTTGTTTCAAGGTATTGTTTATGTAAGCTAGGTGCATCAACCTTTGCATATGGGAATATAATAGCATGGGATATTAGAAATGCTAATATTATGTGAAAACTACTTTCTATGATTTTTAAATTGATAAGATCAAGGTGATTACAAATGGTGAATCCATGAGTGGTAAGATATGGAATGGGGTTGATATAAACCAAATTGAGCGTTATCAAGTGACTAATTGGTATGTTCTACATTATTGATATAAAGTTGATCAAAAATGGACTTGTAATGAAGAAGTTATGATTTTCTAACAAACTACCCCGCTGTCGGAGAACACTCCTTGACAGTCGGCTGTTTGGGCCATTTTTAGAGGCCGAACCTTGTCCAAATAAACACTCCGATGATGGAAAATTTTTGGTTTAAGAAGTTGTTCGGGCGCCGGAGGCCGAAGATGTTCAGGTGCCGAAGGCTGAAGGCCGAGGGCAGAAGTTGTTCGGGCGCCGAAGGCCGAAGATGTTCGAGCGCCGAAGGTCGAAGGCCGAAGATGTTCGGGCGCCGAAGGCCGAAGATGTTCGGGTGCCGAAGGCTGAAGGCCGAGGGCTGAAGTTGTTCGGGGCAGAAGGCCGAAGATGTTCGAGCGCCAAAGGCCAAAGCGATTCGGACGCAGAAGTGCCGATTCCTTCGGGAAATCCAGCGCCTAGGTACCGGTGTGATGACCTGCTGATGTGTTGGGTCGGGAAGTGAAGGTTCGAGAGTTAAATAATACTTTATTGTGAAAAATTATTATTTTGGTAAATTAAATTATTATTAAATGATTAATAATAATGGTAGATAATTATGATCTATTGAGTTATAATAATAGTGATTTGTTAAACTATTATTAAATGGCTAACAACAAAAGAAATTGTTTAAGTTATTATTATGTGATTAAATAATAACCGTACATGGTTCAATATTATTAGAGAATCAATAATATAAATGTATAATTAAAATGTTATTAATTAATAACATTTGTAGCTCAGTTAGATATTATTACGTGAATAATAATATCGTTGGGTAGGTAAAATATTATCCAAGGAGGATAATATTGATAAGTAACCTATGTATTTTTAGATAGGGATTGCCCATTAATTAATTATTGTTAAGTTAAGATTTAATTGTAATTAAAATGGATAATATCATGGTAAGTTGTCGAGTTAAACCCATGTTATAGTCTATTTGTGACTAAGTGGTGGTTCGACCTAAATAAATACAGGGTCCAAGTTTTAAGACAGTGGCATTAATAAATGTCGGAACTGCATGGTTATGTACAAAAGGTTTGCGGTGTTAGAATGAAACACTGAGTCAAATCAACAAGGAAACTAAAATATCAAATTAACCCTATTGGATAAAAGGGACGATAAGAAGAAATAAATATCTTTAAAATAAGATTAAGAGTTGAGTCAAACTATTGACTGATAATGTGCAATTTTGATCTCACATGGCATGTAGGTTGTACGAGGGACACAACTACCAGCATAAATGGTAAAGGTGGAAAAAAAAAGGCAAGTCTTTCAATGATATGTGTTATCTCCGCAAGTTTTTCAGTGTTATGTGTTATATGCATAAACTATTAAATGTGCACTCAGGTTATGTGCTAACTGATTGTAAATGTGTCTGTGTACAATCATATGTTGTTAATAGCTGTTATATATAATTAATGCTATGAATTGAATGTGTAATATAAGTTATATAACATGGTAATATTGACATACATGGTAAGCATGTGTAAATTGTATAAATGCAATGCATGATAAGCATGATGCCTATATAAATGCAAAGCATGGAGCATAAAACATGAATTAAATGTAACCTACGTGTTATGTGTTAGCTGTTAGACTTGCTAGGTCGTCGTGCTCATTCTTGCTTAAACAACATTTTTCAGTTGAAGCTCGAGAAATTTAGACGATGTCGATAAAGACAAAGATTGAGACGGGAATGTCAGACATGTGCGAATGATATTTGACATGGTAATGAAATCTCTGCTTAGAGAGAGTTAGATGCTTTTGCGCTAAACCTGATAAGGTAGTTTGTTGTATAAATCAAAGTTAGAAAACTTAAATAGTTAGTATAACTTGCGTTTTGGGGCAGATGTGTGATATATTATCATACCTAGTTGTACAAAGGAAGATTTGTATTAATAAACAAACAAAAAATTTGAATATGGTATTTAGTGAGTTTATTGTACTCATATTTTCGTAACAGACTAAATCATATTATATTCGGTCTGAGATGTCATTAAGTAAAGATTTCGATTCTGAGACAGAATTATGCTAAAGTTTAAATAAACTCTATATTAAACAACTATATCAATGTTGTAAGTTATGTTGAGATTGTAATAGTTTAAAAATAAACTAGTTTAATCAATTATATTACTGAGATTGGTTGTGGAATTAAGTACAAGGTTGTACGGTTAAAATGTTGTGATTTTTATAAGAAGGTTGTTCGTATAACGACTTAAACTCAGGATTGAGGTTACTTTTGACGGACCAGATCCAGGGTTATTGGAGACGGATTTCCGGGTCGTTACAGTACCAAAGCAAGGTGTTGTGTAGTTATGTGCAAGAGTGAAGGGTCGAAATAAGTTTTGAATGATAAATAGACTTAAAAGATAATTGTAAAGTTAAGGGCAATTAATATGCATATCTTTTGTAGTAAATTAGGTCATGATATATATTTATATATGTGATCTGAGTTGTTCAAAGATTTATGTAAAGATTGCGATTCTGAGACAAATGACTAAAGAATTATTTGTAAAAGTTTAAATTAATGAGTTTTTAGCAATTATATTCTTGAGATATATTGTGGATTTAAGTACAAGGTTGTACGTCTAACGAGCGGGTTCGGCGTGGCCATTACACGGATTTTCGGGTCGTTACAAGTTTTCTTGGTTTTCTTCTTTTTAGTGCATCCGGATGTACTTTGGTTCACACATTTTTAGAATGAGCTATACACCTCAAAATCATGCACGGTCGGATCCTATGGACTCATAACTTGATCCTCTACCCCATAGTGTTTTTCAAATAATTTTTCAAAAGCATTATATACCGAAATTATCAAATAATTTTTCAAAAGCATTAATTATAGTCTCCTCTATGGTTGACTTGTCTCTCCTTTCTTTAGTAAAAATCTGTTTTCTTGAGTCTTGCACTAAGCGTGCTCTGTTTCCTGGAGGTTTTGTCCCAAAATGAGTGACACACTCTAGTTTTCTACCGGTTCATGTTATTACTCTTGGGCTGGGCTGCTATTTGTTTTGTTAATTAAACAATTGGGGGCCCAATTGTTACTAATATTGCAACTAAGCTTTGGGTTGCCCAAATTAAATTCCTTAAAATTTAATTAGGCCACTTAAATTTTAAAATACCCAATACCATTAATTAATAATTTTATTAATTAATTTACATAATCCAATTAGACTTGTTATATTCAATTTAAATGAATATTTAATTAACCAAAAATCTTATTAATTTATTGATATTAATATTATTAGGTTGGTCCATTAATTTAATCCACCCATTAACTGAACCTTCCTATAATTCCTTTAATTATATCCACACATAATTAAATAAAACACACCATTATATACCGATTTAATTTAATCACCCAGAAATTTACAATTACTGTTAATGAATTTCATTTCTCTATATTAAAATATTCTGGGTCGCTATAGATCTGTTTAACTGTAGAACACATTTGATGGAAACACTTATATGAGTGTAGAGGCGGGGCCGCCTCTTATGAAAACAGGGCAGGTTTCTAGAGCGCTCATGAATTCCAGGTATGGCGCAAGGCCAAAATGTGCCAAATCGTGTAGAACAGCTTCAATTTAAGTTTTGTAGTGTGAGTAATATGATTATTGATTCATAATAAGGAAGGAGGTTCATAGAAATTATTTAATTTCACCAAATTCCTATGAATAAAGTTGTATTTACTCTATACATTGGTTCATAGTCCAAAAGACACTAGTGTTTACACACTACATTCTTATTCCTTACTCAATTTCTTTTAATTTTGACTTTGTAATATGTGGGGGATTGTAGTATTTTTTTATAAATAAAATAATAAATATTTGAAAGTCAAAATTATATTTTGTTATTAAAATTAATTAATAAGCGTTGTTTGATTAGGTCAAAATTGATTTTAAACGGTCATATTGTTTCTTTCTTTCCATTCATTTTTTAATTGAACAATTCATGTAGGATTTGTTTTAGTTGTTAAGCAAATGATGGGAAATGACCGTTGCCTTTATTGCCTATAAAAAGCATGCTCCTTTCATGTTTGCAAATACAATATACTCAAGTATTCATCTTCTTTTAGAACCGAAACAGTGCTCAACTAAAAAGAGTTTTCTTTGTTCATTTCTATATGTGTTGTCACCAAAGTTGCAGCCTATTCATATACACCCAATCCATATATATACGGTTAGTTTTGTGATCGGGTTAACGAATAATTGAAGTTGTTCATGGGTCATTCAACTATTTCGAATGCTGATTAGTTGGGTTAAGAGCCGTTGAATCCTGAAGTAGTATTTCGTTAGTGACACCTTAGCACCGAGATAAGTTCTCTGAGGGGCGAAATTTCTACTTAAGGACAGTGCACCGCACGCCTCTGCTCAACATAAATTCTTTTTAAATCGATAAGTCCAATTTCTGTCTTTCTTTATTTTATAGTTGAATCCTATTTTTCATTCGTGTTTTCCAACACTAAGTAGGAGAATTGTTAGGAGTTGATTCAGTCAATAAGATAAGTTAGTAGTGGCAGCTAAGTAGGAGAATTGTTAGGAGTTGTTTTAATGATTCTAGTAACGGTGATTTTTGTTGGCCTGTTTAAGAGGTCTTGTTTTTGTTGGAGGGGATATGTGAAATAAATTAATCATGCATGTTTAAGAGGTCTTGTAACCATGCATGTGATCTTGGATCAAAGCATTAGGTGAATGAAACCTAAACCATAAATTGATACTACACACTATAAACTTATACTATACCTACTTAAGCTTTTGAACAGATTAATTAGCTGTATTAGAGGAGCTGGAAATTTAACGCATATCTCTCTTTTTCTATTTTAGCTTCCTACAGATCGATAATACACTAGAAGGTGATCATGATTCATGCATGGATCCCTAGTCAATATTGTGACGCCCCCAAATCTAGGCCCACACAGCCCAAACTTGAGTCGTCAAAAGACTACAACAAAATTATTACAACAAAGCACAACGTACAACAATACAGTGTACAATAATACACAACTAAGTCTTCACTATTATTGCCACACTATTTTACAACACGTGAAGACTAGGACAGCTATTCCTCGGACTCTCACTCCATCCCCCGGCTAGACCCCGTTACGTTCTCATCTCCTGTTGAAAAATAATGGAACAAAAGGGTGAGCTCAAATAGCCCAGTAAGAAATATCATGACTAAGATAATGACGAATAAATTATCATTAGCCTTCAACAGTTGAGTTCTTGATAGAATACAATAGACTACAAGGTTTATATCAAAAACTGTAGTTAAATTCTTAAACAACGTTCAGATCAATAATAGCAGCGGAATGAGCAATCTATTAGAAGAATAATGCAGACTATAATGTCCACTCGCTTCTCTTTTTTGTAAAAATATCATCAACTTTTATCATCTGAAATACCATTAGTCATGATAATAAAAATTCACAGTTCCTGATCATAATCATGCAGATCAACAGTTCATATTTGCACTACGGGCCAAAGACATTTAATATAACACCAACGGTCATGATTATTCCAGATTCAGCCTTTGGTAATAATCATACCAATCAACAGTTCATCTTTGCACTACGGGCCAAAGATATTCAATAAAGCACCAACGGTCGTGATTATACCAGATTCAGCCTTTGGTCATAATCATACCAACCAACAGTTCATCTTTGCACTACGGGCCAAAGAGAACATTCACCACGTGCCATAAAAGACACCGAACAGATGTATCGCCTTTAACCTAGTATATCGCCTTTAACCTATCATCTGTTCAACAATTATATCACATCTGTGCCCCCGGCCACAGATATTCACAACAGCTTGATTTTTTATGATTAATACAAATAACAGTGATACAAATGATGAACAGAAGAACAGGATAAACAATAAGTATCAGAAGTTTACTTTGTGCAGATTCAAATAATGTCCAAATTGCCAACATGATGTGGAGTGAAATTTAAAAATGATATTCAAGATCCACAGTTCAGAATAACGGTTACAGTTCAATAGAAAGATTCAGAAAATAGGAAGGTTCAGTTGAAATAATGAAGTTCAACTATTATGGAACATATAATATTTTCAGGAATTATAGAAACAATAGTTCCATAATAAGTTTCGATTCAGGAGTATGAAAGAAAATAATATCCCTTACCGTAGCAAGTTCAAGAGTGAAAAAAAAAATGATATTTCTTACCTTAACACGTGACTGGATATTGATTTAAATGAGATTGATCAACCTATATATTTATAATAAAATTAGTAATTACAACATGTAAACTTCAAAGTCTATGATAACTCATATATTATGAACTATCAAAATTATATATATTTAACATAATTTTTGTAGTATAAAATACCAACTTTAAAATAGTTTTAAAAATAATATTCCAAAATAAATCTTCCAAAGAAAGCTTTTAAAAATGAATCTTCTCAAAGAAGAGTCTTCTAAAGGAAGATTTGTGAATACCGTGAAAAATAGGAATTTATAAAATTACTACTCTTTAATAAAAGACTTACTTGAAAAATTCCTGCACTCCTTTTGGCTTTCAAACACTCAAAATAACCTTACTATGCTCAAAATTCTCTCACAATAAACTTATAGAAAAATTTATGTATTTTAGATATGATTTTCTTATTCAGCAAATGGGCCTATTTATAGTAAATGAAGTCACTATGCGTAGCACGCCAAGGAAGGAAAAAAAATGAGGGTTGCGCCGCCTAAGGCTGCGCAAACGTTTTAAAAGAAATTTTCAATACTTGCACAGTAACTTTGCACAGTAACTTTAAAATTTTCAAAAAGTGAACAGTAATGAACAGTAACTTTTGTCGGCAGATGAACAGTGACTTTCCCGAGATGAACAGCAACTTCCGTCAGTGAATAGTAACTTTTCCGGGAATGAATAGTAAATTCCGGGAGTGAATAGTAACTTTTGAAAAATAAAATTTTTATTTTTCCTGTGGGTCCAACATATAAAATGAAATAATGCTACAACAATAATGTAATAAACACGTTACAGATTATTATTAATTTAATAATATAAATTACAGTATATTTGCAACTGTGACAATTATTAGGTTCAATAATTTTAAAAACAGTGCAGCAACAATTATTGACTCAATGATATAAAATACAGTGTAATGACAATTATTAAATCAACAATGCAAAATACTGTGTAACAACAATTATTGAATTGATAACATAAAATATTATGCAGTGACAATTATTGATGAAATGATGCGTAACAGTTACGGTGTCAATTATCAGAACAATAGTATGAGACACTGTGCAATACCGCGTGCTACTGTAGAGTACCGCATGCTACAGAAAATACCATAAATTACCGTATGCTACTATTCTTTTATCACCGGTATTTTAACAGTTAACACCGTTGACTATTTTTATTTAAAAAGGTTACTTCTGTCGTTTTCTATATCCGACAAATATTCCGTTGTGGGGTCCACCAATAATTAGTTATTTCGGCGCCGTCGTACGGCCCGAATATTCCCCGACAAAACGAATATTGTCCGACAAAATAAAATTTGCACATAACATCCTTAACTTTCAATTTTATCAATTTAACCACTTACTGTTTCATGAAAAAATATATATGAAGAAAAATTAAATTTTATATTTCATAAAATTCGGGGTCTTACAACCTCCCCTCCTTATGAAATTTCGTCCCCGAAATTGACGTACCGGACATTTCATAGTTATCCTCCTGATTTCCAGATGTCATACTAAACTGTGGTCACAAAATAATTGTTAGTTCAAACAAACTGACTCATCATTTTTTTATTCCTACATTCAAATCAACTTATTAGAAAAAAATATATATAATTTAGGTAGGACACACTAGTGATTGATTCTATTCGTCTTTCCCCTCCTAGTTCTAACCCCAGATCTCCATTAAAGACCATATCCCTAAGCTCTGATGCCACTTGTGACGCCCCCAAATCTAGGCCCACACAGCCCAAACTTGAGTCGTCAAAAGACTACAACAAAATTATTACAACAAAGCACAACGTACAACAATACAGTGTACAATAATACACAACTAAGTCTTCACTATTATTGCCACACTATTTTACAACACGTGAAGACTAGGACAGCTATTCCTCGGACTCTCACTCCATCCCCCGGCTAGACCCCGTTACGTTCTCATCTCCTGTTGAAAAATAATGGAACAAAAGGGTGAGCTCAAATAGCCCAGTAAGAAATATCATGACTAAGATAATGACGAATAAATTATCATTAGCCTTCAACAGTTGAGTTCTTGATAGAATACAATAGACTACAAGGTTTATATCAAAAACTGTAGTTAAATTCTTAAACAACGTTCAGATCAATAATAGCAGCGGAATGAGCAATCTATTAGAAGAATAATGCAGACTATAATGTCCACTCGCTTCTCTTTTTTGTAAAAATATCATCAACTTTTATCATCTGAAATACCATTAGTCATGATAATAAAAATTCACAGTTCCTGATCATAATCATGCAGATCAACAGTTCATATTTGCACTACGGGCCAAAGACATTTAATATAACACCAACGGTCATGATTATACCAGATTCAGCCTTTGGTAATAATCATACCAATCAACAGTTCATCTTTGCACTACGGGCCAAAGATATTCAATAAAGCACCAACGGTCGTGATTATACCAGATTCAGCCTTTGGTCATAATCATACCAACCAACAGTTCATCTTTGCACTACGGGCCAAAGAGAACATTCACCACGTGCCATAAAAGACACCGAACAGATGTATCGCCTTTAACCTAGTATATCGCCTTTAACCTATCATCTGTTCAACAATTATATCACATCTGTGCCCCCGGCCACAGATATTCACAACAGCTTGATTTTTTATGATTAATACAAATAACAGTGATACAAATGATGAACAGAAGAACAGGATAAACAATAAGTATCAGAAGTTTACTTTGTGCAGATTCAAATAATGTCCAAATTGCCAACATGATGTGGAGTGAAATTTAAAAATGATATTCAAGATCCACAGTTCAGAATAACGGTTACAGTTCAATAGAAAGATTCAGAAAATAGGAAGGTTCAGTTGAAATAATGAAGTTCAACTATTATGGAACATATAATATTTTCAGGAATTATAGAAACAATAGTTCCATAATAAGTTTCGATTCAGGAGTATGAAAGAAAATAATATCCCTTACCGTAGCAAGTTCAAGAGTGAAAAAAAAAATGATATTTCTTACCTTAACACGTGACTGGATATTGATTTAAATGAGATTGATCAACCTATATATTTATAATAAAATTAGTAATTACAACATGTAAACTTCAAAGTGTATGATAACTCATATATTATGAACTATCAAAATTATATATATTTAACATAATTTTTGTAGTATAAAATACCAACTTTAAAATAGTTTTAAAAATAATATTCCAAAATAAATCTTCCAAAGAAAGCTTTTAAAAATGAATCTTCTCAAAGAAGAGTCTTCTAAAGGAAGATTTGTGAATACCGTGAAAAATAGGAATTTATAAAATTACTACTCTTTAATAAAAGACTTACTTGAAAAATTCCTGCACTCCTTTTGGCTTTCAAACACTCAAAATAACCTTACTATGCTCAAAATTCTCTCACAATAAACTTATAGAAAAATTTATGTATTTTAGATATGATTTTCTTATTCAGCAAATGGGCCTATTTATAGTAAATGAAGTCACTATGCGTAGCACGCCAAGGAAGGAAAAAAAATGAGGGCTGCGCCGCCTAAGGCTGCGCAAACGTTTTAAAAGAAATTTTCAATACTTGCACAGTAACTTTGCACAGTAACTTTAAAATTTTCAAAAAGTGAACAGTAATGAACAGTAACTTTTGTCGGCAGATGAACAGTGACTTTCCCGAGATGAACAGCAACTTCCGTCAGTGAATAGTAACTTTTCCGGGAATGAATAGTAAATTCCGGGAGTGAATAGTAACTTTTGAAAAATAAAATTTTTATTTTTCCTGTGGGTCCAACATATAAAATGAAATAATGCTACAACAATAATGTAATAAACACGTTACAGATTATTATTAATTTAATAATATAAATTACAGTATATTTGCAACTGTGACAATTATTAGGTTCAATAATTTTAAAAACAGTGCAGCAACAATTATTGACTCAATGATATAAAATACAGTGTAATGACAATTATTAAATCAATAATGCAAAATACTGTGTAACAACAATTATTGAATTGATAACATAAAATATTATGCAGTGACAATTATTGATGAAATGATGCGTAACAGTTACGGTGTCAATTATCAGAACAATAGTATGAGACACTGTGCAATACCGCGTGCTACTGTAGAGTACCGCATGCTACAGAAAATACCATAAATTACCGTATGCTACTATTCTTTTATCACCGGTATTTTAACAGTTAACACCGTTGACTATTTTTATTTAAAAAGGTTACTTCTGTCGTTTTCTATATCCGACAAATATTCCGTTGTGGGGTCCACCAATAATTAGTTATTTCGGCGCCGTCGTACGGCCCGAATATTCCCCGACAAAACGAATATTGTCCGACAAAATAAAATTTGCACATAACATCCTTAACTTTCAATTTTATCAATTTAACCACTTACTGTTTCATGAAAAAATATATATGAAGAAAAATTAAATTTTATATTTCATAAAATTCGGGGTCTTACAAATATATTTATGAACTGCCAATAAATTATGTGGTTTGTAGATTTATATCTATTTTTATTTATTTTTAAATTATTATTTTTTAGAAAATTCATAGTTTGCAAATGTTCCTACTTGTAACATTTTTTAAGTCGAATGGTTTACAGAATCTCCCTATTTTTATTATCTTCTGAATTTGTTATAGCTAGCCAGCCACATAATCATATTTTAATTAATTATGTACCGATATTATCATGAAACAAATTTCATAATCTGAAAATTGTCTTAAAAAATAGTAATTGACATCCGCAAATCAAAATAGAAGAGGAAATAGAAAATTCTTTAATCCTGTTTTCCTTTACATATAGTCAATTAATCTTCAAAGAATGTTTTAGGTCTAATATGGACGTCCCTTTTGCTAGCTCCAACTCATGAATACAATAAAATGACTATATTTGGCAGCCTAGCATATTGCAAATATTATATTTTGAGGTGAGCCATTCACTATCCATGTGATTAAAATCTTGTGCAAATATTATATTTTAATGTTAAAATAATGTAGAGTCGGTTTTCTAATTCAAATATATATACTGGTAACGTGCAGGTATATTTTGTTCAGCTTTGCATTACACACTTCAATCCATAATTAAGCCTGTCCTAAAAAAGTGGCAGATCTATAATCTATCTTCTTACCCTAGTTCTTGCCTGAATAGTAAAATAGAAACAAAATGTTGTCCAGACAACCCATATGGATTGATGTAGCAGAGACACTGATATACCAAATAGTGAATTGATGAAACTTTTGTTTAAAAGCAATATCATTTCAGAATAAAAGTTCATTAACTTCAACCAATTTTAGAACAGTTTTTAACATTTGATCAGTCATATGTAAATGATGACCTAAAATGGAGATTACATTCAACATTCATCGCTAAATGCTAAGAGAAATGTTTTATTATACTGATTATATATATTCAAGGTAATATTCTGAGTTGAAGATTTTCCCTTGAAAAATAACAACACTCAGTAAAACAGATAATAGGATCTTTCGGGTCTTCGTGCTTGGACTTGGTAGGATCACAACAGTCAGGATGACAAGTAATGTAGGACACAGATGGTGTTGGCACAACCACAAACATTAGGAGGACAAATAAACTAAGCTTCAAGAACTGAAGAGAATCCATGACCTGAATTTAGAGCACGTAAAAGAGAGAGAGAGAATGAAATATTTAAATTAAAATTTTCACTTTATATTTAATTAGTAGTTGTTCCTTTTTATATTGGAATTAAGTTAGTGTTAGGAAACAGAAAATTAATTGACTCTACATCTTTAATAAATTATAAGTTATTGTTACCATTAATTGACAGTATTAATATATTAATTATGTAGTAGAAACTCATGGTTGTATTAAGGTGTAGGCTGTGTTAAATTCAAATAACGCATGCAGACTAGTTCAAGATAATAAGGGTAAAGAAGCTCCAACAAGGCTAGCTAGTCTAGTATTTTGCAACCTAACTAGTCCAAGTTAATACAAGAAAAATAAAGGAGACATGCATAAATAATAATGATTTAAGAGTATTAATCCCAGTAGCTAGCCATGCTTGCACAATGGAGGTATTGACTGCTCATTATTAAAGAAATTTTGGGGATCAACTCGGCACTTGATTTCTGCCAACTTCTGAAAATTAGCCCGGAAGTATTTTTCACCCCACTGCCAAGCTTCAGAGAAGCTTGTCTTTACACGCCTGTTTGTCCCAATGTCAAGATCCCTGTAATTTATGTACGCAGCTCTTGGGGACTTGGAGACATACGGCTCCATGTATTGGTATAGCTCTCTTACCCATTTCTTACTTGCGCTGGCCTCTGTAGAGTTGTTCCCTTTCCACTTTTTTATGTACTGGAAGTTGTAAATGAATCCTTTTCTGTAAGGAAAAGGAAGATGAGAATTTGATATCTCATTCATCCTTCCTCCAAAAGGCTCCATTACCAACACCGCCACCCGATTACTTCTCATCAACATTTCCCGTATGCCTTGGAGGGCATCTTCTGGGATTGGTTCCGAGACAAAATCCGACTTAGCTTTGGTACTTAACCTTAGCCTGTCGGTTCTGTTGAGCAACCATTCCAAGGGGTTTTCAGTACCGTTGTCCCCTCTGAAGTAGAGGGTAGTGGAATTGATCCACGACATTTCATAGCAATCTCTCTCTGTCAAGCTGAGTATTGGGAATTTCTCCTTCATCAGTATGAGCAATTTTCAGTACCGTTGTCCCCTCTGAAGTAAAGGGCAATTTCTATGGACATTATTAGTGTGTGAGAGAAAAGTTGAGAGAGGAGAATAATTTGCATGTGGTCTTTGCATGGAACATAGCGTGATGGGCTGAATGTGACATAAACCATAAAATGTTGATACTACCACTAAAGCAACTTCATAGATCATAGGGTATTAAATGTTTAATTAAGTTCGGTTGGAAACTCACAAAATGCTACAAAAGAATTGCAGTGATAACAAATTCGTGTCTTAGTGACGCCAAAGGCGGGATAGCGATTATCCTGCACGCTAAGTTAATACAAATCTACAGGTAAAGATACAAGAGATTCACTAAAAGAAACAAGAAGAGAAACTCTCAACTCTAATTCTCAGAAAAGTTTATATCAAAAATATTCATCTCTCTCTATACCCACAAGCCGGGTATATATAGCTGAATGAGACTTGGGCACAAAGAAAGGAATACAGAAAAGGAAATATTAAAAAAGAAAAAATACTAGAAAGGTAGCTAACATATTCTGTCAAATATTTCTCTCTCCTGCCACGTAGCTGGTCCCCAATATCGGTCACTATCTTTTCTTAAACCTTAATAACCAACTCACTTGCACTTACCATGTGACACCTAATAATTAATAGCTAGATTATATGCTCAAATATAAAATAAAAGGAAATAAAAACTGTCAAAAAAGATAAAGAACTGAAGTCGTTCTCGAAGAGCCATCCTCGAAGATCATTTCCGACCCCGACCTCAAGGTTAAGAAATCGACCCAACTTACTTGCCCGAGGGCATCGACGCCTTTTTACCTTGTCCCGATCCGCTTTCTCCAGGTGTTGTAGAGCCATTAATGTGCTAGCTGACAGATCGGCATGGTCAAGCTCAGATGCTCCTGCATCAGTCACCTCGGGTTGAAAAGAACTCGTCCTCAAGTTGTCAGCAGTGTCTTCGGGTTCTTCAAAGCAGGGGCTCAAATGTTTGACATTAAAGACATTCGAGGTCCGTAAATGGCTTAGGATGCACAGACGGTAGGCATTATCATGGATCTTCTGTAGGATCTCACATGGTCCGATCTTCCGATCCTTAAGCTTATTGTACGCCCCAACAGGAAATCGTTCTCGGGTCAGATTGAAAAGCCCACACAAAATCCCCAACTTCGAAGAGTACCTGTCGTCGGCGTTGGTCGACCCGATCCTTGTAATTGGTGTTATGCTCGATGATAGATTGGCGGACTTGATCATGAAGAGTCCTAAGGTGTTCAGCCATCTCCTCTGCCTTCGGTTGCACTCGTCCGACCCTGGGAATAGGTACTAAATCTAGAACTCCAGATGGGTTTTACCCATAAACGACTTTAAAAGGACTCATCCCGGTAGTTCTGTTCTTGGATCGATTGTAAGCAAATTCAGCTTGAGCTAGAGCCAGATCCCATTGCTTCGGCTTGGTCCCAACCAGACATCTCAGAAGATTTCCCAGACTTCGGTTCACCACTTCGGTCTGACCATCGGTATGAGGATGATAAGCACTACTAAAGTTCAACTTGGTTCCGAACTTTCCCCACAAGCTCCTCCAGAAGTAACTGACAAACTTGGTCTCCCGATCAGAGGTGATTGACTTCGGAATTCCATGTAGTCGTACTATCTCCCAAAAATAAAGATTGGCAATTCGGTTAGCATCCATTGTCTTCCGACAAGCAATAAAGTGTGCCATCTTTGAGAATCGATCTACGACCACTAAGATAGAATCAACTGATCGCTGAGTTCGAGGTAGTCCCAACACAAAATCTATACTCACATCTATCCATGGAGCTTCAGGTACGGGTAAGGGAGTATATAGTCCTGCGTTAGTGAGCACCCCCTTTGACCTCTGACAGACATAACGTCTTTCAACATGTTGAGCCACATCACCTGATAGCTTTGGCCAATAGTAGTTAGCCGAGACTAGGGCTAGTGTCTTATCTCTCCCGAAGTGACCCTCATTGTGAAGTTCACTAATGATCTGTTGTCTGAGCGAGCAATCTGGCACACAAAGTTGAAGCCCCTTAAACAAATAATCATTGTGCAGGACGAAGTCACATCGTTGGCCTTCAGTCACTTCCCGAACTATCTTCCCGAAGGAAGGATCTTCTGTATACATATCAGGGAAGACTTCAAACCCAGTGATTGTGTTGCTCATGGTAGTAAGAAGTACAGTGCGTCGACTGAGAGCATCGGCAACACGGTTTAGACTTCCTGCTTGATGCCGAAGTGTAAAGGTGAACTCCTACAAGTATGCCACCCACTTGGCATGCCTTCGGCTCAGCTTATGTTGACCATTGATATACTTCAAAGCTTCATGGTCGGTAAAAAGAATAAACTCCCTCTGTATTAGGTAATGACGTCAATGTTTCAAAGACTGAACTATGGCGTAGAACTCCAGATCATATGTAGAGTAATTCTTCTTCGACCCTGACAACTTTTCACTGAAGAATGCCACTGGCCGACTAGCCTGACTCAACACTCCACCGATGCCGATCCCTGATGCATCACAGTTCACTTCAAAGACTTTGTCAAAATCAGGAGGTGCTAACACTGGTGCTTCGGTCATCTTCTGCTTCACTAGCTGAAAAATGGTTTCGGCTTCCTCCGACCATTGAAATTCCCTACCCTTAAGGCACTCTGTGATAGGTGCAATCAAGGTGCTGAAGTCCCTGATGAACCATCGGTAAAAGGAAGCTAGACCATGGAAGCTTCTGACATCATGTATGCTCTTTGGCGTTGGCCATTCCCGAATGGCATCTACCTTCGATTGATCAGCATGCACACCCTTAGTTGATACAACAAAACCGAGAAAAGTTACAGAAGTAGTGAAGTATGAACTCTTCTTTCGGTTGATGAACAAGCACTCATTTCTCAAAACTTCAAAGACTGCTCAGAAGTGCTCATGGTGGACTTCTCGGTTCGGGCTATAAATTAGAATATCATCAAAGTATACAACCACAAACTTACCCATGAATGGTCGTAATACTTGAGGCATAAACCTCATAAATGTGCTCAGAGCATTGGACAAACCGAAGGGAGTAACCATCCACTCATATAACCCGTGTTGAGTTTTAAACGCCGTCTTCCACTCATCTCATGGTCTGATCCTGATCTGATGGTAGCCACTCTTGAGGTCGATCTTGGAGAAGACCTTGGCTCCTGACAACTGATCCAACATGTCGTCTAAACGCGGGATTGGAAATTGATACTTCACAGTAATCTTGTTGATGGCTCGGCTGTCTATACACATCCTCCATGAACCATCTCTCTTCGATACCAACAAAGCTGGCATTGCACACGGGCTCATACTTTTATGAATGTAGCCTCTCCAGTAACTCGACCACCTGCCTTTGCAGTTCTTCGTACTCATTGGGGCTGAGTCTGTAAGCTGGCCTGTTCGGCAGACTCGGTCCTAGGATAAGATCGATCTGATGCTGGATGTCCTTCATCGGCGGTAACCCCAATGAAAGCTCTTCGGGCATAAGGCCAGCATATTCGGTTAACAACTCCTGAACGTCGACTGGCACTTCGGTGGTGCTATCTGGCGAACTGTTTTCACAAGGAAGCAAAGCGTACACTACTCCTTGTCCGACCTCATGTAAGAACCTTTTCATCGATAACAAATTGGGATGAGTTCATGACTGATCTGAACTCCCTTCTTCCCGACGTGGGGCTAACACAATCTTCTTTCCTTTGATGCTAAGGGAGTATGTGTTCTTCCGACTATCATGAGTGACACTTCGATCGTATTGCCAAGGTCGGCCTAACAGTATATGACATGTATCCATGGAGACCACATCACACCAAGCATTGTCAAAGTACTTTTTGCCAATTGAAAATGAAACCAAGCACTTCTGATCTACAGTTACCTCATTCCCCTTGTTGAGCCATGAAAGCTTGTATGGTTTGGGGTGTTGATCCGTCTTCAAGCTTAATTTATGGATAGCCTCTTCGGACACCACATTTTCACAGCTTCCACTGTCAATGATCATCTTACAGACCTTGTCGGCTACGGTGCAAGTAGTGTGAAAGATATTAGTTCTCAACCAATCATCATCGGTATCTCCCTTAGGGGTCAGTAAGCTTTTCCTGATGACTAAGGTCTCTCGACCATCACCGTACAACACATCCTCGTCTTTGTAATCATCATAGATAGGTTCGCCGAACTCCTCGGCTTCCTCTGCCTCTTCCCCGATTAGAAGATTTTTGCCTTTTTGGTTAGCAGGTTTTCTACACTCGGTTGCCCGATGTCCTGGTTCTCCACATCTGAAGCACTTAATGGTAGATCCGACATTACCCTGTGGTTGGGTTGGTGCCGAACGTGTTTGTTGAGATGGTGGGTTCGGTCTACTACTAGGGATGCTTCTTGGCATCGGCCTTCTGTTCTGCTGCTGCTCGACCTCACGTGATCGCTGATAGGCTTCGGACACAGTCCATATTGAATGGAGGCTAAGCACATCCTATAGAGATTGCTTCAAACCACCCAAATATCTGGCCACCAACTATTCCTCTGTTTCAGATAAATCATTACGATTGATTTAACTGGTAGAACTCCTCAGTGTATTCGTCAACGGACCTGACTCCTTGCCTCAAAAGGTGCAAGCGCTTGTACAGGGACTGAGTATAGCCGAAGGGAAGGAAGTGAGACTGCATCTTCTTCTTCATCTTCTCCCACTCAGTTATCATAGATCTTCCCTGTCTTGCTCTCGATTTCTTCAACTGTTCCCACCAAGCAGATGCTCTACCTTTCAACTTGATTGCAACCAGTTTCACCTTCATATCATCTGGAACCTCCTTATACTCGAAGATTCTTTCTACTTCATTCATCCAGTCGATGAAACCTTCCGCTTGAAGCGTACCAAAGAACTCCAGTAGCTCCACCTTGAAACCCAGATCCCAACGATAATCGTCTTGATCTCTTCGTTCCCAGAACTGGTTCCGGTTATGATAAGGATTATCAAAACTAGAATCCGCTTCAGTATCAACTTCCTCAAACATAGGGTGTTGGACTTCCTCATCCGGAAACTACCCATGACGACCCCGATAGTGGCGATTAAGGTGCGGAGCCTCCTCAGTCAGAACCCGCTCTCGACGACCTTGATCTTGCGTCGTTAGACGCTGGGTTAACTCTAAAACTTTTCTCTGTAAATCCTCAATCATCACGTCCTGAATGTTGCGATCACGGTGGGGGACTTCCTCAGTCGGAACCTGTCCACGACGACCACGACTACCAGCCATTAAAACCGGTGAGTATTAACTTCCAGGTGAACGATGAGCTTTGATACCAACTGACGCCGGAGGCGGGATAGCGATTATCCTGCACGCTAAGTTAATACAAATCTATAGGTAAAGATACAAGAGATTCACCAAAAGAAACAAGAAGAGAAACTCTCAACTCTAATTCTCAGAAAAGTTTATATCAAAAATATTCATCTCTCTCTATACCCACAAGCCGAGTATATATAGCTGAATGAGACTTGGGCACAAAGAAAGAAATACAGAAAAGGAAATATTAAAAGGAAAAATACTAGAAAGGTAGATAACAGATTCTGTCAAATCTTTCTCTCTCCTGCAACGTAGCTGGTCCCCAATATCAGTCACTATCTTTTCTTAAACCTTAGTAACCAACTCACGTGCACTTACCATGTGACACCTAATAATTAATAGCTAGATTATATGCTCAAAAATAAAATAAAAGGAAATAAAAACTGTCAAAAAAAGATAAAGAACTAAAGTCGTTCTCGAAGAGCCGTCCTCGAAGATCATTTCCGACCCCGACCTCAAGGTTAAGAAACCGACCCTAACTTACTTGCCCGAGGGCATCGACGCCTTTTTACCTTGTCCCGATCCGCTTTCTCCAGGTACTGTAGAGCCATTAATATGCTAGCTGACAGATCGGCATGGTCAAGCTCAGATGCTCCTGCATCACTTAGCTAGAGCAATGTTATGATGTCTGATTTTTTTTTTAATCAAATTATCAAAAAATGCTTTAAAATGTTATATTATGTAATACTACATTTCTGACCATGCATACATGCATGCGCAGCGCTTTTGCGGAATGCTTCAGGCCAGTATCTCATTAATACGATAAAATAATATACCAATACGTGGTATAATTCACAGCCTAACGTATGTATATTATAAACTGGCAAGCTTAGTGGGGTATAAAGTTTTCGAAGGTACGTACGATCTAACATGAACACGAAATTGTACTTCTTCTTTAAGACATAATAAAAAGACTTCTTATCCCCGATCCAAGTCCAAACAAAGATGTTGGATTAATATAAATAGTTAACCTCAGTTTGTCAATACATTCAGTGTAAATGTTTCACCTTCATTAATATGTATTATTTAAGATTGACATATGGTTGAATGAGATGTCTTTGCGTATTAGTGTCAATATAATCTAATACCCCTATATGTTAGGGACAACTTTCGAGCTAAAACCGCATGTGAATATGTGGCTGATTTTCGCCTACATAATTAAAATTCAGTCATGTTGTTTGCTAGTTGTGTAACACCCCTTTCCCGAATTGGAAAGAGAGGTTACGCACAGAACATAACAAAACTAATAAACTGATATCCAAAACTTGAATATGAAATCGAATAGTCTAAATAGATAATTGTCAACTAGCTAAAACACGGTCTAAGTATTACTACAATACTTAGAAACTAAAATATCAAATCCCACACATAATGTCTAAACTATTTACATAAAAGAGCTCTCTTCACACTTGCCCTTGCTCCCCCTGATTACCTGCCGGAAGAAAAACACAGCATGAGCCAAATGCCAAGTACGGATATAGAGTGAAAGAAAATAAGAACTAAAATGAATAATAAAACTAACTGAACTAAACTAATATGAATAACATAATAGGCTGAATCAAATGGTTGGGGTTATTTCATACCGAGCTCAGAACAGAACAAAAATATACCTTGTCACTGTCGACGCCGGGATTTTCGTCGCTTCATTTTTTAATAATTAAAAAGCCCTTTCCAATTTTAGCCTTTTGAATTAAATGTGATTTTGAAAAGGGTCGGCTTAATGTCGACGGGTTTTGAAAGATTGATTTCTTTATGAGCCAATTGACCAGAGTCGCCAGTTGGTATATTTGAAATGGATGTACCAACTCATCCGAATTTTGTTTTCGTAATCGCTGGCACATATGTGACTCCGAATTAACTGGTTCGCAAACCGAGATTCATAGAGTTCGGGGGCTTGCTTAAGCGAGGGGAAGGTGTTAGGCACCCCCCGACTTCCGTGAAACACGGTTACCGCAATCTCGATGTTTTTCCTATCCTTTTAAAATCCTAAAAATATGTGTGTGTGTGTGTGTGTGTGTGTGCGCGCGCGCGCGTGTGCCTAAATGAATGTCGTTGGAATGCTTTACTTTGAAAATGCTTCAGAATCTCGTTAACCCTATGCACGAAGGATTTTACTTAATCGAAAAGTTCATTTTTATTGCTTTTTTGTTTCGATAATAAAACCGATGATATTTTGTAAAACATATTTTCAAATCCTTCGTCAAATAGGAATAGAGCTCATCCGACACTTACAATTTTATTTAGCCTACGAACGATCTAATATCCTAATTTGCTTGATTTTATGAAAAGCTTTATCATTTATTCCAAAATCATTTTTTCGCGTTAAAAGGAAAATCAAGCATTTAAAATAGCGTTGAGGCTATTCACGGGCATGTGAGCCATCTAAATAACCCCAAACACCCACAATCGCACGTTTCATTATTACGGGGCCTTAAACCCGATTTTCGATCCAACATCGCTTTAAGGCCCAAAAATTACATATTTACAATACAAATGCATCGCCATCGCTACTTACGTAAAAGCTAGAAAAATAAACTAAAAGGATATCATCGGGAGGTTAGGAGGAGATTCCATCCGCAATAAATCCTCCCTAACCGTCCCTAATCCACAGATCTACAACATATGTTGACTACATTGAATCTAACTTTCAAAATACACAAAATCAAACTATTTAAATAGCAATGCACCAAATATCTTCGGATCTACAGTAGATCCACCCAACAAAATGCACAAATAAACGAATATCTACCGATTAAACTACTAGAGCAAGATAAACGGATTAAATCTAATAGATCTACCAAATCAAGAAATCACGAGAAAAAGTAAGATAAAACTTCAATAAAAGCTCCTTTTCACCTTGCAATGCTTCAAAAATCGTTATATATTTCACTATCGAGCAAGTAACACGAGAATACCTAACTATTTGAGTACTAACAAGTATTTTTCTCACTCTATTTTTGCAAACCCGAGCTCTCTTATTGCTTCTTGCGTTTTCTCTCTCTAAAAACTTAATAAAACTTCTTCTCCCTCAGCTCTCGGGTGGAAATGGCCGTTGTATAGGCTTCCGCAGGCAGCCGCAGGTGCATCTGCGGCTGCCTGCTGTGGCCGCCCGCGCCGAATCCTCGGCTGCCGTGTGCCGCCCTCGAGCCGTGCAAAAGTCACCTCTGTCGGTGGCTGCAGATGCATCTGCGGCTGCCCAGCTGGCTTTTTTCGATTTTCGTGCCACGTGGTCTTAATTTGCCAATTTCTGCGGTATTATTTTGGAAGGCTGTATTTTTGCAATCCGAAAATCCCTGGGAAACGTGTCATATTGTTCTGGGAGGCTAGTTCGGAGGGCCGCGACTTGATATGGAATTTGATAATTGTGCTTGGCTTTCAGGGGGCGCTGCCCCCTTTCCACCCCCGCCAGCTCACCGGCGAGCTGGGCAGCCGCTCGCTCACCGGGGAGCGAGACCCCCGAACATCGTAAGCGTAGTGGCCATTAGTCGTCTTTTGTGATCAAATCAGGTTCTTCTGGATCAACTGTTTGTCTTGCCTCAAGTAACCTGATGCTCGTTGTTCGTTGTGGCGGCCTTGACCGTAAGTCGTCGGGGTGGCTTCGTGTTGGGGTCCACCTTCCTTTTCGCATGTCGGGTCAAGTGACGACTTTGCCCTCCTGCCAGGGTTAGTAAAGACATGCAAACTAGGGTCGACCTATACGCTCCCTACAACAAAATACCAAAGTTGGCCATCGCCCACCAAAACACAAAATGGGGACGCCGTGGACTGATCACACCGCCACGGAAGGTGTCATGCCTCAGTGCCAAGAGACATGCCTGTGGTACCCCACAGGTGGTTATAGCTCAGGTATACCCTACGGTATAATCTAATAAATACATCATGCCACAACGAATGCGACATAATACCCACAAAAGGGTTCTAAGTGTACGTGTTAAACTGAAATGAATCAATACCAAATCTCCAAAATAAATTAACATGTACATTATACGGAATCAACAATAATCACTACACATGATTTAATAATACAAAGAGTACAAAAATAAGTCTATATAACGCCAACATGAAGCTATCATATTAATTTCACAAGGAACAATCATGTGAACTAATAATGAGATTCGAAACGAGGAACAAAATAAACTATTTAAATTTAATAAGAATATCGCTGAAGGAGTACGGAATCCGTACCTGAATTAAACAATGAAATATCCGAAATTATAATTCAAAACGACTCATTAAATTTCCTCTGTCGGATCTAATACATTAATTTTAAATCCATTTGAAAGAATAATTTTGCCAAACTTTGCATGCTATTACTTTAGATCTTGTTTAAGCCCATACAATGATTTGACCAATTTGCAAACTTTATTCTCTTGTCCTTTGATTATGAAGCCTTCAGACTGCTTCATGTAAACCTCTTCATTTAATTCTCCATTTAAGAAGGTTGTTTTTACATCCATTTGATGGATTACAAGCTTGTGTATTGAAGCTAAAACTATAAGTAACCTAATTGTGGCTATTCTTGCAACTGGTGCATATGTGTCAAAATAATCAACACCTTCCTTTTGGGAAAATCCTTTAGCCACTAATATTGCCTTAAATTTATCAATTGTTCCATCAAATCTCAACTTCTTTTTGAAGATTCATTTGCAACCAATAAGTTTGTTACCTGGAGGTAAATCTACCAATTTTCAAGTTTTATTTCCCATAATAGAGTCCATCTCTTCATTTATTGCTTCTTTCTGAAAAGACGCATATTGAGATTTCATTAATTCTTCAATAGTATGAGGGTCAGATTCTATATTAAAGGCAATTGGAATTGAATTACTTATACTTTCCCTAGTTCCTTCTACTGGGTACATAAGAAAATCTAGTCCATATGTTTTTGCAATCCTAGCTCTTTTGCTCCTTCTTAAGTTTGGTTCATCTTCCTCCACTTCTGTGGTTGAGCTTTTGGGTAGTTCATTTTCAATTTCAATGGTTTTAGGTAGTGAATTGAACCTGCTTTCATCAAATAAAGCATCTCAAGATTCAACAATGGTATTTATAGAATAGTAACTATTTGGTTAAACCATCAAGAATCTGTATACGTTACTTTGATGCCCATAACCAAGGCTTAATTCGCTCCACTAATTGATGCAAAATGGTTCCAGTGAATTTCCTTTAAGATACAATGAAGTCCGTGATATTCTTCAATTTGCACTATAGAAGAAATATCCTATGGACAACTCTATGAATTTCTGGATTGTTGTTTACTAAGTATTGTATTCTGTAGTGATACAATAACTTAGAAGATCTGCAGAAGAAGAAGAAAGGATAAGGAAATAAATGTTTCCAATAAATATATATATCTATTGGAATGCTACATGTGCCCCTTATTTATAGTGTTTGAATAGGTGTTATTTGATAAGTTACAACTTTCCAAACTTAGGAAAAAACTTCGACTAACCAATGCAGTTTCGTTATTATAGCGGTTACAAATAGTTGCAACTTCTGGCTTGTAACTAACGTCAACTGTTGTTCCAAAAAATAATTATCATTGTTGATGTTGTATTTATTATTACAACAATAATTTTGCCGATTTATTACAACAATATATAGGCCATTTCTATGGCACTTAATATGTATTTACTTTTTTTTTCAACTTCATATATAAAATAAACCCACCCAAAATTTAATTAGAAATTTTGAAAATCATTAACAATTAGTAGTGCCGACTAATGCTATAGTGACTCTATACTATTAACAGTTGGATTTTACGTTAGTCTCAACTTCATGGCGACCCCTCCTCTAACTTCTTTCAACACAATGTTTGGTGAGGCTTAATCTTCTCCAACTCTTTCCCTTTATTGTTATGTATAATGTGCGTTAAGTTATGAAAACAATTGCAAAGAGGGGTTGACATACTAGTAAGTGAGTTGTTACACTAATAAGTTATCTTGATTTACTATTTTAATTTTGGCAGATGAATGCAGCAGAGAACCTATGCGCTTGGCTCCTTCCCTGGAAGACGATGAGCCGCTTATTCAACCAATGTTCGATATTGGAATCAACCATATCAACGAGGTAATGTTCAACAATTTGAAATGACAATAGCACCTCGCACTTCCTTCTCACCCCTTGGTACAGTCATTTTGCCTGAGTAATTTAGGGTTTAAGCTTTTTATGGGGATATTTATATAAACTAAAGTATATGAAAAATGTGAATGCTTGTCTGTGCATCTTTTTGTATAGTTTTAAACTTGATCAAGCTAAGTGAACTTTCTTAGACAGTTGATAATGTTCATGTTCTTTTTGGTACGAAATGGATATTATTGGGTTTTGATAAAATGGGAAAAGTTTAGGTTGTTTAAGGTATAGGTTTTCTATTGATGCTGACAGAAAGACCAATGGTGTTGGATTCTACATGCTTAACCAAGTATCCACTCTTAAGATGGGAAATAAGTTTTTGCAGTGTAATGTACAACTGTGAGATCACAATGTACAACTGGATACAGCATCAATTAATTTACAAAAGTCGGTTTAGTTGCTATTTACAGCCTGTTTTTTGGGCCAATTTTTCACTTTTCTACTAAAGTTTTAGTAGGTCTGACAATGAGGCCGGTTTAGTTCCATACTTGTCCCGTCAATATAGAGTTATCCTCTAAATTCGACCTAATCTCAAAAACAATATCTCGTACTCGCCTCGCTCTTGCTCCGTTTACCTGATTACTTTTCTTTTTCCCAAATTAAATTTCTTTATTTTTTTATATTATTTTGTAAAATTGTTTTTAATTTAAAATTAAACAACATGCAACATTTCTATTATTAACAACATATTATATTACAAATTTTATGAATTTATAATGACATAACCAAAATATGTACATAATTATATATATATATTGTTAAATAAAATGGAAATTAACATGTAAACACAAATCAACTTACATATGGATCTGTTAGTATCCACGAAGCGAAAGCAGTTGAACCCGAATACCAAATCTACAAGCAACGCCACGAACACAGCTACAACAAACCTTCGTACAAATGCTTCTCGTCAATATAGAGTTGTTACTAGCAATGATATATGCGAACTAACTCAAGTGTTCACACCAAGTATACCCAAACCAATTGATGGAAGCTTGAAAATATTATAGAGAGAGTATTAGAGAGAAAACTGTATGAAAAAAATAATACGTTATTTTTTCTTAACCCTACTTAATGTCGGAGTCAGTATTTAATGATGAATTCAAATTAATATGGGTTAAAACTACAACTGACTAAATCAATAGAGTTATCTCATAAAGAGTCCTGACCATATCAAGTATTATTTAAAATACTTCCAAGTGATATGGTATTCTTCCAATCCTAATTGGGTTATCCAATATTGTGATGCCCCCAAATCGGGCCTACACCACCCAATCTGAGTCGCTAAAATACAAATAATAACTATTACAATATAGTACCCAAATAATATACAACTAAGTTTTCACTATTATTGTCGTACTATTTACAACATGTACCGAGTATGAAATTAATTTGATGTTCTCTTCCACGAATATGTGGTAACCCCTTTGGTAAGTCCTCGGGAAATACATGTCATAATCATGCAAAAGAGATGCAACAACACTATAAGAAGAATTAGTCATGTTAGTATTCAATGCCTCCTTATGCAGAAGTATAATCATCGGCTGCTTAAAAAATAAAGTTCTCCTCACATCACTCTCTTTTGCCAAGAAATTTGTTTTTCTCTCGATTTTCTCATTCTTTTCTTATTCTCTCTTATTTTTCTCCTTAACAATTTTCTTTTCCTCACTCTTTACAATTTTTTTGTAAATAAAATTGATCTTCATGAACTTGTTTTGGACTCAACGGTGTCAAGATAATTAGCTTTTGTTTATAGACAAATGAGTACTTGTTTGTGAACCCATCATGCTTCACATGTTGATCAAATTGTCATGGTCTTCCAAGTAACAAATGGTCTGCCTGCATCAGAACCACATCACACAATACTTCATCTTCATATTTTCCTATGTTGAATAGTACCAACACCTGCTTAGCCATTATAACTTGTATTATCGAGGATACTTGATCGTCGGTAGAATCAACTTCTCCACCATGAGTGTACGTGCAACGTTTATACCTACCTCCATCAATCACCACGCTGTAAATTTTACCTTGAACAAGACACTTCGTATGGAAAAGTTCTCTCACTGCACGTTACCATCTTCTTTAGATTGCACACTAATAGCTCTTTTAGTCACCAACATTCCTCTCATAACAACTTTCATCTCTTTTCCTAAATCCTCCAATGGTGGCATAGAATCGTCATCACTAACCTCCTCCTCTGTCTCAACTTCTCCATCATCGAGTACAATCATATAGACTCCTCCAATTTGGGCATTGGCTAGAAATATGACCCCTACCTTGACATTTAAAACATATAATATATTATTTCTATTATACGAAAATTCATTTTTACCTTGATTTCCTCTATTGGACGTTTCTTGCTTTGCCTCAATTTTGGGTTTGCTCGTGACTCACTTCTCCTCCTTTTTCGGAACATTGGGTTTTCACGATGAACCCGTAGTGAAAATTGATCGTTGACCACCTTTCCACTTCAGTTGTTTATCGATCTTCATGGCCATATGTACCCTATCCTCAAGCACCAGAAAATGTTGTCGCGCCACTAAATCAACAATCTCCCAATCCAACCCTGCGAAAAACTTCGTCATAGTCACCTATATTCGCTCGAGCCTCCATCTCTTTGTGGTAGTCCTCCACACTTCGACTTCCTTGCTTGAGAATTTGCAAGCTCCTATACAAATCTCTGTGATAGTGGCTTGAAACAAAGCGCTTTTTCATTACCATCTTCATCTCCTCCTAAGTCTCAATTTATCGATCTCCACATCTCCTCCTGCTAGTCTTCAATTGATCCCACCATGTGACTAAATGTAGTATGCCCTCAAGCTAATCACATTTGATGTGATAAGCATATACTTTGTAATCTTATTCATTTAATAATAAAAGTTTTAAGACATTTATGTATTCATGATTAATTGACTGAATTAATTAAATAGATTAACCCATAGTTTTGAACAATACTTTTAAAATCATGATGTTGATCATGCTAATGAGATCTAAATTCATGATAGCTCAAAACTAAAATATTCATAATCATGGGATCACTAAAATGGGAATTAGTGAATCCGGATAGATTAGTTCATACTATGATTGCTATTATGAAGATGATAATTGATCTCATAATCATCTGTGTGAAGACACTAAAGTAAGTTTGTAGGTGCTAAAGGAATACCTAATGGACGTGAACGTGAATCATTAATCGCAAAAGGAATACTTAATGGAGTTTTACTTGTCTGTCAATAGGAGTTCCTTATGTGACAGTAGTACAAGTGGTCCTTGGACTTAAGATCATCATAGTACCTTGTGTATGATGAGTTATATTTTGGTATATTCCTTAAGGCTTGTTGGTATATCAAAGGGTATGTTCGGGTATAATAAGTTGTACATTGAAGTAAGTAAATGATCAATAAATGATTTACCACTTCCAGTAAAGGGAGAGAATGTCATATGTAATTCGATAAATAACAACTTAGAAATCCTTGGCCAAAGTGGAATAAAAATTAGAAAGGAAATTCTTATTTACATTAGAGTTGTGCATTTGAGAGTTGAAATGCATATGATAAAATAAAATAAGACTTGACAAAAATTTCAAGTATTATATTTGATTGGAACATTGTGTGGTTGAAAGGTTGAATTGTACGGTAACTATTCGCAGAATAGGTTCTTTATGATCAAATGTTAAATTTCATATTATATGAAAAATCGTTGATCGCTCAGGGGGCTTATCCTTTTTGTGGAATAATTTTTATTTATTTAAGTGAATTAAATAGTTTAATTCATAATAAATAGTATTAGAATGGTTCTAATTTATTTATTCTACAACTAGTTTAATATGCAGAACCTAAAGGGTCGTAATATAAAAGAGAAATATTTATTTTAGAAGTGGATGACATAGTGGTAATAATAATAAATTAAGGGAAGTGATATTTGTATAGAATTTTTTGATATTTTCACATGCAAACTGTCACTATAGACCTATAGCGACGGCCAAAATCGTCGTTATAGACCTATAGCGACACTTTTTATGTGAAAATATCAAAAAACCTTGTGAAAATATCAATTTCCTAAATTAAGTATATTTAATTTATATTATGGTGATAGAATAAATTAAATAGTTTAATATTTATAATTATGTATTTTAAAAATACTAATTATAAATTAATAAAAGGAGTCTTATTATTATTATTATTATTATTATTATTATTATTATTATTATTATTATTATTATTATTTTGTTCCTAAATAGTTTAGGAATTAATTAATAAATAGTACTCTTATTATAAATAATTAAGTTCCTAAATGATTTAGAAATTGTAATTATTATAATAAATTAATTTAGTTCTTAATTAGATTAAGAGTTAAATTAAAATCCTACTGCTAAAGAGTTTCGGAGGGTTGGACAAATCTATAAATAAAAGATGTATTATTATGGATTGGGTTGATACTATACTTACTTTGTTAGAGTATTGGATAATATTTCATATTTTCTCTACAACTAGAAGAGAAAGAAAATTATGATTAGCCACCCATGATTTGGAGAAATCAAAAACTACTTTTTCAATCTATATTATCTCTTGGTGGATTACCTTTAAAGGGTACACACTTAGGTAGCTAATGTTGATCTAGATATTCTAATCGGTGGAATTAAAGAGGAACGCGAATGATTTAGAGGTGAACTCTTACCTGTTGAAGAATTGGTTCTACAAAGGTATAATACTTTTATCATTCCTCAATTAATAAGTTTCGCATAAGAAAGATCCTGATTTTTGGTTTGTAAAAAATTTAAATGTGATTTATTGCTTGCTTAAGTTGCATTATATAATTTGATTGTATCTATGCCATGTTTTTATAAACCAACAGTGGCATCAAGAGCCAAACTTATGTGAATTATTAATTGTTTTGATTTCGTATATGTATGGGTATGTGTTTAGAACGATTTATTGAGCATAATTTGTTGTATAGAATCATGGATTTTGAAAACAAAAAGCAAAAATCGTGTTTTGGAATAAGAAAAATAAAAAATAAAAAGTTTTTTTAAAAATAACAACGAACTGCTACAATAGTCGTCGCAGCGTTGATTTTTTAGCTTATTCCAAGTGATGCAGCGCCAGCCTGGAAAATAATATTTTTTTTGTTTTCATTTCCTCATTTATATCACTACTATTTATTCTAATTATCATAATCATGTTACGAATATCTGTGGCCTTTAGCAAAGATGATAGGATAACGACGATATAATTATTGAGTGTCTTTTAGGGTACGTGGTAAAAGTTTTCTTTGGCCAGGGGCAAAGAATAACCGTTGTTTGGCATGATCATGACCAGTGGTATTTCAGATAATAAAAGTTGGTGATGATTTTTCTTAAAAAGAGAAGCTAGTAGAAATTATAGTCTACAAGATTCTTTTAATGAATTACTTATTCCACTACAGTTGTTAATCTAAAACTTGTTTTCTATTATATTCTATCAAGAACTCAACTGCAGGTGTTGATTTAAAACTTGTTGTCTATTATATTCTATTATGAACTCAACTGTTGAAGGCTAAGGATAATTTATTTATCATTATCTTAGTCATGATATTTTTTATTGGGCTATTTGAGCTCACTTTTTCGTTTTTATTCCATTGTTCAGGAAATGAGAGAGTAGCTGGGACTAGCTGGGGATTGGAGTGAAGGTCTAAGTATAGCCATCATACACAAGATATTATGATGATCTCAAGTCCAATGATCACTTGTACTACTATCACATTAGGAACTCCAATTGACAGGCATATAAAACTCTATTAGGTGTTTCTTAAGCGAGTCACGTTTAGTGAACTTATTCTCTAATAAGTATCTACATACTTGTTTTAGTGTCTCCACACAAATGATTATGAGATCAATCATCATCTTTAACAGAGCAAGTATAGTATGTACTAATTTTCTTAGATTAACTAACCTCATTTAAGTGATCCTACGATTAGAAACATTTCAGTTTTAAACTATTTTGAATTTAGATCTAATTAGTATGAACTCTTCATGATTCTAAAAGTATTGTTTCAAAAATATGGGTTTATCACATTGATTAATTCAAACAATTAAACATGGATAATAAATGTCTTTAAATAATTCTTTTATTAATAAATGAATAAGATTACAACGTACATGCTCCATCGCATCAAATGTGATTAGTTTGAGAGCGTACTACTTTCAATCAAGTGAAGAGTGAACAGATTAGGCACGTGAATGCTTGCTCTTTTTCTTTTTCTTTTTCTTTTTTTTTTTGGATTGATAATAAAACAAAATCCTTTTTTTCCTTTTAAAAATTTAATAAATTATTTTCCTTAATAATTTTAGTTGAAGGACCACTTTTTTATTTTATTTTATTTTATTTTTGTGATTATATATGAAGTACCTCATGATCTCCATGCAAAACGCATGTTTTTACATTGTTTATTTTTTTTATTGTATTATATTGTACTAATAGATTGACTATTCTCTGCCTTCCAAAGGTAAAAGATACATTTTTATTTTTTAGATTAACTTGTGAAATATTATTGTTCAAAATTAATACCCAATTATTTAATTTAAATATAAACACATAAATAGTAAGCTAACTAGAAAATACTTTATTGATAGTCACTTGATTCATTGGTATGATTCATTTCTATTAATATAGAGATCGAATTTAAATTTTATTAACAAGAGGTTATCAAGATAAATCCATAAAGTATTAAGGCAAAATCGACTTGCCTCTTTTGAAGGTAATAGTGCACAACTAGGACATTCAAAAAACTATAAGATACTTTTAATTATTATATTTGCTATCCTAAAAAATTTAAATAAAATTATTTCAATTTTAAATTTAGAAAAAAAGTAATATTTATATATTTTAAACTAGAAATTTTTTTTCGAATTAAGTACAAAAATTCCTAGTGCACGTGGAATCTGCCTAGTATATATAAATATGTGCAAAACCTTTTTTTTCCAGTTATTTTAAAAAAAAAATTCAAAAAATAATAAACTTCTAAACATAATCGTACTTGGTAACTAAACATATTTGCATAAAATTTGTATGATTAAATTACTTAGTAATATCTAAATTGTTAATTTTTAAAAATTAATTTCATCATGTATGTATTAACATATTATTTATTTCATAATATGTATTATAACAAAAATGGTGAAAATGTGGCTTTTTTCTTCTTTTTTTTCTAGCAAACTCACAAAAATATTAACTCTCACATGGATTTAAATTACCCATGAGCGTTAAATTATCCATAGTTATTAAGTGTTAATACCCAAAAAAAAATGATGCAAGCACATAGAATATTTTTGAGATCGAAAATGGAGGTGAGGTGCGTAATTCCCGCCGTACTTCATTGTCATTCCTACATACGACACTATAAATCGATAGCCTCTCATAGACTAAAGATAATAGTTTTGTAATAAATATCGAGCTTTGCTATGAGTAATAACTTGATCAATAATTTCTACAATAACTTTTGTAAAAATAATAAAACTCACTACGTTTACATTATAGGTCCCACAATTTTTACAAAAGACATTATATGAATAATTACTTATAGCATTTTCCATAAATATCTTTCCCTTTGCAAAATTGAGTCCTAATAGTACATATTCTAAAAAAACAACCTTTCACGTGTAAAATATATTTTTAATAATAAATATCTATACACTCCTTATAAATATTTTTAATTATTAATTTTAAAATGTTTTAATTTGACTTTCACTGTCAAATTATTTATAATGATAAAATTTATTTAATTTGACTTTTATCGTCAAATTGATTATTTTTAAAATTAATAAATATTTAAAATATATGTATAGAGACTATGATCATTACAAATTATAAAAAAATTACTATCAAAGTCAACTTTCGTAATTTAAAATTTTTATATAAATATTTTTAATTATTAATTTAAAAAGTTATCAATTTGACCGTTAAAATCAAATTAGGATATTTATTATAGGATGAAGGGAGTATAATTTATTAAAAATATCAAAACTACTTAATTTTATCTAAAAATAAAATAATTTCTGTTTTCTATGAAGTGAAAAAATATTAGGAATACTTTAGAGGCCGTCCTTGATTCTCATTTTTAATATCTATAAATTTAGCAAATGAGATTTTTTGTTTTTCAGGGACGAAGGAGTATGAGTATTTTTTATTCTTTTTTCTTTCTCTATTTTTTTCACCCTCATCAGCTTCAGTTTTCAACAATATTAGCTCTGAATTCTTTAAACGGGGAATATGGGGGTTTTTTAGTGGGTTCAATTATTTAAGCTCTCAATTCCAAATGGCTCCTTCCAATTTAACCTCAGATCCTCATTTTTCAACAACCCTTTTGCTTCAATTGCAGAGAAACAGTGGTATAATCACCGCTAAAGCTGCTAATATATGGACTTTACTTTGAAGAATGACTCTGATTCTAAGGTATCCTACTCTTTTACCCTTGCAATTGCTTTCACCTTCAATAATACTCCCTCCATACCTGCAAAAATAGTCCCATTTGATTTTTTTCTTAATCAATTTGATTTTAAATTCATGTGAATTTATTTGATTTTGATAATGCAATAGTTAATATTGTAAACTTACTTAGGAAGTATAGCTAAAAAGTATTACCAAGAACAAATTTGTTATTTCGAAAATTAAAGTAAATTTACTTCACAATTTGAATGTTAGGATTTCTCAAATTAACTAGATGAAACTCAAATGGGACTCTTTTTATGGGACTGAGGGAGTAATATCTTTTGAAATGACAACAATTGGCCGTAAAAAGTTTTACGGTCTTCAGTGGCAACTTTGATAGCCCAGTCCAGCAACTTTCACAATGTTGTCAAATTAACAAAGCAGTAGTCACTTCACTTCTTCCCTTTTGCACCTGCATATCTGCTAATTGAAATGTTGAAATCAGATAACTTGAATCATTAGTGTTGATGGAACAACCTGTTAAGTAGATCAATTTTAAAAGTATTTGTTATGCTCCACTATGCCCCAATAGCTCAAAATATATGATTGGGGACTTTGACTCTGGCAGGTAATTCATCTCTAAATAACACTTTTTTGGGTTCCAACCAATTAGCCAAAGAAATAACTAAAATTCTATTTTTCTCTTGAAATAGTGATGTTTGTCCTACAAAATTGCACCACTTCCCTCGAAAAGTAAGATCGAGTACTCATCTTTGATCTCCAAAAGAAGACTCGCTAGCCAAATTTGAGAAGGAAACTTGAATGAGAAAAATAAATCTAGTGGGTTCAAAGTTGCATGATCTCTTCTGATTCCTTTTTGCAAAGTTTGTAGCCAACCGGCACACAGAATGTACATGGCAGGTAAAAATCTACTACACATTTTGGGACTGTATAAGCCTCTCTGTAGTACTTATTGTTAGCGTAATCCTTGAGGGATTAGCCATAGATCTTGTGATTATAATTTCATTATCTTTCTTGATATTTCTTTTCTTAAATCCCAGAATATCTCGTCTGTGTAAACTTTTTAGTTCGTGGGGTCACAATACAATGACATATTGTTTGTTACTATAATAACTAAAATTTGAAATATTTAGGCAAAGGATCTAGACTTGAAATTTCTTTTAATATGTGTTGATAACTTAGTATATTGTGGTCTTATATTTTATTGATTGATTTAACTCCATAAGATTTTAAACTCCATCTCCTCAAGTATCCTGTATAATTGGAAGACTCGGAATATATACTTATGTTGGATATTGAGATATATTGGTAAAGATATACTGATGATATACATGTATTTAATTAATACAAAGATTGCTCTGGTTTACTCATAGTTGGAGCATGATTGTATGAGGTATATTATTAGAGTACTGGCACTGAAATATAACTGGGTTGATGACATTTTGCTTTTTTCATTCTATTCTACCACAACTAAATCCAAATCACCTGGATTTTTAGTATTTGTGACCATAGATTCCATAAAGGATTTATGGATTGTAATGAACCTATGTTGATGGTCTTGTTTCACTAGATTGTGGTTGAAGGTGGTGTTTGAAGTAATTTGTTGTTTTTGAATTAGTTCACACATTCAATTTCAGGCTGACAGGCATGTTCCTAAATGAAAAGGTTGTGAAAATTTTAACTAAAATCTAAGTTTTCCAAAGTGAGAGAATAATTGGGTTTTGCTTTTAATCTGGTATCCAGTTTTTGTTATGAAGTATTTTGGTTTGTGATGATGAGGGACTGCACTTATTATCCCTTTTTTGCTAAATTTAAAATGTATTAAGAAAGAACATATTACAATGGCTAAGGGGCATACCCCAAGACTATATTCTGAACATCATAAAGATGTTCATGCTATAGTACAATTAAGATACTATTACAACTGAGGAAGAACCTAACAAATGCTAAGTAAACCAAGTAAGTAGCAAAGACAAAATCTTTGGAAACAAGTTTGTGATATTTTGTGGAGGAGTGTAATCTACATTTGATTAGATCAATGACTTCTCTAGCTAGAATTTTGGCAGGTATCTTAGTGTTGTCAAAAGCCCTTATATTTTTCTCATTCCAGACCTTGTACACAGTAGTGGAGAGACATAAGGCAATATTTTGAGTTTTAAGCTTACAACCATTGTAGTTGTGAAACTGGGCCAGTAAATCTTTCATACTGGAAGGGGGGTGTTTCTATTTGCAAGTTGTAAATACCTCAATTAGAATGGAGTAGGAGTATTAACAGTCGAAGAAGACGTGGTGAAAATCTTCATTAGAGTTCTCACAGCTTAAAAAAAGGATCTATATGTCTGCCAAATCTTCTAAGGACATCTGCAGTGTACATCTTACCATGAAGTGCCAACCAAAGTATAAAGGAAAATCTTGGGACATGAAGCTTATGCCAAACCAAATTGTACCATGTAACAGGTTGAGCTCTATGTCTAATAGAGTCCTAAATGACTCTAGCATTAACTTGAGTTGTTAGCACTTGGTTACAAAGAATCTGATCCTCATGAATTCCAAAGAATCTAATCCTCATGAATAGGATCGATACATCTAGAGAAATCAAAAGAGTTTCGAAACCTGATCTTGTCATGATGTCTAGAAACAGGAAGACACCAGACACCATTCACCATTCACCATTCTGCATTCTGCAAGATAGATCCCACCACAACATTGTCACCAAACTAAGTATGAGATATAATATGAGAAAATTGGGAAATAAGAGGAGCTCCATTGAACCAGGGATCATGCCACAAAGAAATATGTTTACCATTCCCTATGTTAAAGCGAAGAAACTGAAGAGTAGTGTGCCTACGCTTAAGCACTTTCCTCCAAATCCAGGAACAATCAGCAAGAATAGGAATGGTCCAAAAATGTTTATGCCTAAACACAGTCTGTTTAATCCATAAAGCCCCATAAAGAAGTAGAGTTGAATTGCAGGAGCTTCCACAACTTAGGTAATATAAGGGCCCTGTTCCAATCCTCCAAATTTTTCAATCTCAAACCCCCTTCTGCCTTGGGTAAGAAGATTGTATTCCAAGCAACTGTGGAGCGATATTTATTCAAACTAGAGCCTTTTCAAAGGAATCTACAAAGGATGCTTTGTGCGGAAGATATAACAAATATAGGGAGAATAAAGTGGGATGACCAGAAAGTTTTGATAGCAAAGTGTATGAGTTGAAGTCTACCAGCATAAGAAAGTGTTTGATTAACCCAATAGAGTGCACTTATTATCCATTAATTGCGATATACAGGATTTGCCAATAATTCATTTTGGGTGGATTGTTTGTACCTATAACATTATTTTATACTAGATGTGAGAGGATGCGTGTAGGCCCAATAACCAAAAAGGTCCATATAGGAGGCTCCATTGGAGTATTATATATATTAGGGTTATAATCCACCTCTATTCGTAAAATGCAAATATATTAGGGTTATAAGCCTCCTCTATTCTTAATATGCCGCCTTGCTAAACCGAAGGCGGCCTTGCTCAGTTGAAGGCCGCCTTGCTCAACCAAAGGCCGCCCTCAATCGAAGGCCACCTTGCTCAATAAATTTTTACTGTATTTATCATCGTGACAAATAGGTATACTATTTATTCATTTTGGTATTCTGATGTTCTTAGACATATATTGAATGCTTCTTATAGATCCACTCATCCGCTATTGGATATGATGTCATATGTCTCAGTTTTATAAATCTTATAATGATACTTAATATTACATATCGATAATGAATTAAGACATCTTAATTCGTTTGTACTTATGATGCTTTGTGTAGGTTTTTCTTTATCAATTTGTGCCTTACTTATACTTTGTATTTTACATGGTTTTTCTTTTTTGAAGTATGTTAGGCAAAATAGTTAAGTTAGATAGACATGTGTTTCATATGGTTGATACATACTGAAAAAACTATAAGTACTCATGAATAAATGATAAATTATTGGAATCTATTTCTTTCTATGGTAAATGTATGTTAACTATTATAATATTATTTATAAAAAAAATATTTATGTTTTAAAGGTCAGACAATTATTGTAGAGTTAGGGAATTATATTTATTAAAATTATTTTGCCAATGCTATAAATCACAGATGGAGAAATATATGATTTTGTGGTAGATGTTGAAAGATATGCACATGAGTACACATGGATAAATGTAGAATTATTCTAAACAGTAAAAGGATATTAAGTCTAGAATTAATGGTGGTTGCGAAAGTTAGGATATCATTTGGATAAACAGGTTTTGGTAATTTATATACTCATAAACAATAAAATCTGATTTCTCTACCTCCATAATTCTCATTCCATCTCTAATTTTGTAGATCATGAATTCATGCGTAACAGTAATTGTCACAAGGATGAAGATGAGGTCGTTGTTCATTGCATTTCATCTGAAGATATTCCATTACCGCTAGGTAAGAAATAATTTATACAATCAATGTGGCAGCTATTTATTTTCCTTCTTAATTATGCATATCAATGTTTAACATATGTGTTTCATGCATGATTGAACTGTTGTTCCATGATAGTTTGCGTAGTCATTAAATGTATAAAGTTATATTTATGATGAATACACATCAAATCATTATTGTCCTCCATATTAATTTAACTACTAGCATGTATATCCTGAAACACGAGGTATTGTTGTATTATTATTACATTGTTGGTGTATGTTTATTGTATTTTTTTTTTCTTGCGCGCGCGCGCACACACACACACATTAATATTATTGGATAGAGTAAATAATTTTATTTTAGACTTAGTAATTGAATCGCATGATTAGTTATTGTTTTATTTATACTTATATCTTAATAATAGTAGATTAGTATTAGTTAAGATAGAAAATTGGTTACTTCTAAATATAAATATAAATAGGTTAAAAAATTCTATAATAATAATTCATTACATTTTTAATTTTTTTTAATTATAAATCCGTATCAAGTAATATCATTAAAAATATACATTATGAAATATATTAAAGTCGAAATATTGAATTTACTTATATTTTAATAATGGTAACATATTAAGATTAGGTAAGATAATCATAATAAAAAAATTATTTCTATTTAAAATTATATTATCTATGTAATAATAATATTCTTCTTGAGGTAAGATGATTTTAAATTCTTTCTTGCAAAACTATATTATAACTAGATTGAAACAGACAAAATTTTAAGTTGGTTGATCGAATGAAAATTGTAAGTGACTGGACAAAACTCAGCTTTTTGTCTTTTTACTTGTAGTATATTAGATTGTAAAAATTATTGTACAGCTTCACAAATATTATATATTGGTCCCAAAGGGCTTAAAATAGACTAGAGGGGGTGAATAGTCTTTTTGAAAAATCAATGACTTAGTACCAAGTTGCATTTAACAAGTAATCCTAGAGATTATTTGCAGTGGAAATTAATAAAACCCCTTCTAGTTTTTTAATAGAAAATCCAAATAAGTTGGTTCTTTACTACTAAAACCTAGTAAGCAATAAAACAGTAACTGAAAAACATAGACAAGTCAGCACTAAAACAGTAACTGAAAAACGTAGAGCAGTTAAATGAAGAACACAAAATCAAATAATTTTGGAATTTTGAAGTGGGTCACGGTATTCAGAACCCTGATGCAAATGATGTTTCCGGAGAGGGAGCCATATCTCCACTATCCGTGAAGTCGATGCTAATGTCATTGAGAGGTCTTGAAGTGCACCTTTGGGTTGAGGGCTGAAAAGTACTCTATTATGTAGAGCACAAGGTTTTAGTGAAATCGATTCTCGTACGATGCCCTTTATGTGGATTGAAGTTATTTAGTCAAAGCACCCTTTGGAACTGTGGCCAGCGAGGCATCAATTCACCTTGTGCTCTGAGGCTGGATGACTTTATTGAATATGAAATTGAACAAGATGCTTATGAGGCTACCAATCTAGTGCATATCCTAGTAGAGGCTGCCACCCGAGAGCAGGAAATGAGTGTGAGGCCAACGATGCCAGACGAGAAACGGTCTATTAGTCTTGAACAAGTCCCCTGGCCCTCCCATAGAGGAGTATGAAGGGAAACTTCGGAAGGCTATATTGGTATTGCATAAACTAAATATATTTATAATGCAATTTTTCATTATCTTTATTTTATCCCATTCAGGAAATTAAAATGTTTGTCTAGACTGGTTATGCTTGTTTTGAAATAAAGTGGATTGTTTCTTCTTAAGAAAAAAAAGTTTTTTCCCCCTTAAATGTTCCAAGAATTAAAAGCTAATGTAGCGTCAGCCACTTCCATAGCTTAAATGAAACCTTTGTTCTAAATTTTTTTGCTATCTATGCTGAGAGAATAGTTATAGATGATCATCATCTTGTGATATGTTAACAATAGGAAAACCAAAAGGTAAAAAAGGGGGGGCTAGATCTGTTAAAAAAATAAAAACTCTTTTAAATAGTAAGCGTAACATGGCACAAATCGTAACCTGGAAGGGACAAAAATAAATCAGCATGGATTCTCTTAAAAAAAGTACTAATGTGAGCCCTGGATTGTATAGAACCTTGATAGTTAGCTAGTAATAGTTTGTAAATTATGTTGAACAGATTTAACAAAGACCTCTAACATGAAGCACATAGAATTCATTATTATTAGAGAACCACATCCCAATTTGCCTCTATCAACTAAGATATCCGCAATCAACACACTTTCTTTATTTTTAATTGAAATTTTATTTTTGAAAACATTAAATGTCCCATAATTTTTTGGGCCAACACAACATAAGCTCTAATATAAATCTCGATCTCAATAACAAACAAACCAAATAGCTAGACATGCCAACCTATTGCAAGATGTCTTTTTTCCCATCATTCGTAATGCTAATATGGCTAGAAAAATAAACCTAATTTGGATCATCTTAAAAAGTGATGCTTGTAGTGGGAGCTACTTTTTCATTTAGTGGGCTGGTGGTGTGTTATTATTTATTGTAGTGGACTAGTGGTGTGTTTTGGGGGTTCGTGGTGGACTACATGTGTGTTTAGAAGTTAAATATGAAGGTTATATATATATATATTTATCATACGAATCTAGGTCTGTTATATAAAATGTAGTAATAAGCTCGCTAAGAAGTGGAGTAGAGTTACGATATTGTTCAGCGAGTCTCCTAAATGTCTTCTCCCTGTAAATTCTATCCATACTTTCTCTTGTAGGGTTTATTTCTGTGTGTGAAATGCTTAAATTTCTATTAAAAAAAACACTATCAGGGCATATAGAATGACAAGCATTGCCAGGTCCATCTTGTAAGCTGTCAGTGTGTAGAAAATTTATGTTCTTCAAATCCGTTTCAGTAGCTTTAAACCTAATTTTATCTTCATTGTTGTCTTAAGATATATTAATTGGATAAAGGACATTCAAGTTGGCTTTATCCCACATAGGTCTGAAGTTAAGTGACTCACAAAATCAAGATACAAATGAATGGGCTCTTGCACACATGAGGAAAATTGAGGCCCAATGAAAATCACAAAAGAAAGTTAGGGCCCAAAGGAAATCACAAAATGCATCCTAAAAATCAATTAACTGGAAATGCGTCCCGTTAGAATCGTGTCTGGATTTATCTGAATGTAAGCACTTCTAAATCGAGTCTACATTGAGCCCAAAAGATATGCTTAAAATAAGAACTTGATTAGCATATGAAATAGGAATGCCAGTTCACCCAAAGATAAACAAATTATTCATCAAATTTGACTGATGAGTAGCTATTTTAAGTTGAAGCACAAGTAAAATTAAGATTCCTATAATAAATGATATGCTAGTTCATAAAATTAAATGACTACTAAGATATAAAAAGGAGTAATAAAATATTAAGAGTCAAGAAATACTAGTTCAGAAGGATATGAAGAAATTTTTATTTATTTATTAAGTTCAGCATATTATGTATTTCTTTTACAAAGTTAAAGTTGTAGGTGAGAGATGTAGATGACTTCTTTTGCATACAAGTCAATTATACATGTATCTCTATATCTATATGTTATAATAATAATAATAATAATAATAATAATAATAATAATAATAATAAAAAATCACAAGAGAAGAGGAAGACATGGATTTACATAGTTTGTCTTTTGTTCCTTGTTCACTGTTACGGTGTAGACAAGATCAAAGATATACTATAGAGATAATCAAAATGCTGTAGGCAGGGATTCTATCCATTTCTTGTCTCTCTTCTAGGTGTGGAAAGGGCTGAAAGTAAGTTTTATTCAACCAAAACATGATCAACTAGAATATCCATAATTGCATTAGTAATTAAATTATTTTCTACTAATAGGATGAATTGAGCATTTTTGTTTGAAAATCGAAGATGCACTGATATGCTCTCAATGATGTGGAATTTTATGATTGGAAGAACATTTTAGTTTATTTCGTAGACAACTCTAAAATGCTAAACAACTATAAGCTGTCCTTAATTATCTTATATTCATCTGATCATATATGTGTCATCACTGTATATTACCATAAAAAGAGGTCCTCCCTGCAAAATCTAGAAACATCTCTGTTTATATTTATGCACTAGTATTAGGTAGTTAGTTATGCCCAGATTGAAGTACTTTTACGATTAATATCCTCAAGATTGATCTCCTTCAGATTTTTCATTGTGAAATTGTAACCAAATTATTGGATTTTTACTAGAGACTGATGTGCATAAATATCTCCCCAAATTAGATTCATAAGAAGGTTTCTACATTTTCATGGATGATAACTGCTATTGAAATGTACACATTATGAATTAGGTTTGTATACTGTCTCTACTTTCAAACATCACAACATGAACTGAACCTTTTTTCTTTTTTCTTTTTCCTTTTTTTTCCTCGCCTTTTTAAGATAAGAACAGGGTTTCTGCTGTTGTGACTTGTGATCAGAAACTGCGCACCATTCTTGGTCTTCTGAAGCACTTGTCGAAAACAGCGCCTATCAGATAGTTGCATTCTTCAATTGGTGAAGACCAACATTCTTGGTGGATAATCTTTGGTTTTTGCAGCCGAAAACAATCAGTTTAATTAGTGGGATATTTCATTCGTACAAGCTGCATCGAATGTATATTAGGACAAAGCACTGGAGCTGCTAATGAAGCTGCCCTCAAAGCAAACAGCCAGAAATTATCATCTACCTGATGAAGAACAGAGGTCAGATGATAAGTGCTTCATTGATTCAGTTGGTTCATTGTAGTGCCAACCTTCCTGATGCTTTAAGGGAATCTGATGGCAGTCTTTTCTTGAACTTTGAGTAGATGCCAATTACCCTAACAGATGCCATGCGACAGTCGGTGAGCGTTCCATCTTTTCTGGACTCGAGTTCTTCAGCTGATGCCTAGAAATTAGTATGGAAAGTAACGATGCAACATATATATCAAGAAGCCCAAATGCTTGGTACAAGATTTGATGGTCAAATCATGTGTCATAACTGTTTGTAATTTATTTTATTATAAAAAAGTGGCCATTTCAAAATTTAAAGAATATTGTACTTTATTTCATGACACATTCAAATGATCCCGGAGACGCTGTATGGTCATTATTTTCCAGTACTGTAGTGCAAACAATTCTGTAACTCCAGAAACGTTTAGCTGTAATGCTGAAATATTGGGAATATACTGACAAAGTCCCTTTTCCACTATTCTTTTTTTTTTTATTTATTTAGGGTAGAAATGAGCAAAAAGTTAAAAGTGACATTTGAAATGATTATTTTCCATTTTTTTCTTCTTCTTTTTTTTGTGGCAATGCTAAGAAATATATTAGGGAATTGTTATTGAGAATTATTATTTTTACAAATAAATATTGATATTTGCACGATAAGTGTGCAACTCATTTACTAATCATGTCATAAGGATTTTGTGAAACTTGCAGAATTAGACCTCTAAAATTCTCAGAAACTTCACAAAAATAAACAAAAATATCTCCAATAACAACACCACAAAGTGATCTTGAACCATTAGCTAACTAGATACTCCCTCCTTTTCATTATTCAGGTTGTTTTCGAAGTTTTTTTTTTTTCAAAATATAAGACGTTTTAGATATATTTAAACAAAAAAAATCTAATAATTTTATATTTTACCCTTAAAGATAGAGTAATTGAGAGAGAGGATGAGGAGTAATTAATTAATGCACGAATAGTAATGAAATTTCAAACCAACATTAATTACCTAATATTTGTATTAATAAGACTTTTTAATATGTGATTATGTCTTAAACGACTTATATAATAAAAATGAGAGAGTAAGTATTAATTTGTCAAGCATTGTGGTCTCATAAAAATTGTGGTGAAATTAGGAACAAAGGAACACCAGTTGCTTCAATGTCGTGTAAGTGTGTAACCTTCCTATTTGTTGTAAGCTAGGCTTTTAATTTACTTAAAATATGACAGCATATTAATAATAAACAGCAAGTCTAATTTTAGATGCCTCAACCTTCCCGATAAACTTTTAGAAGTACTACAACCAAAGAAGACGAATCAGACAATTAAATTCTCGTAATAACTTTTTACTTTTTTTTTTTGAAAGTGTTACAATTAAAATAGACAAGTCGGACAATTTAATTCTCGTAATGACTTCTTGTTGAGAGGTAGGTTAGGGAGGAGACCTTTAACACTAGACTACTACATTTGGTCTCTCAATTATGTTTAATATAATAAGATGATGCGACTGTTTCGGCAAAAAATTAGAATCAATAATAGAATTGACAACAGTTCTCAACTTTTTAAAATTTGATTAAAAATGCACATATTCACCGAATAATAAAAATTGTTTGATTCTTGGTGACATGATGTAACTCAATAAGATAAATCAAGTGATAGATTTTGATTTCATTTATTTATATATAAAATTATAACTATTGTATAGGATTGAGAGGGTTGGATAGGGTAATGAAGAGCAGCCAACCACAAATTAGATGTACGATATATCCAGTTATAAAGTATTATCAAAGGTAATTCCTTCATATTTTTATTTTTTTCAAAACGCACTCACATTATATGTGAAATAAGTAGGGCAAAATGGCGTGACAAAGCAACAATTCCGATATGAACTTTATCAAAAAATTATAAGTATATGTAGTAGAGCTTGCCAATGCTTTTCCATATTAGTTTCCTCCTCAATGTCTTAATTAAGAAAATTTCTAAATCCAAATATATATATAGGGAAATGATTCATAGCCAAAATTGGATTGGACTATTTTTTCATCCAATTCAATCTTGTCCGTCCATTGCCAAATCGGATGGCTTAGAGAAAACTATACTGCATAACATTTATTAGCACTACCGCACAATTGTTGTGTGTGTCGACGCCGGGATTTTCGTCGTTTTGTTTTTTAATATTAAAAGCCCTTTCAAATTTTAGCCTTTGGTTTTAAAACGTGATTTTGAAAAGGGTCGGCTTGAGTGTCGACGGGGTTTGAAAGGTCGATTTTATGATGAGTCAATTGACCAGAGTCGCCAGTTGGTATATTTGAAATGGATGTACCAACTCATCCGAATTTTGTTTTCGTAATCGCTGGCTCATGTGTGACTCCGAGTTAATTGGTCCGCAAACCGAGATTCATAGAGTTCGGGGGCTTGCTTAAGCGAGGGGAAGGTGTTAGGCACCCCCCGACTTCCGTGAAATACGGTTACCGCAATCTCGATGTTTTCCTATCATTTTAAATCCTAAAACATGTGTGTGTGTGTGTGTGTGTGTGTGCGCGCGCCTAAATGAATGTCGTTGGAATGCTTTATTTTGCGAGTGCTTCAGAAATCTCGTTGACCCTATGCACGAAGGATTTGACTTAATCGAAGAGTTCATTTTTATTGTCTTTGTTTCGATAATAAAACCGATGAAATTTTGTAAAACATATTTTTTAAATCCTTCGCCAAATAGGAATGGAGCTCATCCGACACTTACAATTTTATTTAGCCTATGAACGATTTAATATCCTAGTTTGCTTGATTTTATAAAAATCTTTATCATTTCATTCCCAAAATTACTTTCTCGTGTCGAAAAGGAAAATCAAGCATTAAAATAGCGTTGGGGCTATTCACGGGCATGTGAGTCATCCGAATAACCCCAAACACCCACAATCGCACATTTCACTATTACGGGGCCTTAAACCCGATTTTCGATCCGACATCGCTTTAAGGCCCGAAAATTTACATATTTACATAAAGCGCATCGCGATCGCTACATACGTAAAAACTATAAAATAAACTAAAAGGATATCATCGGGAGGTTAGGAGGAGATTCCATCCGCAATACATCATCCCTAACCATCCCTAATCCACAGATCTACAACATAGATCGACTACATTGGATCTAACTTCAAAATACACAAAATCAAACTATTTAATATCACAATGCGCCAAATATTTTTGGATCTAACAGTTGATCCACCTAACAAATGAACAAATATTAGATCTATAACAACTTAAATAATAAGATGAAATGAGAACTAGATCTAACTATATAAAACCACAAATGTTATAAACTTGGATTTCTTCACATTTCAAATGATGAAAGACACGCTTGAACACTTGGAAATCGAAATAGGATACAATATAATGTAAAGATTGAACAAATGATGAAGAATCCTCACCTTTTTTACCAAACCCGAAGGTTTCTCTCTCTAAAATCTCCCTTCTCTCTCTAAAATCTCCCTTCTCTCTCTACATTTCCGCCATTTTTCTTTCCTTTTTTTTTCTCGGACGCAGAAATGGCATTGTATAGCTGATCGGAGGCAGCCGCAGGTGCAACTGCGGCTGGCCGCAGGTGCATCTGCGGCTGACTTCGCTGGCCGCTTCGGCTGCCGTGTTGTTTCCTTGAGCCACAAAAAGTGCTACGTGTCGTTGGCCGCATGTGCATCCGCGGCTGTCTGGCTTCCTTTTCTTGATTTTCGTGCCACGCAGTCTTAAATCGTCAATTTCTGTTGTATTATTTCGAAAGGCTGTTCATCGGTGTATGAATGGCTTTTTGTGATTGGCTTCCAGGGGGCACTGCCCCCTTCCACCCCCGCCAACTCACCGGCGAGCTGGGCAGCCGCTCGCTCACCGGGGAGCGAGACCCCCGAACATCGTAAGCGTAGTGGCCATTTGTCGTTTTTTGTGATCAAATCAGGTTCTTCTGCATCAGCTGTTTGCCTTGCCTCAAGTAACCTGATGCTCGTTGTTTGTTGTGGCGGTTTTGACCGTAAATCGTTGGGGTGGCTTTGTGTTGGGGTCCACCTTCCTTGTCGCATGTCGGGTCAAGTGACGACTTTGCCCTCCTGCTAGGGTTAGTAGAGAAGTGCAAAATTTGGGTGTCTACAGTGTGGTACATGACTTATATAAAAATGTCCATATTACCCCTCAATGCACCGCACAATTGTTGTGCGGCATGGGCTAAAGGTTAAAAAAAAAAAATACCGTATAACAGTTATACGGTAGAGGGAAAAAAATGAGGCACTGCATAACAATTATGCGGTAAAAAAAGAAAAAAATAAAAATAAAAAAAGAGGCACCGCATAACAATTATGTGGTAGAGAGAGAAAAAAAAAGGATGTCTACTATGCTGATTGAATCCCCTCAAAATTGTAATTAGGAAATTGGGCCATTTGCAACTCGGCATAAGAAGCTTTAATGGTGGAAATGGTGGCAAAAAGCGTGGCTATAAAGGCTTCCATGGTTGCTCTGTTTCGGGTTTTCGCTCCAAGATCTTTATCTTCTTTACTAAAATCATGTTTTTGGTCACCATTTTTGAACTTTTCTTGAGGAACGAGCAGGCAAAATCCATTATTTAAGAAGGATTTTGTGGTTGTTTTGAGCTGAATGACTTTATGAAATGTTTTGGCAAATTTGCGTTTTGTTGGAACTGAATGGGGCTTGATTGAATCCATTAATTTAAGGGGGTTTTGTGAGAGATTAGAAGGGAAATGGTGATTAAAATGGCTGGGGATATTTATAAAATGGAGTGTGTATGAACAAAATGAGCAGAATGAAGAGGAATTAGAGCTAGGAGATGGAGGTGGCACTGCATAACTATTATGCAATCCCCTTTTTTTTCTCCCTACCGAATAACTGTTATGCGGTGTCTCCTTTTTCTTCCCCTGCCGCATAACTACCTCCTTTTTTTAAAAAAAAACTTTTGCTCATACCTCCTAACAATTGTGCGGTGCATTGAGAGATAATATGGATATTTTTTATATGGACCATATACCGCATAACAATTGTGCGGTAGTGCTAATAAATGTTATGCAATATGATTTTCTCTAAACTATTCAATCTGACAATGGGCAGACAAGATTGGGTTGGACAAAAAAATAGTCCGAACTAACTTTGACTATGGATCATTCGTCATATATATATATATATATATATATATATATATATATATATATATATATATAAACTACAAAGCTTGCTAATATATGTTATAAGTTGAGCAACCGTAACAACTTGATAATTTACTCTTGCAATTCAAGGAGCTTATTATTCACAGCTTCAATTTTAAATGCCAAACAAATAGATTTTCTGAAATTGGATGCCCAATCTCTCATCTCAGCACTTTAAGATGCCTTCAACTAAAGGATTGTATACAAACATTAATCTAGCGACAGTCATCCACAATATCTTACTCAGCGTAACCAGGTGCTTCATTCTTTGTGTATCTCTTCATGTTACTTAATTTGATTTTTTAATTAAAAACAAGAAAAAAGCACTAGAGCAGATTGATGAAGCACCACCGGAATCCTCATATCTAAACATTTATAGACAACCTTCAAGTAAGGATATCTCTTCGAAGATTGCAAGTTGCAATGTATACACTTTAAGCTTCTTACCACTAAGATAAATACGCATAGAGCAAATGAAGTCTATAATTAATATTTGAACCAAGTTTCTACAAACACGCGCATAATCATGATCAGATAATACTAAAACCAGCTCAAAAATAAAAAGAAACTGCAAATAAGAAAAGATTATAAAGTATAGATCCCACAATTTAGCCATGCATTTCACAGATTGCAGTACCCTGGCTTACCACTGCACACCATATCCCTAGAAGGATACAAAATAGATGAAAATCGGTGCATCCTTTCCCGTTCTCCCACACTAGGACCAGCTAGTCATTAACCACCAAACTTGAGGTGGAGAGGTTCAAGTCCCTCTGCATTACTATTTAAGCAACCATTGATTCTTGAGTTCTCATTATAGATACAAGGCAAGGTAGTATTAACCATCCACTGAACTTGAATTATGTGCTCTTCAAGGGCTTCTTTTGTACGTTAATTAAAAAAGCAAAAAACCACCTTTTTATAGACTACAGTAATATAAGGAGACTCAACCAGGGTCGAAAGTATTCATAGGGCAGCGGGAGGGGAACCAAGACTTGGTCCTAGTAGGGGCGGATTTTAACTAATTTTTTTTGTTGAAATTAAATAAATAAAACTTAAATTAATCTTAATATTAACTAAATCTTAATAATGTTTTCAAATTACAATGTTATCGTCCTAAACTCCATAGCTTGAAAATGTTCCGAGATAGCTTCATTATCAATAGTTTCAAATAAATCATTTTCGATGTAAGGAACTAAACAATCACTCAACCATCTATCGCCCATTTGGTTTCGAATAGTGGTTTTAACAATATTCATCGCTAAAAATATCATTTCCACTATGGCAGTAGTGACCGACAAAATCAAAACCAATTCCAATAACAAACAAACCCGAGGATACAAATCAACCTTATTCTTTTTAACCAACTTTTGAACAAGCCCACAAATTCCTTTCACATTAGAAAATGCAGGATAATTTTTCACATCTGCAATGTAAGTCTCAAGCTCATCATTCAATTCTTAAAAGAGAAATCTTTTACTCTCTTTTTTTGCCCGTCTAAGTTTAACCTCTTAATAAATCTGTCCATTGTTTATTAAATTATATTTTTGCCCCTACCCCTAAGCCTATAAAAAAAATTCCAGCATAGGCAACTGCCTATGCTGCTTTATAAGGGCAAAAAGTATTCATAGGGCCAGCAAAGGTAGTTGCTTATGCTGGAATTTTTTTTTATATAAGGAAAAGGGCAGGGGAAAAATATAATTTAATAAAAGGACAAATTTATGAAGAGGTTAAACTTAGAGGAGGCAACAAAAAAAAAAACTAAAATACTTTTCTTTTAAGAAAAACTACACACAGGGGGGATTCAATTTTTTTCCTTTAGCAGAGCTGCTCTCACTCTCTGAATACTTCCGCCCTTGTTCACGGGCAAAATCTCTCCATCTCCGCCCCTGGACTCTAAGTGCTCTATAATGGAAAACTCTCCCCCTCTCCAGTCTCCCACATCTTGGCGACACTGTGACTCTGCCCCTGTGCATCAAACTCCATGCTTTGATTTGATTTTTTAGACTTAAAAGGTAATTAAATTACGGTTATTTGTTTGAGTATTTAAAATTTAAAATTTTTTTGAATTTGTTGTTGGATGGTAAATGAGCTTCAATATTTTCGGTTATTTTGGACTTAAAAGGCAATTGCATTAGGGCTTTTCTTTGTTTGATAATTAATATTTTGAACTTCTTTTTGAATTTGTTTCCGGGTGTTGGGGGGGGGGGGGGGGGGGGGGTTAAATGAACTTCAATTTTTTGGCGATATTATTGTATGGCTGATTTGGTTAATTGGTTGTGTTTGTGGGTTAATTTTGATGTGTTGAAAGCAACTTTGGTTTGAGGCTTTAAGAAGAAATTTAAAAGATTAATATTGGACGATTGAAATTGTATTTCTTCGGGAAATCGTTCAAATTGTACTATGACAAGTAAGTTTCTAAATCATCTCTCGAGTCTCAACTCATGTTTTTATTTTAAAATTCTTTTTTTAGATTGAATTATGAATATTTATTTTTTGTGCATTTGATTATTTATATTGCAAATTGCATTAAATAATTCTTTGTTTGGGGTTGTTAATTGTATGTTGATTGATTTAGGCATTCATGACATGTTTACAAATTTCAAACGTTCCAAAATCGAATTATCACAATCCATCTAAGTCGATGAGATTACTCAAAATCTCTCCAATGAAATTTATATCCAAGAACAATTTCAAAATACAAATTCTTAATCCCAAGTTGACTCCGTTATAAAAGAGGTATTTGTTGCAGATCCGGTATTAAGACCATCTATAATGGAATATGATTCTAACAACAAAGTATTCGCCAAGGATATTTGCTTATGGGCCCTCATCAACCAATGCTTTCCAAATTCCCTCAGGTTGTTATTTAGAGAGAGAAATGTAGATTTAATCTCGAATGGTACAAAAAGTGTTAGTTGGTTGGAATATAGTGAGAAAGAAGATGCATCATTTTGCTTATATTGTTATCTTTTTAATGCTGATATTGATGGTCAAGGAAGTGGAAATACATTTGTTGGTAAGGGATTTAATAATTAGAGAAAGACGAAATACTTACATGCACGTATTTGAGAGACACCTAATAGTATTCATAGACAATGCATGTTGGCTTGTCAGGATTTGAGGAACAGGAAGCAACACATATATATCAAACTTGTCAATATATCTGACCCAAAAAGAAAAAGATTATATGCTTCGTCTACTCTCATCTATTAAGTGTGTTAGGCTGCTTTTACGTGAGGGGCTACCTTTCTTTCCGTGGCCATGATGAATCAGATGCTTCAAAAAGGTAATGGTTGTTTCTTTCTATTCTAAAGTTTCTATTTGAGAACAATGATAAAGTGAGTAAAGTTATGTTGAAAAATGTTCTAGGGAACCACAAATTGACATGACCTTTAATCCAAAAAGAAATTTGTAATGTCGCTATATTTTTACCACAAAAGCTATAGTTGCAGAGGTTGGGGATGATTTTTTCTCTCTGTTAGTTGATTAGGCTCACGATTCATCAATTAAAGAACAAATGACCATTGTTTTATGTTATGTGAACAAACATGGGTGAGTTATTGAGCTTTTTCTTGGCACTGTTCATGTTGCCAATACATGTGCTTGAACACTTAAATAGGCTATTAAGTCATTTTTTGCAACATATGGATTGAGCTTGTCACGTGTACGTCAGCAAAGATATGATGCAGCTAGTAACATGCGAGGTGAATTCAATGGTCTCAAGAGTTTGATATTGTTAGAGAATAAGTCTGCTTTTTAATTTTCATTGTTTCACTCATCAGCTTCAATTGACTCTTGTAGCAGTTGCAAAAAACATAAAAAGCTTAAATCATTCTTTGATTATCTTACAATTTTTGCAAATGTTGTTGGAGCTTTTGGAAGCATAAAGAAGTTCTTCTGGTGAATGAAATAGTAAAAATAATTCAAAGAGTTGCTTGTGGTGAAATTAAAACCAGGCATGAGTTGAATCAAGAAGCGACCTTGAAGCGGCCCACTGAAACGCGGTGGAGTTCACATTATGACACAATTCTTAGTGTCATTAACTTATTTTCTGAAACAATTGAAGTGCTTGAGATAGTAGAAGATGATGCATCCGGGAATAAAAGTACAGAAGCAAGTACTTCATTGCATTTCATGTGAGATTTTGAGTTTGTATTCTTGTTGCATTAAATGGAAAAAGTTTTGAGAATCACGAATACCTTGTCACAAGCACTACAAAAGAAAGACCAAAATCTTGTAAATGCAATGGCTTTAGTTACTTTCTCAAAGTAACAATTACAAAGCATGACAGATTCGGGTTATGAGAGTTTGCTGATAGAAACTACTGAATTTTGTAATGTACATGGCATGGTCATTCGAGAAATGGAAGATATCTTTTTAGTTTAACAGAGATAACGTATGGGTGATAAAGTCACCAATCTTCATCACTTTGAAGCTGAGTTACTCTATACAGTGATAGATAATCAACTTGAAGACTTGAATGATTGATTTGACAATGTTAATACAGAGTTGCTCTCATTTATGGCGTATCTTAATCCAAGTAATTGGAATTTCAAGATAAAGATCTTTGGGGAATTGGTGTTGAACTTGAAACTTACATTGTAGATGTGAAAAATGATCATAAAATTTCTAATGGGAAAGCTCAAAAGTTGGTTAAGAAAAATAAAGATGATTTGTATCCTTGGATTTATTTGTTGTTGAAATTGGCTTTGATTTTACCTGTCACTACTGCGTGTAGAGGATATTTTCAACCATAAATATTTATTAAAACCACTTTTCAAAACCAAATGGGTGATAAAAGGTTGAGTGATTGTTTACTTCCGTATATCGAAAATGCTATATTTGAAACTATTGATAATGAAGCTATCTTGTAATATTTTAAAGCTACGGGATCTACGTGGATAGAATTGTAATTTGCAAACATTATTATGATTTAATTAATATTAAGATTAATTCAAGTTTTATTTATTTAATTTTAACAAAAAAAAATAGTTAAAATCCACCCCTACTAGGACCAAATCCTAGTCCCGCCCCTGGACTCAACTAATAAAATAGAAAAATGTATTGAAGCCAAAGTTCGTAGCAATGTATAATTACTATAATTACTGAAACAAAACTCGATAGTTTTCATTATGTAGAAGTAACTGCATTGATATACTAGGAACATCGGTGATAAAATATTGAGATCAATAGGCTCTTCAGTGAACAAATAATACGTGAGACAATACCCCTCAGTGCTACGAATGTGTCTTAGCCATTCCACTGTCAAATTTAATCGATTGGGATTATTGCCTAGATGAAACATTATGCTTTTGTAATTATTTTACTTAGAAAAATGATTTTCTAGCAATCAACTGCTATTGCCACTTAGATCTTATGTGGGGGTGGATGATACTAAGCATTTGGAAACAAAAACTACCATAATCCCCACATATGATTTAAGTAGTAAACGCAGTTGATTACAATGTTTTAAGTAGGTACATTCATGAACTAGAACAACCAAGTAACTCATTTTTCTAAAGAAAATAATTGCAGAAGCATAATCTGTCATCTTGACAATAATCCCAATTAATGGATTAAATTCGACTGTGGAAGACCCAAGGCTCAAACAACCTCGGGGCATCCGTCCGTTCGGGAATGATTCTTTTTTTTGACTTAAAGTTAAAATTTTAGTAGATTTATAAGTTAAAATTTAGTATATTTATAAGTAAAAATGTTTGACATCACTTTTACTTATAAGTCGGAAATTATAAGTAATAGTTGTGGATGTATTTGACTATTAATGACTTATAAGTTAAGTAAAATATAAAGATTACTAAAATGTTATTTAGTAAGAATAACATTAGAAAAATAAAATATGACATTTCATAATGGTTGACCGACTTAAAAAAAATGACTTATAAGTTATTTTTTTTAAACAACAAAAATTTACTTATTTTTTTAACTTTTTTTTAACTTATAAGTTAAAAAAAAGTTGATCCTAAACAGTTTTTTTAACTTAACTATTTATAAGTTAGGTTGACGAACTTATAAGTAGTTCCTGAATAGGACCTAAAACATTGTTCAACATAAATCTACATTTCTACAAGGAGTCAAACTACATATTTGTTGATACAATGAAAACCTAAAGGCAAATATTAAAGAGTTTGCACACCGCAAAATACATATACCTGCATCACCAAGAACCAGATCTTTCAAATTGAGTTTTCTATTCCATCCTTTGAAAAATAGCACCAATAATGCTTCCAAATCCAATAGGCACCCACTAAAGAATCACAAGTCACAAGCGTCTAAGGACCATATTACCCTTCTTTCAACATTGTCCATATATAGCTCGAAATCCCTTTGCCCAACCCTTCAAAATATTTATTTATTTTTCATCGTTATAAAATGGCTAACACATATCAACAAGTTATATGAAAATTATATATTCATATTTTCTTTTGTGATTTCTTTATTGTCACAAGTTTGAGTCTGATTGTTATTAAAGTCAGAAACCTTACATAATAAAGAAAAATTTACCATATATTTCTCTTAGTTTTCTTAAGATTTTTCTCTCAACTGTTAAATGACTTTATAAGATTAATAGTTTAACATTAAGGAATTAGTAATCTCTTATCAAATGATTAAATAGTTCAAAATATTATTAAATTAAAATAAATAGTCAAATCTCAAATATATTTTTTACAAATAAAAATAACCATAGGTCCTTAAGATTAAACATATCACTAAATCATTAAAATTAGTATAATTGCAAAATCTTTCTTTATTAAGGCAGAGGATCTCTTTCTCTCATCCGTAAAATTGGCAAAGAAGGACATCCTGAATATGATGATACCTCCAATCGTACCAAATAAAGTTAATTTTTTTATTAAAAAAAATATCTCTCTTTTTATTTGAAGTTTTGGTAGAAATGAAAGGAAAAGGAAGATAAAAGTAATAATTACCAGTTAACTACTATTTGACCCAAATTTATTAAAATCCTCCATCTCTTATATTTTACTCTTCACTAACTCCTCTCTCCCAAATCTTTCTTACAATTGCACGTCTTCAAAGCCTGCAATGATACACATGTCATTACCCCAAGGAAGCAGAAGTATACTGTTGACCATTTGTTAGTTCCACCACAAAATCTATTCTTTAGTAATATTAATATAAATTAACATAATATCCACAATTTAAATTTATTATCATAATTAATTTATCATATTATATTACTCTCCCTATTCCGACGTATAAAATCATTGTTGCCTTTTTAAAGTTGAGGCAAAATATTTTCAAATTCAAAATTAATATAAATTTCTACAATTTAAGTTAATACAATAATTACTATTATAAACTATCTAAAAAATATTATTCATTATAACATTTATTATTTTATAACTTTTAGTGACTTGTCTCAATTTTAAATTTAAAAATTTACCAAATTGACTTTTAAAAAATTAATAATAATTTTATAATTTGGAATAATGAAAGCATTAAACTAACAACTCTTTTTTTTTTTTAAGTGTATACATAAAATGAAAATTAATTATTAATATTCACATATTTGTAAATTGAAGCAGAGATATTAAGGAGAAAGTTACGAAAGATTCTGTTTTTTGTAATATTTGTTTTGGATGATTTCAACCTTTTTTTCTTCTTCTTTTTTATCTTACCTTTTTCTACAACCCAATTGCTTTTAATTTTAAAGTTACTGAACTTTATGTTAACCATTTTTGGAACAATGAACAGGTTTACAACTTTACATAAATGTTAGGATGTATATTTAACCAAGCCTGATCCGGAAATTCACATTGGGCTAGGCCCAATGGACCGTCAGCCCGGTAACCTTCCTATTGGACTTACGACACGTGGGTGGAAGATGAATCGGATATGCATTATAACTACCCATTGTAATGGACAGAACCGTTACGCAGGTAACCGTTACTCAGGTATACACTATAAATACCCAGTCAATAATGGAGAGAAGGGTAACGCTCTATTCGACAATACTAGATACTCAGACCTCCATTGTTGACCTTCTCGGATATCTTCACTAACTCTCACACCGGAGGAGTCCATCAACGGCCCAAGCCGTTAGGACTTTTGTGCAGGTATTCTACCTGGACGACAAGCAGGACTGCCGGACAGAATCAGGCGTCAACATTGACGCTAGAAGGAGAGCCATTTAATAAAACTTCCATCAATTATCATTGACATGGAAACTTCACAGTCGCAGAGTCATTCACGGCGACCACCTCCCTCTCGGTCTCACCGGGAGACGGTAGCAGACAAAGAACGTCGCCTCTAGATAATCCTCGACAGGAAAAAGGCTCTAGACCTCCAGCAGAAGGAGCTTGACAAATAGTACGAGAAATTAACCGAGGCAAGCAATGATCTCTTGAGCCAGAGAGGCTCGGCCTCCCGCTCAGATCGCCATACCAGACGGGATGATAGCCACACGGAACGCCGAGGGGGTGGAGTCTGAAATCGTGATAAGGAGCTGGCACGCTCCAAGTTAATTTGGACGGCGGATTTGAAGAAACGAGCCAGATCGCCGTCAAAGAGAGATCGAGAGGACCGACGCAGTCATGGGAGCCACACTGGAGAATCCTCCCCCAAGAAGGCTTTGGATAAGTACAATGGGTCCAAGAAGGCCCAGTTCTCATTCTCGAAAGATCTGGAAGTAGCAAAGATTGATCAAAGCCGCAAGGTGCCTACTTTGGAGATGTACGACAGAACAGGAGACCCACATGACCACACATATTCCTTCGAACAGGCCATGCATTTTCATGGTCACGATGCAGTGGTGATGTGTCATTTGTTCTTATCTACTCTAAAGAAAACTGCCAGAGAATGGGTCATCTCCCTTCCATCTGGATCCATTAAATCATGGGAGGAACTGCAGGAACAATTCCACAACCGTTTCGGGAGCAACAAACGGCGAGCCAGAATGATGACATCCCTCCTACAAGTAAAACAGAGGCCGAATGAAACTCTTCGGCAGTATGTCAAAAGATTCCAGGAGGCGGTGTCTGAAATCAACGGGATTGACCTGAAGCAGGAAATCCAATTTTTAACCATGGGATTGAATGTTGATAAATCCAGCAGGTTGATTGAGGAGCTCATCTCGAAGGCCCCCGAAACTTTATCGTAGACCTACGAGAAAGTGGACAAGTTCGTAGAGTTGGAAGAGGCTCTCGCCAATCTTCGGGGGTCATTGAAAAACACGGGTGATTTTCACCAGAGAGACCCTGAAGGTGTTATTGCCGAAAAGAAATCCAACGAAAATGGTAAGAAGGAAAATGATCGAAGAGATTCCAACAAGGATCGACAGCAGAAGAATGATCCCCCGAGGGATTGAAGGGGTGCCGACAAGGATTACACACGTCTAAACACAAATAAAAGCAATATCGTGAAAGCGATAAAAAACGAACCCTTCTATGGAAAGCCCCCGAAGATTCGGGTTTTTGCAAGACAGAAAAACGGAGATAGATACTGCACCTATCATGAAGCCAAGGGACATGATACCAAGGAGTGCTACTAGCTCAAAGACTTTCTAGAAAAATAGGTACGGAATGGCAACCTTGACTGTTATGTCGCCGATTCCTATCGACAGTCAGCCTTTGATCGCCTCGAGTCACCTCCACCAATTACCGAAGCAAAAGGTGTGGTCGATGTCATTTCCGGAGGATCAATCTCTGTTCTGTCCAACCGAAAGAGAAAAGCTTTCGGAAGAGAAGTTCATCAGATGACCGGTAAACCACAGGGCATCAAGACCGACCCCATCACTTTCTCCGATGACGATTACTCGTTGGGGATGGTTACTCCCCATCAGGATGCATTGGTCATTACAGCTCAGGTCGGCACTATGGATATGAAGAGGATGCTTGTTGATAATGGGAGTTCAGTTGATGTACTTTATAGCCAAACATACAATCGACTGGACTTGGGGGGAAGGAAGCTGGAGATCTGCAATGAGTCCCCCTTATACGGGTTCAGGAATAACGCAGTCCGTATAGTAGGGACGGTTGAATTGTCTGTGATCTTCGGGACTGCCCCGAAGCAAGCTTCCATTATGGTCCGTTTCTACGTGGTTCAAGTAGAAAGCAACTACAATGCCATCTTGGGAAGAACAACTCTGTCAGCATTAAAAGCCATCACCTTTATCCCGCATTTGAAAATGAAATTTCCAACCAAAAATGGGATCGAGGAATCAATTGGTGATCTGGATCTTTCCCGAAGATGTTATCTACAGACCATCCAGACATCCCCTGGCAGTGATAATAAACAAAAAGCCATCATGAAGATAGAGCTGGAATCTTTCACTGAAGGATGTACCGAGCCTTTAGCAACACCTGTCGAAGACACGGTTGAAGTGCCATTATTTGAAGAAAATGATGAGAAAACCATACAGATTGGGGCAAACCTTCAAGGAGAAACCAGAACTCGATTGGTCACCCTCCTACGGGAATATTCTGATATATTTGCATGGGTTCCAGCCGACATGTCAAGCATTGATAAAATCGTGGCCGTGCACCAGCTGAGTGTCAACCCGAACTCAAAACCCATAAAGCAAAAGCGGAAGAACATAGCTCCTGAAAGGCAACGGGTAATTGATAATGAAATCGATAAACTTTTAGCTGCTGACTTCATCTTTGAAATCAATTATCTAGAATGGCTCGTCAACGTGGTATTGGTTAAAAAGCATAATAGGAAGTGAAGGATGTGCGTGGATTACACAGATCTCAACAAAGCATGTCCAAAAAACTATTATCCTCTCCCGAGCATCGACCAATTGATCGACTCCACCTCGGGACATACCATAATGAGCTTCTTATATGCTTTCTTGGGGTATAATCAAATAGCCATGCTTGAAAGCGATATCCCGAAGACGGCTTTCATCACCCACCGAGCCATCTATGCCTACAAAGTGATGTCATTCGGATTAATCAATGCGGGGGATACTTATCAGAGAATGATGAACAAAGTGTTCAACAGCCAGATCGGGAGGAATATGGAAGTCTATTGTTGACGACATGATTGTCCGAAGCATGAAGGAAGAAGACCACTTGGCCGACCTGAAAGAATGCTTCGACAATGTCAGATCAAACAACATGAGACTTAACCCAACTAAATGCACATTTGGCCTCGGGTCATGCAAATTTTTGGGGTATATGGTTAGCCGAAGAGGGATTGAGGCAAATCCCGAAAAGATATCGGTTATCCTCGAAATGCAACCGCCGAAGAACTTTAAAGAAATTTAACGGCTAACTGGGAGGCTGGCAGCTCTTCGTCGGTTTATGGCACGCTTGGCCGAGAAATGTCTTTCATTCTTCGGTACTCTGAAGGGAGCTTAGAATCAAAAGACGTTTCAATGGACAGAAGAGTGCCAAGAGGCTTTTGAACAAATTAAAAGATATATCTCTTCACCTCTGATATTGAGTAAAGCACTTCCCGAAGAGAACCTACAAATATACTTGTCTGCCACGTCCTTGGCAATCGGGTCGGCTTTGTTAAGGGAAGATTCGCAAGGACAAAAATCGGTCCACTACGTAAGCCACGCTCTTCGGGACGCTGAAACAAGATACCCAAATCTAGATAAGTTGGCTTACGCATTGGTTATCTCCAGTCGGAAACTCAGACATTATTTCCAGGGGCGGACTATCATTGTCCTCACAGACCAGCCTCTACGAAAAAATCTTTACAGACCGGAATCGTCGGGAAGACTAGCAATATGGGCTATTGAGCTAAGTCAGTTCAGCATAGAATTTCGTCCTCGGACGACCATAAAAGCTCAGGCCCTCATCGATTTTATCATCGAGTGTTCATTCCCCGATGATACTAACGAAAAAGAACCCGAGCATGAGGGGGTGACGATAATTCCCGAAGAGTCTGTATGAACCTTGTTCGTAGACGGATCCGCTACAGGGACTAGGAGCGGTGCAGGGGTAATCCTCACTTCTCCAGAAGGCTTCAAAGTACAACAATCTATTCGATTTGGGTTCATAGCCACTAACAACATAGCCGAATATGAAGCATTAGTGGCAGGGTTAAAACTGGCCCGTAGTCTGGAAGTAAAGAACTTGGCAGTATACAGCAACTCCCAACTGGTTGTGAAACAAGTGTTGGGAGAGTATAAAGCAAGAGAAGCTCATTTGCAGGCCTATCTCCAACTGGTTCGGTCATTGTTAACATTCTTCCCGAAATATCAGATATTAGGCGTGGTCAGATCGAAAAATACAATGGTCAATGCCCCTTTCCAAATTGGCAACCACCAATCAAGGAGAGTTAGACGGAGCAGTATACTTAGAAAATCTTCAACATCCGAGCACCCTGGTTCAGACAGTAATGGATATTGAACAGGCGGATTCTTGGATGACCCCGATCTTTAAATTCCTTTTGACTGGTGAATTGCCCGAAGACAAGTCTATAGCCCGAAGATTAAAATACAAGTCCACCAAGTACTATATCATCAATGACCAGTTATATCGACGATCTTATTCTTTCCCATTGCTCCGATGTCTCGACCTAAGGGAATCTAATTACGCTCTTCGAGAAGTTCATGAAGGAATCTGCGGGGATCATGTGGGGGCAAAGGCACTTGCCCATAAAATTTTGCGACAAGGATATTTTTGGCCGACCATGCTCGAAGATGCCGAAGACTTCGTCAAAAAATGCCACAAGTGTCAAATCTTTGCATCTATCCCACATCAACCTCCCGAAGAGTTGTCTCCGATACTCTCCCCAACACCCTTTTCTGTCTGGGGAATAGACATCTTGGGCCCTCTTTCACAGGGTAAAGGGCAAATGAAATTTGTTATCGTTGCCATCGATTATTTCACCAAGTGGGTAGAAGTCAAACCACTCGCCAGAATCACCAAGCATACATGTCTCCAACTCTTCAAAGACAAGTAGTCTATCGGTTCGGCATTCTGATGATTCTGATTTCGGATAATGGACTTTAATTTGTCGGTAATACATTCGAAGGGTTCTTAACAGAGCTTAACATTCAGCATCGTCGAACTTCGGTAGCCCATCCACAGGCAAATGGTTAAGTAGAAGTTACCAACAGGACACTTCTTCATGGCATAAAAAAAAGATTGGAAGATGCGAAGGGTGCCTGGCCCGAGGAGCTTTTACATGTTCTTTGGGCCTACCGAATAACTCATCGGACTACCACTGGGAAGACACCCTTTAAGATGGCTTATGGTTCCGAAGCCCTGATACCTATTGAGATCAGGATACCTACTCCGAGAGTCTTAAACTTCGATGAAATTCTCAATAGCGAAGGTCTTCGGCTAAACCTTGACCTATTGGAAGAGGAGCGTGATTCAGTGGTCCTCAGATCAGCTACCTATCAGCAACGGATTGCTCGGCACTTCAACAAAAATGTCAAAAATAGGTCATTCAATGTGGGTGATTTGGTCTTTCGGCAAGCTGAGGCATCCACACCTCGGGAAACTGGCAAACTAATGCCTACATGGGAAGGGCCATATTTAGTGATCGAAGTGTTAAGAGCTAAAACTTACAAGCTTCAGTTCATGGATGGAAAAAATGTTCCAAATACTTGGCATGCCGTTCGGCTTCGTAGGTATTATCAGTAGTTCATATTTTGTACTTAGTCAAATTTTGAGGCTATAATTGAAGCCGATAGAATTTGTACTTAGATGATTTTTTCAAGAGGCTATGTTTTTAGCCGATAACATGTTATCTTTTCGATATTAATGAGAATATTTTTTATCATCTAATTCTTGTATTACTGTTTTGATACGCACTTTAAAATTCATCTCCTAGCCTCGTCAGATCTACATCCAATCAGGCTAGTGGGGGGAGAAGCAGTATAAGTAAACAGTTATACATACAGATGATAAAATAGAACTCATGAGAAAAGGTAAGTTATAATCATTCAATTGATAAACTTTTCAAGGATTGCAAAAAGTAAAGAAAAGACAAGTCTTTACAAATCAATCTTCGGAAAATACAATTCCCAGTTGATCGGGATCATGGCCCTTCTCCCTGGCGAGCTCCCGAACATACTCAATTCCATCACTAAACTCATTCACCATAGATGCCAAGGTATCAGCCTGGAAATTGTCCGAGACTTTATATTCATCTATCACCTTTTGCTTAAGTTCAGGAATCGAGAAAGCGGAGGCTATCGGTCCCTTTAACCAATCGGCTTCTTTAGCAGCCCAGCCTTCGACGATCAATTCAACGTTGTCCTTAAGGTTCTTCATTTGATCGGTCTGAAGCTGGATTATGCTTTCCGATTGAGCGAGGAGTATCTTTCGACTCTAGATTTGGGCTTCTAGCTCGATCTGATTTTTTTCAAAAAGGATTTTCTTGAGCTCTTTAGCTTGTACCAAATCCATTGCCTCTGCATTTTTCCTCTCCAAGTCGATCACCCGGGCCTTTAGGCAGTCGATCTTCTTGTCCTTTTCCACACGAGCCTCTCGCGCCGCTTCATACTCCTTTCTCATAATGTGGAAGGAGTCATGTAGAGTTTTCAGTTGGTCCTTGATTTTCTGGTGGTTCTTCAGAGCCTCGGCATGCCCTTTGCTGCTCTTCTCGGCTCTTCTCTCCACAACCTTCTGCTCATCAGACACCTTTAGGAGAATTGCATTTCCCTAAACAGAAATGGTCAATCGATGAGCAAGTCAGAATTTTAACCAATTTAAACAAGAAAAATTGCAAGCAAAGTCTTACCTTTGCATGGAAAGAGAACAACATCTCCATCAACGTCTTCAAATCAGCTCCCTTAGTATCATATGCAGCAAATAGGATCATCGAGGAACCCAAGGCATCCATATTTGGTCCCTCCTCGGGTCTTAAACCTTCGGTCATTATTGGGGGGTCCATCGGATCGCCTTATTTATAGGAGGGCTCTTGACCTTCGGCGATTTCTTTTCCTTTAGTTCGAAGAGGGGGAAAAATGGGTTCTTTTGGCTGTCTGGTGACGTTCTGCTCAGCAGGAGGATTGGTTGGGGCCCCGTGAGGAAGTGGAACCTGTTTGGCTTCTGCCTCCAGTGAGGATTTCAATACTAACCTCCTCCTCTTTATCCTCGGTCTGCTGGATCCCGAATCCTCGGCAGCAGACTTTTCTCCTCTTGTGGGTTTGATAACATCATCCACTTGAGGAGATCCTGTGGCTACCTCGGGAGTGACAACAGCCTGAGTCGGGTCCTTGGGCTTTGCGGCCCTTAAGCTGTGGCTCACCTTCAGTTTATCGGCGACACTCAGTTTGCCCTTCGAGACACCAGCTGCCTCCAGTACAGCTTCATTGTCGGAATGCTTTCCTTGATCAACCATTGCAATACAATCAGAATAAAAGAATAAGTATATTAAAAAAGCATCAAAATGAAGGAGCAAGCATGGCGGAGGACTTACGGCCGAAGGAGTACAACCACTCTTGGTCCTTAAGGAGATCCCGGTCCCACTTCACGGATGGTCTCTTGGAATATAAGATCTCGAACTCTTCTAACGTTGCTCGAAAGATTCTCTTCGGATTCAACTGGTCTTTGTTCGGTTCTGACCAAGGTCTGACCATCTCAATGTATGGCCCCTTAATATAAAACCAATCCCCATGTCATCCCTTATTGCTCGAGGGGGTATCCATCAGGGTATCTCTCCCGGGATTCTTTATTACTTGGAAGAAACCCTTTTTCCTTATTATTGGTAATGGAGAAGAATAGGAAGAAAAAGTCTATGGCTGGTCGAACCGATTCAGAAGCATAAAAGGCAATGAAGCTATTTATGTGGATAAAAGAATTGGGGGATAATTGATTTAAACTAAGTCCCGTCGCGTGTAATAACTCAAGGACGAAGGGGCGGAGTAGGAATCAGACCCTGAAGATCATCATTTGTCGATGGATCGGAATCCATCCCCCCTCGAGCTAATAATACATTCTCTCACCAGTCCCGGGCCTCTTGATTTCATACGAATTTGGGATATAGAATTCTGTTTGGGCTAAATCAAAGTGTTGGTTCCGGATGGAGGAAGGGATGTTGGCTACTCTATACTGGATGTTGAAATACTTGCTCCTATTGTATTCTTCTACATCCCTCATCCGGGTGACGACTACAGGTTTCCATGGTTGACCCTCTGGGATCCCCGGTTCGGCAACAGTGACCTCGTCTTCAACCCGAGAAGACGAAGCTTGTGCTCTCGTGTCTTATGTACTCCTAACCATAGTGAAGTATTTAGAAACAGAGGGTAAAGAACTTACTTGATTTAGAAAGGAGGATCGATAGGATGACGATCGGAGGACAGAAGAGCTTGAACGATGGAATATGGGCTGGGAATGGAATTTTTCTCTCTCAAAACGTGTTTTCTTTCGAGATAGCCGCTTCTGATAAAAATGACGATTCGCTTGAAACAATCCTTTTTATCTTATTCAGGCGTTGCAACGGTTCGGATGAGAATGATCTAACGAATGGGGCGCATTCGCAGTATTTACTGCAGCGTAATAAATGTTCCTTCCCACGTCTTTCGAGATAGCCGCTTCTGATAAAAATGACAATTCGCTTGAAGCAATCATTTTTATCTTATTTAGGCGTTGCAACGGTTTGGATGAGAATGATCTGACGGATGGGGCACATTCGCAGTATTTACTGCAGCGTAATAAATGCTCCTTCCCGCGTACGCTCTGCCAGCTGTTGGGCACTAATTTTGAAATTCAAAAACCGTTGTCATACGAAACGTCTGTGCAAGCTATTGGGCCAGATTTGTTGGATTGAAAAACAAAGCTTTGGGCTTGATTGGTATATAGGGTCCAAAGCTTGAAACCCTATTGACAAAGGCCCAAGGTCTCATCCAAAGAGCTTTCCCATTGGTCTGAAGCCTCCGGGCTCCCGATGGAGCTTTTCTCTTCGGTTTAATACCTCCGGGTTCCCGAATGACTTTTCCCATCGGTCTGATGCCTCCGGGCTCCCGATGGAGCTTTTCTCTTTGGTTTGATACCTCCGGGTTCCCGAATGACTTTTCCCATCGGTCTGATGCCTCTGGGCTCCCGATGGAGCTTTTCTCTTCGGTTTGATACTTCCAGGTTCCCGAATGACTTTTCTCTTTGGTTCGATGCCTCCGGGCTCCCGAAGGAGCTTCCTCTTCGGAATGTTTCATTCTACTCCCCTAGCACTTTCATATACTGGAGGAGTGGGGGACAATGTTAGGATATATATTTAACTAGGCCTGATCCGGGAATTCATATTGGGCTAGGCCCAATGGACCGTCAGCCCAGTAGCCTTCTTATTGGACTTACGGCACGTAGGTGGAAGATGAATCGGGTATGCATTATAACTACCCAATGTAATGGACAGAACCGTTACGCAGGTAACCGTTACTCAGGTATGCACTATAAATATCCAGTCAATAATTGATAGAAGGGTAACGCTCTATTCGACAATACTAGATACTCAGACCTCCATTGTTGACCTTCTCGGATATCTTCACTAACTCTCACACCGGAGGAGTCCATCAACGACCCAAGCTGTTAGGACTTTTGTACAGGTATTCTACCCGGACGACCAACAGGACTGCCGGACAGAATCAGGCATCAACAATAAGAATATATATATATATATATATATATATATATATATATATATATATATATATATATATATATATATATCGTTTCAAAATTAGATATACATTTTGACTTTTTAGAGTTAATTCACAAAATTCTAAAATTTAAAATTAATATGAAGTTATTTAGTTTTGGTACAAATAAATATATTATAAACTAACTATAAAGTACTATTAATTATCATCAACTTGAACGAAATTATATTAATTTTGAGTTTAAGATTTCGCAAATTGACTCTAAAAAATCAAAATGTATCTCTAATTTTGGAACAGAGGTAGTATATACTTCATCCATTTCAAAATTAAAGATACAATTTGAATTTGGAGGTCATAAAATAACATATAAAATTTCAAAATCGATATGACTCATAAAAAAATAGAATGAAATAAATTTTGTAAGTAATAATTTTTGTCATATACTATACAATTATAATAATTGTATTAAGTAAAATTAAATAAATTCACATCAATTTGATGTTTAATATGATGTCGTCTGACAACCTCGAAAATCAAATTGTATCTCTAATAATTATGCAAAAAAAAAAAACACAAAAAATCGCAAGACAATTATTTTTTAAGATTATATAACTAATCCCATGGGTATTCTAGTGAAAATGACTCATGATAAATATCTCATTATAATAAATAAATAAAAGAAGAAGAAGAAGAAGAAGAAAAGCTTACAGTTATATATATATATATATATATATATATATATATAGTTTTTCAAATATTTAATTAACGGTATGCAAATTGCAATTGACGTGATGTTAACTTTTTTTTATAAGAGAACGGAGACTGGCTGTAAAATTAAAAGTATTATTTTTCTTAATATTATTTTTTCTATTTCATAACTGCAAGAGTCAATTTCGCTTTTGAAATTAAATTTGAATATTAATTGTAAGTTTGAAATATGAGTTGACCTATATTTGACCCATAACCATATGGTTCTTACCCACGTAACTTATATCAAAAGTAAGTAATGTGATTTTAGTTCTTAAATAAAATCATAACCAAATTTTATAAAGCAAAACCAATCTATAGGCCTAGATGTGGGTCACATACATATTTACAATCTAACTTCAACAGGTTATACCATCATTTGTCCCAGGACCGGTCCTGAGAGTTTGGAGGCCCTGTGCAAAAAAAAAATAGGGGCCCTGTCTCGCATATAATTTTTTTTTATCAGCATCAATATATAAAGCATAATTTATATCAAAATTCATCATTAATTAAAATAACAATCTACTCTTTTTAAAGTATACACATACACACAAAAAATCCTATTTAGTAAAAAAAATAAAAAAAATCGTAGGCCCTTTGAATTTGGGGCCCTGTGCGGTCGCCCCTTCTGCACCCCCTCAGGGCCGGCCCTGATTTGTCCTTTAAACTCTAACTAATACTTGAACCTTTAACCACAATGTATGATATTAAGTTTCCAAAGATCTATCATCTTTGATGTGTCAACAGCTGATAATATAAAGATCTCGGTCGATTTGCTGGAATCATGTAACACCCCCTTCCCGACTAGTGGAAAGGGAGGCTACGCACGAAAGAACTCTAAGAAGAATGTCAAAATAAAAAGAAAACTCTCTTCACACTTGCCCTTGAATCCCCTTGCAAACCTGCCGGAAGAAAAACACAGCATGAGCCAAATGCCCAGTACGGATAAAGAGTATAGAAATAAGAACTGAAATTAAATAACAAAATCAACTGAACCAAACTGAGATTAACAAAGTCAACTGAACTGAATAACAAAAATCTACTAAACTGAACTGATCTACTGAACAACATAAAAGGCTGAATTGAATGGCTGTATTTATTTCATACCGAGCTCAGAACAAAACAGAAATACACATTGTCACAAAGACAAGTCAAAATACTACCACACAGGCAGGCACACATTGGACTGCAGATCCAAATGTTTGCAAAATCGGAAGGTGTGTTCGGCACAAACAACACCAAACCACAGAACAGAACAGAACAGAACAGAACAAATAGCTAGGGTCGACCCATACGCCTCCCACAACAAAACACCAATTGGCCAACTCCCATCGGAGCACACAAAATGGAGAAGTTGTGGACTAATCACACTGCCACGGAAGTGTCATGTCTCGGTGCCAAGAGGACATGCATGTGGTACCCCCACAGGTGGTTATAGCTCAGGTATACCCTACGGTACTTTCTAACAAAAATATCATGTCACAACGAATGCGACACAATATCACAAAAGGGGTTCTAATACGCACATGCTAAACCAAAACAAATTGACACAAAGTCTCCTAAATATATTAGCATGTACGTTTCTACATAATCAAAATAAATAGTAGACATACTTAATAAGTCTAAAGAGTACAAGCTAAGTTGTAAATATCTAAAATTAGACAAAACTATCATATGCATTTGACTATGAACAATATATCGAAATAATATCCAAATTTCAATGAAAAACAAAACAAACAAATTAAAATCAAATGAGTATCGCTGAAGGAGTACGAAATTCGTACCTGGAATAAGCAATGTAATACCCAAAATTATACTTTAAAACTAACTCGTTAAATTCCCTCCGTCGGAACTAATTAAACAAAATAAAGGAATTGATAAATAAATAGTTAATCAATTGATTAAGTTTTACACATTTTCTTTCTCTTAGGCGAATCTGAAATTATTCCGTTCTAAACAAAATTCTACCTAAAGGTATACATACATAAATATTCTAATCATCGTAACGTATATATTAATAAATAATAGTATTCTTGTTCCTTCTGAAATACATATAAGTATATTTACAAAAATATTCTTTTCATTTTTAATTATGTTACAAACCAATATTATTATTGATATTATTATTATTATTATTATTATGTCAAAACTCTAAAGTTACAAAAATAATAATTTAATATTCCAAAATGCTAATTACTAACAGAGATATACTAAAATATATAAACTAACAAACTAAATAGCATACAAAAATTAAAACTACAAAATTAAAACTAATACAGAAAATTAAATAATTACACAAAGAATGAAAAAGAGACATACCCGAAATTACGAGGTCCGCAGTCCGCCCACGTCCTAAACACCAAAATTTTAACTAAGGAGATTTTTACTAAAAATGCCCTCCCACAACAAAATTCTCTCACACATAGGAGTTACTAAATGTTGGTGAAGTGAACTAAAAGGGTTAGACCCTATATGTAGTGTAAGGCATGAGAGATGGTTTAACATTTAGTTGATGTGGGACTTTTAAAAAAAAAGATAACCGGGTATTACATTATCTCCCCCTTAAAAGGGATTCCGTCCCCGGAATAAAAAAAAAATAAAATGGGACGAACATAATTATTAAAAGATGCAAAAACTTCACTCGAATAGAATTTTTCACAAAACAAACGAAATAGTTTTCCTCCGAAATCTTATCAAAACGGATAGTGCACCATATGCAACAGATGATAATGATAACTCTTCAGCACTAAGACACGTGAGCTGACTATGAAGGCAAAGCTAACTGAGATGCCACTTTGCGTTTCTAAAATCTCAAATGGGACAATAAAACGCAAATTGAGTAATTTTCCCAGCACCTTAAGCACTCCAAAATATCACAATCTCAATTCGAATTAGTTCTCAAATATTATTACTCCAAATAATATACCACTAAAATATCTAGATCACCATATTAAACTCCAAGTCATGTTCCATTATCTGCATAAACAAACTGCATACTCTAAACTATTTAAGGTCTCAAAATCTATAGAATTTCATCACTTAATATATAACCATTTAAATAAATCAATCATTTCTTAGTGCAAACCTTAGTCCAACAAATTCCAAGATTTTCTCATACTATTACAAAATCTTCATATAACAAAACTCCAAAATAACTGCAAAATTTATCATTTGCTTCAATGATTAATCTAATTACCTCGAATATCTATAACTCAAGTTTATAAGAGATCATTTATACATACATAATAGTTTCCACTTATCATACTGTCTCATCAATATATTTACCTCACATCATCCACGAGCTTAACACAAATCCAACACAACCCATATCAAATCCTCAAGTCTAAGATCATAACAGATTGTTACTAAAAGCACTCTAACGATTAATTCTCCAAAATCAAATACTTGCTGATACAAATACTCATATCATAACCATATTACATATATGATCATTTCTTAACTGTACAAAATATAACTTTATTTTCCTTAATGCTCCAATCACAATTCTTAACTAATATCCTTTCTCCATTGTATAACAATAATAACCTGGACAAATTATCTCACTTTCCTCATATCAACTACAAATCAAAACAGATTAACATTTGGTCAAAATCAAGACCAACCAAACAGAGAACCAAATCGAAACAAACTTATATGTCTGCCTAGTGATTTACTCATAACTCACAGATCAAGCCTAAAGGCAATCTACATAATCATAACCTAAGCTCTGACAGTCCATCCCAAGAATCATATCAAAGTCGTACATACGCATCGACCGAAAATTAGTCCCACGAATCTTTATTTCCAAAACTAATATAAACAACCACGGTACAAATCAGAGAACAAAAAAATTTCTCATCGGAGAAGCAATAGACATAGCAGAATCTAAGAACTGAGATGGCACGCCAAGATGCCGAACAAAAGAATACGAAACAATCGAATGAGTAGAGTCGAAATCAATAAAAGTTTCACGACTGCCAACTAAAAGAGTGCCGAAATAGAATATTGCGCATCTATCACCTAATTATATGACAAGGCGAACACACGTCCTTCGTGGTGCCGACCAACATTGTCATCATTGTCACCGCCTCCACCACCTCTAATGGTTTTACGAGCCCTCGACAAAACAAAACAGACGAAAGCGAAATTGATTTCAGGCAAATTCGAATACAAACGGATAGAATAACTGAACATAATTTCAAACAGAACAAAAACCTAACCCAAATGTCTACCCATAACTCACAGGTCAAACATAAATAGGTTTTCTACAAGAAAGAACCCTAGCTCTGATACCAACTCTATAACACCCCATTCCCGACTAGTGGAAAAGGAGGCTACGCACAAAAGAACTCTAAGAAGAATGTCGAAATAAAAAGAAAACTCTCTTCACACTTGCCCTTGAATCCCCTTGCAAACCTGCCGGAAGAAAAACACAGCATGACCCAAATGCCTAGTACGGATAAAGAGTATAGAAATAAGAACTGAAATTGAATAACAAAATCAACTGAACCAAACTGAGATTAACAAAGTCAACTGAACTGAATAACAAAAATCTACTAAACTGAACTAATCCACTGAACAACATAAAAGGCTGAATTGAATGGCTGTGTTTATTTCATACTGAGCTCAGAACAAAACAGAAATACACCTTGTCACAAAGACAAGTCAAAATACTACCACACAGGCAGGCACACATTGGACTGCAGATCCAAATGTTTGCAAAATCGGAAGGTGTGTTCGGCACAAACAACACCAAACCGCAGAACAGAACAGAACAAATAGCTAGGGCCGACCCATACGCCTCCCACAACAAAACACCAATTGGCCAACTCCCATCGGAGCACACAAAATAGAGACGTCGTGGACTAAGCACACTGCCACGGAAGTGTCATGTCTCGGTGCCAAGAGGACATGCCTGTGGTACCCCCACAGGTGGTTATAGCTCAGGTATACCCTACGGTACTTTCTAACAAAAATATCATGTCACAACAAATGCGACACAACACAAAAGGGATTCTAATACGCACATGCTAAACCAAAACAAATTGACACAAAGTCTCCCAAATATATTAGCATGTACATTTCTACAGAATCAAAATAAATATTAGACATACTTAATAAGTCTAAAGAGTACAAGCTAAGTTGCAAATATCTAAAATAATATATGTATAATATGCATAATATATGTATGAATTGCAGAGCATGAAATGCATGAAGCATGGTAAAATGTGGCTACTTGTTATGTGTTAACTGTTGGACTTGCTGAGCCGTCGTGCTCATTCCACTTTAAAACAAACAGTTTCAGGAAAATGCGAGAAGGCAGGAATTTCCGATAAAGCCAAAGGTTAAATAAGGCTAATTGCGTAGTTTCGCGCAAAGATTTAAATTGCTTGTTATACTTAATCAAATGTGATTAATCATTTGGGATGAATGAGGTTCATTAAAGGTATAAATTGTCTAACGTGTATTCTTGGTATTAAATCTTATCGTTAGCAATTTGTGTATATAATTTTATAGAATCTTGCAATAAGATACTATCAGAGTATCAGGGTCCAATTAGAGGTATATGTATATAAATCTCAAATTATCGATTAGAGATGTGTAAATACAGAAAGATTTGTATGGCTAGGTGAATGATAATTATAGTCACAGGTTTGTATATTGGTTTAAAAATCATAGTGTTTATGATTTCAATGATATTAAATTTGATCTTGAGGTTATGATCAGAGATCTAAAGACGGAATGTAAAGGCTTCGATTCTGAGACACGATCATGCTAAGTTGTATAAACTCTATTTTTAAACAATTATAATTTTGTTATAAGTTATGAATGAGTTTGTAATAGTTTAAAAATAAACTAGATTCATCAATTAGAATACTGGAGTTTATTGTCGATTTAAGTACAAGGTTGTATGGTTAACGAGCGGAGATCCGTCGTAGCCAGCACGTGGATTTTCGGGGCGTTACACCTATGGCCTCAAGAAGTGAATATATATATATATGTATAAATAGGCTGATGTTTCAGAGAACAAGCACTGGAGAAACAAGCTCCTGCATCCGGATTGACAGCTTTCCCGGGGGATATAATATCTTCGAAATGGTGGTGAAATTCTGTTTATGGAATGAATATGGAATTGACAGCACCTAACATTGCTTCCTTATATTGTGCTGCACATTGGAAATGAGTGATGATCCTGAACAAGGAAATCTCATTTCCAAAACCCAAACCTTTTTAAGTTTTATAATTTTTACATCATGAAAAGACACTATTCGGATCCTTAAAAGTTGTGAAGCCGTCTCATCATAGGCCAGAGAATTAGGAATCGTGAAACATTGCTCAGAATCCATTGCTTGGAAGGCCTCCATCGGCTCACATATGATTACTTGCGGTAATAATGAGATGTAGTACTTTGACTTCTTAGGAAAAGGATATGACTCAAACTGTGAAATTTACCTGACAGTTGGTGGTTTAAGGACCTCTTGCTCCGCCGAATAGATCATTTTATTGAAGTGATTGAATCGTGTAAAAGGAAAGGTATTAGATCCGAGCTTGTGGGATCATGCATAGCTCATTGGACAACTCTTTCCCTCCGTTGCACATCCAAACATCATCATTAGAGGTTACCAATTCTACCGTCCATACAACACCACTTGAGACTCGCAGAAATACAGGGTTCCCTAGATTCTTCCCATATTGACTTATAAATTTCTTGGGAATCCTCTTCCAGGAACATTGCTCTCCAATTCACTGTTATACGGCCTCTTCTTCATCCTCTCATTGCTCTCAAATTCACTGTTACACGGCCTCTTGGATAGCCTCAGTTTTTGCTTCTTCGCTTCCATCTTTCTCTATGTTTGCCTTGTAGTTTGATCCCTCCCTTGTTTTTTGACAACTTCCAATACCAAGTTTCTCAATTTCATCCCTTCTCAGTCTTCTTCTGTAGATTTCCTCCCTTCTTGTAGTGTATGTTGCACATGGGATGTTGCCTAATGTTCCGACGGAATCATCAAAATTGTAGCTTCCATCATATTGAAATACCAATAAATGCCCGAAGCCTATGGAGTAATACTTTGCGAACTCTTTCCATCCGTTGCACATCCAAACTGTCATCATTAGAGGTTACCAATTCTACCGTCCACACAGCACCACTTGGGACTCATAGAAATACAGGGTTTCCTAGATTCCTCCCATATTGACAGAACAATGGGTATAGTTGCGCAGGCATCTTTCCCATGGGAGCAACACAAAATTCTCACATTGCAATTCATATAAATACAGAAAGAATAGAACATAAACTAATCAAACAACAAGTTATAGCAAATCCAGATATTAGATGGGGGGAAAACCTGGTAGAAAGAGAACGGTTCCAATTGATTCGCTTTATGAGTGCAAAGCTCACTCTATTGGCCCTGTTACTTGAACTCGATAGCCTCCTGCGAAATTCAGAACCCAATCAGAAATACAAACAGAAAAATCAAAAACATTCTCAGAAGGCAAAATCACGGACTACGCGTGGAAAGTTTGAAATTGCATTGAAACATCTGTGTGGAATTTGCGTTAATTTTCGGGTGTAGACGACAGCGATTTGAGGTTCTTGTCGTTGGTATGGATGCGGTAGGTGTCCATTCTCTTCTTGTTCAGCGGCTATGAGTTCTTCAGAAGGCAAAATCACGGACTACGCAAGGAAAGTTTGAAATTACGTTGAAACATCCGTGTGTGGAATTTGCGTTAATTTTCTGTATGTATATATATATAAATGCTGATGGATACAAGTTTTTCGATTTCAAAGTTTTACCAAACAAAAGTTCATAAGATGTTGATATCATCGTGCATCACATACTTGGAATCATCGTCTCCTTGGGAAGGTAATATTTAGTTATCCATTGTTACAATTTACATGCATGTAGAATTGTTTTTAGCTTCCGGACTGACTATTGAAGCATATGATAAAGTCTATATCCGGCATTTGGGTTGGAAAATTCCTGAGATAACCAATGAAGATGAAGAATTTCACGAATATACACCTTTAGTTCCGTACTTAAATTTATTCGATTCGATGAAGATTTTTATTGGAAAATCTTGCAATGTAGAAAGGGAAAATATGATTTGTTGGCCGAAGTTCTGGACTAGGCTCATGAATTAATCACCCCTCAACTTGAATGTAGTTGCATCTATATGGTGTAGTTATCCCCAAAAAAGAAAAATACCAAGAACAAAAATGCTTCACTACGTGGTTGCCTAAAAAAATGTCATTAGAAATTTTCTTTCACTAAACATGTCAACTAATAGTATTAAAATATAAAAAAGACAAATAAATTTGAACAAACCAAAAAAAAAATTAGAACAAATAAACTTGGACAGAGTAAAATTTTATAAATAAATCAAAAAATATTAAATGAGACTATTTTTTGACTGAGATTCACTCTATTACTTCCTTAATTTCCCTCTGTACCTACGTAGCAGTACAAAAAATATATTTTTGAAAGAATAATACTATGTCCACGAATTATACACAAAAAAATTATATACAAAGAATATAATTTATATATTACATACTAAAAAAAATATGTAAAATATTTAATAGTAAATCTCATTTTTTATTTTTTATCTTTTTTTTAACTGCTAATACATAATTTTTTATATATAATTCGTAGCTATAGCATTAGTCTACTTGAAAATTGGAGGGACAATTTATAACCAAGATAACGAAGAGGGAGAGGATAAGGAAAAGATGATGGAATTGAAAATTGGAGAGCCAATTTATGTGGGACCAATGAACAAGTGGATGATGATGATAGGTTGTGGACCAATGTTGGTGATGGTGTTGTGAGTCGCAAGTCATGATATATATATATATACGAGGAGCGATTCATAACAAATACTTGCTATAAATAAAAATTGGATAAATAACATTAAAATCATACATTTTTATAAATAATGGATGAGATCAAATTTGGGATAACACTTTTCGCTACTTGATTCGGCGGATGAATTAATCAAATTTTGTGGACAAAAATTGCCCCTCAAATCAGATGCGACGACGCAGCATGACTACACCATTATGATTTGACCAATCCGCTAGAAAGCCTAGCGGACGATCCAACAACGTATAAGCCACAATGACCACATAAGCCAGATGACTAGCAACAGTGAACGTAATAATTGTATAAGCCACATGACTAGCAACAGTGACCAGCAACAGTGAACGTAATAACACTTTCATGGGTAATAGCACTTTCATGGGTGTGAGCATAACTTTCAGTTGATGTCACTCATTTCAGGTCTTTATTTTTCTTGTTTAGTGATTCATACCTCTAGAAAAATTATGTTTTTTATAGGTAATGGTGGCAGTAATGGGTGTTATCAAACTTTCTTATCACACTCTGTTTTTAATGTTTTGCCTTTGAAGTTTTCATGGATAATGTTTTGCCTTTTTATATATGCTTTTGTCGTCTTTACCACATCAAAACTATGCAGACATCAAACTTGACAAATGCCTTTGTAAGTAGTATAGATGTTCACTCAAGAAGGTTATGCAGGCTATCAAGGTTCCACATTTTGAAGGCAAGATTATGTGCTCTCAAGGTTCCATATTTTGCAGGCTCATTTATGCTGGCAAGCAGCTTGGAGATGACAAAACGACAAAATATTATAATATTGAGGGCGGCTCAGCACTTCATCTGGTTCTTCCACTTAGTCTGCTAGTTGTTCTAGCAGATGTTGTGTTTGACGTCATCTGATTTGAGGGGCAGTTTTTGTCCACAAAATTTGATTAATTCATCCGCCAAATCAAGCAGTGGACAGTGTTATTCCAAATTTAATCTCATCCGTTGCTTGTAAAAATATGTGGTTTTGACGCTATTTGCTCAATTTTTATCTATAACAAATACTTGTTATGAATTGACCCCTTATATATTATGTCTCTGATAATAGAGATTAGAGATCTGATACAAAAAATGGGTACAAAAGATTTGAGGCCGAAAGGGTAGAGTAGCAGCTAACTTATCACTTCTGGTAAGGTAGAGATCCTAGAGGAGGGGTGGACTGGTTAACACCTTATCCTAGGACCATCCAAATTCCAACTTAGTGGGCCTTTCCGTTGGAATTACAGTCTCTGTGATGGGCCGAATTAATTAGTCGATTGACGGTTTCCCCCCATGTATGATTAGATTTATGAAGATATTAAAATCGAGACTATAAGAAAATCACAATACTGCCATGGTAGAATAAGTGAAACTGTTACTATTATGAAATTATTATTCTTAAAGTAGGAGATAGTTTATGTCATTGTCATTTAATATATTATTTGTTTGGATGAGATCATTTATGGATTAGGATCATATCTAATTAAGTCAGAAGCCTCTGTGACTTGTGGGGACTAGATTTTATGCTCAGCCTAACACAAGATAATAAAATTTGTATACGTCTGCATGATATGCATATTTGCTCAATTATACAAATACTAATTGCCTTTTTATTATATAAAAAAAATATTAAATCATATTTATATATAGTTGTCTATTTTACAAAAGTAAAATATTATGATCATTAGCCTTGAGGTCAGACAATATAAGAAGAGTATAATGACTTTTTAAAATATGATTGTTAGCAGTATTTTAGAATAATATAGAGATAATCAACACTCAAAAAAAGATACCAAAAAAGAGAGATATTTTTTCTCTTCAAATTTTTAAATAAACCTTTAAAATTAAAAATATAATAATTTAAGTCAAATTTTAAAATATTTAAAAATAAAACAATTCAGGTTAAATTTCGCTTCAACTCGTCTACGAACTCACTCGATTCCTTTAAAAAAATTCCGCTCAAAACTTGACCCTACCCAACCCATTTACAGTTGATTCCTTTAAATCAGTTATCTTCTCTCACTCACAGATAAGAAAAACTTATCCAGAGAAAGTAGAGAGAGAATGGAGGCTAACTCAGATTATGGAGCTTTTATAGATAAATTCATTATACAACCCACTTCTTCTTCTTCTTCTTCTCAAGAACTTCCCTTAAATGGCCTCACCTTTGCTGTTAAAGACATGTGAGTCCTTTTACTATACTCTTGTGATTAACTTATTTATTCAGTAGAACACTATAATTCATTTTATTCATTATATGTTTACTCTTCATTTTGTGTGGTTCAATTTCATTTTTAGTTATTCTTGCTTCTCTGTGAATTCAAATTAATTAACCACTTTGTTAATTAGTGGGTTATGTTCATTTTTCTTTGTAGGTTCTGTATGTATAGTTTGAATTTTTATGTGTAATTAATCCGTATGTTTGATGTTTATTGCTATTATACGGAGGGGTTGAAGTGTAATGGCTGCAATCAATTTCTACTAATTAGATTTGTTGTACTTTGTGTGTGTGTGTGTGTATTTGTAGTAACTATAAATATTAATATTAGATTCAAATTTTGGAATCAGATTTGACATGGATGGATATGTGACTGGGTTTGGAAACCCCGAATGGGCTCGAACTCATCCAGCTGCTACATCAACAGCTCCGGCCGTTATCGCTGTTTTGAGGGGAGGTGCCACGTGTGTAGGGAAAACAATTATGGATGAAATGGCATACAGGTTAATTAGACTCAACTACCACCTATTATTATACGTCATTATAAAAAAATTAATTTGTTAGATGCTAAGTTACATGCACTCGGATGGAGTGTCAGTCGGACACCGGTACTTTACTTCGAATAGTATGACAGAGTACTCCTCAAATTTCTCAAAAAAAAATTACAGTAAAATGAAGTTTCCGGCATCCGTACCCTTGTCCGAGTATCGGATACCTGTACCTCATAGTTAAGTGAAGAGTTAAGTGAAGATTCCACATAACATAGGTTGCATGTGGGCTATAGAAGCAGGTGCCAATCAAAGTATATGTGTGTCTTTATGAGATTTGGACTAATGTTCTGAAATTATTCTTCTTTTCGTTAGTATGTCATAGAACCAACCCAATTTAACCATTGAAGCAGTTAGCTATGATGTTGATACTAAGCTTCAAAAGAACAGTGTTCTCTGTCATTGGATAAAAGGCCCTGAACATTATCGCACCAAAATCTAATAATGAAGCATATAAGAAAATACACACACAAACAAGAGGAAATAATTAAAGTGATTCTGGGAAACCATGCCTATTTACATGATTATGAACTGGAGGGAATTACCCACTTCTTTACTGTAGGCAAAATAATTATATTGGGATGTCCAAAGTGATTGTCAACTCATGAAACCACTCCATTCTTTCTAGTTTCTAGTATTTTTTAATCATGATCAGACTATGTTGGATTTATTTTAAGTTACTTTAGTACTATTTTCCTTCACCTTTCATTACTACAGTAGACAGTAATTACTAGTTACCAGTTACTCATCGCAGAATTTTCTGAATCCAATATAGAGTTGTGCTGAATTTGTAGAATTGCTTACAACATTTTTACATTTCAAAATAAGACAAGACTGTTAATAAGTAGTATTGTCCCTTTGTTAATTACTTTTCAGACAATTATTACATGATAAATTATTGATGGTATTGGAAATATTACGGAAATTATTGTAATCAGTTATTTTTATGAGGGAAACAATGGGTCCTATATTCCTTCTGAACAGTTCTGATAAGTAATTATGAGAATGAAGATGATGATATCAGTACTCGAGATGCATTTTGGAAGGAAACAAAACATTTCCTTTATTCTGGATTTTGGGTTTTCTTTCTCCCATTTATAGATTTTTTGTTTCGTCCTTCTCTCCATTGTAACGTTTTAATGATTAGTTATTTTAATTTTCATTATATTAGATAGGGATTTTTTTTGGGGCTTCATGTTCCTAAAATCGTATTATGTATATGGTTCCTGAAGATTTTAGTTTTTGATAGTAGTTTCTATGGGATGATTTTGAGCTTTTTCATCTTAATTCTACAAACAAATTTTTGGTCCAATTACTATAATAAACAATACTTGTTATATTTGGAGTTTCACAGTCTAGTTCTTCATGACAAAGAAAGATCTTGAGAAAAAAAACATACGGTTGAAAGTTAGATACTAAAGTAATTATCCATATACAGTATAGATGGAGAAAACATTCATTATGGGACACCCACCAATCCTTGTGCACCCGATAGGATACCTGGAGGATCTTCTAGTGGATCTGCTGTTGCAGTTGGAGCAAAGCTTGTCGATTTCTCCTTGGGTAAGTTTTTGGTTAGTCAAGAACTTTTCTAGTTTTAGATGCACTTTGAATATTGAAGCAAAAACTCCACTTCTGCAGGAACTGACACGGGAGGAAGTGTAAGAGTTCCTGCATCGTATTGTGGGATTTTTGGGTTTCGACCTTCTTATGGAGTTGTTTCAACTGCTAGTGTAATTCCATTGGCACAGAGTTTTGACACTGTGGGTGAGGAATTTTCCACCTATTGAACTGAACTACATATAGTTCATACTTGCTAACTGCGCTCCCCCCCACCTAGTTTTCACCGTTGAAGTTTGAACACGTCTTTATTTGACACCAATTCTGTTCCAGGATGGTTTGCAAGGGATCCTGTGATATTGAATCGAGTTGGACGTGTACTGTTGCAATTACTTCATGCAGATCCTGTTGCACCTTCTCATATTATTATAGCTGAAGACTGTTTCAATCTTCTTAGCATTCCAAGTGATCGAATAACTACGGTTCTTGTCAACTCAGTCAACAAGATATTTGGAGGTATAAGGTTAATTTGACAACTTTTCTCTTGATCTAGTTTTACTAGTCAGCATTTGGAGATTGTGAATTATGAAACACGTTGTTGACCATCAAATGTGAAAGTACCAACCCATCACATTGATGACTAGAGTCATTAAAGATTTCTATTTATTTATTTCTTTTTCCTTTTATTTATATGAAAATATGGTGCAGGTAAAATGATTTTTTTTTTTTAATAACCTGTATGACAGATATAATATATGCCTAACTCAAATGTATCGTTGATATCTATATTATACTTTTCTCATGTGTGAATGTACCACATGGGTTTGATGATGCAGACAATACTATTAGTTACGCAAACCTTGGGGACTATGTTAAGAACAAGGTTCCAAGTTTAAAGCATTTCATGCGTAAAGATACTGGAAATCAAGAATATAATGTAGAACCCTTGATGGCTCTTTCAAATGCCATGAGGTCTCTTGAAAGGTGAAGATGATGAATAACATTTTTTTTATGTTTATGTTGATACTGTCCTGACTTGAATGATATTTGTATTACTAATTTGCTTATTGTCTTGCCATCTAAAATCCGGTTACTTCAATTGCTGGCGCCTGGATTTCTGAAGCATAGGCATGAATTCAAGAATAATCACAGTGAATGGGTCAGAACTGTCAAACCTGATTTGGGTCCAGGAATATCAGAACGGGTATTGGAAGCTGTAAACTCCACAGATGATAGTGTTGATGACTGCCACTCTGTTAAGAATGAGTTACAGGCTGCTCTCACTGCTCTCATAGGGGTACTCTCTCTCTCTCTCTCTCTCTCTCTCTCTCTCTCTCTCTCACTCTCACACACACACACATGCACATTCAGATATTTCTTAGGAGTCAAAATGTCTTCATTTGAGGAACCTCGCTAAATATATTATGTTAAATTTTATATGGTTTAATACACATCCTAATAGACGAATTATCCAAACCAATTTTATGGCTAAAGGCCAGAAGAGTCCTTGGTGTTTTGGTTAGCATTGAACGTAGACTGATTCTTGCTAGTGCTTTTATTTTCGTCTCTACCAGTATATATATGTATATCATGTCTGTTTTATAGGCAACAGAGCAGTCTAAATTTGAGATGAGTTTCACCAATTCATCAATGGGCTAAAGTTTAGAGATCATTTCATCATAGACCATACCTTTGTAGGCATTGCAGTCATATTTTCGCCAGTTTGGAACAAAAGGATCAACAGCTATTCCTTCCCATGAATTCTGTATTTCTCCTCAATCTGTTGTGATTCACTGGGCACATATACAAAATCTGGTTTTGCGAGATTTTGGTCTTCTGTATTCCTAGTTTTGAATATTCTACCAAACAAAATTCCTTGAGGGACTATACCTGCTCTTCAAACCTTCCTGTCTCTTTTTTCTTTAAGTAAAAACTCTCACGTAGGTTGAATGAAAATAGAAGATTTGAACTTGATGAATAATTCTTTTTCCAACACTACACTGATGATGCACTTTATGTCTTTTGTTTTTTATCTTAATTGGAAATAATTGCATAGGATTCTGACATCCTCGCCATCCCTACGGTTCCTGGAACTCCACCAAAACTACAAACAGAGGTAGCTTCACTGGCAACATTTCGAATGAGGGCTTTTAGCTTGTTGTCTCTGGCAGGGGTATCTGGATTTTGCCAGGTTCTCCCTCTCACCAAAGGCACACATGAACACATAAGCATCCACTATTTGATAATCCGCTTATTTTGATATTGGTTATATCTGCAGGTGAGCATACCACTAGGGATGTATGATAATCTTCCTGTGGCAGTTTCCTTGTTGGCAAGACATGGTTCAGATGGATTCCTACTAAATGTTGTTGAGACCCTTTACGGAACCCTACAAGAGCAGGTGGAAATTGCAGAGAAACTGAGTTACTGAGTTTGGTTTCATGGGAATACATATAATGGTAAGTTCTGTAACATACTTTATGAAGTTTTATTTACTTGTTATTTATTCCTTAAGCTTATTGCAACTTTTTCTCCTCATCATTCCTTTCTTCATGTTTTCCCGACTTTTGATTATTTTAAACTGTCCATTTAATCATGTCACGTGACACTGCAGAACCACGCGAGTGCACTTTGTTACGAGGCCAGCATGTTAATTCCTTCTGTTAGTTTAAGTTTGCCTGATGAACAGTTATGAAAAATATGTATCTTGGTTTCTTTGATGGTCGACAAAGTTGACTTGGCCTTTCAGAATATCTGGCTTCTGGAGTCTCTCAGAATTTCAGACTTGGTCAGTGTGATATTGGAAGTGATTATTGCTGTAAAACATAATGCAAAACAAACTCATGTTATTATATGATCTTGTCATTTTGTTATATAATTATGTTGTTGTATTCACCCAATATGAATATGCGGTTAATAGGCTTCTTAATTTTTTTTTTTACTTGATTAAACTTTTACTAGAAAGCGCTCTTTCTCTCTTAGTCAGAGTTAAAACAGTTTGTTTTATGCAGCGGAATATTAGTAAAGCAATCACGTGAGTAGCGGATAAAAAAACCACAAGATAAAGAATTACACAAATAAAGAACGCAAGGATATAAAAACGAAGGTTCAAAATCTACAAAGGATTTTGTTGAATAATAAAAAGATGTTGCCGGATTAGAGGCCTGTACACAAGAAACACAAAGTAATCAAGGACCGGAGCCATCGCAAAATTTCTCCGGTGAGAATCAATACAAATTTTTATGATATTAAATTGTAAAAATGAGGAACTTTATATCTAAAAAGAGTATTAATTTATGGGAGCCTCCTCTAAGCATTTATGTTTATTCCATATATAGATGGAAAGAGACTTGGATTTGGTAGGTCATGTCACCATTTAGGCCACTTGGACTACATGGCCGAATAAGTTATTTGGGCTTTATATTTTAGGCCCAATTAGTAAAACATAAAGCCCACGGGACCCAAGTGGCTTAAATGGTGATCAAGTCTAAATGGCCTATCAAACCCAAGTCTCTCTCCTCTATATATATGAAATAAACATAAAGGTTTGGAAGATGTTATCATAAATCAACTCTCTCTAGATACAAAACTTCTCATTTTTACAGTTGAATGCTATAAAATTTTGTACAGATTTTCACACTGGAGAAGTTTTCTGGCGATTTCGACCGTTTGTCATGGTGTGTTTCTTAGGTGCATGCCTTTAATCTAGCGACATCAAAGATCTTTTTTACTTAGAAAAACTTTGATGTTAAACTTGGAGCATACATCTTTGAGTTCAGTCTTGGTTAGCTTTGAGTAGGGTTCGTTAAGTTATGAGTGGCAAGAAATCTTCGAGAGTTGAAGGCTTTGATGGACTCTAGCTTGAAGATTTTCATAAGTTTTGAGCTTAGTGATCTTTGCTACACAAGGTTTAAATCGCTTGCTCTGAATTGTTCCTTTCAAGTTTGAGCATAGAGTGTTGATTGACGCTCCAGTATTTAACTTTAAACGTAGGGTTGCGCTTGACGCATTACTCTACCCTTCATCTTTACTCAATGCTTCTGGCTCAACTCTTAGTCGTTTTAATTAGCTCTGAACTATCTTGACTTAGTTTTGAGCCAGTAAGCTCGTAGTTAAGTATTATGTTCGACGTTTTCCTTGTTAAATTGGCTCAAAAAATACAACTGAAAAGACTAACTTCACTTATGGATTGCCTATGGATAAACCCTTTTACCAAGATTACAACTTACATATATAAGGGTAAACTAGTTTAACAAAATTATGATTGTATTTATTGAATCAATCATCAAATCAAGTAGTTCATATTGAGAACATATGAATTAAAAATTATGCAATCCAAACCCTTTTTATTTTTTACTTTTTAATTTAGATTAGATTGTATTAACCTTTTTTTATGCAACCCTACTAAGCATTATCATCATAAAATGCATTATTGTCAACCAAAATTCAACTTTCAACTTCTAAAAGTTACATTTTGGTTAAAGATATCCCTCTATTCGAAAATCTATTATCACTTGCCTTTGAATTCTGTTCCAAAATAACTGCTTCCCTATGTAAAATACAAAGTGATCTTTGCAAGTGATTGTTAGGGTTTCGACACAATGAAAGCAACAGAATTTTAAAAAAATTTCGAAACCCTAAAATAGGATCCATGCAAAACCATATCAATTCAGAGGTTTAGATTATTTTACCGATTATCCGAGATGGACAGGAGACGATGGAATTCTGGAACGGCTTCGAATCTTCAACGCAATCCAGCGACTACGTCTCTACGGTATCCACACGAACGCTCCGTTAATCGTTGCACTATCTGCAGCAAAAGGGATCTGCGGTACTAACCACCAAGATCAGAATTTCTGAACTATTTTTTTTCTCTAGCCTCTTTCTGAAAGCAGCTATGGTTTTTAGTTTTTCCTTACGTGATTTAGACTACTGATATATCATATATATAGTACTTAATAGGAATTAACCAAAACCTAATTTAATTAAAAAAATAAAATTCGAATTTATTATATTATATTTGAATTAAGTCTTCCTTAATTAATATACATATATACAAATTATCCTATTAATTTAAATTCGTAATTTTAAATACTATCAATCATATTGACATATTTAAAATACTTACAATTTAAATTAATTCCCTTTTAAATACTTTCTAAGTGTGTGACCTAATAGGTTATTATTATGTTGACAATAATTTTAAAATCATATTATAAAATTATAAATAGTGAACGGCATCTAGTAATGCATCACTGCTACCCAAATAATAATAATAAGATCAGTGATTCGATACAACCTTTTCGTGACCAATGTTTCAATGTAATTTAATCATTTTAACCTTGACATCCTAGATTAAACTCGAGACATGAAAAGTGTCATTCTCTTCATAATTTAATCTGAGTTTTCTTGATCAATGAGTAGACTATATGAAACAAATCACTATTTGAGCATGGCCATGCATTTCATAGTCCTACTTAATCAATAGGTCTATGGATATCACCCCTAATATATAGGAGGGTTAAATTCCATCTAGATCACTCATATTCCTCACACGATTCATGATGTATCCAATAATCACCTTTATTGTCCACCCTATTAAAGGTGACATTTGATAATATCAAAGTACACAAATTCTCGTGTAATAATATAGTGACTTCAAGTTAGAGGATCATTACATTATTGTCACTATGATAATTTCTTATGACACTTTGCATAATGCTCCATGTAGAATTCTTATGGTGGGTCTGTCCAGTACATTGTTCTCTAACATGTACTTATGTATTGACTCAAATATCTCATATATTTATGACCAATGAGATTTGGCCATCAGTCAATCCACGTACTAGTCTCAATGCATCATTGTTGTCTCATTAACAATGATACTCGACTAGGGACATTTAAGAGCAATGATATTAATTGTGATTATATAATCTCATATTCAAGTCACATACTTGAAGCTATATAATTCGTATCACTATTCTAAGGACTTTTATTATGCTAACATTTATATAACGCAATAAATGAAATCATAATAAAATAATCCATTTATGCAATCAAATATAATATCAAAAATGTTAAGCAATTACATCAAATAATTAGCCTATAGGGCATCAACTCTAACAGTGATCTTATATTTTAGAATGAAATACAAATGCAAAGGCAAGTGATCTTATAGTTTGAAAATAAGACACTATTTTTTCTTATTAAAGGAAACTCTTAATGGTTCTCCTTACTTTCTGAGCTACAATGTTAAAGAGTTTAGCTTACTTTCTGTACTTTTAGATTTACGTTGCTTTATTTTGCCTTAACAAACTAAGCAAGCACACCCTAGCTTAACAAAGGAAGAAAGAAGTGATATCTGTAGAGCAATAGAATGCGAGAAACTATCATAAGAAGTAAGACCATGCCTTTAGGAACGACAGGTTGCCATTGAATACCACCACACGATTTATCCTACTTGAACAAGTTAATATGATAAGGTCCATTATGGTTGCTGGATCAAATTATCAACAAACAAAGTCACACACAATTATGCGATTGGAGAAAAGCCTAGGGGGCGATGGATGAACTGTCAAAAGGAGATAAAGATGATGAAACTGTTGAGAAAATTATCTGAAAAGTAGCTTTAAAATTTTAATAAAACATGATAATCTTTATGATTTTATACAAAACAACAATTATATATCAACCATGTATCTATAGTATAAATTGTTACATAGTACTTTGTTGGATTAACACATTTTGAATCTTCAAGTATCCTCAACATCTTTTTTTCTATGACCTTATGCTGAATCTAAAGTGTGGTCTCCAAAGCACTCTTCTGAAAAAATATTTTTACGTGTTTTTTTCTAAGAAAAGAGAGAAAGTATACGTTATTTGGTCTTTACTCTGATTTGGAATAATAACCTCATTTATTTACGTATCTGATCAATCATATATTTATAGTCATTATCTCTCTAATAAAACTTATTCATATTATGCTAGGATAAGGATTCTAAGGGAATCCTATTCCAACTCCAATGCTTATTTATATATTATTATCTAATAATAATATACTAAATAAATATTAATTATAATTAATTTCATTAAATAATTGTAATTGCACTTCAGTCTAGAAATTAATTAAAATAAACTCTTTACTAATAAACTGTAAATATTTTCTCTATAGAGGTACATAAATATTTCAGAATTAAATATAATCTCAATATATTTAAACTAATTTCACAAGTCTATAATTTTTCTTCATTTGATCATAAATTGATTTAACAATTAAATCAATCATTTTAATAATAAATATTAAAATACTTGGCCAAAATTCTATTATAAATAATAAATTATCTTATGAAAAATCTTATAGATGTTTTGACAATAATAATGTGCCTAATATTAATTAAATATATTAATTAACATTCTGAGATATTAATTAACACAATATAATTTCACTCATTGGAATATTAAATTAATATATATAACAATATTAAGTCCATTTTTATTTTAAAATTAAGAAATATTAATAAATTTATTTTATAAATAAAATATTATCACATGAACCGTTTAATGCACACCGTTAATGCACTAGTACTTTAATTAGAAGTCCAACTTCCATAATCAAGATAAATATCTCTATTAAAGCACTATAACCTATATGATAATATCTCCAAATTATCATAGGTTATAAACCATTATATCTTTATTTATATATATTACATATGATTTATATATTCTGTGTATAATACTTATTTATACACATAAATCATAATATATATATAAATTTGAAGATTTATATAAACAAAATAAATGATCATTTAATGAATGACGAATGATGTACTTTTATTAATAAATAAATGTTCAACATAAATAAACATTAAATAAATAGATAAATAGGATTTTTATAAAAAAAATCCAACAAAAATAATATGGTATTTGCGTTCGATATGCTTCGATTTCTTATGATCTCTTAGATCATTTAATTGTGTCACTGCCCTAGTATTATCACAATATATTACCAGTGATTAACAGTTGATGGTACTTATAGCGCACCGAGATCCTAACCTTCCTTAATTCTATTCATTCAATTCTGAATTTCATAATCATTAATTTTAAAATCATATTTTATAATCATAAAACATATTAACAGCGATCTCGTGCGTTAAAACTTAACCTGTAATCTTTAAAGCCAAACCTTTGACCATAATGTGGTCTATATATATATATATATATATATATATATATATATATATATATATATATATATATATATATATATATATATATCTTACATTCCTTACCTGTCTCAGGATCGCAACGTTCACTTAACATTTATTAGCCCTTAGGTAAAACATTTATTATTTGTGACCTAGTCTATTACCATTCACAATCATATAATATATGTTTCACATAACTTGTAAATAAAATTTCTCCATGATTTATCTATACATGGCCCTGTTTACTTATATCTGTTCATCTTTGTTCCTGTTTACATACATTTGTACCATACGTGCGAGTTTCATTATATAGCATACTCGTCTTATAACAATAATACAATCATCTTACCTCATTATCTCCTCTACTTTAAGTAGTACATACATGCACATTTAACTATATGGATTTACAAACCCTACATCCCTTATTACCCATACAAATTTACATTTATTTGGCTCACTTGCACGTTACACAAATTATAAATATCTTTCACGCTTATTTACGCGTTTAACATTCTTTTACCTTAGCTGCACCGGAACCTCCGGCCTTCTCGTACTTTACCTGAAATGTTAGTTCATAGCAAGAATGAGCATAAAGCTCAGCAAGTTAATCAGATAGCACATTTCATGCTCACAGTTCATAATATGCATCATGCATCCTTTACCTTAACATGTTATACTTAATATTACGTAATTCATTTAGCAATTAAACCACATAGTTGCACATAGGGCACATTTCAATTCATTTATTATCACATAGTTCACATAAAACATTTATTTCACTTAAGTCTGAATAACTTGCTTGTATGCTTTTTATTTACTTAACATGTACTGCCTCGCTTAGCCTTTTTATCCTTCATTACCTCAATTTGCTAGTTCAAACATTATCTATAAGCATACAATCTATAAACATCAATATAGGATCATAAAATTTTATATAACTTGTTAAACTTAACTCATAAATATCTAACCATTCGTCTTTAATCATTTCACAGTTGATGTATTATACCTTATATAGGTTAATAACACATTCTAACTCATTATCGACATTTTTCATAACCCTTTACATGATTTGGCTTAGTTTTAGGCATGTTATATTATGTCATTCATCATCCCATTATACCTTAACAATCTTTATATTGGTCATTCTTTATCTATTTAGGGTTAACATAATCTACTCTTATCATTCCATGTCAAAACATACCTTTTTGAAAGCTTAATTTTTTTTTCAAATGCACAGAAATCTCGCCTTGGCGCCATCAGAGCTCGCTGGCCGCAAAATGTTCTCGGCCATGAACAGCAGTGCAATATTTAGTACAAAACATTGCGCTTAAGCGTAATGTTCAGAATCAGCATTTTTTATTTTTGCACTACATTTGCTAATTTTTAACTCTTACATCCAATTAAGCTCAAATTTGGACCATAGCTAGGTTTTACTACCTAGTATTTTACCAAATTTTTACTTGGCACATTTGGCTACTCAAAATCATTGCAAAACTAGCCCGTAGGAGGGCTGTTCAACACTTTTCCACACGTGAAAAACTTTTCTAACTTTAAATTTTAATTTTTTCAACTTTGTGATTTTTGACCATAAGCTTCAAAACTCAATTTCAACACTTGACATAGCTCACATACGTCATAGAAGATGTGTCTAGGCCTTTCAAACCATAAAATTATACCCGATGCAGGTTTTATCCGTAAAAGTCCGTTTATGGTCGAAACGATCGATTTTGATCGTTCGAATCGCCTTTTCATTCTTTCTTCCATCCGTTGATTACCAAATCAACGTAAACACGTGTAATAACATAAAACTAGGCCATTTGAATTCATTTCACCTTTAATTCATCACAATTGCCAAAAATCACCTCTTAGTTGCATTTCCATCAAATTTCAAAAACTTTCCTAACTTTTCATTTTCCTAAAACATATACTATTTTGGCCCCTTTTTACAAAACTTGATTCTAACACCTCATTTAATACATATAGCACATAATTGACTCGTACGAGCCTTCAAGATATTTAAAACATTTCAAATTAACTTATTTTTTCAAATGACTCGTTTTATGCGTCGGCGAATGTTTTAAAACGTTTAAAATCCACAATTGTCGCCATAAATGTCAAATGACTTCCAAATCATTTCAAACACGTGTACTAATATCTAACTTAGCTTTGTGGCCTCATTTGATCACCAATTACACAAAATGGCCAAAATTCACACATTGATGACATTTTATCATCTTTACTTGTTTCCATCCTTAAACCAATTTCAAGTTTTGGACTCTATGCTTCATATGCATAATCACATACACATACAACAACTTTAGGTAATCACAAAACTTCTATACGCATCTTCCAAGTCACTTTACAAATTATAATTCGGTTTATATAGAAAATATAGCCTAATATTGTAATCTTTTCACATCAACTCATATTCTTGAACCTTTAATGCATCTTGAATGCTATTTAACATGAAATTTCACATACTTTAAACATGTTCATCCTCTTTATCTAGGTTTTCATCAAAACCAACAACATTTAACATATATTCTTCCTTAAATCATGAGTTCTAGCTTCAAAAACATATATGAAAAGCCCATCAACCTTGTTCTACCATCTTTCAAGCCTAGGGTTTCTTCTTAAATCATAAACATAACACATAACTCACATACAATTCATAATCAACCCTTATTTTTCAAGAATTCATGCATGGCTATACATAAACTTTCATTTAAACTCTTAAACTTCAAACTTTAAAGTAAGAACATGATTATACCTCATTGGATGACCAACTATTTTATATAAAGAGCTTTGTCTTGATGAGTACTTCCTCTTTTCTTCTTGCTCTAAGCCCAACCAAGCACCATAGCTTCTTAGATTATAACTTTTTCACCTAACCTTCATGGCTTCCCTAGCTTTCATCTCTTAGGGCTACTCTTCCTCTTATTTTCCAGCAAAAATGATGGGAGAACTTGCATTACTTGGCTATTATTATATGAGAATTAACTCAATTTGAGTTAATTTAGCTTAACTATGATTACACCAACCCAAGGGCATTTTGGTCATTTTAAATGATAAGTGAAGGGCATTTTCGTCAATTCACCACTTCAGACATATAAGTCATTACCTAATTTATCAAGGGTATTTTGGTCATTGCACCATTTAAAAACACCAATGTCATTTTCCAAATCTTTCAAGGGTATTTTGGACTTTAAACTATTCTAGGACTCATATGTCATTAATCAAATTGCCAAGGGCATCATGGTCATTAGAAAAAATTACTAGAGAAATTTAATTTTCCATTAATTCATAAAAGCTTATTTTTTAACCATTTCAAGTCCATTTTGATCCAAACTTGTTTCATTATACTTGAATTTTACTCTACCATCAACTAGTCCACAATTGGCTTGTCCCAATGTACTTGTCACACTTTAAACATTAAATTTCATTACTTAATCATAATTATCCATAATCATAATTACAACATTTTCATATTTGCATACCATTACTTTCTTAATTTCTACGAACCTTATTGGTTTCGCATTTCACAAATTTTATTTCCGACATCTCAAGTAATCAAAATACTCACTCTCTCCATAAACTGCTTCCTCGAAAAGCAAACCTTGCTCTTGGATTACCAAAATCCATTTCTTCAACCATTTAAGATCATAATACATTTTTATGATTTTTACGTCCTCTCGCTTGTCCACTTAACATACACATCTCACTTTGAACTGTACTTGCATCAACATTCTTTCTACTCATGCTCAGGAGTATTACCTTTCTGTCTTTACACATCATATACCTGAGTATCTTATTTCAATCCTTCAATATCAGTTCTTAATAACTTCAAACTATTTAAAGATCATCAATCTTATTATTCCTTTAATCTATATCTTGAATCATTCTTTCTCTATCATATCAATCATACATATTGTAACACCCCAAACCCACTACATGTCCGAAGTGTCACACGCCGCAAGCCCGAAGGCTCGCAAGACAATAATATCAATAGCGCAGCCCAAACGAAAACACAATAATGAAACCATCTTGAAACCGAACTGTCTTTCATTATCAAAATCACACTAAGGTTCAATAACTAAAAATTGAAAGCATAAATTTGGAGACACAACTCCCTTGTACAAAAGTCTTATTAAATTCAAAATACTAATAACCGTCATAACTAAAATAACTCCAGTCATCCCCAAAAGTATCCACAATGCTTGGCTCTTAATAAGGTATCCTGTAAAAATTAATGTAAGGGTGAGCGGTAAAGCCCAGCAAGTAACAATCTTTACTATTTAGGTGGATCAAGTACATTTTGCTAAACACTTTTTCGAAATACCTTTTGTTCAATAACAGTAATAAATATACTTTTTGAAATAACATTTTCTTGTTCAATAACAATAGTCAATATTTACTTTCAAAACCAAAAATCAATAATTACAACACAATTCAAAGACAAATTTCGATCAGCTCAATATATTCGATCAACGATTTCTATAAGTTCAATATATTCGATGTATCTTTTAATCCACAGCCCTTGCGACTAAAGTTACAGCAGCCCTGTAACACGGCCCTTATGTTCGATAATGTCAATGATACGCCCCCTACTAAGGTATCTTATCATGCACGCGCCCCGAAGAGCGCCCCCCAAAGGGTATCTAATGGTGTGCGCCTTAGTAAGTCCTAAATTGTTCCGGAACTAGCGTAAACACTAACGGATTCAATACATAGTCAGACTGAGGTTTCTAAAATCAATTTCTTAATATTTTCGATATTCAAAACAATACTTATTTTACAGTTCAAAATCATATAATCTCATTTTCTAAATCAAATTTCTATTTTAATACTTGATCCGGGTTTTTAACAACATACAAGTGTAACATTTTCATTCAAATGGAAGCCTTAAATAAAGTATAACAATTTTTGAAACAATACATTTAGGCATCCGAATAATTTCTAAAGCATACATAATTATAAACGATAATTTCAAAATATTAAATAGTTCAAAAAGGCACTTACACTATACAGTTCAAAAAATACTAAACAGCTCGGAGAGTCACTTACCTCGATATTGCTGAACACAAAATTTAATAGTCGAACGATTCCTAAATATAAATTTAGAACAATTAAACGTCATTAGAATAATTCTATTATGCAACATTCTTCTTATTCATTTTAAAATAGCTATAAGTATATCTTAAAATATTCTTTCAATCTTTAATCATTTTTCAAACAATTAAACCATTATTCCAAAACTTTAAAGTTACTAAAATAATAATCTAAAAACAATACTTAAAGTCAATAATACTAATCCAAAACTATTAGCTATTAATCTAAATACAAAACAATAATTAAAATCAATAATACTAATCCAAAACTATTTACTATTAATCTAAATGCAAAACAATAATTAAAATTAATAATACTAATTCAAAACTATTTACTATTAATCTAAATACAAAACAATAATTAAAACTACAAAAATAATAACAATGCAAAAATACTAATTACTAACAAAATATACTAAATACTAACTAACAAACTAAATACAATACTTAAAACAATAATAACAATACAAAAATTTAAATAAGAACATACCCGAAAATACGAGTACCGAAGATTGTCAACGCTCTCGACACCAAAATTTTTAACTAAGGAGGTCTTTTATTAAAAGCCCTCCCACCACAAAGCCTTTCAAAATTGGAGGTCTTATTTGTGGTGAAAGAAAACAAAGGCAGGCACTTCAATTTATAGTGTAAAGAAGGGAGAAAGGTTTAAAAGCTAGACGATGTGGGACTAAGGCTTGGTGGTTTATCCTTTAACATGATGTGGGACTTGGGAACTTAGGGGTATTACACATATACACATATTCAATCTACCGCATAGGTCATAATAGCACATTGATCACATAACAGTTTATATTATATGATTCTTACATTTTCTGTCATTCATAATTAGGTTTTAATTATTAACCTTTATTTAATTTACCATAATGCTTGTTTAGCAATCTTGTAAAATCCTGGGGTGTCACAGTACTACGCCAAGTTTCATTAAAAACTTTTGAAACCATATAGCTTCCTTAGAAGATTCTGAAGTTGTCACATATTCTGCTTCTATAGTGGAATCAACAATGCAATATTGCTTAACACTCTTACAACTAATAGCTCCACTGCCTACAGTGAACACATTCCTAGAAGTTGACTTTCTGGAATCTTTGTCACCCATAAAGTTTGAATCATAATATACAATAGGAACTAGATCATCACTGTAATAGATAAGTATATAATCTCTAGTTCTTCGAAGTTATTTGAGTATATGCTTAACTGTTGTCCAGTGCTTAGTCTTGGATTAGACTGATATCTGCTAAACATTCCAACTGCATAACAGATATCTAGTCTAGTACACAACATAGCATATATTAAGCTTCCTACAGTTGATTTATAAGGAACTGTTTTCATGCGCTCTTTCTCAAATTTTGTCGTATGACAATGATTTGAAGAAAAAGGGATTTCATATCTAAAAGGAAGTAGTCCCTTTTTAGAATCATGCATAATATACTTAACCATAATTTTATCTATATATGCTGCTTGAGAAAGGCACAACATTATTTTCTGGCGGTCCCTAATAACTTGGATTCCAAGAATGTATTTAGCCTCTCACAAATCTTTCATGTCAAAATGATTAGAAAGTCATACTTTAACCTGAGATGGCATTCATATGTCATTTCCAATTAATAGATGTCATCTACATATAAAACCAAGAATACCACTAGTTTATCTTCACTTCTTTTATAAACACATGGCTCTTCAGGATTTTGTTCAAATCTAAATGATTGGATTACTTGATCAAACCTGACATTCCATGATCTCAATGCTTGTTTAAGTCTATAAGTAGATTTATGTAACTTACAAACCATTCCTTCTTGGCCTTCAGCAATGAAACCATCTAGCTGAGATATATAAATGTCTTCTTCAAGATAGTCATTAAGAAAAGCTGTCTTGACATCCATTTGCCATATCTCGTAGTCAAGATATGCAGCAATAGATGAGAGAATTTTGATATACTTAAGCTTTGCTACTGGCAAAAAAGTATCCTCGAAGTCCATACATTCTTTTTTATTATACTTTTTCACTACAAGCCTAGCTTTATAGGTATGAACCTTCCCATCAATTCCTCTCTTCCTCTTGTAGATCCATTTGCACCCAATAGTTTTTACTCCATTAGTCATATCTACAAGTTCCCAGACTTTATTGAAATACATAAAGTCAATTTCTTGTTTTATTGCTTCTAGTCATAGATTAACAATATGAATTTATGAAATTACTACTCTTTAATAAAAGACTTACTTGAAAAATTTATGCACTCCTTTTGGCTTTCAAATACTCAAAATAGCCTTAATATTCTCAGAGAAAACTCATAAAATTCTTATAGAAATTTTTTATGTTTTAGGTGTGATTTTTCTAATCAGCTGAGTAAGCTATTTATAGGAGAAAATAAGTTACTATGCATGTGAAATGTGGCAATAGGCGTGATGCACGCCTGCCTCATTCTTTCTAAATTGGCAGCAGTCGGCTGCCTAACCCACCAACCTTCCAGCCACAAATCTCACATTTTGATTTTCATGTAGGGTCCACATGTTACTATTTAAAAATAATAATTAATTTTTTTTTATAAATTTATTTTTCTTCATGTGGGTCCTTCATATAAAATAAAATAATGTTACAACAATAATTCAATAATAATGTAAGAAACACGTTACAGATCATTATTAATTTAATAATATAAATTACTGTGTATTTGCTACTGTGACAATTATTAGGTTCAATAATTTTAAACTACAGTGTACCAACAATTATTGAGTCAGTGATATGAAATACAGTGTAACGATAATTATTGAATCAATAATGCAAAATACTGTGTAACAACAATTATTGAATTGATAACATAAAATATTATCCAGTGACAATTATTGATGAACTGATGCGTAACAGTTACGGTGTCAATTATCAGACCAATAATATGAGACATTGTGCAATATCGTGTGCTACTGTAGAGTACCGCGTGCTACAGTAAAATACCATAAATTACCATATGATACTATTCTTTTATCACCGGTATTTTAACAGTTAACACCGTTGACTATTTTTATATAAAAAGGTTACTTCTGTCGTTTTCTATATCCGACAAATATTCCGTTGTGGGGTCCACCAATAATTAGTTATTTCGGCGCCGTCGTAAGACCCGAATATTCCCCGACAAAACGAATATTTCCCGACAAAACGAATATTGTCCGACAAAATAAAATTTGCACATAACATCCTTAACTTTCAATTTTATCAATTTAACCACTTACTGTTTCAGGAAAAATATATATGAAGAGAAATTAAATTTTGCATTTCATAAAATTCGGAGTCTTACATGCTCACTAAACATACTATGCAAAGATTCTATAATGGCCTTAGCAGTTTGAACAGTCATATACTGATGCTGCAAAATGTTAGATAAAGAACCTAATATGTAACATTTAACCATCTTATCAGACTTTCCCATTTTTCATGCGCTTCTTTAATAGCACGTGGAGCATTAACGGCAGGTGTCTTAGGACAAGGTTCAGTAAGTAAATTTATAGTCTTGAGCAGTAAGAAAAATGTCCAAGTTCTTTTTCTAATCAACATAATTGGGGCCAACCAATTGGTTCTCCTTTAGAATGATTGAGATTGGGTTGAATACAGACATTATATTTAAAATAAAATACAAAAAACATACATACATACATCATTCATATGGTCATCATAAAGTAAAATAACAATTTAGTTAAACAATCCAATAATATAGATATCTTAATTTTATAAAATAATGTCCATCCGTAAGAAAAAATAATTATTTTAAATTACCATTATTTTCATTTCTAGTTAGTTCTTTAACAAAGAAAATAACATACCTATATATTATCTTTTAAGCTTTCAAGAATATTAATAAACTATATTTCTGTAGGAAAAATTATTAATCTCTCTATCAAGTGTATACCATTATTTTATATTTTTATAAAATATTCATAACTCAAAATATATCTCCATAGGAAAAGTATATTTCCGTAGGAAAAGTATATTTATACTAATACTGTAATAAACTCATATCCCCAGAGGGTATCTATACTTGTTATCTTGATTACTAATATTTTCGTAAGAAATATATTAGTTATCATAACTATAGATATATAATGGAGGTTGTGGGATTATATCCTTCTCCCATTTGAATTTTTAGTAATTTTATTTACATATCACTCATGAAATGAGATATTTCACATAAGATAAATATTAAAAATTAGATAATTCGAAAGTTCGTTACATCCAGCCTAATTCGTACATTTTTTTAAAAAACACCTTAGAAAAATTCGAAAAAACGGAACAAATCAGTGAGCATCCACACAGTTGCGTCAAGTCTTCACGCAACTGCGTCAAAGACCCACGCAGCTGTGTCATGGCACCACACAGTTGCGTCAGAACACAAATAAAACAAAACGGTGAACAACCACGTAGTTGCGTCATGTCTCCACGCAATTGCGTTAGAGACGCCACACAGCTATTTCAAAAGACGCTGTCAAATCACAATTTTCATTTTTTTTTTAATTTGGCCTTTAGATTCTGAATTTTCGAATTAACTAAAATTCAATTATGCTGCTTTAATCTAGGTTTTAATAACAAACAAATAAACACATTATAAAGAAACACATAACAAGATAATTATAAACAATATACTCTCATGGCCAATTATAATCTTGGATCTATCAGGAGTCTCTTTGAACATCCTTGTTCAACATGAACACTATATTCTTCATGACTCATGTCCACCTCGAATTATGAAAAAACTCCATATCCATCTTCTTCAAAAACTTACTAATAACCAACACAACAAATTACATATAGATTATATACTTCAAACGAAGTGTACATCCGATCTATTTATAATTACATCAATTAAACCTATACTCATAAAAAGTTTACATGTCATCTAAACTACAAGAAAATTAAATAACTCACAACAAGAGTTTTACAACCTATAAATAAAATCAAAAATTAATTAATTACAACATACATTCAAATCAGCCATGAGAGTATATAACTATCAATTTTGTAAAACAGAAGTTAGAATAATAATGTAAGACCCCTACTTTTATGAAATACAAATTAAATTTTTGTTTATATATTTTCTTCTGGAAACGGTAAATGAATAAATTGACAAAAATAAAAATTAAGAAATGTTTGTATAAATTTTATCTTGTCGGAAAATATTCATTTTGTCAGGGAATATTCGTTCTGTCGAGAAATATTCGATTCGTACGACGGCGCCGAAATAACCAAATATTGGTGGACCCCCACAACGAATTATTGTCGGATATAGAAAGCGACATACGTAATCTTTCTATATAAATATAGTCAACGGTACTATCATTTTTAATTGTTAAAATAACCGATGGTAAAAGAATAGTAACATATGTTATTGCACAGTAGCACACGATATTGCACAGTATTTCATATTATTGAACTGATAAAGTGGCTATTGTACTATATTGACTTTATTGAACCAATAATTGTCACATGCATAATAATTTATACTATTTAGCTGATAATTGTCACAGTAGCATATGCACAGTTATTCACATTACTGAATTAATAATTGTCATTACACAGTAACGTGCTATTTTCTTATTTATTTTCAGCATTATTGTTATCTCTTTTATAATGTTGATTAAACTATGGTATTCTATCATTAGTTAATTTATCTATTTATCTAACTCAGAAAGCCAACTACACTGCATTTATAACAATTAGTCATAATAATGAATAATTATGAATTATTGTTGAATAATTGAATTGATAAAGTTATTTATTTTTATTATAATAAATTATATAAAGTTATTTATTTTTATATATAAAGTTAATTGATTTATATAAAGTTAGTTGTTTTATATATAAAGTAAATTGAATAGTATAGATTAAAGATAATCTTTAAATGAATGGTTTAGATTAAAGAAATCTTAAAAGAAGAAATGAGTGGTATAAATTAAACATTATCTTGAAATATACGGTTTAAATTAAATTAGGAAATCTTGGTTTATGATAAGATTTTTGACTATAAATAAATGTCTTAACTTAAGGATTTTTCATAAAAACTTCATTGCTTATTCTTTCTTTCACTCTCCAAATATTTCTTTGTATAAGTTCTCTTTGAGTGTGCTAAAGTCATCTTGAGTATTTGTGAAGATCTGTAAGTGTACGAGTACTGACCAAGTAAGTCTTTTAATAAAAGTTATATAAGTAACCACACACATCACACGGTATTTATAAATCTTCCTTTAGAATATTCATTTTGAAAAGCTTCATTTGGAAGATTTATTTTAAAATATTATCTTCTTAAAAAACTATATTGAAGTTATTCTACTTTATTCTATTAAATCACTTTTGATGATTTCATACGAATTGGCATACACCATGAAATTATATATGGTAGTTACTAGTTAAATTATAAAAATATAGGTTGATCAACTTCATATCCAGTCACGCGTTAAGGTAAGGGATACATTTTTCATCTTTCATTATTTAAACTTACTACGGTAAGAGATTATCATTATTTGATTCTCGAAAATAATATCGTTTCATTCTTACTTGTAAGATGTGTCATTTATTTCCATGTATTAATTTGTGGGAATAACCTGACTACGCGGACTACCGCATGTTTGGTGAATAACCTTTCGTATTCATTCCTTATTAATCTGTGGGAATAACCTGACTACGCGGACTACCGCATGTTTGGTGAATAACCTTTTATATTCATTCCTTATTAATCTCTGAGAATAACCTGACTACGCGGACTACCGCATGTTTGGTGAATTACTCTTTGTATTCATTTCTTATTTGTCTCTTGTTGGTAAAGTTTTCTGAAATGATTATATATTCTTTAATAGTTTGCGTTTCATCTAATATCATTTCAATTGAGCCTTCCTATTTTTCTAAATCTTTCTATTGAACCTTAACCGTTATTCTGAACTGTGGATCTTGAATATCATTCTTGAATTTGAGTCTACATCATATTGACAATTTGGACATTATTTGAATCTGCACAAAGAAAAATCATAAACTTTCGATATTTATTGATCATACTGTTTCTTCTGATTCATCATCTATATCACTGTTGTTATTCTAATCATCAAGAACCATGTTGTTGTGAATATATGTGGCCTAAGGCACAGATGATAGGATAAAGACGATATAATTGTTGTGTTTTTTAGGGCACGTGGTGAATGTTCACTTTGGCCAGGGGCAAAGAAGAACTATTGTTTGGTATGATTATGAACAAAGGCTGAATACTGGTATAATCATGATCACTGGTGATATTTTGAATATCTTTGGCCCGTAGTGCAAAGATGAACAGTTATTTGGTATGATTATGACCAAAGGCTAAATACTGGTATAATCATGATCGTTGGTGATATTTGAATATCTTTGGCCCGTAGTGCAAAGATGAACTGTTGTTTAATATGATTATGACCAAAGGCTGAATACTAGTATAATCATGACCGTTGGTTATATATTGAATATCTTTGGCCTGTAATGCAAAGATGAACTGTTGACTTGCATGATTATGACCAGGAACTGTGAAATTGTATTAACATGACCAGTGGTGTTTCAGGTGATAAAAGTTGATGACATTTTTCTTAAAAAGAGAAGCGAGTGGACATCATAATCTACATTATTTTTCTAATGGATCGCTCATTCCGCTACTATCATTGATCTGAACTTTGTTCTTGAATTTAATTGCAGTTCTTGATATAAAACTTATTGTCTATTATATTCAATTAAGAACTTAACTGTTGAAGGCTAATAATAATTTATTTGTCATTATTTTAGTCATGATATTTTCGTACTGGACTATTTGAGCTCACCATTTCCTTTTGTTCCATTATTTTTCAACAGGAGATGAGAGAGTAACTGAGTCTAGCCGGGGAATGGAGTGAAGGTACGAGGGATAGCTATAGTAGTCTTCATATATTGTAAATATGTGTGACAATAATAGTGAAGACTTATTTGTGTATTATCGAATTCTGTATTTTTGTGCTTTGCACTGTATTATAATAATTTTGTTGTAGTCTTTTGGCGTCTCAAATTGGGCTGTATAAGCTCAAATTTGGGGGCGTCACAAATAATCTATTCAACTATGAACCATAAAGAATACTTTAATACATCTCACGCATACTTTAATTTCATAACAAAAATAAATAGATTACAATATTAAAACCCTAAAGCAGCAAATTTCACAAATCATCTATAAACATATATATTCTTGTTATTCATATAAAACATGATGATCTTTATGGTTTTATACAAAACAACAATTATATATAAACTATGTATTTATAGTCTGAATTGTTACCTAGTGCTTGGTTATATTAATACATTTGAATATTCGAGTATCCTCAAGATCTTCCTTTCTATGACCCTATGTTGAATCTGGAGTGTGGTCTCTAAAGCACCCTTCTGAAAAAATATTTTTATATGTTTTTCTTAGGAAGAGAGAGAGAGAGAGTATATGCTATTTAGTCTTTACTCTGATTTAGAATAATAATCTCATTTATTTTCATATCTGATCAATGATATATTAATATCCTTATTGATCATTATCTTTCTAATAAAATTGATTCATATTAGGCTATGATGAGGATCCTAAGAGATTCCTATTCTTACTCCAATACTTATTTATATATTATTATCTAATAATAATAATAATATACTAAATAAATATTAATTACATTTAATTTCACTAAATAATTATAATTACATTTCAGTCTAGGAATTAATTTAAATAAACTCTTTACTAATAAACTGTAAATATTTATTCTATAGATGAACATAAATATTTTAGAATAAATATAATCCCAATATATTTAAACTAATTTCATAAGTTTATAATTTTTTTTCATTTGATCATAAATTGATTTAACAATTAAATTAATCATTTCAATAATAAATATTAAAATACTTAGCCAATATTCTATGATCAATAATAAATTATCTTATGAAAAATCTTATAAATCTTTTGACAATAATAACGTTTCTGATATTAATTAAATATATTAATTAACATTCTGAGGTATCAATTGACACAATATAATTTCACTCGTTGAAATATTAAATTAATAAATATAACAATATTAAGTCCATTATTATTTCAAAATTAAGAAACATTCACAAATTAGTATTTATATGAAAATATTTTATAAATAAAATATTATCACATGATCCGTTTAATGCACACCGTTAATGCACTAGTACTTTAATTAGAAGTCCAACTTCCATGATCAAGATAAATCATCTCTATTAAAATACTATAACCGACATGATAATATATCTAAATTATCATAGATTATAAACCATTATATCTTTACATATATATACATATGATTTATATATTCTGTGTATAATATTTATTTATACACATAAATCATAATATATATATAAATTTGAAGATTTATATAAACAAAATAAATGACAATTTAATGAATGACGAATGATATACTTTTATTAATAAATAAATGTCCAACATAAATAAACATTAAATAAATAAATATGATTTTTATAGAAAAAAATCCAATAGAAACAAGACGTTGTGATAATGAAGGCGCAACTTTGTCGATTGTAGACTTGTAGAATTAATGATGCTTCGAAGGGCAGCGAAAAGATGCAGTAAAGTTTGATTTTTGATGAATTCATTTCGTAATCTTAAGTTTGTGAGAGAGTATGTGTTTTTTTATGTAGAAATGTATAATTAGACACCATCTCCTGAAGAATGCAATAGTAATTCCCAAATTACTAATAATTTTCTTGTTTCACAAAACAAAGCTATTCAATGCTTGTTGCAAGGGCATGGTTTACTTTTATTAGGCCAGAATTTTGTGTTCAAATACTTCAGATCCAACACTACTAAAACCCATTGCAATTGTTGCATAATTTTTAAATAGGAATCAAATAAATAAACTATTATGACCAATAATGTATTGATTATTACTTCCTTGTTATGTTATTGAATTTTCATTACATAAGGTCTGTAAGCTAAAAGATGATCCAAAACAAACTTTAAAGATCAACTCAAGCTCCACCAAATTCAATTGTGATTCGGTTATTTCTATTGACAAAATAACAGAATTGATATTTTTATAAATAAAAGTGATAATTTTATAAGTTATTCTTATATAAATAAGAAATGAGTCTCACACTTACGTGAGAGAGCTTGTGGAATTCAAATGATAGTTTTTATAGTATTTTTTTAGTTTTTATTGCTACTTGCAATTGCACACAAGTTTAATTATTGAAGCATGATATATATCAAAAAATTAAAAATACAAGTTAAAATATAATTTTTTTATATAAAAAGAAGCCCCTTAATTTTAAAATTAAATTAATGTGAACACATAAATATAAATGTGGGGAAATATTTTTGTATCCCAAAATGATAAAAGACAAAATTCCAATTTTAACCCTAAACTTTAACCCTCAAATCAATTTGCACTCTAAAGTTTATTTTGAATTAAATGTACCTTATACTTTTAGCAAAAAAATAAAATACACACCCCCTATTATTTTCGGGTCAAATATCACCGAAATATATAAGTGTGTGAAATATTAAGAGTATTACTTTAGGCTTTCACATTACAGATAGTTCATATGAGGAAGCCAGAGATATGATATACATTTCACGTGAATATTTTGGTCAAAAAATGATGTAGAGTATGCATATGAAATTGTAGAGTGCAAATTGGATACTCTCCCTCTCCCTCTCTCCATTAATGTACACGGATACTCCATAACCAATAACTGTAATCTGCAGCTGACCTCCGCCGCTGTCCACTAGAAATTGCCATCCGCAACTTCATCCGTTATCTCTCTCATGTCTTAGAAATTCTCTCTAGCTTGCACATCCCTCTACTTTTGAGGGTTTTTTCTATGACAACCATCTTCAATTTCTCACTCTGGCAACAAAGTATTTATAAAACCATCATCTTCAAAAAAATGATTATGCTTTTACTGGGTACATGTATATATGTGTACATCTAGTTTTGTGTTAACAAAAAATTCTAACGGTTGTCAAATTTCTGTATATATGTAGGTTAGTTTCAAATTACTAGTCTCTTTTTTCATATTTAGTTTTTGATTTTGATTTGCCTACCAGGTTTATGGTAAAATGTCGAAACGAGTTCTTTTTGTCTAAACTGTTGATTTGTTATTTTCTCATAGGTGGAGTTTTCTGTTAACGGAGTCATAATTCTGGCATTTTTGTGGATTCTGATGGCGTTTCTACAGGTATCAATAGTCTAGCCTTTTTTCCTTTCTCTTTAGTTTGTTTTCTACTTGGTTCTATTTGATCATTGAAGTGAAATAGTTGTTTTACTTGGTTTTTCACGTGTCTAGAGTATATGATATCTCGAGTTTCTGCTCTTGTGTTGTACTATTCCAGAACTATTATGCTGCATTGCTTTGGACTAAATTAGTGCTAATGTCAATTTGTTTTTTAGTTTTCTTAAAAAGATGTTGAACATTTCTATTTTAATATCTTCGTAGTATGAATGTTGCTTGAGAGTACATTATGTAGATGCTAGCTTTTACCATGTTTGAGTGTGTTCCCACTTGTGACAAGTTCCATTATTGCTGAACTGCTTTTTAGAATTACACAGTAAATCAAACTAGTATGATTAAGATCTGGGAGGCTTTTCCTTTCATATTAAAATATGTGATTTGACTATCACTTAATCTTCTCTAATTTGATAATTGATTGTCTCGCTCTGTAGCTAATTAATATACAGCTCTATTCAATCTTTTGAGAGGACATCATTTCTCAATGTAGTTATCTAGACTAGGAAAAAGAGAATGATGAAGCAGGGATAATTAGAAGATCATAGACCTTTTACCCACTATGTGCGTTTCTGATATTCTTACTGTAGTATACTAAATAATCCCAGCTATGGGATATAATAAAACCACCCAATGGCCGTCAATAGTTTGGAAGCACCAGTGGGATAGTTTGGACTCATTTCATGGGGAACAGCTAGGCATTCAAGTCTATCCAAGTCCATATCTACTTGTAGTGTAAGATTATATGCTCTGTTCTAAAAATCCCCGCCTAGGTCCGATTAATCCCCGCCTAGGCGCTAGGCTCCCCCCTGGCGCCACGCCTAGGCCGCCTAGCGCCTAGCCTATGTCCAAGGAGGAAAAAAAATTCCTCTAGAAAATTATACGAGACTGGGTGGGCAAGACGGATAAATTAGACGAGGCATAAGCGGAAAATTTAGGGCTGCAATTTTTTTTTTTAATTTTAATAACTAAGCTACAAAACAACGTCGTAGAAATAGATGAATAATTTGAGGGCTGTTCGAGACTAACTTGGGAAGCGATTAGTGAAGCATTCGAAGCGGATAGCGTGCTATAACCTAAGAGAAATAATAGAAATGAGTAAGATAACTCCATGAAGAAATTTTTTTGTCTGATGATGACAGAGTATGAGTGTGAGCCCGATGGAGACATTATCTTGGAGGGATATGAAAAAGAAGAGTTAGAGAGAGCTATAGAGGGATATAAAGATGATGACTATTAGTTTGTATTTTTTATTATTTATTTGTGTTTGAACTTTAAACAATTGCATGTTTCTGTTTGAACTTTAAGTAAAGACCTTTATTATAGATTGTTTTCTTTTATATTATTGTTTTATTTGAATAAATGTAAGATAAAATATTAAAATTGACTTAAAATAAAAAATTCCGCCTAGGCCCCGCCCAGGCCCCGCCTAGGCTCCCTAGGCGCTAGGCCCCCCTGGCCGCCCGCCTCCCGCCTGGCGCCTTTTAGAACCTTGATTATATGTGCTTAAATATATCCATGCGTACATCTTTTGAATGTAAATTAAAGGTCTGACTTCCTTAGGGACAACTTAGCCAACCCTCTTTGATAGGATTTTCCTGAACGTCTATGCTTGGTATATTATCTTTTTGAGATGATAAAAGAGCCGCTTCAAGATTTAAGAAGTGCGAAGGAGGTTTATTTAAGGCGGCTATGCTATGGAAATGATGGAGTTTGTAGAGAACAACTACGTCTTAGCAAAGACGCTTTTAATAGTTTGTGTAAAAAAAAAATTGAAATTGGAGGGTTGCGTGAGACACGTCGTGTTATGATTAAAGAAGCCGTGGCGACTTTCTTACATATCCTTAGCCATAATTTGAAGAATCGTCTAGTGAGCTTTCAATTTATGCACTCGATGGAGACTGTTAGTCGATAGTTTAATGCAGTTTTAAAGGCTGTTATCAAATTAGGAAAATATTATTTGGTCCAATCTAATAAAAAAAGTGAAGGTTTTGAAGATGAGAAATGGGATTGGTTTGACTTAATTAAATATAGTTTAGTGTTTTTAACTATTTAATGATATTTTATATTGATACTAACAATTACCTTACTTTTCTTAGGGTTGTCTAGGAGCGTTAGATACCAAAATAGGAAAATTTTATTGCAACTAATGTTTTGGAAGTTTGTTCTCATAACTTGAAGTTCACCTACATTTTATCCGGTTGGGAAGGATCCGCTGCGATGGTAGAATTCTAAGAGATGCATTGATAAGACACGACCCCTTGATTGTACCCAATGGTGCGTATGCTTATCTTGTTTTAAGTAACACACAAAGGTTATATCTTTTGAGAAAAACTAACACATTCTCTCTTATAGGAAAATACTATCTAGTTGATGCAGAGTATACGAATAGGCCTGGTTTCTTAGCTCCATATAGAGGTACTCGTTATCATCTTAACGAGTGGTCAACTAGAGGCAACAATCCGCAAACATACAAGGAATTATTTAATATTCATCATTCAACTGCAAAAAATGTAATAGAAAGAGCTTTTGGGTTATTAAAGAAACGATGAGCCATCCTTAGATCTACTTCATTTTTTTGTGTGAAGACTCAAATTAATATTGTAAGTGCATGTGTCATCCTCCACAATCATGTACAGGATGAGCAACCAGATGATCCGTTAGATGAAGTGGAAGCTGAATTACGTGTTGAACATCCCGAAGATATAGTTCAAGATCAAATGGATGATAATGGTGAATGCAATGGATTAGTGAACAACAATGATGCAACTACTCTGGCAAATGCAAATAGAATGAAGATAGTGCGGGCGACCAATGAATGGACGCAAATGAGGGATGTACTAGCCAATCAATGTTTGTAGATTACCAAAATAGATGAGGCCAAGCATAATATTTATTTTTTAGTACTTTTTACTTTTTTCTAGTCAAATTTGGTATTGAATGACTTGCAAATAGAATGGAAAAAAATTATTGTCTTAGAATGATTATTAATTGTGATTTACTTTATATGGATGAATTTCTTTATAATGGATACTAGTTGTGCTTTATTTTATATGGATATATTTAATTATGTTGAATTTTTAATATTGAAAGCAATACAAAAATAATAACTATCCAAACAATAGTTTTTAAATTCTAATACAAATACAATATGTTAACCAAACAATAGAGTTATTGTTTTTTGATTTTGTAAATCAATAAATTATAATTCGACAGAGTTACAAGTCAAATTGAATTCCAAAACAAATTATCCACCTAAATCCTTATAATGAAAGGATTTGGTTGCTTTAGAATGACTACTAGTGTGCTTTACTTTATATGGATAAATTTCATTATGTTGACTTTTTAGTATTAAAAAACAATACGAAAACAATAACTATGCAAACAATACTTCTTAAATTCTAAAAAAATATAATATGAATTCAATATATTAACCAAACAATAGACTTCTTGTGTTTTAGTATTTGAATTCAATGAATTAAATTCCATAGATTTACAATTCTAATTGAATTCCAAAACTATTTATCTAAACACACCCTTAGTGTTCTCACTAGTCCATAGGAACTTTTAGGCAAAACATTTTTCAAACAAGCTAAAGCATATACTGAAGAGTATTTTCAAAGTTATTGTATTTCCTTTTCATTTGCTTCTTTCTCAATTAAACACTTTTGTTGCTAGTTCCAAGTTTCTTATTTCCCACTGAGTCCTTCATTAATCTACTGCCTTTGTGACGTCTTTGACGGTTTTAGTCCATGTTTACAAATTTGACCTTAATTTAGTCAATTTTGATTTTATCTTTCAGGAAGTATTGAAGAGTTATGTTGTTGAATAAAACTTTTGCATCTAACTGAGACGGGACATGTTGGTTAGCGGAAGAGCCATATACCAAGAGTGCCAGCCCTCATATTCTCACAGAAAAACAGTAGGATTTCCCCCATTCTTCAACCATTACCTTGTGGCCAAGAAAGGAAAAAAAATTGAAAGTAAGAAAGAAAAGGTGACAATGATATTCCATGTAGAACATACTTAAAATGCATTAATAGAGTACGATCTTGATCATAAATGCTAATATTCTAAATGGTATTAGATTTTCTAATACATCTTTAAATTCATAGTTTCTCTTTACTTATTTTATTTAGTGATTGATGAATAATTTTTAGCAATTTAATTGTAGTCAAATTAGATAGTTTATGTGGCTTACATAACTATTTTTGATGTTTGGGGGATTCTGTGGTACTATGAGGATCTGTAGAGTGGTGGTTGTTTGTTGTAGTAATGCTGATATGTTGGTCTTTTGTGATTTGATGTCTGATGCTTGTATTGGAGCTGGAGTATTTATAGCTGCAGCTTTTGAGAGTCATTTGTCAAGTTTTGTTAGTGGAGTTTTGGTGATTTTAGTTTTATCCCAGGGTTTAATGCCCCTTTTTGGAGTCTGTATAGTCTACATGAATTTTGATAGCATATAGTCATCTATTTAGCTAGAGTTGGTTAGCTGTAATTTCAGGGAGGTGGGAACAACCCTCTTATAAATGTGTAAATATTTGATTTATTTAATGAATGTCCCCTCACAGTTTTGGCACACGATTTCCAGACAAACCAGATTGTGTTGGACGAAAGAATCTCAATTAAATCTAAGCCAACCTACCATTGGAGGACTCCACTTCTCTACTGGGGCTTGATGGGAAGGAATAAGGCTGGATGAGTTGTGAGAGAAGGTTTTCTTAATGTGAAGTATGAGGTCAGTAGGTGAACTGAACAGTTGACACTTCTGAAAATCTTTTTTATTTGTTTATATCCCTATATACCTATTCTATTAATGCTGAAGGTATTGAAAATGTGGTCAATAATCTATGTACACATGCTTGTATGGCTGTTAAGGAGAAGTTAAACCATTTACTTTAGTCAATAGATGCCTTGGAGTTGAATGTTCCTATCCATTGCTGGTCAAGTCTGAGCAAATGGGCAATTAAGAAAGAGTTATTCTGTTTGTTCTCTTGTGCTTCTTCATTTCAGAAAGTGCAAAAAGCATCTTCGATGATGCTTCTCTCTTTAAAAACTGATTTAAGAGGAAACACATCCCTATGAAGCTTCAGTGATCCGAGATTTTTTCCTTGTCTACATGGTAACATATTACATCAACTGATAAAAGTACTCAATAATATCTTCATATAGATATAAAACATCAAATCATTGTGGAACATGCCCGAATCAATTTGATATGTAAACCATGATACATAAAATGAGTGGATGTGTAGTATTTTTTATAATTATTTTGATTTGAGTGCTTATTACCATGTCTTTTAGTGTAAATGTCTGCTTGTAACTTGAAGCAATTGCAATACTGTAGATATTGGATATTATTGTATGAGTTAAAAAGGCGTCGAGTGTGCTGGAAGCTGAAAGAGAAAGTAATGGAAGATCGTTGTTCTGTCAATAGTCCCAGAAGGATTCTCAGTTTCTCTAAAAATAGGAGGGCAACAGTGTTTTTCCCTGATTCAGATGAAAAAGCTTCTGGTTTCAGTGTTTCAGGAGAGTGCAGTCCAAAGCCTTCAGAAGTTTATGGGTTTGTAGAGTCCATTACAACAGTTGTTGCTACAGGTAACCTGCATCTCTTTTTTTCTTTATATATAATTATTATAGAATACTTGGTAAGTGTTCTCCAGGAAATGCATCTATGGGTTATTAGAAGAGATATAATATTTCCTTTTCAGATTCATGTATAAGTTTGGTTGTATAGCTGATCTTACTTGAAGAGTATACTTTATATAACTGATACACTTGTCTTGGGATATGAGGACACTTCAGGCATGACATGAAACTTGCAATGACAAACAACTTGAAGCCATAGCTATTCACTTATATTACTTTATATGATGACTTGCTTTTTTATTTGAGTCGATTCAATTGAATTTTCTTGTAACTAGTAAGTTGGAAAATTGAAATAGCCGAACAAATCTCTAGGCTTAGGGTTACTAAAGAATTTGTTTACCGGCAAGCAGTAAGATATATGATGTCATATTTAGTTTTTTGTACTTGCTAAAAATTAAAAAAAAATTAAAAATACATTATAAAAAGTTGGGTCGCATATGTTCCTGAGCATTGGTTAGACTGTTGGAATCTACGACTATTCTAGCAGGTTGGTAAGATACCCCGTGCTTTCCTATATTCGCATGAGTTACTATTTTTTTCCATAAATATACATCTTTGTGTCCACTCAAACAATACCTATGAATTTATTGATAGGATAACTTCAGTCTCATGTCTGAGTGGTTCAATATTGATCAGAGGAAATAGTTGTAAATGAAAATTGGATAAGGAAGACACTTCAATGCGTATAACATTGACAATAACCTATAGTCTATTACAAGGATTTTGAACTTTGGAATCTGGAAAATAGACTGCTTCTCAGATAAGTCATTTAGATAATATGACTAGTATATAAAATGTCACGCAGATAACATTTGAAAAGACAATTCATATAAGTTGTTAATATTCTTATTGGTATTTCGCCCGTTCTAGGTATTGGGCATTAGCAGTGCCAACTTATGCTATGGTGACTGTACTATTAGCAGTTGGATTTTACGTTGGTCTCAACTTTATGGCGACCTCCTCCAACTTCGTTCAACACAATGTTTGGTGAGGCTTAATCTTCTTCAACTCTTTCCCTTTATTGTTATGTATAATGTACATTAAGTTATGAAAACATTTGCAAGATGGGTTGACATACTAGTAACTAAACTGTTACACTAATAATTTATCTTGATTTGCTCTTTTTAGATTTTGGTAGATGAATACAGTAGAAAACCTGTACGCTTGGTCCCTTCACTGGAAAATGATGAGCCACCTATTCAACCAATTGTTCGATATTGGCATCAACCATATCAACAACGTCATGTTCAACGATTTGAAATGACAATAGCCCCTCGCACTTCCCACTCACCCCTTGGTACAGTCATTTTGCCCGAGTAATTTAGGGCATGAGCTTCTTATGGGGATATTTATGTAAACTTAAATGTATGAAAAATGTGAATGCTTGTCTCTGTATCTTTTGGTGTAGTTTTAAACTTGATCAAGCTAAGTGAATTTTCTTAGACAGTTGATAATGTTCATTTTCTTTTTGGTATGAAATGGATATTATTCGGTTTTGATAAAATGGGAAAAGTTTACGTTGAGGTCTAGGTTTTCAATTGATGCTGACAGAAAGACCAGTGGTGTTGGATTCTACATGCTCAACCAAGTATCCTCTCTTAATATGGGAAATAAGTTTTTGCAGTGTAATGTACAACTATGAGATCATAATGTACAATTGGATACAGCATCAATTAATTTACAAAAGCCGGTTTAGTTGCTATCTATAGCCTGTTTTTTTGGCCCATTTTTTACTTTTCTCCTTAAGTTTTAGTAGGACTGACAACGGGGTGGGTATGGTCAAGGGAATTCCTTTCCATACTCGTCCCGTCAATTATACAGTTATCCTCTGAATTCAACTCTGTGACGCTCCCAAGTTCGGGTCCCTCGAACTTGAGATTTGGTGCTTATGATACTATTTCACCCTATCATCACATCCATTCATTTCTGAATAAAATAACTTATTTATAATATTATATAACTATCTCATGTTTACAAACTTTTAAATAATACAAAACATATACAATCTGTTCTATTTCAACATATTACATTTACGAAGACTTTATAGCTATACAATCATTGTTTGCTAGCATTTTCCTTTCCTTTATCCGCTCCTGACCCCCCAGCCTATTTGGGCTTAGCTGAAATATCATATTAAAGCAAGGATAAGCATAAAATAGCTCAGCAAGTACATAATCAAATAATGACATGATATTTCTGAATAATGAAATGAAATCTGATGTAATAAGGTTGTGACGTTAATAGTTCTGGAAATGAACTTGAGAATATAACATGAAACTTTGCATGATTAATTTGAAAACATGAACTTGCTAGCTGTACGGTTACAAGACCAAGAACATGTTAAGAACAATACCAATCACAAAAATTAATACTGTCCAAGTCAGTTATAAAAATACATTTCTTTTCAGATGTGTACTTTAGGTGATTAGCCTATCGTACATTTGCATTGTGCACAACATAAACATCTAACGATACAACCACGCCATAAATTTACATTTTCTTTTACATTTACCCCATTTTTATCAAGGTTGTTCTATTACAGCATTTCGTAGATTCCGCACCACAACAATATAGATTGGAGAACATAACAATGAATATATGACTTCAATATGAATTATCACATATGTCTAGCCGAATCGAAAATGACATAGACCTTTCTCAAAATAGTTCAGTAAAGAATGAACTTCAAATGATGTACATGAATACATAACGCATATAACTGCTCAATGAACTATAAATAGGAGTTCTAATAGAACACTTGTCTTTATCCTCGTTTATGCTTACAGTTAATATATTATCCCGTTTATGACCTACACAATCATAACGTGGTCCATGCATTAGTTGTATGTATTTACATGATTTACCTTGACATACAAACTATTATTTTCCTTTACATGCTATTTTTGGCCCATTTTTACACAACTTGATTCTAACACTTAATTTAGCACATATAACACATATATGACTTGTCTAGGCCTTCAAAAATGTTAAAAGTTTCCAAATGACTTTACTTTCCCAAAAACTCAATTTTAGGTGCCGATGGACGTTTTTAAGCGTTTAAAACTCACATTTGTCGCCATAAACACCAAATGACTTCTAAAACAACACTAACATGTGTATTTACATAAAACTTAGTTGTTTAGCTTCTTTTTACTTTTAATTACCCAAAATGGCCAAAACTAACACATTAGTGGAATTTTGCCAACTTTTCAAAACTTAACCTTAAACCTTCCTTAAGTTCTTAAACTCTACACCACATATACATTAACATATGCTCATATAGCAACTTTATAAGTTCATATCACTTCTATATGTAACTTCCAAAATACTTTACAGATAATGATTTGGTTTACATGCAAAGTATAGCCTAATAATGTAATTTTTCTACACAAGTCATGCTTTTAAACCATTAGATATCTTATGATGCTATCTAGCATGAATTTTCACACGTATCAAACATATTCAACACTTTCAACTAGGGTTTTACCAAAACTTCTAACAAATAACACATGATCCATCACTAAATCATGGTTGGTAACTTGAATACATGCATGAATAGTCAATCACCTTTGTAATACAACAATGGTTGATAACTTGAATACATGCATGAATAGTCCATCACCTTTGTAATACAACTCATATGCTTAGGGTTTCTTAATAGTCCAACCATATAGCAGATAACTTACATAATCAACACTTATATACATAGATATATGCATGGCTATGCATGTTCTTGAATTTAAACACATAAATAGAGAGTTTTAAAGCTATAACTCTTTTATACCTTCTATGAGCTCTTGTAATGACCGAGAAAATTACGAATCCAATTTTTTATTTATTTAATTATATCCATAAGAAAATATGAGGTATGAAGTATGTGTGTATGAGTTAAGTTGTATGATGAGAGGTATTAAATTAGTTAATTAAATTAATTAACTAAAGAAGGAAAAAGATTGCAATAGAAGCTTATGTGATGAAATCACAAAGCTTGAATGTTGGCCTTGTATGACAATTAAGAAGTTTTATAATGAACAAGTTAATTACTTGTATGAATAATGAGAAAGAAGAAGCAAGTGAATTATTAAAGATAACCCTAATGTGGGAATAATTGTTTGTGTATGGTTAACTATATTATAAACCCAATTTGATGATAGGGGTTAGCGAATGAATTAATTTAATCAAGTCCAATGTACTTGTATTAATATGTATTAGGGTTTCATTAAAACAAACCCAAGAATTTGCAATTAATAGTGTAATTTAATAAAGGAGTCCAATGGACTTATAAATAGCAAATCTAATTGGATTATAATTTAAATCCAAATGAGTTGTTAAACTAGGTCAATTAAGTTTACCTAGTAGCCCATGTAATTAATTTAATTACTAATCCATGTAATTTATTAAACAAACTCAATGCTTATTTTAATTAAATGTAGCATAGTTATGTAAATGTTAGCCCAATGTGCGATATAAATTGAGCCCAAGCAATTTAATTGAATGAGCCCAATAGAAGTTAATTCTAAGGTCTAAAGTGGAGCCCAATAAGCTTGTATAGGTAAATATGTATACATATATTGGTGTATATATATATGAATACTTATATAATTATATAAGACTTAAAAATAAAGTCAAATTGGATAAATAATTAGTCAATCCCGAATTTTGGGGCCCACATGGATATAAAGCTAGCTTGTTGGTTGATTTTGGAGTGTAAAGTGGTGCAAGTAACCCCCAACCACCCTAGTCAATCAAAGGGTCAATCAAAAACTCCATCAAGTGGTCATTCCATGCATAGTGTAGACACCCAAATTTTGCACTTGTGTACTAACCCTGACAGGAGGGCAAAATCGTCAATTGACCTGACATACGAAAAGGAGAGGTGGGCGCCAACACGCAGTTCCCACCACGACTTACGATCAAGGCTGTCAAACGCAAAACGAGAGTTGAGTCGTTTGAGGCGAGACCTACGGGCAATCCAGACGAAGCCCGATGCGATCGCCAAAGAAGGCCAAGGACCATGGCGATTACAGCATTAGGAGGGGGTCTCGATGCCGGGAAACCATTCCCAGAAATGATTTATGTATCAAGAAACAGCCTTCCAAAATAATACAGCAGAAATTGGCGAATTAAGACCGCGTGACACGAAATTCGAGAAAAATGAGCCGGACAGCCGCGGATGCAATCGCGGCCACCGACAAAGGGGGCAGGCTCGCGGCTCGAGGGCGGCACACGGCAGCCGAGGCGACGGCTCAGACGGCCACAGCAGGCCCAGCCGCAGATGCATCTGCGGCTGCCTGCTGAACCAGTATACATCGTCATTTTCCACTCGAGAAGAAGAAAGGAAGGAAAAAAAAGAAAGAAAATAGAGAGAGAGAGAGCGCGCGGGAGGAGAGAGAGAGTTCGGATCTTGGCTAGATTCAAGCAATAGATTCATTTTGTTGTGCTAATTAGTTTAGTGATCTTGTGGTGTAATCCAATTTGTGATATAAGAAGCTTGAACCGGCGTTTTGTAAGGTGAAAAAGATGTTTGTTTGGGTTTTATTTGTTTGTATTGTTAGTGTAGCATTGTGATTGGTTTATTTGATATAGTTGTTGTTGTAAATGGTGATGATCCGTGGATTAGGTGTCGTTAGCGAGGGTTCCATCGGAACGTAATTCCTCCTAACGCCCCGATGACATCCGTACGGTGATTTTTCGTTCGTTATAGAAATGAGTAATGCGTAGTGTTGAGTTGGTGATATTTGGGTTATATAATGTGATAGCAAATGTCTAAATCTTGTTAGATTTGGTTTAGTATTGGTTGGGCTGTGATTGGATGATTGTGAGCCTAGGGAGGAGATCCTAGTGATCGAATCCCGATGATGGACGTTTTGGTATATGTAATCGTGGCATAGGGTCCATGGCGGTGTATTTGCAATATCGGGCCTTAACGCGATATTAATCGTGATCGGGTTAAGGCCCCGTAATAATAATAAAGTATGTGATTGTGGGTGTTTGGGGTTGTCGGGATGGCTCACATGCCCATGGATAGCCCCGACACGTTGTGAGTGTTTGTTTTAATTTACGACACAAAAAATGGTTTTCCAAAATAAGGCAAACGATGAAGATTTTATAAAAGTGATCAAATTAGGATATTAGATGCACGAGGTTAAAAAATTAAGAGTTTTGACGAACTTTGATTCCGGTTTGATGAAAAAGCTCCAATGGATTTTGAAATATCATACAAAATGATTTCGTAAATATGAATAAACGTTTTCATTAAACTTTGTGCATAGGGTGAAAGAGTTCTAGAAGTTGCCTTCATTTTATTCGATTTATTATTAGAGGGCAATGTATAGTCTTGATACCTATTTGACAAAAGTTTAAAAACTCTGTTTTCTATAAACGACATCTAATAAAACCCTCATCGCTTTAAAAAGTAAAATTAATCTTTATTATGAAACAAAGCCTTGTCATTTGGGTCAAAAGACATATAAAACGTTTTCCAGATAAACACATTTGCCATATAAAATAAAAGCAAACTTTTTATGCAAAACTCACCACAAACCTCCATTTAGGCACACACACACACACGCAACTCACACATCTTTAGGATTTTAAAAGGATAGGAAAACATCGAGATTGCGGTAACCGTGTTTCACGGAAGTCGGGGGGTGCCTAACACCTTCCCCTCGCTTAAGCAAGCCCCCGAACTCTATGAATCTCGGGTCGCGAACCAATTAATTCACATATGAGCCAGCAATTACGAAAATAAAATTCGGATGAGTTGGTACATCCATTTCAAACATACCAACTGGCGACTTTGGTCAATTGGCTCATAAAAAATCGATCTTTCAAAACCCCGTCGACATTAAGCCGACCCTTTTCAAAATTACATCTTAAATCCAAAGGCTAAAATTGGAAAGGGCATTTTAATATTAAAAAAACGAAACGACGAAAATCCCGGCGTCGACAGCTGGCGACTCCGCTGGGGACAGTAGAGGGCTTAAGCCGCGTTAAAATCTCGATGTTTTCTTATCCTTTAAAAATCTAAAAATATGTGGTTGCGTTGCTTGCGTTAATTTGCTTTTTTTTTTTTTTTTTTTTTTTTTTGCGTGTATGTGAATGGTGTGATTGCGATTTCTTTTCAAAAGCTTTACTTTATTAGCATCATATGCATACGGTGGGGAACGATGAATGAATGATGAATGTATGTTGAGCAGTTTCTCCTCCTGAGGCAAACCCATCGGATGTGGATTACTGGACTCAAAGGGTTGCTCCCTGGTGAGGCTCAGGAAAAGCATCCACTCAGATCCAATCCAATTGAAATATCGAATTCATTCCCTTCGAGTATGTTGCGAAGATCTGGGAACCTTCATGCCAAAAAGTCCGCGAGAGTAACTTAGGGTAGGTCAGCCTCAGATAAACCCGTCGCGTGAAAAGTCTCTTCATACCCTTTTTACACTTTACGCGCGTAATATTATACTGTAGTCAATCATTTTTGTACCAACCACTTCTGTCCAAATAAAAGTACTAACCTCTGTTTTACAGGGACAACTTGGAGAGCATCCTAAATTGCACAGTGTCATTACTTTGGTTAAAATAAAGGGATACTGACCCCGTTTTGCAGAAAAAAATTACAAAACCTAAAAATACAAAAATATTTGCTTTAGCATGCGCCAATGTCATTTCCCCAAAACTAAACTTGGGTCATTTCATTTGTAGGATTGCTCCCCAAACCCGTCTCCGATCCAAGAAAGCCAGAGAATCAACAGTCGAAATGGCTGAGAACCCTAATCCTGACCTGGCTCCCGTATCTCGGGAAGAGTTCAATTCTATGAGAAATCAAATGACAGAGCTGACCATGTTGCTCAAAGAGCATTTTAAGCTAAAATCAGGGCCACAACCCGAGGACCAGCCGGGGCCATCATCTCAAGGGAACGTAATGACCCCAGAAACTCCAAAAGTTGAGCTGCCAAAGCAAGTCATTATCATCCCAGAGGACGAGGTTGCCAGCGGTGTTAGTAAGAAGATAAAGCAGATGGAAGAGGCCATCAAAACTATGAAGGGGATTGGGTCATATGGCAGTGTAAACTACTCCGATTTGTGCATATTTCCGGGAACCAGATATCCCGAGAAATTCAAACTCCCCGAATTTGAAAAGTATAACGGGTCGGGCGATCCGTACACGCATCTGAAAGTATACATCGGAGAGCTAGGGGGATATGCTGAGGACGAATCATTGAGAATGCAACTGTTCCAGAAAAGCCTGACAGGGGAGGCTAGAACATGGTACGCTAGGTTGGACAATGCTAAGATTCACAATTGGGAGGAGCTGGCCCATACCATCCTAACGCAGTACAGCTTTCAATCCCAGATGGCCCCGGACCGATACCAGATGACTAAGATCAGAAAACAGACCAATGAATCCTTCAGAGACTATGCTCAACGGTGGAGGAGGATGGCAGCCCAAGTGAACCCACCCATGAGTGAGGCAGAGATGGTTATGACATTCATTGATATCCAGGAGGCTCCTTATTATGAAAGATTAATGGCGGGAATAGGAAAGCCTTTTGCGGAGATGATCAAACATGGGGAAATGGTTGAGATGGGATTGAAGTCAGGAAAGATCCGAGATTTCACAGCTCTTGAAGCTGTTGCTGAGCAAATCCAGAGTGGAAACTATGGCAGTTCTTCCCGGAAACCCCATAAGAGAAAGGAAGAGGATGTATCCCTAGTATTGCAAGGGCTATCTGGAAAGGCAATGACCAGCCCCCCGATCCGCATGCAAAGAAATGAGGCCCCGCGTCCATCAAATTTCAGCAATCAAAGATATGAGGGGCGCAGAAAATTCGAAAAGCCACAAGAAAGGGAGTTCACCCCATTGGGGGATTCGTTGGAACAAATATTGGCCATGTTGGTAGGCCAGAAAAAGATTACAGAGCTGGCACCTCCGTCGGACCCGAAGGGCAAGAGATATGACCCTAGCAAGAGATGCGCCTATCACTCGGCATCCCCGGGGCATGACACCCAGGAGTGCTGGTCACTAAAACACAAAATCCAGAACATGATTGACAGCGGAGAGATCGTGGTGGAGCAACCAGAACCCCCAAACGTAAAGGCCAACCCTTTCCCGAGCACAATGGGGGAGGCGTGAACGTAGTGGAAGTCGGTGGGGCGGAAGGTCCCTTGAAATTGAAGTACATAAGAAAGATAGAAGAAGAGATTGCTATGACCCATGCCCAGGAGGGTGCGCAAAATGAGTCTATCAAGTTGGTTGGGGCATTTCAAAGTACCAAAAGGGAGCCTATCCGGTTGTCGGCCCCAAGACCCCTCGTTATAGCAGTCAGGTCACAATCGCCAATTACCAGTCTGAAGGCGGTCCCGTGGAATTACGGGGGGAAGACCGAGGAGGGAGACCAGTTGTGCATCAGTCAGCTCTAAGGGAAATCCATTGTACTTACCAAGGCGGGTTTTTGAGAAAACGAAAAGGGAAAACGGGAAAATATCGGAGGAAAAAGCATTGGAATTTTGGGAAAAAATGAATCACGGCAAGGCAAGTGTGGTTAAGGCATTGGAGATGCAGCCACCCCTGACATCCATCTTAGACTTGGTATTGGCGTCTAATGATCATCATCAGGTGTTAAGCAAAGTCCTGGAAGAGGCTCATGTCCCCAAATCAATTAATACAGAGAGATTCGGCCACTTGGTGGGCCACCTGTTGGACAGCAATGTGATATCATTCACCGACAACGATATCCCCGAAGAAGGGAGGGGGCACCGGAGGCCATTACACATTGCGGTCATCTCCTCCGGATATGTGATGAACGGAGTCTTGATTGATGGTGGGTCAGCCCTGAATATTTGCCCATATAGCACTCTGGAGAAGATGAAGATCAACCCTAAGCGCCTGCGGGCCAGCCAAGTGGTGGTGAAGGCGTTTGACGGATCTAGAAAGGATACGGTGGGAGAGATTGAGCTGCCGGTGGATATCGGGCCTTATACTTTTGACATTTCTTTTCAAGTGCTGGATATCACGGCCAGTTCCAACATGCTGCTAGGGAGGCCCTGGATTCATATGGCCGGAGCAGTTCCCTCCACCCTGCATCAACAAATAAAGTTTATCGTGGAGGGGCACTTGGTAACAATTGCAGCAGAATCTGACTACCCTGTTCCTTCTGTAAAGGGCATGCCGGTGATCCATGTGGACGAATCGGCCGAACTAATCAGCTATCAGGCGTTTGAAATTAGCACCTCTCAGTACAAGCAGTTGGGAGCTTCGGAGTCAAAGCCTAAAATATCTCCCGAGCTCACCTTCGTTGCCCGGGAAATGATGGCGATGAACTTCCAGTCGGGGCAAGGGCTGGGCAAGAGCAGCCAAGGAATCACCGAGCCCGTCCAGATACCATCACAGGCGGGCAAGGCAGGGTTAGGATATCGCGGAGGTGCAAGATCGAAGAGCTCATACAAGGAAGTTCCCGTGCGGATAACCGGAGTCCCGATCCCGAGAACCAATGATGAACACTCCCCAAGGGCAGTCAGGCCCACATCTGAAGCAGAGGGTAAGGTGGAGGTTCCCCCAATCAAGGGAGTGGCCCAGCAGTTGGATTTCTTACAGGAAATTATGGAACAGTTCGAGAAAAAGTGCCATCTCCCAGGACAGTCGGGCCCCAGTGGAAAGGGAAAGGAGGAAATGACGGAAAGCAAGCAGATCACGTCATTTATCAATTGGGCCGGGTTAGAAGTGCCCGAGGAGAATGTAAATGACAGTCGAAGCCAAGTCGCCGCAATCATTGAAGAGGTGCCAGATGCAGAAACCCCCTCCATCACTAGCTCTAAAACCGAAGTGATCCCCAGGAATTGGACTGTGCAGCCAGTAGTATCCAGAAAAGGGTAAATGCAGGAGTGTCCGGAAATCTTGTCCAGTAGGGGGATCAAGGGGTTTTTAAGACGGTGTTTTTGTTTTATGTATCTGCACGTCTATTTCATATTTTGTCATGATTATTGAAAAGGAGGTCATGTACTTAATGTTTATATATATGACAAATATTTTTGTTTCATGTCAGGTGTACTGATTTGAGTCATTCTAGCCTAACAAACGATTTTCCAAATTTGAAAGACGATTATGATTTTGATATAGAACTGGATTTCGATTTAATGGGAATTGAGCAGGACGAAGCAGATGATGACGATGCTCCCGACGAGATCAAAGAGTGGGTCGAGGACAAACCCAAACCCAACCTAGAGCAAACCATTACCATCAACATAGGAACCCCGGAAAATCACAAAGAGCTGAAAATTGGGGCAGACTTAACTCCCAACCAAAAAGCAGAAGTAGCTGAGTTGTTGAGCCAATATGAGGATGTGTTTGCCTGGTCACACGAAGACATGGTCGGTTTATCCACGGATATTGTGGTACATCGATTGCCTATCAAGGAGGGTTTCATGCCAGTTAAGCAGAAGCTGAGAAAATTAAAACCGGAGTGGAGCTTAAAAGTGAAGGAAGAGATAGTCAAGCAATTCAAGGCTGGGATCATCATGGTGTCTACTTACCCAGAATGGCTTTCCAATATAGTCCCCGTGGCGAAGCCTGGAGGAAAGGTGAGAGTGTGCGTGGATTATAGGGATCTGAACAAGGCCAGTCTTAAGGATAACTTCCCAGTGCCTTTCATACACATCTTGGTGGATAACACGGCTCAGTATGAAATGTATTCATTTGTCGATTGTTTCGCGGGGTATCACCAGATAATGGTGGCGGAAGAGGATCGAGAAAAGACTGCCTTCATCACCCCCTGGGGCACGTTTTGTTATAGACGACTTGCTTTCGGCCTCACAAATGCAGGAGCCATTTATCAGAGGGCCATGATGGCCCTATTCCACGACATGATGCACAAGGAGATAGAGGTTTACGTGGATGACATTATTGTGAAATCGAGGGCGGAATCTGACCATGTGACTCACCTTAAGAAGCTATTTGAGCGGCTCAGGAAGTATAATTTGAAGCTCAATCCGGCCAAGTGTGCCTTCGGGGTTCAGTCAGGTAAGCTCCTTGGATTCTTGGTGAGCAATCGAGGCATCGAACTGGATCCGGCTAAGATCAGGGCCATTGTGGATATGCCAGCACCTCGTACAGAGAAAGAGATAAGGGGATTCTTGGGGAGGATAAACTTCATCAGTCGGTTCATATCCCATCTGACAACCACCTGCGAACCGATCTTTAAACTGTTAAGGAAAGATGCCTCCCGAGAGTGGAACAGTCAATGCCAAAAGGCCTTTCAGATTATTAAGAAGCAATTAACAGAAGCGCCAGTCCTGGTACCTCCAAAGGACGGGATTCCCTTTTTCCTGTATATATCCGTGAACGATATGGCGATGGGTTGTATGTTGGGGCAGAAAAATGAATTCGGCAAGGAGCATGCCATTTATTACCTCAGCAAGAGATTCAGCAGCTGTGAGCAGAATTACACACTGATTGAGAGAACATGTTGCGCCTTGGCATGGGCTGCTATGAGGTTACAACATTACCTTCATGGACACACTACCTATTTAATCTCACGAGTCGACCCCTTGAAGTATATATTTGAAAGGCCGATGTTGAATTGTCGATTGTCAAGGTGGCAGTTAATCCTACAGCAATTTGATATCCTCTATGTTACCCAGAAAGCCGTAAAGGGGATTGCGGATCAATTATCAGAGATGCCCACAGGGGGGATGGAGCCTTTAGAGACTTTCCTACCAGGTGAAGACATAATGTGGGTCCAACAGGCGAGGTGTGATGACGAAGGGCAGTTTTGGAAAATGTATTTCGACGGTGCTATGAATGCTGAAGGGGCTGGAGCTGGGGCGGTCCTAGTCTCCATTACGGGCGAGCAATACCCTGTTCTCACCAAATTACGGTTCAGTAACTCAAACAATACGGCTGAATATAAAGGATGTATATTGGGACTGAGATTCGCCCGCAATATGGGAGTGAAAAGATTAGCCGTGTTCGGAGATTCAGAATTAGTAATCAGACAGGCGACAGGGGTGTATGGCACCAAGGAGCTTCGGTTACTTCCATACCACCAGTGTGTAATCCGGTTGATGCAAGAATTTGAAGACATAGCTTTCTGACACATTCCCAGGGGGCGGAATGACTTTGCCGATGCATTGGCCACCCTAGTTTCGTTAGTCCACGTACTCAAAAACAAAGCCACTCCACAGATTGAAATAACAGTGCAAAATGCTCCCGCTTACGAAGAACATATATTGGAGTTATCAGAAGACATGGTTCAGCCAAATCGGCCCTGGTATCATGATATCTTGAAATACTTGAGGGATAGATCACTCCCCGACCAGGCGAACCGAACGGAAAGACAGAGAATCCAGAAGATGGCGATGAAATTCTATTTAAGCGGAGATTCCCTGTATAAGAGGGATGTAGGCTTGGGATTATTGTGATGTGTGGACGAAACTCAAGCACAGAAAATCATGGGCGAGGTGCACGGTGGAGTATGTGGGCCGCATATGAGTGGACCGATGTTGGCCAAGAAAATTCTGAGGACGGGGCATTTCTGGCTATCAATTAAGGCTGACTGTGACGATCATGTCAAGCAATGTTTCCAATGCCAAGCACACGGTAATGTGATGCATGCGCCTCCTAATGAACTATATTGTATGACTTCCCCTTGGCCTTTCTCCATGTGGGGTATGGATGTAATCGGACCCGTGGAGCCCAAGGCGAGCAACGGCCACCGGTTCATTTTCGTCATGATTGATTATTTCACTAAATTGGAAAGGGCATTTTAATATTAAAAAAACGAAACGACGAAAATCCCGGCGTCGACACATAGTAAGCAAGATTAAGCTCCTAATTGACTAGCATTGGTTGATTAGTAGATGTTAAGCAAGTCTAGGGAGGTTCTATAAATAGAATGCTCCATTCATTAGCTAGGTTTGTTAGTCATTTTGTAAGAACTCCAAGAGAGAATAGAGAGAGCATTCTAGAGAAAATAGAGAAGGCTCTTGAGAGTTGGTTTTTCACCAAGGAGATTACTAGAGACTTATCAAGGAGGAGTCACCAACAAAGTCTCTAGCCAAGAGTAGAAGAACATAAGGTTCAAAAGTGTTATATCTCATCTTTATTTCATTTTTGTAGGCTATATATGTTTTATATGGTCAAAATATGTTTTTAACCGATCAAAAGTGGTTTTGATGGTCTACAAGTCTTAAGCTATGATAAATTGGTAGATACATGGGTTGATATGCTTAAATCATGATTTGGTATGTGAGAAATGTATAAAAGTTGTAGAAATGTTCATAACACATTTTACCGGTAAAACCCTAACGATACATGTTGTGTTTGATGTTGTATTTTGAAATACACAAATTGGAAATTGGATTTTTATGGCTAGAAAGCTAGATCTAGGAGTTTTAAAGAAAAATCCTTTTGGAACCTTTCAAAAATATTGAATAACGAAGAAGTTATAGCTTTTACCGGAAAGGATGTCGTTTTTAAACCCTAGATGGTTCGATCCGTAATTTTCGTGTAAAACGTTTTCAAAAAGACGATCCAACCATGGAATATTGTAAAGCAAGAGGTTAGGAACACATCAACACTGATTTGGTGTCATTTGGATGTGTAGATTTTATTTTATTCAAGGTTGAACAATTAAAACCAAGGATTTGTGATTTTAGTTTTCACTTTGTCCTTGTGAGCAGTTTTTAGTCCACTTCCGTTTGGAATTTGGATTTTTGATCTAAAGAGAAATTGTAGAGGGAGAAATTCTGATAAGAATGGACTCAAGAATCACCCCAAAATGTTTTAAAATGAAGAAGTTATGGCTATTGGGGCGTCGGAGGGTCTAGCAGTCAAAAGGTTAACTTTCGGAGGAGTAGGCCGAGCGTCTACTGAGCGCCTAGGCGCTTGAGCCGGCTGTTTATGGGGGCAGATTCGGTCCGGGTCAGGTCGGGTCGGTCCGGATCGAGTTTTTTATGAAAATTTAAGTTGAAATACATATTAATTGAGTGTGATTGAATACTAAACTAATATATATAGAGTTTATTAGTCACTTAAAGGTATCTAAATGTATAAAATAAAGACTAAAGTTAACACAATTAAAAAGTTAACTATTGATAATGTTTGAAGAATATTAAAATATTATTAAATGATCAATAATAGTAGTATATGATTAAAAGTTATTAAATGATGAATAACATTAGTAAATGATTAAAATATTATTAAATGGTTAATAATATTAATAAGTGATTAAAATATTATTAAATGATTAATAATATTAATAAGTGATTAAAATATTATTAAATAATTAATAATATTAATAAATGATTAAAATATTATTAAATTGTTAATAATATTAATAAGTGAATAAAATATTATTAAATGGTTAATAATATTAATATGTGATTAAAATATTATTAAATGGTTAATAATATTAGTAAGTGAATAGAATATTATTAAATGATTAATAGTATTAACAAATGATGAAGAATATTATTAAATAATTAATAATATTATTAAAAGAGTAAAATATTATTAAATTTTTAATAATATTTATAAACGATTAAAATATTATTTGATAAATAATATTATTGGAAAGAGTGTAAGACATTATTAAATTATTAATAATGTTAATATGTGATTGAGATATTATTATATAATTATAATATGAATGAGGAAATAGAATATTATTAAATGGTTAATAATATTAATGAGAGAAGAAAATAGTATTAAATGATATTATTTTGAGGTTAAAATATTATTAATTGGATAATAATATTTATAAGTTATTGACGATATTATTTGATAAATAATATTATTTGAAGAGTAAGACATTATTAATAATGTTAACATATGATTCGAATATTATTAAATGATTAATAATATTAACTAAGGATAATAATATTATTAAAGGATTAATAATATTATTGAGAGGATAAAATATTATTAAATGGTTAATAATATTTATAAATGATTAAGATATTATTTGATAATTAATATCATTGGGGATAGTGTAAAATATTATTTAATTATTAATAATGTTAGTAAGTGTTTGAGATAATAAAGAGATTAAAAGGATTATTAGATGGTTAATAATATTATATGTGATAATTTTATATTATCAAATGAGATAATATTATAAAGCAATGAAGTGAGGGTTATGTGAGTTAAAATATTATTAATGGATTGATAATAGTATTAAGAGTTTTAAGGTTATGATTAAGTGATAGATGATTTAAGACATATATGTTAAGGTTATTAATGTTAAATAAACCTATATGTGTTATGCTAATTGGAGGATCAATGTTATTTGAATATTAGGTCACCCAAAGGAAGTATTTTTAAGTTGAATAGCGGTAGTCAGCGGAACAGGCAAGTTCTTCTTAACCCTAACTTATATTTATTGTTGCAAGTTTCCTTCAACTTTATGTACATTGAGCTATTCAAATTATTGTTGAGCAAATCTACACTCGTAGTAATTTGACAGAACTTAAAGTGGATTAATTATCTAAAATTATTCCACCTCATTATTGGTTATTGTATTCACACATAGTGCCTTTGCAAATGTTATAGTTCAGTAATTTACGAACTGTTTAAGAATGTCTAAGCTAATTGTTTCGGCTAGACAAATGCATGTTTAAATTCATCTAATTGAATATTATGAAAGTTTATCCAAATCATTGGTTGGTGCGGATTTTTACAGTAAGACTGAGAAAGAACAACCCTAGTTAAAGGGGATTTTTATTTGTCGGAAAACCGAATGCGCGCAAGAAATCTAAATGTTATGCATATACATAGGACATAAGAGGACTGATCCCCTCGAGTGTCCCGTTATTTTTAACAAAGTGTCAGACATTGTATGTCCGTTCTACCTTAGTAGCAGTTCATGGTCCATTGAGACCACTCAGCAGTAAAGAGCCAATCCATTCTTTTATTGAACATTGATTCTTGTTATTTCACAATTGTTATCTATTGTTGAAACTCTCGAAGATAAATCTTTTTCATTCATGATATATCATTTCTTATTTATTTAAACTTGCTGGGCAAAGTAGTTGCTCACCCTTGCTATATCATGAACTATTTTCAGTTAAGCCGAGTGATCTAAGGAGTACCACGATAAAGGAAAGATGAACGAATAGACGTAATTAGTTCGTACTATATGTGTAAACCTTTTTTTTTTGTATAAGGTAATAATGATGTATTAAGGTTAGTGTAACCTGGGATTGAAGGTACGTTTTGTAATGAAATTATGTATGTTTTTCGCGAGTTATTGAAGTTTTAGTTTATGAATGTTTGTCAAGTGATGAATAGTGAGCACCGAACTCGAGGTTCAAGGGACCCGGATTTGGGGGCGTCACAGCTCTCTTCCTTCTAGCTCAAAAGCTTACTAGAGTTGGTTGATTTACTTTGATGGCTTATTTTGCTTCTCTTGCACACCTTCTTGCAATCTATCAAGCAAACCCTAGCTCTATTCTTTCTCTTTTCACTCTCACACTTAGAAATTTAGAAATGAGATGAAATGAACTAAGAATAGCTATCTATACTTACAAAATATACATACATATATTATATTTATTCCTCCAACAACCAACCATTAGTTTAAACCATGCCTAGTTAAGCCTATTCAAGGCAATTCACATCGATTAGTAAGGACATATTAGTCAATTAACCATATGGGATACCATGGTCATTCATAAGTTGATAGGGGCAACGTGATTTTTTCTCACAAAATCTAGAGAATTAATATGACGCCCCCCCAAATTCGGGTTCCAAATACCTGGATCCAGTCATCACGATCTAATACAAACATTCACCTCTAAACAACATACAATAACTAAATGCGGAATAATAAACATATGTTGTTCATTCAAAAGGTGTTACTAGTCCCAAGATACGATAACCTTACACAAAAGTACACAAATACCCTTAATAAAGTACTTAGGGTTTATATTACATAACAATTAATTTAATTAACTACAAGGCTGCATCTCGAAGTCTATCACTTCATCTTTCCTTTACCCTTGTTCTTTCCCGAAGTCTCGTGTTGCACTGCAATAAGGTTTCATGATATAGCAAGAGTGAGCAACTAGTTTGCTCAACAAGTTTAAATAACAACAAGGAACAATATATCATGAATGAAGGGGAATAGCTGAACAATTCAATAATGTGAATAACATAAGCAGGAATAATAATTTGCTTTTAAAATTAGGATAGTCAAATAGACTATGAACTATAAATATCCACTGGAGCCAATAGTAGGTTGACCTAATGGTTACTACCAGAAATATGTACCCGAGGGGATCAGCCTTAGTACAATATGTGTATGCATAACATTTAATTTCCGTATTTTTGTACCTGATATTAGATACAGGGTACTTCCCTATAATAAAGGGGTGTTCATAATAGTCTAAGAATCCGCATCTTCAATGATTTGGATAGCTTTTAAAATCTTTAACATAAATGTCTAGCCGAACAATGACTTAGACCTACTTTGAACAGTTCTTTAAAGAGTAAAATAGTAATTAAGTACAAGTCAATGACTGTACAATCTCAAGTGCAACAAGTGCGAATACCAATAATATCGATGCGGAATAATTGTAAAGTAATTAAACCACTCAAAGCATGCTTGGAAATAACAGTTCAAGCTTAAATAAATAATTTGCTCAATGAAATGAGTTTAGAGATAAGGAACTTGCATGTCTGCTCAGTTACAATAAATGTCTAGCTTTAACTAACTGGCTTTGAAAGACCTAACATTAATAAAGTTGGTCTAATAATTAGTACGACGTATTTGCACAACTATACGCTCACTAATGAACTCATCTATCACATAAGTACTAACACATAAATTACATTAGTCAAAACAATATTATTAACCTCATAGACATTCAATCATATTAGGTTAATAATTTAATAAGTTAGAAATATTTTTCTTAAGTGTTGGACACTTATTAAACCCTTAAACAACTCATTACAATTGTTTAATTAAAGCATAATTAAATTAAATTTATTTTATTGACTCGATCTCTATTTAATTAGTATTTAATATTGATTAAATAGAAATTAATTAATTCACTCTAGTTATTATTTAAAATACATAATAACTAATTGTACTTACTTATTATTTAATAATAATTAAATAATAAATAATTATTGATTTAATTTTAACCTTCTTTAATTTAATATTAATCAACTAATAATTAATTAATTAATTAACCTCACTTATTATTTAATTTAAGGAAATTAAATAATAGTTTATTAATTTTAATCCTCTTTAATTATTATTTAATGCCAATTAAATAATAATTAATTATTTAATTAATTTTAATTATTATTTAAGGTTAAATAATAATCAATTCATCCTTATTTATTATTTAAATTAAATAATAAATTATTATTCTAATAACTTAATTTCCATTAATCGTTATTTAATGTTAATTAAATAATAATTAATTACTTAATTATCCTTATTTATTATTTAATAATATTTAAATAATAAATAATTAATTTATAAATTTTTATCTCTCTTTAATTATTATTTAATAGGAATTAAATAATAATTGCTAATTTATCACCTTTATTTATTATTAACATTTTAAATAATAAATAACTAATAAATTTATTTAACTTAACCATGATTTAGCTAACTAGATTAATATTTAAAATATTTAAATATTAAACTTAATGAAAAATATCCTCCCCAATATCATTTTTGTATTATTATTATTTTTGTTAAAATTTTAAATTAGTTTTTAAATATTTAAATTAATTAAATTTAACCCGAATGACATTTCTGTAAATAAGTTGAAAACTGATCTGAGGGCAAAATGGTAATTTCGCCAAGAAAAACACGGAGGGGCAGAATTATAATTTTCGCCAAAATCCGATTACCGCGCATTGCGCGTGCAGCCTAAAGAACGGCCCAAAACTGTGCCGTTTTGAGAAGCCGGAAACGGCTTCCGCGCGTACGCGCGGAGTAACTTTCTACAGGCGCCAAACAACGTCGTTCGGCTCCGCGTCCTTCAGCCGAAACTGCTTGCGCGCATTGCGCGAAAACCCTTAAATTTTTTTCCCCTTTGCAGAACGTGAACAGTGTTCCGACATACACATTTTAAATAAAAATATACCATCAAGTAAGCTTTAACTCTTCAATAAAAATCCAAAAAAATTACCAATAACTTAATATCAATTTATAACATGAAAATTTAATTTTTCATGATTTAATATCATTATTTTTTTATAAAAAATTTTATATCACATAAACTACCACAAATCATAACTTTTTGTGTATAACTCCATTTTGAGTGATTCAAACTTTGTTTGTCTCATGATTTAATGTTCTATAATATTAGAACATTAAACCTAAAGTTTATAAAAATATTTTTGATCATAAATTCCAAGACTTGATTATACACTACTAAACACATATTTTAGCATATAAAATATACCAAAATACAAACCAAGCATATTAAACTCAAGCATGACATAAATATTATCACTACACATTATTAACTATATTAACATATTTATACACACATGTTAGTTTATTTAATTTAAAAACAAAATTAGATTTAGAATAACCATTACCTTGATTTAATGGTTATCTTTGTTTTTCTTCCAAAATAGGTGGTGAAAGAAGATGGCATGAACCAAGAACTCCTTCTCTTGGTATTTTTGCTCTCAACTATATTTTTTCTACACTCTCAAATGCTCTCTAGCTTGAAAAATGGAAGAAGAAGAATGACTAACACAAGCTCCTAAATTGTAAGTATACTTACAATTTGGATAAATATAAAATTTATATCTATTAAAATTACCATTATGAGATAGCAATGATACTTACACAAGTTAACATATTAGGTGAAAAGAGGGATGGTGTCCAAGTACTTGAAAAAGAAATAAATCAAAACAAGCAACCTACTTAATAAATGAGAAATAATAAAATAAAAAGAAAATCAACTCACCCACTCCTCTCTCATCTAGTATGCTCGGCTGATGCCAACTTTTTGTCCCAAAAAGTTGGTCACTTGCATTTTACATTAATAACTAAATAGTTTTATTAAGTATTTTTTCAAGTGGGCCAATCATTGGGCTTTAATTTAAAATACCAATTGGGCTCCTATTAAATTATTTGGGCTACTAATTTGTCAAATTTTATTATTCTTCACTTGGGCTACTAATTGATCCATGTTGGGCTAATTTAATAATTTACACATTAATTATTCAATCCATGATTAAATAAATAATTAGATTGAATAAATAATTAAATATTATAACCCATTAGTATTAAATTACTAAATGAACTAATAAATATTATTATTAATATTTCACATTATTTACATAAATTAATAATCATATTAATTAATTTATTATATTTAATTCACTCATTATATTCAATTTAATTGAATATTTAATTAATAGGAAACCTATCAATTATTTTGATATTAAAACTTTAGGATTTGTTCACTAATTTAAATAACTTATTAGTGACCCCCTTTAATTAATTTTAGTAATTAATCACATAATTATTTAATCATGTAATTAATTAATCACATAAAAAGATTTAAATAAACTCGTAAAACTAACTCGTAAGAAATTAAATTAATAATTTCATTAATAATGACGTGAAAATTCTAGGATATTACAATTAATTTATAATAACTTATACTTTGCTTATTTCTTATCTGTAATATCCCAGATATTTCCAAGATTTTAAATAATATCTTAATTGATTTTATTAAAGGTTAATGTTTAAAACCTAGAATTTGAGAAGTAAGATGTGTAGAAAATGGGTAAACATTTTTTTTAACATAATTTATTTGTTAGAAATTAAATGTGGGAATATTTTAATAATGCATGTAAAGAATTTATTAAGGAAATAAATTCAATTGAGAAGTGAAGGTGATTATATTAATATCTATATATATACCTAGAGTTGAGTTTGTTAGTCAAACAAGATGAGGTGTGCAGTAAATTAAATACTCAATAAAACTAATAAATTAATTAGTTTTTGTATGGATTAAAAAGGAAAGTCATGTAATATAATTAATTGAATTAATTATATAAGTTATGAATTAAGGTTATGAGTAACAAGTAGGGAAGTGGAATATTGCCTAGAAGGACAATATTAATAAGTTAATTAATTAAGTAAATTACTTAATTAATAAGTTATTATAGATGTTAGCCCAATATGGAGATATTTGTATGAAATGGGTAATTAAATAAGGGAGCCCAATAAAAAGTAAGTTATGTAGCCCAAACCATTAAAAGTCAAATGATGGTCAATGGTTGGGAGAAACATTTCAAGTATTGATTGAGTGTAGAGAATTAACTAGTGTAGGGTTAATTGAATAACCCTAGTTGGTAGACAAGAGAGAGCATTAACCAATCATTGGTTAATTGCTAGGTATATAAAGACGGTGTTAAAAATTAACTATGAATGAGTTAATTAAGTAAACCAATGTGGTAGAATTAATTATAGCAAGTCTAATTGGATTATATTATAAGTTCAATTGAGGTATTAAACTAGGTCAAATTAATTAACTTAGTAGTCTATGTGATTTATTAAACATTTGTGTATTCTTGTTGTTCTTCGGTATTAAAGATTGTCACTAATAGTAATTAAATTAGTGAACAAACCTGAAGTGTGAAATAGCAAGAAATGTGCTATAATTAATTATGGTGTTAATTCAAAATATGGAATATAAATAATTTGAATGTGTATTATATTTAAATTATTAAATTAAATAATTTAAATATGTATTATATTATAAAAAATGGGAATTTAAATAATTAAATAATTAAATTAATTATTTAATTATAGTACAATAATTATTTATTGGACCAATATGATTTGGGTCCATTTCTTTCAATTTGGGCCGTATATATTGGGCTTGTAATTGGTTATCCGTTAACTAAAATAGGAAGAGAGACTCGGTTAGTTGTAAGAGCCGGTGTCTGTGTTACGTAACGTGTAAGGTGGTTGTGAGCAGAGAACATGATGCTCGTCAGAGGGAGTTGGTGAGCAGGGTAAGGTCACTGATGGAACAGGAGAGAGAGTGGAGTGTTCTTATTTAACTAAGCCTTCTCCATTTCTTCTCCTTTTTATTTTCCATTTCGTCTGATAAGAGTGAGATAGAAAAGCAGGGTAGTGTTATTATTCTTCACTCCTATGTTTCCTTCTGTGAGCGTACCATTGAGAGAAAGAGTAAGAATTTGTGAAGAAGAAGAAAGCCAAGAGGAGAAATGAAGAAGCTATGAAGGTATATTGTTATACACTTGTTTAATGTTTGATTTGATTGGGTAAATGTTAGTTTTAATGAGATTAATGGTATTAGATCATGAATATTTTGTGGGTAATGGTCTAACCATAGATTTAAATGAATCTAGTAGATGATTCACGGATTAAATTAAATGAAAGGAAGTTGAAGAACACAAATTCGCAGGAAAGCGGTGTTGTGTTATGGTCGGTTGATGATTTTTATAAAATTGAATATTTGGAGTTAGAGAGTGGGTAAGGTACCAAATTAAAGCTACGGGAGTAAGCTACACGTAGAAATTTTTAGATCTCAGAAATTCTTTGTGGTTTGTTCGTAGTGACTGTTTGAATCAGTTTGGGTCAGACCGAAATGCTGCTGCCCAGAAACTGTAGCGATTTTTGTTCATTGTAAAAATCATATAAAATCATGTGTTTGGAATTTGAAGTTGGTATAAACTACAAAGTTGTAGATATGGAAGTTATCTAAAAGTACCCAAAATATTTAACGATTTTATGGTGTAGAGCATTTTTGAATAAATTAATGTTGTGTGACTGTCTTGGAGATTTTATTCTCTGGACAGGTTGTGTAAAACGTTAAATATGTGTTGTTTGGTACATCGGATGAAGTTAAGGTCTGAATAAGAATTAAAGTAGACTTCATAAGGTTTAATTTGATATAAAGTTGGTCAAAAACGGACTAGTAACGAAGAAGTTATGATATTTCTAACAATTACCCTGCTGTCGGAGAACACTCTCTGGCAGTTGGCTGTCCGAAGGCCGAAGGCCGAAGACGGAAGGAAGAAGGCCGAAGGCCGAAGACCGAAGACGGAAGGCCGAAGGCCGAAGGCTGAAGACGGAAGGAAGAAGGCCGAAGGCCGAAGACGGAAGGCCGAAGGCCGAAGACGGAAGGAAGAAGGCCGAAGGCCGAAGACGGAAGGAAGAAGGCCGAAGGCCGAAGACGAAGGTCGAAGACGGAAGGAAGAAGGCCGAAGACGAAAGGAAGAAAGCCGAAGGCCGAAGGCCGAAAATCGAAGGAAGAAGGCCAAAGGCCGAAGACGAAGGCCGAAGGCCGAAGATCGAGGACCGAAAAAAAAAAAAAAAAAAAAAAAAAAAAAAAATTAAAGGATTAATAGTAATTGTAAGTGGAGTTAATTATTATTAAATGTTCAATAATAAGGGTAATTGGTTAAGTTGTTATTATGTGATTAAATAATAACCGAACATGGTTTAATATTATTGAAGAATTAATAATATAAATGTACAATTAAGATGTTACAAATTTGTTAATATCAATTGTAGATTAGTCAGATATTATTACGTGGATAATAGTATCGTTGGGTAGTTAAAATATTATCCAAGGAAGATAATATTGGTTGGTAACTATGTAATTTTAAAAAGGGTTGCCATTAATTAATTACTATTAAGATATTAATAATTTAAGGGAAATGGAGATAATTAAATTAATTATTATGATATTAAATAATAATTAAAGTGAATTAAGGAAATAATTAATTATTGTGCAACAATGATTAAGGTAAACTATTATTAAAAAGGAATTAATAATAGTAATGATTATTTAAAGTGTTATTTAACAATTAAATAACATTATAAGTTATTACTAATTGATAGTAAGATTTAAAATATTTCTCGAGATGGATAATATTATGGTAACTCATCGAGTTAAATGTTGTGATTAAGTTAAACCAAGGGTATGGTCCATTAGTGACTAAGTAGTTGTTCGACCTAACCAGAAATAAGGTCCAGGCATTAATACAGTGACAATAATAAATGTCAAAACTGCATAGTTTGCACAAAAGATTTACGGTGTTGAATATGAAACACTGAGTCAAGGCAACGAGAGATTAAAATAGGAAATTAACTATATGGATTTTAAAAGGGGGGCGATAAGAAGAAATAAATATCTTTAAAGATTTAGTATTGAGTCAAACTGTGACTGATATTGTACATCGTTGATCTCACATACTGTATAGGTGATGCAAGGAACGTGAAAGATTAGCGTAAGCTGATTATACACATCCAGGCAAGTTTTTCAGAACGTGTTGCATTATGTGCATGATTTATAAGTTGTTATTAAACTGTGATGTGCTCATACGTGGTTATGTGCAAACAGGTTTTAATGTGCCTTTGTGAAATAAGTTGATTTGAACTGTTGATATGCGGTAGTTGATTTAAGACAATTGTTCTGCATTGAACTATATGTCATGATAGAGGCTAGACATGAAGCATAAATTAAATGCGAGGCATGATATACATGAGAAATGTTAAGATGCATGAAGCATGAAGCATGATTGAACTGTTTTACGTGTTATGTGAAACTGTTAGACTTGCTGAGCCGTCGTGCTCACCCTTGCTTAAAACAAAACATTACAGAGTAGCTTGAGGAAGTCGATTACTCCAGTAGAGGCAAAGATGAAGATTGACTAACGAGTCATCAAGATTGAAGCATAGGTGCTTTTGTAGTAAAACCTTGCGGTAGACTAATTCATTCACTTGTGTAAGTAGATATGAAGAGTTTATGTTTTGTTGTGCTATAGATTAGCAAACTTAAATTGTTAAGAGAACATTTACAGATTATTTGAATATCATTTTTCAGACGTTGTCCTTTATGAATAAGGATAATAGGATGGTGTGATTGAGTCTTATACATATGATCTCAAATTGATTGTAATAGAATGTCGTATCATGTATGATATGAAGACATACTAGGAATGTATAAAGATTGCGATTCTGGAATAGAAAGAGATGTTATATAATTGTAAATAAATAATTATTTAACAATTATAATATTGTTGTAAGTCATGAACGATAAGGAAAAGGTAGTACTCGTGTTGAACCGAGTTCGAGGTTCGGGGAACCCGGATTCGGGGTCGTCACAAGTTGGTATCAGAGCTGATAGGTTATAGTTCTTAGGTAGCAGTACCTTAGGCTATAATCATGGAAAGATAATGAAGACAGTGAAAGGATAAACTTAGATAGAGTTTAGAAATGAACATATACAGTTCATACATGAGGAAATAAATCTATATAGATACATAGATATATGAAAAGATTCAAAGAAGGATCTTCAATGAGTGTAATCCAAATAAATGGAATAAGAATCAGGGAACACTTGATTCAAGAATTTAAAAAGAGAAGGATTGTACAGTAAAATGATCAGAGATGAATGATAAGGTGATAGAATTAAACGATCCTAGAATAAAGGAGAAATAGTACAGTGAAATCAATTGCGTTATAAGATCACGATGATCATAGTAAAAATCATGGAATGACAAATGGTCTATTAAATGATTAAAGAGGTGGTTTGATAGCATGGTGCTATAACAATGAAGATACTGAAATAGTAACAAGTGGATTCTTGAAGTGTTGAGTGTGATAAGGTATGAATTGACAAAATTCATATCAAGTTAAGAGAAGTTAGAGGTTTGTAGGTTTTTAATTGAGGACTCATTTTAGTGGCTGAGTTGTACAATTCCTTGTATGGGAGGGGAATTTGTGCTTGGTTTTAGAGCCACTTAGCTTCCTATATTAATATAGTAGTTGAGTTGAACAGTTCTTTGTATGGGCAGGGGATTTGTTCGTGGTTTAACGACCGCTTAACTTTCTATATTGATTAGTGGCCAAGTTGACCAATTTCTTGTATGGGCAGGAGATTGTGTTTGGTTTGACAACCACTTAGCTTCCTATAATGATAATCGATTTGAACCTGGTGTCACGCTATTCGATATATATATGGTGAGAAGGTGATTCTTCTCTCATAATATATTGGATAGGTAGAGAAGATTAAGATATGTACGTATTCTTAAAACTCATACTTATGGTAAGTTCGTGACTCATAATCGTATGGTGGAACCCCTCAGCGAATGGACGATGTTGGTCTGACTATGATAAGTTCCTTAACCCATATGATTGTGGTAAGTTCCTGAACTCCTAATGTGTAGTAAGTTTGATGAACAGTGAGTATGGGTAGAGTTAAGTAGCAAGATTAAAGCTATACTAGATATAGTTATTAAGCTGAAAAAGAATGTGGAGGAAAAAAAAAAAAATTGAGGTGTTTGAGGTTTTAGGATATTCCAAATCTTCTAGCTATGCTAGACTTTGAAATTCTTAAAATCGTGCTAAATTCGCACTTTTGTGCTTTTGAAAAGACAAATGTATTTTAGAAATCATTAATGCATTTAGTGCAGAGATGATAAACGATGGAGTCATCAATGCAGAGTAACCTAGTGTTGGATGTTTAAAGCCCACTATGGTATGATGTAGTATGACAAAGTCATAAAATGATTTTCAGTATTTTAAAACGTTTAATGAATAGTCTATGCTAATTGTTTCAGCTAGACAAATTGATTTGAAAATATCAAAATGTATTTATAAAATCATCACACGCCATTAAAGCCATGGTGTGGGGATGAAAAGGACGGAATCCTCAACGTACTGTCAAGATGTGCGGTATCATGAAGTCATGAATTAATGACGGAATCCTCAACGTACTGTCAAGATGATGCGGTATCATGAAGTCCTATAAATGAATTTTAGTTATTTTAACTAATCTGAAATGATTTTTGAATCGTAATATACGAACAGTTCAATGATGGGAGTCTTTGTCATTTATTTTGACTGGACACTTTTGGTCAGAATTGACTCAAGTTTATTATCCAATCCAAATTATTTTGGAACGAAATTTTGTAGTAAGTCTGAGGTGAACAAGTGCAAAAACAAATATATTCTGTCGGCTAAAGCAGATATATTTTTGTCGGCATATAGCTCCGACTGGCGCCTAACAACTAAGACGTTCTGCACGACGTATGGTACAATAGGCTGATCACCTAGCGTACACCTATGGAATGTTTTCAGTCCTTGTGATTGATAAACACTCTTTTTATATGTATTTACAGGGATAAATACTATTTATTCGGAATTCAGTTAATTCCATTCGGATGTTCACAGTCTTGATGACCCCTCAGCATATTATGAAAGTTTTAATGAATATTTTGATTTTCAATTTATTCTTCTGTAAGATATTGATTTTCAATTTATTCTTCTGCAAGATATTCCATTGTTCTGGAATTATGAGTTTAGAAGTATGAACTTCCTAGAAAAGGGTGGTCATAGAATTTGAAGAGTAAAGAGTTATACTCAGAGATGAAAATTGGTAGAAATGTGTATGAGATAATTTCGGGGACGAAATTTTTAGAAGAAGGGGTGAATGTAATATCCCAGATATTTCCAAGATTTTAAATAATATCTTAATTGATTTTATTAAAGGTTAATGTTTAAAACCTAGAATTTGAGAAGTAAGATGTGTAGAAAATGGGTAAACATTTTTTTTAACATAATTTATTTGTTAGAAATTAAATGTGGGAATATTTTAATAATGCATGTAAAGAATTTATTAAGGAAATAAATTCAATTGAGAAGTGAAGGTGATTATATTAATATCTATATATATACCTAGAGTTGAGTTTGTTAGTCAAACAAGATGAGGTGTGCAGTAAATTAAATACTCAATAAAACTAATAAATTAATTAGTTTTTGTATGGATTAAAAAGGAAAGTCATGTAATATAATTAATTGAATTAATTATATAAGTTATGAATTAAGGTTATGAGTAACAAGTAGGGAAGTGGAATATTGCCTAGAAGGACAATATTAATAAGTTAATTAATTAAGTAAATTACTTAATTAATAAGTTATTATAGATGTTAGCCCAATATGGAGATATTTGTATGAAATGGGTAATTAAATAAGGGAGCCCAATAAAAAGTAAGTTATGTAGTCCAAACCATTAAAAGTCAAATGATGGTCAATGGTTGGGAGAAACATTTCAAGTATTGATTGAGTGTAGAGAATTAACTAGTGTAGGGTTAATTGAATAACCCTAGTTAGTAGACAAGAGAGAGCATTAACCAATCATTGGTTAATTGCTAGGTATATAAAGGCGGTGTTAAAAATTAACTATGAATGAGTTAATTAAGTAAACCAATGTGGTAGAATTAATTATAGCAAGTCTAATTGGATTATATTATAAGTTCAATTGAGGTATTAAACTAGGTCAAATTAATTAACTTAGTAGTCTATGTGATTTATTAAACATTTGTGTATTCTTGTTGTTCTTCGGTATTAAAGATTGTCACTAATAGTAATTAAATTAGTGAACAAACCTGAAGTGTGAAATAGCAAGAAATGTGCTATAATTAATTATGGTGTTAATTCAAAATATGGAATATAAATAATTTGAATGTGTATTATATTTAAATTATTAAATTAAATAATTTAAATATGTATTATATTATAAAAAATGGGAATTTAAATAATTAAATAATTAAATTAATTATTTAATTATAGTACAATAATTATTTATTGGACCAATATGATTTGGGTCCATTTCTTTCAATTTGGGCCGTATATATTGGGCTTGTAATTGGTTATCCGTTAACTAAAATAGGAAGAGAGACTCGGTTAGTTGTAAGAGCCGGTGTCTGTGTTACGTAACGTGTAAGGTGGTTGTGAGCAGAGAACATGATGCTCGTCAGAGGGAGTTGGTGAGCAGGGTAAGGTCACTGATGGAACAGGAGAGAGAGTGGAGTGTTCTTATTTAACTAAGCCTTCTCCATTTCTTCTCCTTTTTATTTTCCATTTCGTCTGATAAGAGTGAGATAGAAAAGCAGGGTAGTGTTATTATTCTTCACTCCTATGTTTCCTTCTGTGAGCGTACCATTGAGAGAAAGAGTAAGAGTTTGTGAAGAAGAAGAAAGCCAAGAGGAGAAATGAAGAAGCTATGAAGGTATATTGTTATACACTTGTTTAATGTTTGATTTGATTGGGTAAATGTTAGTTTTAATGAGATTAATGGTATTAGATCATGAATATTTTGTGGGTAATGGTCTAACCATAGATTTAAATGAATCTAGTAGATGATTCACGGATTAAATTAAATGAAAGGAAGTTGAAGAACACAAATTCGCAGGAAAGCGGTGTTGTGTTATGGTCGGTTGATGATTTTTATAAAATTGAATATTTGGAGTTAGAGAGTGGGTAAGGTACCAAATTAAAGCTACGGGAGTAAGCTACACGTAGAAATTTTTAGATCTCAGAAATTCTTTGTGGTTTGTTCGTAGTGACTGTTTGAATCAGTTTGGGTCAGACCGAAATGCTGCTGCCCAGAAACTGTAGCGATTTTTGTTCATTGTAAAAATCATATAAAATCATGTGTTTGGAATTTGAAGTTGGTATAAACTACAAAGTTGTAGATATGGAAGTTATCTAAAAGTACCCAAAATATTTAACGATTTTATGGTGTAGAGCATTTTTGAATAAATTAATGTTGTGTGACTGTCTTGGAGATTTCATTCTCTGGACAGGTTGTGTAAAACGTTAAATATGTGTTGTTTGGTACATCGGATGAAGTTAAGGTCTGAATAAGAATTAAAGTAGACTTCATAAGGTTTAATTTGATATAAAGTTGGTCAAAAACGGACTAGTAACGAAGAAGTTATGATATTTCTAACAATTACCCTGCTGTCGGAGAACACTCTCTGGCAGTTGGCTGTCCGAAGGCCGAAGGCCGAAGACGGAAGGAAGAAGGCCGAAGGCCGAAGACCGAAGACGGAAGGCCGAAGGCCGAAGGCCGAAGGCTGAAGACGGAAGGAAGAAGGCCGAAGGCCGAAGACGGAAGGCCGAAGGCCGAAGACGGAAGGAAGAAGGCCGAAGGCCGAAGACGGAAGGAAGAAGGCCGAAGGCCGAAGACGAAGGTCGAAGACGGAAGGAAGAAGGCCGAAGACGAAAGGAAGAAAGCCGAAGGCCGAAGGCCGAAAATCGAAGGAAGAAGGCCAAAGGCCGAAGACGAAGGCCGAAGGCCGAAGATCGAGGACCGAAAAAAAAAAAAAAAAAAAAAAAAAAAAAAATTAAAGGATTAATAGTAATTGTAAGTGGAGTTAATTATTATTAAATGTTCAATAATAAGGGTAATTGGTTAAGTTGTTATTATGTGATTAAATAATAACCGAACATGGTTTAATATTATTGAAGAATTAATAATATAAATGTACAATTAAGATGTTACAAATTTGTTAATATCAATTGTAGATTAGTCAGATATTATTACGTGGATAATAGTATCGTTGGGTAGTTAAAATATTATCCAAGGAAGATAATATTGGTTGGTAACTATGTAATTTTAAAAAGGGTTGCCATTAATTAATTACTATTAAGATATTAATAATTTAAGGGAAATGGAGATAATTAAATTAATTATTATGATATTAAATAATAATTAAAGTGAATTAAGGAAATAATTAATTATTGTGCAACAATGATTAAGGTAAACTATTATTAAAAAGGAATTAATAATAGTAATGATTATTTAAAGTGTTATTTAACAATTAAATAACATTATAAGTTATTACTAATTGATAGTAAGATTTAAAATATTTCTCGAGATGGATAATATTATGGTAACTCATCGAGTTAAATGTTGTGATTAAGTTAAACCAAGGGTATGGTCCATTAGTGACTAAGTAGTTGTTCGACCTAACCAGAAATAAGGTCCAGGCATTAATACAGTGACAATAATAAATGTCAAAACTGCATAGTTTGCACAAAAGATTTACGGTGTTGAATATGAAACACTGAGTCAAGGCAACGAGAGATTAAAATAGGAAATTAACTATATGGATTTTAAAAGGGGGGCGATAAGAAGAAATAAATATCTTTAAAGATTTAGTATTGAGTCAAACTGTGACTGATATTGTACATCGTTGATCTCACATACTGTATAGGTGATGCAAGGAACGTGAAAGATTAGCGTAAGCTGATTATACACATCCAGGCAAGTTTTTCAGAACGTGTTGCATTATGTGCATGATTTATAAGTTGTTATTAAACTGTGATGTGCTCATACGTGGTTATGTGCAAACAGGTTTTAATGTGCCTTTGTGAAATAAGTTGATTTGAACTGTTGATATGCGGTAGTTGATTTAAGACAATTGTTCTGCATTGAACTATATGTCATGATAGAGGCTAGACATGAAGCATAAATTAAATGCGAGGCATGATATACATGAGAAATGTTAAGATGCATGAAGCATGAAGCATGATTGAACTGTTTTACGTGTTATGTGAAACTGTTAGACTTGCTGAGCCGTCGTGCTCACCCTTGCTTAAAACAAAACATTACAGAGTAGCTTGAGGAAGTCGATTACTCCAGTAGAGGCAAAGATGAAGATTGACTAACGAGTCATCAAGATTGAAGCATAGGTGCTTTTGTAGTAAAACCTTGCGGTAGACTAATTTATTCACTTGTGTAAGTAGATATGAAGAGTTTATGTTTTGTTGTGCTATAGATTAGCAAACTTAAATTGTTAAGAGAACATTTACAGATTATTTGAATATCATTTTTCAGACGTTGTCCTTTATGAATAAGGATAATAGGATGGTGTGATTGAGTCTTATACATATGATCTCAAATTGATTGTAATAGAATGTCGTATCATGTATGATATGAAGACATACTAGGAATGTATAAAGATTGCGATTCTGGAATAGAAAGAGATGTTATATAATTGTAAATAAATAATTATTTAACAATTATAATATTGTTGTAAGTCATGAACGATAAGGAAAAGGTAGTACTCGTGTTGAACCGAGTTCGAGGTTCGGGGAACCCGGATTCGGGGTCGTCACATTATCCAATTCAAGTCCTTTTTTGTCTAAATTTATTTTATTATGCTTGAATTTTATTTTATAATCAAATAATCCATAAATAGTTTGTTCCAAAACACTTGTCACACTTCAAAAAATTAATTTCATTAATTAATTATAATATTTACAATATTGCTAAATTCCATGTCATTATAGACCCGATCCCAAAAACAATATCTCATGCTCGCCTCGCTCATGCTTTGTTTACCCGATTACTCTTATTTTTTCCAAATTAAATTTCTTTAAATTTTTTATAGTATTTTGTACAAATTTTTTTAATTTAAAATTAAACAACATGCAACGTTTCTATTATTAGCAACATATTATATTACAAAATGTTATGAATTTACAATGACATAACCTAAATATGTACATAATTATATATATAAAAAATGCTAATTTAAAAAAAAAGTTATATCTATACATTTAATCGGGTAAGGGGCCGGGGCTGAGAAGGTATATCTTATACCCGATCCTATAGTTTAAAAATATAACACATTTTAGTTTCGTAAACTGGAGTTTATTAAAAATGACGTTTAAAACTAAAATGTGTTATTATTTTAAATCTTACTATATATTCAACATAAAAAAAGAGGCAGAAATAAACTTAAAAGTTTATTTTTAAATATAATTTAAGAAACATAAACAGATAGAAACCATTATACAATTTGATATGAAATTACAAAGAACTATTTCTAATTTCCAATTTATCTTTTTTCACAAATAGGGGAAAGAGATTTTGTAATATCAACGAAGCTCTAGCATTACAAGAGCTTTTAGGCTGACCGCTTGTCAACTCTTCTTTAGCCAGATGGGTTCCAATCTATGCTGATAGAGATAATATAAAGAGAAAAAGCAGCCATAGAAGAGCAAGCATTTACAAGTGATTTACCACACTGAAAATAGGTATCCTATTTACTGGTGCAAGACATGTTTCAACATTTTAATAAGTAAAGTGATTGAAAAAGAAATTTTTCAGCACTTACTTTCATTTCAAATTATAAGATTAATATTAATTTTTAAAAGATCGTTTTTAAACTCAAAATTAATATGAATTTATTTAGTTTATCTTAGTATAATTATGAATAATATAAAATAACTAAAAAATACTATTAATTATAAGATTTATTATTTTGAAAACTTAAATTAACCGTGTCAATTTTAAAAACGTCTCTTATAATTTAGAACAGCTAAGTTAAAAACATTTTAGTATGATTTTTGATAAACTTAAATTTAGATGACCCTAAAAAAAAAAAATAATTTATCTCATTTTTTTCAAAATTGTTTTATACTCAAAATCTAAATTGTCAAAACACTTCTATCATATTACCAAATATTTTTAAGTTACATTTTTACCCTTAAATTGTTTTAAAACTATTTTGGTGTATTTGTTAGAAAGTTGCCTATTTTATTTATTTATTTGTAAGAGATGGCCAAAACTTCTTAAAAGGTAATATTAGCGGTGGAAAGAATTGTGAAGCGCGAATAATATAAACCGGGAAAATAATTAGGCAAAGGGGCCAATAGAGTTCACGATAATGGCTGACCCTGAGGAGCTTGAAAAAGAACCAGTAATGGAGGGAAAGAACGACGCCGTTGATTCCGCAGATTCTTCAAACCCTTGCCCTATTTGCCTCGGACCTGTTCAGCAAGAATCCTATTTAGATCGATGTTTCCGTACGTATTCCTCCCCTTTATTGTAAGCCAAATCTGTAAGCCCTAAATTTTTGGTTGTGTACTTATTTTGGTATTTAGTTCAAAAGTAATTAGGTAATTACTGCAAATGATTAAATCCCAACTATCATGTTTGCCCTATGATTTATTAAGCCATTAGAAGCTTGACACCAAGTATCGAAATTTTAGTACTGAATCCCAGCAAAGATTCCTACATTTAGTGGGATACTTTCTTCTTCAAATATATTTCTTAACGCCTGATTTTATACGTCACCGAAATCACCAAACAACGATCAATCTGTACCTGAAGTAAGAGAGACTGTGTGTGTGAATGTACCGTGAGTTCATGCTTGTGCCTGTATTTATACTTTTCTCATCAGCTTTGTTATCTGTGGCCAATTAGGATTTAGAATCCCTTAGATTAGAATCCAATTAGGAATATAATGTTGACCGGTTAATCCTTATCTCCCCTAAAATCTGGAATCATCATCTAATTCGGAATCTTAAGTCAATTTGGACTTTGACCCTCCTAATATTTCCAAACCGTCCCAATATTGCCCCTCACTCTCCTATTATAAAATTTTTTTAATAGGAGAGTAACGCCAAAAATATAATGCTGACTGAATAAATTAAAAAGATCAGAGTATCTCTTAATTGCTATGTTTGCAAAGTATAACTGCCGAAACGGCAGAAGTCACTAAACACTTCTTTAATACTGTCAAAGCCACCAAACCCTCCTAAACTATTTCAGAAATCCAAACAAACACATCCACCATCATTGCCGAACCTGCCGAACTTCAAAATACTAATAAGAGAGATGCCTTTAAAATGTCCGAGGCTGGAAAAAACAAACTTCGAAAAACCAAACACTGAAACCTTATAAAAACCACTTCCCCAACACAATCCAACTCTGTTTCGACCCCATTCGAACACCAAAACAAAATAGTTCCTCCTCTCGAATCACAAGCCAAACCCCAAATCGAACCGACTCCACCATCTCTAATATATCTGTCAATACTCTCGAACCCGTCGAACTCCAAAATATAAGACCATCCAACATTCCTGAACCCGTCAAACACACGCTATCACTGCCGATCCCCACACTGATATTGCCGAATCCCACATTGTCATTGCGGAATCCCTAAAAACCAAAATATACCAACCTCCAATCCTCCTGCCAAACTCCGAAACGATAAAAAGAGAGACCCCTCCGAGATGTCTGAGTCCAGAAAACAACAATTTTGTAAAACCAAAGAGCGAAGACCTGTCAAAGCCGCCTCCAAAATCCAAATTTCTGAATTCACTCCTACAATTCAACGACTCCCTCTGAACTACCTCCTGAACACCAAACCAAAGCAAAATCCCCAATTTCAGATCTACAAGCCGAGCACGCCTCCCCTTCTCCTACCATTACCAATGCTCAACCCAAACGTCGTTCAAATAGATCTTGAATTGAGTCGAATACAACTCTTTGAAGTGAATTACCCGAACTCCAACAATATAAAAGCTCCACTTCTGATGCTGAATGTCTAGATCCGTCAGAGCTACCCGAATATTGGCTCCATAATCAGTTGCTCCTTGTTCAACATCGTCACCATTGGAATTCCGAACCAAAAAATCACTAACCACCTCAAATACAACCGCAGCTGATGAACCGTCCAGATATATGATCCAGGATGATAACAGTGTTTGCCCCCCAGCTACTCCTGAACCCGTTCCTCTTCGGAAAATACACATCCTACCACGAAGCACGCCAATGTCTGTCCTCTAATTGCCATTCGCAGCCGATCACCCAAGACGAACTGACTCATCTCTACTACTTAAGCAACCACCCCGCCAATGCCTCCTTAAACCTTTGCACAAACCTTTGAAGTTGCTGAACCCTTTATCGAACTTTTGAGGGAGCTATTCAACACCTTTGTCCCCTTGCAGATGAAGAAACCTTATCTGACTTTGGCTCCAGATATCTCCTCATCGCTTATATGCCATGTGTTCTTCAATTCTGAATCTTCCACACCTTGAATACATCATATTGCCCGTTGAACTCTAAACCAGTTAAAATAATTTCAACCTTATCAACACCCATAATCAACGAACCCTCCACATCAAAACCCAAGACAATGATAATTGTTGCCCCCCAATTATGAAGTCGACCACTTAAAGCGACTTTTCTCTCGAATCAACCGACAACCTATGGACAGCCACATTTTCTGCTACCCTTGCAATGTCGTAATGTGTCCAGACGAAGATATCTGAGTATGATTGGGGTAATCCTATCAACCCTTTATTGACTGTACTTTGCAATCCGACACATTCTTTCAACATAATAGCCATCTCGATCACACTCGGGATTAGACTTTTAATCTTATACCACCATAATAGCTATCCCGATCACATTCGAGATCAGACTTATATCACCATAATAGCCGTCTCGAACCCACTCGAAATCAGACTCGTACATCATAATAACAGTCTCGAACACATTCGAGATCAGACTCATAACATCATAATAGCCGTTTTGAATTCATTCGAGATTAGACTCATAACATCATAATAGCCGTCTTGAATCCATTCGAGATTAGACTTTCAACCTTATATCGCCATTACATTGCTTTGAACCACACTCGGGAGGTGTTGATCCGATCTTATAACGCTCAAACATCACTCCCGATCACACTTGGAAGGTGTTGATCCGATCTTATAACACCCAAACATTGCTTCCGATCACACTCGGGAGGTGTTGATCCGACCTTATAACGCCGCTCCCGATCACACCTAGGAGATGTTAATCCGACCTTATAACCCCAAAACATCACTCTCGATCACACTCGGGAGGTGTTGATCCGACCTTATAATATCATATGGTACAGACTTGATTGGCCGAGCTGCCTCATATCACTCTGAGGATGGTATCGCCTCATATTACCCTGACGGTATCGGTTCAGAGAACCGGGCTGCCTTACATCTCCATAGTTCCAACTTGATCAGCCGGGCTGCCTTATATCTCCAATTTCAGATATTCAGGCATCTTGAAAACACATGAATTAGCTCTTGCACTGAATAGGTTGGACCCAGATTGGCCACGAGCATTGTCGCACAAGGGATGATATTTCATGGAACATAAGAAACCCTTGAAAATGCTGCAGATCCTTTTATCCTCTTCTCTGATGCAGATCTTTCATTATCTATTCATAAGCGCTTAAACCTTGAATTAAATCTTGCAAGATCAATATATAGAGTAGAACAACAGAAATTGGCACATATCCTTCAGGATTTTTGTTGATGAATCCTCATTAGAATCAGCAGTAGCCAAATTTACATCGCTGAAATAATACTCCACCTGATTAAGAATCTTTCAAGTAGCTTCCTCGGTGAGACCATTCTTAGGACCAAGATCCGAATCAATAGCACCTTGTTTCTAAGTTTGAACAAGCTGATGATGATATTGAATCGGCTCGTGATGAGTATATGCAAGATGGTACTGAACCAGCACCCTCAAGTGACCCTGAATCACTGGTGCGTGGACATAACCACTGCCCCGGCTAAGTGGTGGTGGTTGGTGGTAGAAGAAATGTGTCTGCTGAGTTGAATCGGTTGAATTGCTGCTACGAGGCACGAACTCAGGCATCTCATCTTAGAATTGAGGAAAGATACCAATTCATATGTATGTCATCCGGACCTAATAGAGCTTGACCCAAAAGAGTAACCGGGTTAACGGGAGTGATGAGATCCTTTGAGCCGCTTATTCCCTTTTTTGTACTTCTGAGAAATAGATATTGATCCAACAAACACTGGTTTAGAGGAATTGGATGATGATTTAGGCGAAGGCCGAGTTGACTCAGAGATAGTGGGCCAGGCAGCTCCCATCACAGGACCAGCCCCAACCTCCTCGCCATTTTACGCTTTCCAAGCAGCCTTCTTCGAAACGCCAGCATTGCCACTTGAAATTTCCACCTGATCACCTGTTTTTAAGAGGATGGTACCGGTAACGGGTTGAGTCGGTTGCATACTAAAGTATTTTGGAAAGTATCATTATTCATGGACGGGTCCCACTATTAGCAACATATGTATGGTAATGAGATAAGCCTTGGTTTTTCTCCAGATCCTTCCACATGAACGCATGAATTTTTTTATAGAAATATCTTCAGTGAGATTATTAAGTTTTCTAAGGATAAAACAAAATACATTGCATCTTTATGAACCTTTTTGAAGAGAATATGTGAGCGAAAACATTATTATATTAAATATGGGTTCAGAACTATCCAACTCCTATTCTGAACAGGTATCATAAGTTTAATCGGGACATTTTTGTTTTAAATATCACATAAAAAGTAATATGATGATATTTTAATTTTGACGAATAGATAATAAACACCACATGCATATGTTGCATATATACTTTTAATTAAATAAAATAAGTAACTTAGCTTTTCTATACAAGTTTGCCAAAAATAATTCTACAGAAAATTTGATCCGTCCTCCACCAGCTGCCATTTCTCGTTTGTTCGCCAAAAATTGTTTAAGAAGAATTTGGTGATTTTTATATCAAATATCAAAGACTCTCCTTTTAGTGTCAATGTTAACGCCTGATTTTGTACGTCATCGAAATAACCAAACAACGATCAACCTATACCTGAAAAGAGACAAGGTTACACCGAAAAACTCGACGGCCTGGGCCATCCCGGGTATACTCCGACGTGAGAATAAATACAGGCCAAAAAGCGTAACAATGGAGAGCATAAAAGTGCTGGAATAAATTGATATTTGATGAGAGAATAATAAGAGAGATTGTTTATGTAAATATACCGTGAGTCCATACTTGTGACTGTATTTATACTTTTCTCATCTGCCTTGTTCAAGGTTCTAAAAGGCGCTAGGCGGGCGGCCGGGGGGGGGGGGGGGCTAGCGCCTAGGGGGCCTAGGCGGGGCCTGGGCGGGATTTTTTATTTTATGCCAATTTTAATATTTTATCTTACATTTATCCTAACAAAATAATAATATAAAGGAAAACAATCTATAATAAAGATAATAAAGGCATTTGCTTAAAGTTCAAACACATATCCATGTTGCTAATGTCAAAGTTCAAACAAAAACACGCAATTGTTTAAAGTTCAAACACAAGCAAATAATAAAAAATACAAACTAATAGTTCTCATCTCCATATACTTCTATATATCTCTATAACTCTTTTTTTTCTATATTCTTCCAAGATAATGTCCCCATCGGGCTCACACTCGTACTCCTCATTTCCCTCTTCTGTATCATTTTCAGACAAAAAAAAAAAATCATGGAGTTTTCTTACTCTAACATTTATATTATTTCTCTTAGGCTCTAGCACGCTATCCGCTTCGGATGCTTCACCAATCGCTTCCCAAGTAAGGCCCGAACAGACTTCAACTTCTTCATCTATTCTTATGACGTCGTTTTGTAGCTTAGTTATTAAAATTAAAAAAAAATAATTGCAACCCTAAATTTTTCGCTTATGCCTCGCCTAATTTCTCTGTCTTACCCGTTCAGTCCCGTATAAATCTCTGGAGGGATTTTTTTTTCTCCTTGGACATAGGGATTTTTAGAACAGTGGCCTTGTTATCTGTGGCCAATTAGGATTGAGAATCCCTTGAATAGAATTCAATTAGGAATATACTGTTGACTGGTCAATCCTTATCTCCCTTAAAATCCAGAATCATTATCTAATTCAAAATCCTAAGTCAATTTGGACTTTGACCCTCTTAATATTACCAAACCGACCCAAAGGGAAAATGACACATTAATGGATCTACCCCAACACCAAGACCATTATAGTGTGTAAAATAATCCAACCCATACTCTACTAAATTACATCCCAACAATATTTATGTTTGATAATGTGGAACTTAACTCAGCTGAAGCTTAACAAATGGAAATCTTGAAAGGGTTGTAGTCTGTAAATAAATTCCTTGAGAAAACTAGAGCTGAGAATGTATTTGAATATGATTGTGAATGAATCCTGTCTTTGCTATCAGCTTCCCTTGTCGATATAGGTCTACAGTTATCTTTATGAATTATTATGTTGTGTTACCGGCTCACCTAAAGGTTTAAGCAATTAAGGATCCCCACCAATATATAAAATGCTAACACTCCCCCTCACGGGCCTCACGTGCAAACTCTCCAAATTAAATTGCATTTGCACCATCAGTATCAATATAAAGGGCAACATGCATGTGGGAAGATTTGTGCCCAACACTTTTGCACACCCAAGGCTCTCATAGCATGTTAAGTTACCAAGAGGCACCAACGAAGTATGTTATGATAACAAACTATCTAAGATACTTGTTCATTAACTATTAATAGTAATCATGATAATTATCTTTGGGATGCTCATCCTTAGATCAAGCTTATCTGATCATTCATCATTATCCCTCTTCTAGGGTGGCACTTATCAGCTCGGTCAAAGTTTTGGCATATATGTAGAAATTTCAACGTATCGGAGCGGTTTTGGCCATTGCTGAACCGCAACCTAGATAGGAGTTGGGAAATCAGCAATTATTAATGTAAAGGGTATGTTTTGGTGAAATTTCGTCCTATTGGCGTAGCGGATTGGTTAATTGGAAAATCAACGATTATTCATGCAAAACATTTTGGTTAGTTGGGAAGTTTTTTTTATTCCATCCAGCACCTATAGCTGGATACCAATTACAGGAATGAGACGGGCAAACGGCCTATGCATTCATTACCATTTCATTTCAACCTTCAGTGCTTCACAGTTGACATTCCACTAGCACTAAAATCCACTAATTTGAAACAAATGCTGCCTAGGGGCGTTCAAATTATATCATTTTGCAGGATACCATCTCTATGACTGGAATGCCGTCACAAGCTTCCATAACGTTGCTTCTCCCTAGAAGAGCAAACTATTCAGGCTGCTTAAAGTTTTTCAAAATGATTGTAAGTCGTCACATAAGCTTCCATAACATTGATTCTCTCTAGAGGAGCAACTTATTCAGTCAGCTTTAAGTTTTTCAAAAGATTGTATGACATCTTTTTCTGCTACTAGATTAAAATTTTTGAATCTTGATTTATTACATTCAAAATTGTGATTTGTAAGATCTATAGAAGAGCGCAGTCACGCAGACTAAGATTCCGTGCATCAATTATTTTGGGAAAAGAGTGCTGGAATTGATTACATAATGTTAGTTATAAGCATAACTCTCTGCTCTGTCAAATTTCTATAATTTAAATCTGTTCCTCTCCTGGCGATTATGCAAGAACCTTCCTTCGATCTAGTGTGCAGTAGGGGTATCCAAGGTGACTTAAAAATGTTATTGGATGTAATGTTTGTTGACTTAGCATATGCATACTACTCTCGCGCTTGGAATGTAATGTTTGTGGGCTTCGCATATGCAAACTATTTATACTCAACGAGATAGTGGAAGAATGAATCTTTGCACTAAGTATGAACTATTCCTACTATTTCCACCAGGACCTCGTTGCTGTTTTTACTTGTTCCTAGGATCAGGGAAAGTGAGGTGAGTGAAAAGCTTGGACAAGAACTACATGTTTTAGCATGAGTAAAAGAAAAAATAAAGAGGAAAAAGAATCCTCCATACCCTTTCAGCAGCCAATTTGTAGTATCCTTCTGTCGTCCAGAATAAGATATGAAGGGTTTATGTTCTACTTGCCAATTAGTTTTATCTATATCATATTTGTTTTGGCTCAGTTTATATCTCACGTAGATCTGATGCTACAAGATATTCACAATATGCATGAGAGTGGAGAACAATGTTTCTTTGGGTGTCTATATATTCTTTTCTTTCACGCTGTTAAAGTAATCATAGTATTGCTATTATTTTGCAGATAAGTTTTGCTACAACTGTATCCTGCACTGGTCCAAAGTGGTTGCTAGCAGGCATTCTCAGCCTCCTTCCTCTGTAAAGTGCCCTTTATGCAAGGTTTGTTTTAGTTCTATAGTCTTATGATCTTATATTAAGTGATGCAAATTTTATATGTACAGAAGAAAAAGTTTATGGATACAAGGTTTTTTTGACATAAAATATCACTCAAGTCATTTGTTTACTGAGTTGATAACCGTGGGATTGGGAATGCAGTTCTGAAATCTTGTCTTCCTGTTTTTGACAGCATTTCCATTTCCAAGCTCAAAAAGATTATAAAGCATGTGATTTCTTAGTGATTAATTTATATATTTTCTCAAACATAATGTCCTGACTCCTAGGTATATATAAAGATCATCTCTTCAAAGGAGACATCACTCTAAGTGGTAGGCCATGTACTAATTTTAAAAAATGACATTATTAACTAAGAAAAGGAAATAAAGGAGGAGCATGGGTGTCTGAATGTGTAAGGAAACTCCATAGTCCTTCTATATTAGATAGAATCTGGGTCATGGCTGGATAATGTTTCTCTTTTTTTTTAGGAATATAAGTAATTTAAATGGCTTTCTTCAAAATGTTAATCTGCACATTTATACCCTATAGATTACTCCAGTTTGCACTTGAGCTTTCATCTTCTGATTGGAATTTAATCTTTAATGTTTACTTCCTTTTGCAATGTGGCCTAGATTGCCTGCCTAGGACCCGCCTAGGTGCCGCCTATAAGGCCTAGGCCCTTCAAGCTCCCCACGCCGCCTAGGTCTGCCTAACGCTTTTATAACATTGTATTATATATATAAAAAAGAAAAGAATTTCTTGATTATTGAACTTCTATTGTTTTTATTCTCTCTGTTCAATAATTCAATCACTTGAAGCGGTTTTTCATTCCTATAAGTGGTTTGGATTTTCAAGTAAATTAACACTACTATGCCTCAAATGTGCAGGCTGAAAATATTTCTATTATACATGGGTATGATGGATGTTGTTTTCAACAGCATTATATTAATCAGGATGTTACAAATAGGTACAAGGCAATTGACCACTTTCTTGGCTTTAATAGCATTACTGAAAATGATACTTTCTACATAGTTCATTTATATATATATATATATATTTCTGATTTGTTGATAAGTTTTACTTTCTCTAATCCATGACATCTTTAGTGCTTTCTTTTCAAAAGCTCACAAGTATAGATTACAATGCTACTACATCAAACCAGGTATTGCTTATCGGTAATTCATCAATTCTGGTATTGTCTGTATGCTGGGATGTTTTCTGATTAACCAACATTTTAAACATGTTAATGAATTGATTGTTGAATAGGTATGTTAACCGATAAATTCAGTGTTTCACTGTATTGGAAGTCCAATAAATATCTTCAGCAGAATCGGTGGCTGTTTAACTGGTTGAGAAGAGAAATTCAAGCATTAACTCAGGTTCATATATTCATCATTATCTTTCCTTTCCTTTCTAGGTGGTATTTCATTTTTAAATCTAATGCGGATGACGGATATCTATCATACCGTATCCAACGAATATCAAATAGGTCTAAATGGGAAGGCCTATTTTATTTAATTTTTTTTCTGCAAGATTTGAATCTTTTTTTTTTAATGCTAGACCTATGCCAACTTGGTTAGTTGGATATTACCCTCCTTGAGTTTTCCTTTTTTGTATCTCATCAGATGATGCCAAAGGAGTAGGCCATATATATATATATATATATATATATGGAGTTGATTTATAGTAAACTTTTGCTATGGACACTATTACAGCTAGTGCATCTGTGGCCGTCCGATCCCAAATTTAAGGGTTAGGAGTTCGGCTTGGCCGCTACTCGTACTAGTGGCCAGGCAGAGCTCTTATTTTCCTTGGCCGTTAGTAGGAGTAGCGGCTAGTGTTACTCTTACTAGCGGCCAGGTCGAACTCCTAACTCTTAGATTTGGGATCGGACTGTCACTAGCTAGAATAGTATCAGAGCAAACGTTTGCTACGGATCAGCTCCGATATATATATATATGGGGATCGATCCATTGACAACGTTGTAAAAAATGATCTATCCTTACAACATATCTCAGTCATCTAGGCTGAGATCTAACGGTTAAAATGACCATCGTTCGCAGTTTAATTTTTAGGAATCCACAGTTTAATACTGTGGACGGTGTTAAATGCTCAAAGTAACCACATCATTTAAGTAATAGAGTATTAGGTCTTACATGTTGAAACGACACCGTTTTGATATAAGTCTTGTCTGTAGTTTAATACTGCGGACGGTAGTTTAATTATAAAACTACGTTCGTCATTGTACATAACAATTATTTTGGATCTCATCTCATTTTCACAGTAGCGATCTAGGTAGTTATAATTAAGGCTATTAAATGTTCTAATGTGGATCTCATCTCATTTTCACAGTAGCAATCACTAAACGATGTCGTTTAAGGACTGTGTACGCTTAGTTTTTAAAATTCCAAATTTTGAACGACGTCATTTTAAGGACTGCGTTATGACTTCCCGCTTTCCATCCGTTTGCAGTTTAATAATGCGTACGCTGGGTTTTAAATTTTTTTTGTTGAAGTTAACCTGGGGAATTTCAAGAGATTACATTGCGATAACAATTGTTTTCCTATTAATGGTGAGAAAATTGTCCCGGCTTTTTGAATCTGAGTAATCCAATTTACTATAAATAAGATGCGTGGTTATTTACTTCTCTCCAATACTCAAAACTTTCAGAAAGAAAAGAAATATCTATTTTTTATGGGCATGAATGTTGTCCATGTTCTTCAATCCCCATCCATTCTAGTCATTGTTTATTGCTTATTGTTTATTGTTTTGACAGTAGTGAACTGAGTATTTATACTTGAGGCTATTGAATTTTCTATCTCTATTTGGGTATTCTTCTTCTTATTATCATGAATCTACAACGAGAAGAAATATAAAATTTATACCATTAACTGAGTTCGTCTTAATTCATAGCAATTATTTTTGGATGTCCTCTCATTATGACAGTACCGATTTGGGAACCAATTTTTTTTACCGTTCGTAGTATTAAACTGCGGACGAGATCTACCTTCAAGGTGGAGGTAAGAGATCTGGTTGAAGAATTGTTAACGATGTTGCTGTTTTTTTTACAGAGATTCTTTTAAAATTCTTCACCCAGATCTCTTACACTTCCTTGAGTAGACCTCATTCGCAGTTTAATACTGCGGACGGTAAAAAAATTTGGTTACCCTGTCCGCAGTATTAAACTGCGGACGGTAATGTTTTTTAATTAATTCAGCCGCAATATTAAACTGTAGACGGTGAGTGTATTAATTAAATGGTGGGATTATTTTGGACATTTAATACCGTCTGCAGTTACAGTATTAACCTGCGGATTCTTGAAAACTAAACTACGGACGAGAACCATTTTAACCATTAGTCTTAAGGATAGAACATTTTTTACAACGTTGTCAATAGATCAGTCTCTCTCTCTCTCTCTCTCTCTCACACACACACACACACACACACATATATATATATATATTTGTTAATTAAGAATATTGATGTAGATAATTTGTGTGTATGTATGAGCGTATAACTGTATATATATGAGAAATTAATATTTCTATAAGACTCTCTTCACATAAATAATAAATGGATCCCACATTTAATTATGAGAGGCCTTGTGGAAATAACAATTCCCTGGATATGTATGTGGCAAAATACTGATGGATACAAGTTTTTTGATTTCAAAGTTTTACCAAACAAAAGTTTATAAAATGATGGCATTTTAAGTGTGAGGAAATTGTAAATTGAAAGAAGTTGCAAATTCAAGTACTGTAAAAGTACTTCCTCCAAATGCTCTCAAAGTATTTTGAATTGCTGAGTGATCTTCTGTCTGTCATACGCAGGAGGAAGATGTTGATATCATTGTGCATCACACACTTGGAATCATCGTCTCCTTGAGAAGGTAATATTTAGTTATCTATTGTTACAATTTACATGCATGGAGAATTGATTGAAAATAAAGTTGATCATGGAACTTAGCAAATTCTTTGTAGCAGAAATTTTCACATTGTTCTGTTACCAAAAAATAATAATCTTCAAATTGTTTTACTCCCTCTATAAAAAGTGGGTAAAGGGGATCTTTTTAATTTTTTTCATTCAAAGATAGTTAATATTAGCAGATCTAAATGATGATTATTATAATCTTATTAGTTGATTGCTTCATTTATAACAACAATTTACACCCTCCTGCTACTTTGTTGCAGAAATGAGAAAAAAGTTCCCAGAGATTCACCTCTAACAAAGCAGGAAGAGTTTAAGGCCTCGGTCTCCCAAGCAGCAAGACCTTTTCTAACAGGTAGAACAGATAGGTTTGTAGAAGAGGTAGAATTGTTTTTAGCTTCCGGACTGACTATTGAAGCATATGATAAAGTCTATATCCGGCATTTGGGTTGGAAAATTCCTGAGATAACCAATGAAGATGATGAAGAAGAAGAATTTCACGAACATCCACCTTCAGTTCCATACTTAAATTTATTCGATGAAGATTTTTATTGAAAATTCTTGCAATGTAGAAAGGGAAAATATGATTTGTTGGCCGAAGTTCTGGACTAGGCTCGTGAATTAATCACCCCTCAACTTGAATGTAGTTACATCTATAGTATTGCCCATGATGTAGTGATATTGTAACTACTATCTCAAACTCTTGTGTACATTCCAAAGAAGCCTTATACTTTTCTTTTAACAGGTTGAATTGGGACTCCTAATAGGAGTGGTAAATTTGCAATGACATATCCCTAGTAATTTTGTATTCACGGGACAGAACATGTGAAAATATTATAGTTCATATCAATTACGTCTCAAATTGCGTCTCAAGTGAAGTGGTTTTATTATATTGGTTGGTTAAATTTCACGTGTTGATCATTTTATACTATATTATTTTTCTTATTCACTTGCACATCGAGATTTTACTCAATACTAAAAATTTAAAATGTTTTACATTATCAAAAAATAAATTTATATAAAAATATTATGCCATTGATTAAATTACGTCAATTTGTTTGTTGAAAATTACTCATTGCATGGTGTAGTTGTCCCCAAAAAAGAAAAATACAGAGAATAAAAATGCTTCACTACGTGGTTGCCTATAAAAATGTCGACAAAAATTTTCTTTCACTAAACATGTCAACTATTTCCAAATAAAAGCTAGAATAATTATAAATTATAATAATTTAATATTTGTGTTATATAATTATAATAATTAAAGTAATATTTTTTAATTATAAATAAGAAAACTCAAGCTTTATAGGCAATCAATTAAAAAAATCTCGTGAACTTACTTTATTAAACGAGTCAAGTTTGATCATTAGAAACTAACTCGATACCTTTAAATTTTGTCCGGTCAAAACTTGACCCTACCCAACCCATTTACAATTGATATACCAGAATCAGTTATCTTCTCTCACTCACAGACAAGAAAAACTTATCCAGAGAAAGTTGAGAGAGAATGGAGGCTAACTCAGATTATGGAGCTTTTATGGATAAATTCATTATACAACCCACTTCTTCTTCTTCTTCTCAAGAACTTCCCTTAAATGCCCTCACCTTTGCTGTTAAAGACATGTGAGTCCTTTTACTATACTCTTCTGATTTACTTATTTATTCAGTAGAACACTAGTATTCATTTTCTTCGTTATATGTTTACTCTTCAATTTTTGTGGTTCAATTCCATTTTTAGTTATTCTTGCTTCTCTGTGAATTCAAATTAATTAACCACTTTGTTAATTAGTGGGTTATGTTCATTTCTTTGTAGGTTCTGTATGTATAGTTTGAATTTTTATGTGTAATTAATCCGTATGTTTGATTTTTTTGCTATTATACAGAGGGTTTGAAGTGTAATGGCTGCAATCAATTTCTATTAATTAGAGTTGCTGTACTTTTTGGGTGTGTGTGTGTGTGTATTTGTAGTAACTATGAACATTAATATTAGATTCAAATTTTGGAATCAGATTTGACGTGGATGGATATGTGACTGGGTTTGGAAACCCCGAATGGGCTCGAACTCATCCAGCTGCTACATCAACAGCTCCGGCCGTTATCGCTGTTTTGAGGGGAGGTGCCACATGTGTAGGCAAAACAATTATGGATGAAATGGCATACAGGTTAATTAGACTCAACTACCACCTATTATTATACATCATTATAAAAAATTTAATTTGTTGGATACTAAGTTACATGCACTCGGATGGAGTGTCAGTCGGACACTGGTACTTCGAAGAGTATGACACAAGTACTCCTCAAATTTCTCAATTTTTTTTATAGTAAAATGAAGTGTCCAGCATCCGTACCCTTGTCCGAGTATCGGATACGTGTACCTCATAGTTAAGTGAAGAGTTGATGTGGGTTATAGAAGCAGGTGCTTAGCAATCAAAGTATATGTGTATCTTTATGAGATTTGGACTAATGATCTTAAATTTGCAAGTATGCTCAAGTAGTCATTATTCTTCTTTTTCATTAGTATGTCATAGAACCAACCCAATTTAATTATCGAAGCAGATAGCTAAGATGTTGATATTATGCTTCAAAAGAACAATGTTCTGTCATTGGATAAAAGGCCCTGAACATTATCGCACCAGACGCACCAAAATCTAATAATGAAGCATATAAGAAAATACACACATACACAAAGAAGAGGCAATAATTAAAGTGATTCTGGGAAACCATGCCTATTACATGATTATGAACTGGAGAGAATTACCCACTTCTTTACTGTAGACAAAATAATTATACTGGGATGTCCATGTTCACGCTGATTGTCGACTCATGAAACCACTCCCTTCTTTGTAGTTTCTAGTATTTTTTAATCATGATCAGACTATGCTGGATTTATTTTAAATTACTTTAGTACTATTGTCCTTCACCTTTTCGTTACTACAGTAGACAGTAATTACTAGTTACTAGTTACTAATCGCAGAATTTTCTGAATCCAATATAGAGCTGTGCTGAATTTGTAGAATTGCTTACAATGTCAGTGATTTTACATTTCAAAATAAGACAAGACTGTTAGGAAGTAGAATTGTCCCTTTTGACCTTTTAATCATCTACATATGGCTTACTCTTTCTTAATTACTTTTCAGACAATTAGTACATAATAAATTATTGATGGTATTGGAAATATTACGGAAATTATTGTAATCAGTTTTTTTATGAGGGAAACAGTGGGTCCTATATTCCTTCTGAACAGTTGTGATAAGAAATTATGAGAATGAAGATGATATCAGTACTCAAGATGCATTGTGGAAGGAAACAAAACAATTTCCTTTATTCTGAATCTTGTTTTTTTTTTCTCCCATCTATAGAATTTTTTTATCGTCCTTCTCTCCATTGTAATGTTTTAATGATTAGTTATTTTAATTTTCATTATATTAGATTAGATGGGGATTTTTTTTGGAGTTTCATGTTCCTAAAATTGTATCATGTATATGGTTCGTGAAGATTTTAGTTTTTGATAGTAGTTTCTATGGGATGATTTTGAGCTTTTTCATCTTAATTCTACAAACAAATTTTTGGTCCAATTACTATAATAAACAATACTTCATCTTTTTGGTTATATTGGGAGTTTCACAATCTAGTTCTTCATGACAAAGAAAAATCTTGAAAAAAAAACCATACAGATACTAAAGTAATTATCCATATGCAGTATAAATGGAGAAAACATACATTACGGGACACCCACAAATCCTTGTGCACCAGATAGGGTACCTGGAGGATCTTCTAGTGGATCTGCTGTTGCAGTTGGAGCAAAGCTTGTCGATTTCTCCTTGGGTAAGTTTTTGGTTATTCAAGAACTTTTCTAGTTTTAGATGCATTTTGAATATTGAAGCAAAAACTCCACTTCTGCAGGAACTGACACTGGAGGAAGTGTAAGAGTTCCTGCATCGTATTGTGGGATTTTTGGGTTTCGACCTTCTCATGGAGTTGTTTCTACTGCTAGTGTAATTCCAATGGCACAGAGTTTTGACACTGTGGGTGAGGAATTTTCCACCTATTGAACTGAAGTACATATAGTTCATACTCGCTAACTGTGCTCCCCCCATAGAGAAATAGAACCGACTAATCCTAAGGCAAAGGGTCGAGAAATTTAACGCCACTATTCTTGAACGACATTGTAGTTGAAAAACCTAATGTTCATATTGTTCACGTCAATTTATTTTTTGAATCACATAGCTGCTGATTAACTTGCATTGTAGTATAGTGTTAATCAGGAAGAGAGTGAAATTTGTAAAAAATTGGCACCTTGGAAGCTTCTTGGATCGACTAGAATGATATAATACCACGTCAATAAAATATTATATCTTAAAAAGTTTTCACCTTTGAAGTTTTCACAAGTCTTTATTTGACACCAATTCTGTTCCAGGATTGTTTGCAAGGGATCCTGTGATATTGAATCGAGTTGGACATATACTGTTGCAATTACTTCATGCGGATCCTGTTGCACCTTCTCATATTATTATAGCCGAAGACTGTTTCAATCTTCTTAGCATTCCAAGTGATCGAATAACTACAGTTCTTGTCAACTCAGTCAACAAGATATTTGGAGGTAAAAGGTTAATTTGACAACTTTTCTCTTGATCTAGTTTTACCAGTCAGCATTTGGAGTTTGTGGATTATGAAACACGTTGTTGACCATCAAATGTGAAAGTACCAACCTATCACATTGATGACTAGAGTCGTTAAATATTTCTATTTATTTATTTCTTTTTCCTTTTATTTATATGAAAAAATGGTGCAGCTAAAATGAATTTTTAATTTTTTTTAATAACCTGTATGACTGATATAATATATGCCCAACTCAAATGTCCTTGATATTTATATTATACTTTTCTCATGTGTGAATGTACTTCATGGGTTTGATGATGCAGATAATACTATTAGTTACGCAAACCTCGGGGACTATGTTGAGAACAAGGTTCAAAGTTTAAAGCATTTCATGCGTAAAGATACTAGAAATCAAGAATATAATGTAGAACCCTTAGTGGCTCTTTCAGATGCCATGAGGTTGCTTCAAAGGTGAAGATGATGAATAACATTTTTTTGGATGTTTATGTTGATACTGTCCTGACTTGAATGATATTTGTATTACTAATTTGCTTATTGTCTTGCCATTTAAAATCCGGTTACTTCAATTGTTGACGCCCGGATTTCTGAAGCATAGGCATGAATTCAAGAATAATCATGGTGAATGGGTCAGAACCGTCAAACCTAATTTGGGTCCGGGAATATCAGAACGGGTATGGGAAGCTGTAAACTCCACAGATGATAGTATTGATGATTGCCGCTCTGTTAAGACCGAGTTACAGGCTGCTCTCACTGCTCTCATAGGGGTACTCTCTCTCTCTCTCTCTCTCTCTCTCTCTCACGCGCGCGCGCGCGCGCGCATTCAGATACTTCTTAGAAGTCGAAATGTCTTCATTTGAGGAACCTCGCTGTGAAATATATTCTATGTTAAATTTTATATGGTTTAATACAAATCCTAATAGAAGAATTATCCAAACCAATTTTATGGGCAAAGGCCAGTAGAGTCCTTGGTGCTTTGGTTAGCATTGAACGTAGACTGATTCGTATTCATGTGTAGTCAAAATATATTCGGTGTTGTAGCTGTTGAACTAAACCTTGCTAGTGCTTTTATTTTTGTCTCTACCAGTGTATATCATGTCTGTGTTATAGGCAATAGGGCAGTCTAAATTTGAGATGAGTTTCACCAATCCATCAATGGGCTAAAGTTTAGAGATCATTCATCATAGATCATACCTTTGTAGGCATTGCAGTCATATTTTTGCCAGTTTGGAACAAAAGGATCCACAGCTATTCCTTCCCATGAATCCTATATTTCTCCTCAAGCTGTTGTGATTCACTGGGCACATATACAAAATCTGGTTTTGCGAGATTTTGGTCTTCTGTATTCCTAGTTTTGAATATTTTACCAAACAAAATTCCTGAAGGGACTGTACCTGCTTTTCAAACCTTCCTGTCTCATTTTTCTTTTAAAGTAAAAACTCTCACATGTAGGTTGAATGAAAATAGAATATGTGAACTTGATGAACCATTCTTTTTCCAACACTACACTGATGATGCACTTCATGTCTTTTGTTTTTGATCTTAATTGGAAATAATTGCATAGGATTCTGACATCCTTGCCATCCCTACTGTTCCTGGACCTCCACCAAAACTACAAACAGAGGCAGCTTCACTGGAAACATTTCGAGTCAGGGCTTTTAGCTTGTTGTCTCTGGCAGGGGTATCTGGATTTTGCCAGGTTCTCCCTCTCACCCACGGCACACATGAACACATAAGCATCCACTATTTGATAATCCGCTTATTTTGATATTGGTTATATCTGCAGGTGAGCATACCACTAGGGATGTATGATAATCTTCCTGTGGCAGTTTCTTTGTTGGCAAGACATGGTTCAGATGGATTCCTACTAAATGTTGTTGAGACCCTTTACGGAACCCTACAAGAGCAGGTTGAAATTGCAGAGAAACTGAGTTACTGAGTTTGGTTTCATGGTAATACATATAATGGTAAGTTCTGTAACATACTTTATGAAGTTTTATTTACTTGTTATTTATTCCTTAAGCTTACTGCAACTTTTTCACCTCTTCGTTCCTTTCTTCATGTTTTCCCGACTTTTGCTCATCTTAAACTGTCCATTTAATCATGTCACATGACACTGCAGAACCACGCCACAGTGAGTTGCATTTTGCCTGATGAACAGTTATGACAAATATGTATCTTGGTTTCTTTGATGGTTGATAAAGTTGACTTGGCCTTTCAGAATATCTGGCTTCTGGAGTCCCTCAGAGTTTCAGACTTGGTCAGTGTGATATGGGTGGTGATTGCTGTAAAACACAATGCAAAACGAACTCGTGTTATTATATGATCATGTTGGTCCCTTGGGGAAAGATATATTCACCCCAATATGAATATGCGGTGAATAGGCTTCTTATTATTATTTTTTAATTAATTAAACTTTAGTCAGAGTAAAAGCAGTTGGTTTGTTTTATGCAGCGGGATATTAGTAAAACAATCACGTAACTAGTGGATAAAAAAATCACAAGATGAAGAAAGACAAAAATAAAGAACACAAGGATATAAAAACAAAGGTTCAAAATCCACAAAGGATTTTGTTGTTGTCGTAAATAAGTTGTCGGATTAGATACACAAGAAATACACTGGCAGAGTGGTCGGAAAATTTCTACAGTATGAGATATAATACAAAATTTTATGGTATTCAACTGTAAAATTAAGGAACTTTTTATCTAGAGAGAGAGAGACTTGGGCTCGTTAGGCCATTTGGGTTTAGTCACCATTTAGGCCACTTGATTTACGTTGTCATCGGATTAGATACTCAAGAAATACACCGGCAGAGTGGTCAGAAAATTTCTACAGTATGAGAATTAATACAAAATTTTATGGTCTTCAACTGTAAAATTAAGGAACTTTTTATCTAGAGAGAGAGACTTGGGCTCGGTAGGCCATTTGGGTTTAGTCACCACTTGGGCCCATGGCCAAATAATTTTTTTGGGCTTTTTATTTTACGCCCAATTTAGGTTGTACAATATTACCAATTGAGCCTAAAATATAAAGCCCAAATAACTTATTTGGTCATGGGACCTAAATGGTGACCAAGTCCAAATGGCCTACCAAGCAAGCCTCTCTCCCTCTTTGTATATGAAATAAACATAAAGGTTTGAGGATGCTCCCATAAATTAACTCTCTCTAGATACAACCCCTCATTTTTACAATTGAATGTCATAAAATTTTGTACCAAGTTTTCTAGCGACTCCGACCGTTGGTCATAGTGTGTTTTTTATATGCAAGTCTCTAATATAGCAACATCTTATTTACAGCATCAACATATTTCTACTCCCTTCTTCTTCACACATAGTGAAGGGATTTTTTTACTAAAAAACTTAGTCACAAAGAATCAGTCTTTTTGGTACACTGAAAACCTTACAAACAATATCACACAGATATTTAAGTTTCACTTAGAAACTATCTACCTAATAGCCTTGATTCTCACTTAGATTATCTAGTCTATTCTCAAATATAGAGTAATGGAAAGTGTTTGTTGTTGGCTTTAAGTCTTAAATGCTAAGGACAGAGAAGAAATTCCTTAACAATACAAGCTTGAGGAATGTTTAGTGCAATAAATAATCTTCTTTGTGTACACTAAAAGTTTGATCTCTTGAATGCTTGTTTAGATGAATTGATTGTAGAGAGAATGTTAGGTTAAGTGCCTGAATCTTGTTGTAGAGATAATCTTTTATACCGTAGACTCATCCATTTGCGCGTTCTGAGATTTGAACATTGGAGTGACTAGGTAGATGTCAATATCACCTGCTGTGATAATCTTGTTAAAGGTAGTGCACAAGTTATCCTTTTTTCTCGTTTGTGTTGTAGGGATTGACTTCTTGTTACATATTCGTCACGTGTTAAAATTCCCTTTGTTGGAGACCTGAACTTAGTACTAAGATGCCACATCAAAGATCTTTTTTACTTAGAAAAACTTTGACGTTAAGCTTAGAGCACACATCTTTGAGTTCAATCTCGATAAGCTCTTAGTAGGGTTCGTTAAGTTCTGAGTGGCAAGAAAGCTCTTTATGGACTCTAGCTTTAAGTTTTTCATAAGTTTTGAGCTTAGTGATGAATTTTTTGACCGATTCAGCCATTCAGATGAATTTTTTTCCAAACAAACGCACTTAACCATTCAGCCACTTACCGATTCAGATTCAGACCCCCATTCAGATTTAAACAAACAGCCCTTAGTTTTGAGCTGTCTTGCTCTACTCTAAATTATCTTCAATAAACTCTTAGTTAAGTCTTTCGTTCGACGCTTTCTTTGTTGAATTGACTTAAACAATACAACTGAAAAGACTAACATTAATCCTAACTTAACTAATGGATCAAAAATTATACAATGATTACTAGAATCCAAGTATTAATTCTGACAAAACATAGCAAACCCTTTTACAAAGATTGCAACTTACATACCTAAGGGTAAACTAGTTTAACAAAATTATGATTGTATTTCTTGAATCAATCATTAAATCAAGTAGTTCATATTGAGAACATATGAATTAACAAATTATGCAACCCCCCCCCCCGCCTTTTAACTTTTTTTATTTAGATTATATTGTATTGACCTTTTTATATGGATGTTAAGCCATTATAATCGGATTTCACTGTTATGCCTACCAAGCTGGTTTAGTTTGAAATTTTCAACATTAACACTAAAATATTCAGTTGTTGACAAAATTTTAATGGTTTATTTGGATCAATGTTACATGGATCTCGGTTTGATACAGTACATGGAACATAAATAGGAATAAAAAACATCATATTTCATGGTAAGGGTAGGTTTCTTCGGGTCATTTTTGATATGAAATAAGTTTATCTGAAACGTGATACGTTTGAATAACTTTCTTTGAGATATAGTTAAATCTATTTAAATTAGTGTTATAACATGAACATTTTTAAGAGGCTACGCTATATCAACCTTTATTGGACGTCCACAAAGTGCTCACTTGGTGACACTAGTTGATTTTTTTTAGAATTTTCTTATAAATATCAGTGATACTAATAGAACTTTATAGATTTATCTATCTATGCAATAACTAAATTTGTAGATATCTTAAATATTTTGGAGAAATGTTATATATAGACGATCTTAACTTTTCATTAAATTTGATCCTAACTATTATTTGTAAGGCCTACATAAAGATGTCTCTCATTTGCAAAATCATAAAACATAACTTTAATCATTCTTGAATTAAAGTTTCAGTCTCTTATTACTAAATAGGAAAGGAAGTCTTGGATCCCTAAATTATGAAATTGTTTTATTTTTTGGAATGTTTATACAAAAATATAATCCGCTAACATGTTAGGTTAATGTTGTTTTCTAGTATCACTGGTTTAGATTTTGCACAACTATCATTGTCATTTTCTCTATTTTTCCTTTTTGAGGGGCATGTTGATAAGTCTGTCACAAGAACCAAGACTACATAGGTAGATATAGAATGAAATTAAAATTTTAATACTAATTGTTAGGAAATAAGCTTAGCTAGAAGAATAAAAGATAAAAGGGGAAAGTAGGTGTAAAAGTTGAACTAAATTGTTTCCATATCTCTTTCCATGGGAAAGTTGGTTGCAAATTAGCTAGAAATTGAAAGATAAAAGGAGAAAGTAGTTATAAAAGTTGAACTAAATTGTTTCCATATCTCTTTCTATAGTACAACCTTAGTAATTTTACTTTGTTGTTTTGTTAGTACTACATTTATGTCATCCTATTTAAATTTAATGATGACTGAAATTTAAAGTATGTTTGTAAAACAAGTAAGTTTTATTCTTTATGATATTTTTTATAAAAAGACTTAGTTAGGGATCTAACTTGTTACGTAGATTTATAATTGTAGATTAAGCCATGTAATTTCGTATTGCTGGAGTTTATCTACAGATTTAAACATTTTCGTTAAGTGAAAGCTGGACAAGCTCTAAGATCGCACGGTAAAAGATAGTCAAACCTATCAAGTGAACTCTAAGATAGTTTGGCAGAAGGCTAAAAATCGAAAAAGACGATGGAAAATCGTAAAGTGGATGATATCGTTTTGTCATGCAATTAAATGATTAGAAGACCAACTCTACGATTATGCACTTAAACTACATACAATCAATTTCATAGAGCTCAGAGGTTTGACACACAATGGTAGGTTAATGGTCAAACATGTGACCTCAACTCATTCTTTCAAGTTTGATCTTATCTCATATGAGTCAACAATAAAAACAAAAGAGACAACGCACCTTTTTCAAGAAATGAGCTATAAAAAGATAAGGTCATGTATCTGTTACTACAATTGAAAAATAAATTTTAGTAATTTATACAGTTGTCAATGAATTTTGTGATCGAATGTCGCAAAAATTCTCAATAAGGTGTGAACGACTATTTATTTTTTAAATTAGTGCCGCACGATCTACATTTTAACTGTGAAAAAATGATATATCTTATGATTTAATATATTAACTATTTTTTTTGCGAGTTACGTGGATAACTATAGTTGGAAATATTTTAACTATATGTTTGATATAATGGACCAATTTTAAAATGTTATTGTTAACGCTTGAATTTGTTGAGACGCTTGACCACCGTCAACGACTTTGACCTGCATAATGAAACAACTGAGAGCTTGACGGCTTGGACCGTCGGGGAATAGTTTCGGTGTGAGAGTAAGTATGAGTTTCAAAAATGTTAACAATGGTGGTGTTTAGTGGGGTGAATTGACATTAGATTTTACCTGAATTGTTAACCTTCCTTTTATAGTCATCGTCCTCCTTTAACTGTTAAACATGTACGACGGTTATGATCAGAGTAATGATGCATGATCCATACCATGATCAGTAACTGTTGTAATCTCTGAAGTAAATGTATGAGTGATAATTGTTATATAACTGCTACGTCATTAAGTGGTTCGGCATGCTGAGCATGATGGTCCAAGTCTCTCTAGGCCGAGATTTAAGTTAAATGGACCTCGAGAGTGAATAACCCAATCATTTTACTCCATTTGCTTTAATAAAAATCCACAGCCCAACATTGTGGGCCGAAATTATTGGGCTATTCACCCTCGAGGCCCATTTAGCTTAAATCCCAGCCCAAAGAGACTTGGACCATCATGCTCAGCACCCCAAACCAGTTAATGACGTGGCAGTTATATAACAGTTATCACTCATACATTTACTCCAGAGGTTACAACAATTATTGGTTATGATAGGGATCGTGCATCATTACTCCGATCATAATCGTCGCACATGCTTAACGGTTTGAGGAGGATAACGACTATAAAAGGTTAATAATTTAGGTAGAATTTAATGCCAATTCATTTCGCTAAACACTAAGCACCTCCATTATTAACATTTCTTGAAACTCGTACTTACTCTCATGCCGGAGCTATCCCCTAACAATCAAAACCGTCAAGCTCTCGGTTGTTTCACTATGCAGGTCAAAGCCATTGACAGTGGTCAAGCATCTTGACAAATTCAAGCGTTAACATTGACGCTAGAAGAAGGACGTTTAGTGTTTGGTAGAATTTTCCTTGACCCAGTTACCAGCTAAAATGTCTACCCATCCCCATAATTATAGTGATACAACGCCTTCCCGTAGGGAATCACGCTTGCAGTCCAATCGACCGAATGATGTATACAAGCAACGTCGCCTATAGGAAGCCCTAAACCAAAAGAAAGCTCTTCAACTCCAAGGAGAGGATCTCGAGAAATAGTTGGAGGGTTTGGAACAGATAGAGGTTAGTCTGAATGGCAAAAAAAGGGGTCTATCCCGGATAGGGTGATACCCTTCCTGGAAAGATCATAACGAGATTATTGTTCGATCCTCAAACTCAGAGTGTCGGAGACGATGATTCAAAACCCCACCATGATGTGGAGGTGGAGAACAAATGCGGCAACAACGTCGAGATAGCTAGATCGGAGAATCTTCTGGTCCCAAAATTTTTGAGAGACATGTCGGGGCTATTGGAAAGAAGTCGTTCTTTTCTCCTTTCATTAAAGACCTCGAAGAAGCACCCATTGATTGAACTCTTAAGGTACCGGTCTTGAAGGAATATGATGAAACTGGTGATCCGGTCCCCATGACCACACCTACGTTTTTAAACTGTTGATGCAATTATATGGATATGATGTAGTGGGAATGTGTCATCTCTTTATTTCAACATTAACAAAGACTGAAAGAGAGTGAATAATCTCCTTTCCTACCAACTTAATCGATTCATGGGAAGAGCTGCATGACCAGTTCCATGTACGCTTCGGTGGGAATAGAAAGCGTGCTAAAAGGATCACTTATTTATTATAGGTACAACAAAAATCTAGCAAATCTCTTTAGTAGTTCATGAAGAGATTCAGAGAAGCGATAACCGAAATTCTCGTCTTGGGTTCAGTACAAACGGTTCAATTCCTGACGATGGGCCTATACGTAGAAAGGTCTAACCGCCTCATAGAGGAGATCATCTTGAAAGCTCCTCGGTCTCTAGCTGAAGTCTACGAGATCGTAGAAAAAATCATTAAAATCAAAGAGGCTCTGGCCAATATTAGGGGACCTTCGAGATATGATGATAATAATCATCAGAGAAGGGACCCCAGAGGCAACAATGCCGATAAAAGGGATTCTGACTGAAGAGACGAAATGAAGAAGGATTTAAGCAAGAGTGGTGATGGCCGAAGAGATCAGAAGGCATATCGATCTCAAAATGAGGATCCCAAGAATAGGGAGAACAATGGTTACACTCCCTTAACTGCAACTAGAACCCAAATAGTAGGCGAGATCAAAGATTAACCCATCTTTCGAAGACCCTCAAAAATCCGAGTGTTCACTAAACAGAAGAACAACAACAAGTATTGTACTTATCATGAGGCTCCGGGCCGTGACACAGAAAATTGTTATCAATTGAAAGTGTTAGTTCCCAATGACACGATAGAAATCTTGAAGGGGGGGGGGGGGGTTGAATAGATTCTTTAAAAAAATTTTTATTTAAAAAGATCTACTTAATTAATTCTTAAACAGAAAGTTTAACACAGAGGAGAGCTGCTGTATATTATATTAATATAGCTCATTAAAGCTCTGATGAGATTTTATTTGATCTGACCAGTTAGTCTATGGAAGGTTATTTTCTTTTTTCTTAGGGACAGATGTGTCAGTCGTAGGTTCCCACCAACTTTCATAGAGTCGTTTGGTCCTTCCAAACTATAGGACTGATAGGACACAGTCCTCTGACTTTTCTACATTGAAAGTCTTCTTTCTGTTCCATAGTGCGCTTGGGTCAGTCCCCTGATTTTTCTGACTTTGATCGATTTGCAGAAGTTTCCTTTTTGGTTACTTCAATGAAGATTGAATGCTTGAATAACTCCTGATCTGAGAGTCGTGATGTCTCTTGCCTTTTTGCTCAACGACCTTTTGTGATCATCTCTACGAATATCCTTGCTGTCGTGATTGATCTGTAAAGGATCATCTCTTACTATCATCGTAGAGTTTACTCAACTGTTAAACTGTTGACCGTAGAGTTCGATTTAAGGTTTCTCGTTAAGAACATAGTCTGTTTGGTCGTAGAATCTTTTGGACCAAAATTGTAGAGTCCATTCTACGATTGGTTGCCTTGATCGTAGAGTCTGTTCAAATCGTAGAGTTTCCTTAACTGAAATCGTAGAGTTCATTCTACGATTTTATTACACCAACAGATCAACCTAACAGTTTTGATCTATCTAAGTCTTAGTACAACACAAAAGACTTTTATACATTTATATTAAGAGATCAACCTAACAGTTTTGATCTTATCTAATACAGCCCTTGTACAATAATTCTTCTCATCAAATTTAACCATTCAATGATCAACAATCTCCCCCTATTTGATGATGACAACATAATTAACAGATAGTGATTTGAACACATTAAATAGGCAAAATGCAAGAGTAATTGAATGCCTAATCATACAGTGAGCAGCTGTATTTTCTAGAAAAAAATATGAATTTTATTGATGTTTTAGTCAGTTGATACAATTGAGAAAACAACAGAAAAAGAAAAAAAAAACTTATCTCCTTCTGCTAGGAGGTCTTCTGCTTTCTTCTTCCCTCTGCCTGAAAAATGTTCTCCTTTCTTCTTCTGCTTTTCTCAGTTCTTCTTCCCTCAGCACAGCTTCTTCTTCTTTAATTTGAAACCATTCTTGTGAGCTAGATGGCCTCATAGTTGAGGAAGAAGGTCCAGTTGTCACCTCCTGTCTGGGACGAGATGGTACTGCTTCGAATCTAGGAGGATGTATTGAAGTTTGAACCATCCTCATCCCTTGAGGTGCTCTTCCTCTCTGCTGTGCTCAGTTTCTTCTCCCCCTTGTTGGCATCATTAATTGTTGCTACTTGCTCTGAAAGCTGCTGTATGCCCTGAATAATTTCTTGAAGTTGAGTTTTAGTGGCAGCAACATCATCTTGGTGGACTTGAAGTCGTTCGTCAGCCATCATTTGTTTTTGCTCCACCAATGACAAAGTGTCATTCGACCGATGTTGTTGTTCTGTGAGAGAGTGCTTTAAGGCAATGATCTCATTACTGAGGAGAGTGATAGATTTGTCATTGGTTTCTTAAAGAACAACAACGGTCTGCTGATGTTTGTTGAAGGCTTCCAGAAATTTTTTATCCCTTTCTTGGAGATTTTCAGAGACTGCTGTCGTTAACTGCCTTAATCTTGTGGAGAATTGTTTATTCAGGCTGTTAGAGAGACCATTGGCAGCATCAATGACATCGTCCATTCTACGTTGAAGGTTGTGGGATTTCGATGCCAGGTCGTTCTGTATCTCTGTATGGATATGGCTTGTCAAGTCAGTTAAGCCCTCAGTTGTAGGAAGCCGAGATACCTTGTCTAAAATTTACTGGAGGAGTTGAGATGATTGTCCCTGGTCAGCCGTAGAGCTTGGAATGTGAAAGTATTTGTGACCAGAGGTGGAGGGAATATCCTCGTGGGTTAAGAGGAGTCTTGAAGATGGAACCGGATGCATTGTTTGCTGAGTAGGAGAGTCTGGAGGGCACTCTACGTTTTGATTATTTAGGCTTTCTTGACCACCAGTCGTAGAGGGTGGTGACTTTACGATCGGGGAAGTGTTGATCGTAGAGTTTGATGCAGAGTTGGTATTTGGGGACTCCTCAAATTTATTGAACATTGATGAGGGTGTATAAATTTGAATGAGGGCTAGAGGAATAAAATGTACCTTTTGCCCTAAAAAATGCGAGAAGGGGCTGCAAGAAATGAGCTTCTGGGCAAAGAATAGATTCTGAGGACAACCTTGAGCTATAATTACCACATTTGGGTAAGCTTTAAACGTCCAGAAGACCTGATCCCATGCATTGTGCACCAGAGCTCAGTGGAATGGTATCAGTGGCAAAAATTTCAGCAGGCAGTTGTAGTTAAGATGCCTTTGCTCATCTCTTCCAACGACCACTATTTCGATGTCATCCTCTTTATCATTATTTATTGTGGCTGAAGGGACTGAAGTACCTTCGTGAGTCTCCCCCTCAGCCAGAGCATCTGTTGGCTTAGAAACTACCGGTGGCTCCCCCTCAGTTTGAGCATCCATAGGCTCAGCTGTTCTAGATGACTCCTTCTCAACTGGAGCAATGACAGTTTTTTCAAGTAGCTCCCCCTTAGCTACTGAGTCTTTATCGGCTAATTTAACTAGCCTTATTCTCTTTCTTTTTGGTTCTTTTGGGGTTACCTTTTCAGCTTCATACTAGCTGCGAGTTTCCCTTTGCAGATCAGAATCTTCATCCTCTGAAGCAGCCTTTTCTTCAGGAGCGGCATCAGGAGCCTCATTAGATGAGCCCTGAGGTTCTTCAATCTCAAGGGCTTTCTTTCTTTTTCTCTTTCTGATGAGACCCTGAGATTGTTTGCTAACTTCCTGAGATTCTTCTTCTACAGGAGTGTTCTTTAAAAGAGATGGCCCTGCCCCACTCTGTGTTCCTTCACTATCCCCTGACCGGGATAGTTTCCTATTTTCAACTAGATTCCTCCTCCAGTTGTCGAAGATTCTCTGGGTGATTCTTTTGTTAGTATTTAGGGCTTCTCCTTCGTCAGGCTCAATTAGATCTCCCAAAGATGATCTAAGGAGAATGCTGATGAATCTCCCATATAACATTTTTCTGGTCCCCTTTGCTTTTTTCGCATTCTGGATCCAGTTCCCTATCCATTATACCAGCAAAGAGCCATAGTTGATGTTTGTCTTCTTGACTATAGCTGTCATCAATTTCAGTTGCACCTCACTGACTGAGTCATGAGCCGAGTCTTTGCAGAGTAGGAATTTACCAACCACATCTGCCAGGAACTTATATTTCTGAGGAAATTCTTTCTTCTTTAAACCTTTTAGTCCTGCATTCTTTTGGTGGTGCATTCTTCTCAGACCTTCTTCGGTATTCACCATATTTAGAGATGTGAGGCCTCCTTGCTTGAATCCTAGGGCAAGATTAAATTCTTCCGCAGTGAGGTTGAGCTGCACTCCTCTTACAGTAGTGGTTAGAGTTCCATTTGCATAGGATCCATTGATGTAGAATTCTCGGATAAGCTTTGACAGAATCCTCGTATTAGTTCCCAGAGCTTTTCGCAGACCTGCCTTTTCTAGTAGCTGGATTATCCTTTTGAATTGCTTATCTGCCGATGTGAAGGCTTCGAAGTTGAGCTCGTTTCCAGAAATGACTTGAGCAGGTGCCATTTGATAGTTTTCCTGAAATAGTAGGAACGATTTATCTGAGTATTGAAAACTTAGGGTTTTGGATTGAGAGAGATAGATAGGAATGATAGATTTTGATTTGAAGAAATAAACGACGTGCAGTTTTCAAAGTATTTAAAACTTCCCTCTATGTTTGCTGAGATGCGTGTCATGCTCTGATAGGAGCATCTCAGTTGGTTGATGACCTTTTTTGCCCCTAGAGCTTTATGATCCATCTTGTCACTTTGATTCTTTTGTTGATGTTCATTGAGTTAGCTTTACGATAAAGGAATACTCTGCGATCCTTGGCTTGCCAACCGTTAAGTGAGCTCTTCGGTTTGTAGTGTGCTCTACGATTCTTGGTTTGTTGATCATTGAGTGATCTCTACGATCTTCAGCGTACTCTACGATCGTTGAGTGTATTTCACGATTTTGTTTTTTACTTGTTTTCCTTGCTCACTTTTATTCCTGCAGAGTTCGTATCTTAAAAAAAACATGATATATATATTAAGGGTCTAGATTTAGCATTCCTAACTCACTTATGAGTTTATTAAATCTTGATTCATCTAAAGGTTTTGTAAATACATCTGCTAGTTGATCTTCAGTTGGGATGTAGTGAAGTGATATATTTCCATTTTGTACATGATCCCTGATGAAATGATATCTTACATCTATGTGCTTAGTTCTTGAGTGCATAACAGGATTATGAGTTATAACAATTGCACTAGTATTATCACAGTATATAGGAATAGAATTAAGCTCAAACCCATAGTCTGCAAGTTGAGTCTTCATCCATAGGATTTGTGCACAGCAACTGCCTGCGGCTATATATTCAGCCTCTGCAGTAGATGTCGACACTGAGTTCTGCTTTTTACTAAACCAAGAGACAAGTCTGTTCCCAAGCATCTGACAAGTTTCACTTGTGCTCTTTCTGTCTATTTTGCATCCTGCATAGTCAGCATCTGAGTATCCCATAAGATCAAAGGAGGACTCCTTAGGATACCATAATCCTAAATTTGGAGTTCCTTTAAGATACTTGAAAATTCTTTTCACAACTAATAGATGAGACTCTTTGGGGTTAGCCTAAAATCTAGCACATATACATGTAGCAAACATTATATCTGGTCGGCTCGCAGTAAGATACAGTAGTGAGCCTATCATACCTCTGTACTGAGTTATTTCAGTGGATTTACCATTTTCATCTTTGTCAAGCTTGGTGGCAGGTGGCATAGGAGTCTTCATGATAGATGCATATTCCATGCCATATTTCTTTAATAAGTCTTTGATGTATTTGGCTTGATTAATGAATATGCCTTCATCAGTCTGCTTCACTTGTAGTCCAAAGAAGAAGTTGAGTTCTCCCATCATGCTCATTTCAAACTTGCTCTGCATAAGCTTGGCAAATCTTTCACATAATTTTTCATCAGAAGAACCAAATATGATATCATCTACATAAATTTGAACTAGCAGTGTCTTATCCTTATGTTTTCTCAAAAATAAGGTAGTATCTATTCTTCCTCTAGTAAATCTCTTTTCAATGAGAAAGTTAGTTAAAGTTTCATACCATGCTCTAGGTGCTTGTTTTAGACCATATAGTGCTTTATCTAATTTATAAACATAATTTGAAAAAGTTGGATTGATAAAACCTGGAGGTTGTTCCACGTAAACCTCTTCTTGGAGTTCCCCATTTAGAAAAGCACTCTTGACATCCATTTGGAAGACTTTGAACTTCATGTGAGCAGCATGGGCAAGGAAGATCCTTATGGCTTCCAACCTAGCAACTGGAGCATATGTTTCATCGTAGTCAATTCCTTCTTTTTGAGAGTAACCTTTGGCCACCAGTCTTGCTTTATTTCTCGTTATCACACCATTTTCATCCATCTTATTTCTGAAAATTCATTTGGTGTCAATGACTGGTTTATGTTGAGGCCTGACAACTAATCTCCAGACATTGCTTCTTTCAAATTGATTTAGCTCCTCTTGCATGGCCTCTATCCAACTTGAATCTCCTAAGGCTTCTTTCGATCTTCTTGGGTTCCTCTTGAGAGAGAAAGCTTAGGTAAAAGCATTCATTCGAGGTTGCAGCTCTAGTCTTGATTCCGGTGTTTGGATCTCCAATAATTAGATCTTGAGTGTGATCTTTGGTCCATTTTATTCTGCTAGGGATGTTTGTTCTAGTACCTTCCTGTCTGAGTTCCTCTAAATCAGCTTCTGGTTCTGATCGTAGAGTTCCAATGTCTGGCGTGGTGTACTATACGATTTCCTCTCCTTGCTCAACGATTTCTATCGCTGGTTCCATGGTCGTAGAGTCAGAGTCTACGATTTTGAGTTCTTCGATCGTTGAGCTTGTGTCTGCTGACTCGTTGAATGGTGATCCTTTCTTTTCAGGATCTGATTCATCAAATGTGACGTGGATGGAGATTTCAATAGTTAATGACTCCTTGTTGAACACTCTAAATGCTCTGCTATCTGTTGCATAACCAAGGAAGATTCCTTCATCTGATTTTGACTGGAATTTGGTTAGATGCTTCTTGCCATTGTTGAGTACGTAGCACAGGCAACCAAACGCATGAAAATAACTTATATTTGGCTTTCTTCCTTTCCATAATTCGTACGGAGTCTTCTTCAATGTTGAGTGTATGAGCGACCTATTCTGAGTGTAACATGCAGTATTGATGGCTTCAGCCCAGAAATATTCAGGAAGATAGGCTGCTGCTAAAAGGGTTCTTCCTGTTTCAATAAGAGTCCTATTCTTCCATTCTGCTACTCCATTTTGCTGAGGCGTTCTTGGGGCTGAGAAGTTGTGATTTATTCCATTTTCTTCACAGAACAGGTCCATATCTGAGAAATCAAACTCTCGTCTATGATCACTTCTGATGGCCTTGATCTTTTCGCCCTTTTCATTCATGATTAGTCTGAAGAGCTTGATAAGATGTGAAATAGTTTCATCCTTAGAGCTTAGAAAAAATACCCATGTATATCTGGTGTAGTCATCTACTACTACTAGAGAATATCTCTTTCCTCCGAGGCTGGTCCTTGATACTGGTCCGAATAAATCCATGTGAAGTAATTGAAGAGCCCTATCATTTGAGTTTACTGATTTGCTTTGGAATGATGTCTTCGTTTGCTTTCCAAACTGACAAGCTTTGCAGGGTTTTTCTTTGATGAAGTTTAACTTTGGCAATCCTTTTACAAGATCTTTGGAGGCAAGCTTTGAAATACTCTTGAAGTTAAGATGAGATAACCTCCTATACCAGAGCCAACACATATCTTCAGAGGCTTTAGCAAGAAAATAGACAGTTTGTTCTGAACTTAATTTAGCAAGATTGACCACATAGACATTTCCTTCTCGAACTCCTTCTAGTTTTAGAGAGTTAGTTTTCAAGTCTCTAACTTGGCATTGGTTGTTGAGGAAGGTGACTTGATGTCCTTTGTCACAGAGCTGACTTATACTTAGCAAGTTGTGCTTTAGTCCCTCAACATATGCCACTTTACTGAAAGATATTGCACCATTCCCAGTTGAGCCATAACCTCTGGTTTTCCCCGAGTTGTTGTCTCCAAAAATAACAGCAGGTCCATCTTTTTCTTTAAACTCTGATAGAAGAGCCTTGTCTCCTGTCATGTGCCGTGAGCATCCACTATCAAGATACCAGATAGATCTCTTTACCTACATAACAAATCAATCTTTATTTTGGTACCCATATCTGTTTGGGTCCTGCTTTGTTAGTACCTTTTGGGACCCAAATCTGTTTGATTTTAGATCCTTGCAGTCTATGATATCTTAACAAATATTTATCATTTTTATGAGGGTGCCTATGACTGATATGATATGTGTGTATTTGTGACTTTTTGTTCGTCCAGGACTTGTATGGATTATGATTTCTCATAGTCTTTTGCTGATCTACATTCTGCTTCCATACTACTCTACGATTCTCATGATTCGTAGAGTGAGTTTTGCTTGACTTATTTTTCAATTTTCTGAATCCAAGACCTGTGCGAGTTTTATTGTTAAAAATGATCGTAGGTTTAGCAGAATGTGGATTGCTGGGAGATATCGAATCTGAGGATTTGATGAACACAATTCCTTTATTAAAATTAAAGGATTTGCCTTCATTTATTTCCATTGACTTCTCCATATTGGGCTCTGAGAATAAATTCTCAAATCCTAATCATGATCTATCAGTCACATCTCTTTGACTTGAGATCAGGGTGTGCATAGACGAACTAGACTTGTTCCACATAAAAATTGTCTTTTCCAGTTCCTGAATCTTGGAGACTAGTGAGGATTTTTTATGAGTGCTCAACTCATTTATCTCTTTTAGTCTTTTATTCTCAGTCTCAAGATTAGAGTAAAGTTTTGCAGTTTGAATTGAGGCTTATAATTCCATGCTTATTTTTCCTTTATCCTCTTTTAGATGAGAGTAATCTTTAGATAACCTTCTAAACAATTTTATATATTTGTGCAATTCTGTCATTAAGTCATGCATCCCTTCTCTAAGATCATCAATGCTTAAATCAGAAGAGTAGAAATCAAATACCTCATCTATGATGAATTCCTTTTTGCTGCTTCCTTCTTCATTTGCCATTAAGTACAGGTTGGCTTTCTGTGGCTCTTCATCTTCACTTGACTCAGAATTTAGTTCTTCTTCTGAGTAACTCCAGGAGCCTTCAGCTATGAAGCTTTTGTCTTTCTTCTTTTGTTTGTGGAAGCTCTTGAATTCTCTTTTTGGATTTGCTCTCGTTTTGTCTCTCCTCACCTCTTCTCTTAAGGGTTTTGGACATTTAACAATGAAATGACCTGGCTTTTTGCAATTGTAGCAAAGGTCATTTGCTTGTTCTTTGCTGCTGTTGCTTCTGAACTTCTGAGGTCTGTTTCTGTTGATGAATCTTTTAAAATGTCTGACTAGCATGGCAGCTCCTCCATCATCATTTGATTCATCTTTGTCAGAGTCAGAGATATCCTTGTGATTGCTTCTTTGAGTTGAGGTTGAGGCTTTAAGAGCAATGTTTTTCTCTTTCTTTCTTTCCCCAGATAGATTTTCTTCTCTTTGATTTAGCTCCAGCTCATAGGTGAGAAGATTTCCATATAACTGCTGTACAGTCATCTCGTGCAAGTTCTTTGACTCCCGGATGGTTGTGGTTTTGGCATCCCATTTGCTTGGCAACGATCTCATGAATTGAATGATAAGATCTCTGTTTGGATAGATTTTTCCATAAGATCTGAGAGAGTTTAGTAGCAAGTTAAATCTCTCGTAGGTGTTTGTAATGTTTTCACCTGAGATGTGGGTGAACATCTCATACTGCTGGACAAGCAGTGATTGCTTATTTTCTCTGACTTCTTCTGTTCCTTCATGCATGATCAACAGAGTTTGCCATACTTCTTGAGCTGTCTTACAGTTGACAACGTTCTCAAATAGATCATCATCCAGAGATTGAAATAAGATGTTCTTAGCCCTTTTATCTCTTTGAACATCCTTCTTTTCATTGTCTGTCCATTCGTCTCTTTTCTTTACTACTAGCTTGCTTGGATCTTCAGTTGATAATGCAAGCTTCATTGGTATGAATGGCCCATTTAGCACTGTCTCGAACAGTTCATCATCTATAGCATCCATGTAAGCCTGCATACGAACTTTCCAGTTAGCAAATTTTTCTTTATTACACATAGGTGGTCTGTTACCTCCACCGAGTTCCGATCCATTCTTGTTGAGTGCCATTTGATCTACTCAAGCTTGTAAGGCTTTAGATGTGAGAACCTGCTCTGATACCAATTGTTAGTTCCTAATGACACGATAGAAATCTAGAAGGGGGGGTTGAATAGATTCTTTTAAAAATTTCTTTTATTTGAAAAGATCTTACTTAATTAATTTTTAAACAGAAAGTTTAACACAACAGAATATGATTTAGTTATCTTTTTCTTGATATGTTAGAGTAATAATTCAACAAGCAATTATATGACAGATATAACAAATGAAAGACAGAATGAGAAAGACTCTGGGTTTTAAGTGGTTCAAAGCACACAAGACTCCTACTCCACTGTTCTGCTCTTCCAGCAGCAAATCCACTAAGGATACTTTTACAATATCTGAATCACTAAGATTCCTTCAAGACCCGCAGTCTTGGAATTTTAGTTCACAAAGAACTTTACAAGTCTAACAGACTTGGTTACACTAGTTCACAAAGAACTCTTCTGGATTGATATATATTTGGATGTGCTACTAAGTTGCTTATTAGCTTCACTTTTCGAAGGACTTAGTAGCAATGCAAGCTTTCTTATGAGTTTGATCTTTTTCACTTCTTGCGTTTTTCTTTTTGTGCAGTGCTGCTTTTTTCTTTTGCTGATCTTAGTATTTAAGAAGTTAGGGCTTCAGTTTTCTTCCCGTTGGACCATCTGCTTGAGCTTGTATTTCTTCCCGTTACCTCACAGAGGAGAGCTGCTGTATATTATATTAATATAGCTCATTAAAGCTCTGATGAGACTTTATTAGATCTGACTTGTTAGTCCATGGAAGGTTGTTTTCTTTTTCCTTTGGGACAGATATGTCAGTCATAGGTTCCCACTAACTTTTATAGAGTCGTTTGGTCCTTCCAAACTATAGGACTGATAGTACACAGTCCTCTGACTTTTCTGCCTTGAAAGTCTTCTTTCTGTTCCATAGTGCGCTTGAGTCAGACTCCTGATTTTTCTGACTTGATCGAGTTGCAGAGGCTTCCTTTTTGGTTACATTGATGACGATTGAATGCTTGAATAGAATAGCTCCTTATCTGAGAATCGAGATGTCTCTTGCCTTTTTGCTCAACGACCTTATGTGATCAAATCTACGAATATCCTTGCTGATGTGATTGATCTGTAAAGGATCATCTCTTACTGATCATCGTAAAGTTTACTCAACTGTTAGACTGTTGATCGTAGAGTTCGATTTAAGGTTTCTCGTAAAGAACATAGTCTGTTTGGTCGTAGAGTCTTCTGGACCACAATCGTAGAGTCCATTCTACGATTGGTTGCCTTGATCGTAGAGTCTGTTTAAATCGTAGAGTTTCCTTGACACAAATCGTAGAGTTCATTCTACGATTTTATTACACCAACAGATCAACCTAACAGTTTTGATCTATCTAAATCTTAGTACAACACAAAAGACTTTTATACAATTAACAAGAGATCAACCTAACAGTTTTCATCTTATCTAATATAGCCCTTGTACATTATTTCTTATCATCAAATTTAATCATTCAATGATCAACACTTAGCTTATAGAAAAGGAATGAAAAGAAAAGAGCTAAAGGTGGGCTAAGTAGGAAGAGTCTTAACTCTCTCTATCTCTCTTTCTCTTTTCTTCTTCCTCTTTAACCTTTCCATTCATGAAAAGTTAGAAGAAAACTTACTCTTGCAATTGACTTGGTGAAATAAAACACTAACTCCCTTTATAATAAACAATAGTCAAACACTCTCATAAAAGTATCTTTCTATTTCTCCACCATTTAACTTAAATGTGGTTAACCTTATTCTTTCTTGCAACCTATGGTTGATATACTTACTCAACCAACTCATGCCATCATCCATCTTAGCCTCATCATATTCTTTATGGTAGCCTTAAGCTAGTCTTACACAAACCAACACATCATTTCTCCTTTTTGCTTCCTAAATACAACATCAGATAAAACAAAAGCACAAAAGTCTTCCCACTTATTTTAATTTTCAAAGACACTAATATCCCCTATCTAGATTGGCAAATGACCTCCATATGCCACTATTTTCTTTAAACTTTCCATAAATGGAAAGTTCCTACATTATTAATTCTCCTTTATTTTTAATAGCATATAAGCACAAATATAAATTTACCAATACATATATTTACATCAACTTTTCTTAATCCGTGTCAAATGTTTAGGCTTGATTTTAATTAAATCATTGGGCTTGGCTAATTTAATTAAGTTAGACTCCCCTCTAATTTAGGTTAGGCTCCTACACATTTCAGTGGGCTTAATGTTACCCTATACTTAGAAAGTTTGGACTTCCATAATTAATTCACATTGGACTTCCTCTTTAAATAAGGTTAGGCTTAGGGTTTAAACCAACTTAATTCACTATAACATAAGACACCTAAATTTAGGCTTAGTTCATATAATTGATTGGGCTTTAAAACCTTAATCTCAAAGATTTACACAAGTCTTCCAGACACAAGACTTAGTATAAGCTTGGTTGGTTCCATTAATTTATGCTTTCATTTAAATTACCACCCAAATCATACACAACCTTTGTTAATTAATAGCTTGGGTCCTTAATTAAAATAAATATAAAATAAATTCCATAACATTATTAATTAAGTTGACTACAATAACTTCTCCTCATTTGGATTTAATTAAATTGGTTACAGACAAATGCTTGGCTTTTAGTTAAGTTCAACATTGAACTTCTTTACATAAAATTAACATAAAGTTTGGGTTTGATTCCCTTTACTTGGCTTAATTTCAATTGCCACAACCATCTCATACCTATCTTGACAATATATGATTATTGCACATCATTTCATGATTATAAATATCCAACTTCGGATCCTTCAAGAAAATAACATAAATAAAAATTTTAGTCTTGCATAGGTGGCGCGTCGCCCCCACATAGAAAGGAAACTGGCGCGCCCCACGCTAGTTATGCAGGGATTGAAAACGAAGGCCGACGCACCTCGCACCCAAAATGACAAAGGGATGACGCTTTTCGTGCCATCCTACTAAAAATTTTAACCTTCAAAATTTCCAACTTTAATCCACTTATACTCCCCTGTGAAGGTTACCAAACTTATGGAATCATTCATTCACACTCATATTGAGTTTGAATACATTCTTAGCTTGTTAGGCTTCGTGTTTTACAAACCTAAAACTTTAATTTTTTGAAACCAAAATAGTAGTTTACATCCTTAACTTTCCAATACAGCTTACATAGCTTACCAATATCATTCTAATTATGATCTATGGCTCATAACACTACATAAATTGAGATTTTTCTTTAAAACTTAACAAAATACAACTTAAAGTTTTTAACCTTTTAATGCACATAACATACTAGTTGAACTTACAACTTAGTAGAACAGTTCATATTTAGGTTTAATATTACACCTACCAAATCATTTCTTATAAGGTTTAATCTAACAGCTTAAAAAAAATCTCATATCATATAACTTATCACATTGAATTCCAAGACCTTGATTAGGTCAAACATGTTAAATCATCTTTAAACAATAGAATTCCTCAAGGCTTGGGTCTAAACTTTAACCCCTAAATATAAATCATAACTCTTTAATGCATTATATTATGGTATTTTCTTCCTAGCCCTAGTCATTAGACTTTATTTCTCAAACTTATATCATTTTCTTATTCTCTAACATTTCTGTCATTTATGATCCTATTTACGAAGCCCATAAAAATCTGGGCTATCATATTGACGAAATTTGTACAAGGCCTATTACAGAGTACTATTTTTCAGATCTAATACAAGATTTTTATCAACTAAAAATACAAAGCTGGCCATATATTTTCTCCTTAAACAGCTTTTTGATAGTTCATCTCTTCGTGGAGGTGCCCATCGTTGAAGCTCGTGCTGCATTTGTCATCAGCAAGGCATCCATTACAATCTTCATCCTTTCTTTTTGAAGGAAAGAGCTCAAGGAATCCAATTCTTGCCTATTTCTATTCAGAGCGACAGGGAAGAACAAGAGGGGATAACACCCCCCCCCAGAAGCTCATCCTTAGATGCAGAAGAAGAACTAGACTGACTCAAAGAACTCAAAGAAAGGGAGAAAAAACCAATGTAAATTATCAGATGGATTAATCTCGCCCCTTCAAAAATCCAGGATTAAGAGTAATAAGGGGAACCCCTCCTCTTACGTAAAGAACAATAAGAGGGACACTCCCTGACATGAATAGCTATTACAGAGACTCAGTTAACAATACGATCGTACTCAGAATGAATCATCTCTCTAATATCATATTCTCTCCCATCACTCAGATATTTGGTTATGACTCCACCAAGAGTGGAGAAGAATGAATTTATGAAGCTTGGGGATAGAAGAAAATGATCGCTACTATTTTTCATGGGAGATCAATGTTTCTGAAAGTACAAGGGCAACTAGTTATCTCTACCCCCTATTTATATCGGATTCTGGAACAATGGATCAAATAACATTCCGAAGGTATCGACATTTATTTAGCCTTTGAATATTGAAACGCTCGTTATCCCAAGACAAACTGTCAAGATTCTCTAGATTAATTACTACGATTGTTATCCCAAGATAGTCAGTTGGAGTTTCTAAGAATTTGTCGCCTCAAATCGCGCCTCATTTCAATTTCAAATTCAAAAATTTGTGCCCACCTATCATACATTCCAAGATTGAGCCTATAATTTTCAAAAAAATTCAGCATCAAATGAACATTTGGTAGGCTAACATAGCATGTAATCTATCCAACTCTGTAAGCTACATACTTAGCTCAAATTTACAATGTTCATTCTAATATAAGTCACCTTTTGGTCTGATAACCTTGGAAATCCCTTCGGTCTGACATCTTCAAAATCCCAAATGAGATCTCTATTTGGTTTGAAAACCTAAGAAACTTGAAGGAAAAACCTTCGATTTGACAACCCTGGGATCCCAAAGAAGCTTACCCTTCAGTACGATGCCTTTTGGCTCATGAAAGAGATTTACCTTCGATCAAAAGTTATTAAGCTCTAGAAAGAATCACCCTTCGGTATGAAGTCTTTGGAACCTCAAAGATTCACTCTTTGATTCGATATCCATTGATTCCCCATGGAAAAGACTCTTCGATAAGAGGGGGTTAAGCTCCCGAAGAGGATATATTTTAAATTTAGTTATTTTACTTATCTCGTAACCATTCTATTAAATATTAGTGTACTTTGTTCTGATTAATGCCTTACCTTGTTCTTGAGCATTACCTTTGATTTTCTCATGTAAGGCTCGGGGGCAAGGGAGCTTAAGGATAACATCACATTGAACACAAGTAATATTTAACATAACATAATGGTAAAAAAGAAGACAAGATAAAGACTTAATATAAACTTGAAAGTTCGGTCAACAATTTACAAAGTATGGAAAAAAATATAAAATTACAAAGAAGTAAATGGAGGAAACTAATTCACAGGAAGAATAACTCAGAGCTCTTCATGAGAGTGCCCCTTCTCCCAGAGTATTTGCTTGGCAAGCTCAAAACCATCGTTGAATTCGCTCAACACATGTCGCTTAATTTCTCCAGTAAAGTCTTCCAAAGCTTTGTACTCTGCGATGATTCTCTGGCAAATCCCCGGAGATAAATGAGAGGGAGGCACTTTGAGTGAGGGTTTTTTAACCAAGGCTTCTCCCATAGCCGACCAGTTATCAACAATTTGCTCTAAACTAAATACTGGCTATAATTGGTTAGTTGATCAGAGTTGGCCTTGATAATCTCATCTCTCTCTTGAAGGCAGGCCAGGTTCTTATCTTGTTCCTTTTCAGTGATCCTCCACTTGTTTTCCTAAACCAGGAGCTTCTCATGGACTTTAGTTGCCAACTGGTCAGCTTCAAACTTCTCTACTCGTGAAGCCTGAAGTTTCTCCTATAACCTGGCAATATCTTCATCTTTATCCTTCCTCACCGCATCGAATCTGGCTTGAAGATCTTTGAGAGCAGAAGTGGTATCCTAGAAAGCTTTTCGATACCGCTTCTTATCAGTTTTATACTTCACAACTTCTTCCACAAGCTTCTTCTGGTTATCAATGATGCAGAGAAAAGTTGCGTTAACCTATTGCAGATACATCATATTCAAAATTTCATAAACAATAAGCGAAGAATTGAGAATACAAGGCGAAAATGTATAGAAAGATTACTTGGGCTTGGCTAAAGAGATACATTTGTATGAGGTTTGGGGGCTCACCCCCTAAACCTCGAATCATCTGCCCCAGGTCTAAAACAATTAAAAATTTTAGGGTTCAACTTAGCGAGGCTAGCAAGGAGGTTCACGCCACTTAAAGTCCTCTGATCAGCCTCCTCGGCATGCACTTTTTGTTTCTTCAGCATTGAAAGGGAGTATGTAACCCCCTTATTCCTCTTTGATTTCCTCTTTAATTTCACCACCTCTTCAGAGACCTGAGGCTTGGACTCCGTAATGAAAGATTGTTATGGAGGCTTCACCTGGTCAATATTAATAAGGGGAATGGGCTGAAGAGAGGCAGTATCCATCAGGACTAGGATGGGGGTATCCTTTGGCTCAGCAACTGGAATAAGGGTCGGGGTTGAAACAGCAGAGGCAAGGACCGCCACCGAGACACTGGGGAACCCTTCAACCAATCCCTTCGACCTTGCCCCAGAGGAAGCGGGCAGTTGACCTACCTCTTACAACTTTCTCGACTTTAGTAACTTATCAATCCCAGGCAGTCTTGTCCTGGTCATTCTAGTAGCTCCCATAATGGCTTTAATGTGGGGAGACTTATGTTGGTTAGCCACTATAAGACCAAAGGTAACGAAAGTTAGTATGATTAAGATAAATAGATATGAACATATCAGATTGTTTGGACATTCACAACCTTAGAGATACAACCAATCTTGGTCATTAAGCCTCTCTCGTGACCACTTCTTTGAAGGCCTTTGAGAATACAAAAACTTGAATATTTTCATCCTCGCCGAACTAATTCTAATTAGATTTAGCTGGTCACGACTTGGTTCTCGCCAGGGGCCAACCATGTCAGTATCTCGACCCTTTATGAAAATCCACACTCCAACATTACCCCCCTCTCGAAAGTAAAGAAGAAAGGGATGAAGTGGAAAACGAAGACCAAACAAAAGTTTTTGCTTAAAGATTGCAACCCACGCCCCGTACTGGGGGTGCCACTACATCCTCTCTTTAAAACTGGGAACCCTAAGTTCATAGTCGTCGAGAATATAGAACTCTACTCTCAACAATTGGAAATCTGGGGCAGAGATTACAGAATGACCGTTAGCTACCCTATATTTTTCTTCATTCGAGAACTTCTCATGATTCTCTTTCTCAAAGGCCAGATCCTTCACTATAATGGGGATTTTATATGCCTCACCTTCAAACAACGGGGGGTCGGCGACAGCAACTGTGACCTTATCCTCAGCAGGGGATGACAAGGTTGAGGCAGCGGACTGTGCTAAATGCTTCGACTGGTTACCCATTTACAAATTTAAAGAGGGAAAGTTTGAAAACATACTCAGAATTGAAGGAAAATTAAGTCGAAACGGAGAATGGACGTCGATTTGCGGGGCACGATTGGAAGCTGGCGCTCTCTTCTCTTTCTCTGTAAACAATGGAGGAAAAGTGAAAAGAAAATTCCTTTTATTCTTCTAATTTCAAAGCCCGCCTGGCGATTTGGATCAAGTTGATTTGACGACACGGGTGGAATCAAGTAAGGCTCACGTTTAAGTTCCCAAAAAATGCCTCGTGTTTCAAAGCGCCGCCTAATAATAGGCCTTTTCGAATTTCTAACTGAAATGATTATCCAAGGGTCCCAACGATTCTACTTCTCGGTTGGATGCATGTAAGCTCCCGATGAAATCACGGATCCCGATATTATATCTTTCTACTCCTTTATCACATTTTATATACTAAAGGAGTGGGGGAAAATGTTGGACTGCGGGTTTTCATTAAAGCAAATGGGTCAAAATGATTGGGCTATTCACCTTCGAGACCCATTTAGCTTAAATCCTGGCCCAGAGAGACTTGGACCATCACGCTCAGCACCCCGAACCACTTAATGACGTGATAGTTATATAACAGTTATCACTCAAACATTTACTTTGGAGGTTACAACAGTTATCGGTCATGATGGGGATCGTCCATCATTACTCCGATCATAACCGTCGCACATGCTCAATGGTTAGAGGAGGAGGACGGCTATAAAAGGAAGGTTAACAATTCGGTAGAATCTAATGCCAATTCACCACGCTAAATACTAAGTATCTCAATTGTTAACATTTTTTGAAACCCGAACTTACTCTCACGCGGGATCTATCCCTCGACGGTCCAAATCTTCAAGCTCTCGGTTGTTTCATTGTGCAGGTTAATACTGTTGACAATAATCAAACATCTCGACAAATTCAAAGCATTAATAATTATCTAATCACATATAGTAATATAAGTCACAACCGTAATTTCACCGAAATTTTTTCGCAATACGAAACTCTTAACTGTGTAAAATTAGAGTGGCTTCGTGAGGGCATAAAAGCATTAATTTAATTTTATATGTCAAAGTAATGACAAGTCAACTTACATCTCTCTATTGCTGTATAATCACAACTAACATGTATTAGCCATTATTGATCATGGGTAAGATTTATTTGCAATTAATATCATCTCTCGAAGCAAAGGAAAAATAGCTAATTTACCTCTATACTTTGGAACGTATAAGTTCGAATGTTTTCTCCTTTCTGAATGAAAATATATTATAAGAGAAAATAATATATTTTATAATTTTATACCCTTTTTTATTAAAACGTCGCAATTATAAATTGACACAAAAATTTTATTGAACTTTTTTTGTCCCATCTATTCCTCTTATGTATATATATTCTAAAAAATAAACTATAGGAAAATTATGCAGAGTGTTCAAAATTATCCCGGTACAAAGGTGGAAGAATATTGCTCCTCATTAACTGATAAATTATCGAGTGAGAAGAGAAAGCATAAAATAAAAAAGAAAAGTCTAACATCTATACACACGAACCTATTATCAAATAAGAAGTCGACTAGTTTTATATCGAATTGCGATTAATAGAAAAAAATATCGACAACCAGAAGTAAGATGGCCGTGATTTCTTTTACTGTTTTAAGCACATCTGACCCTCGTGCTGGAAATTAATGGTTATACATACAAGCAAAAGCAAACTAATTGGTTATATATACAAGCAAAAGTAAACTTTTGATACTCTCCTACATTATTAATTTATATTTTAATTCGTGCTCTTTATCTAAAGTTATTGCAGTTATGACATTCTAACACTTTTTTTCCCCTTCTCAATTTCACTAATTTGCACTTTACTAAAAATGATTAAGTCATTCTTCTAAAGTTAAAATAAGTCATCATCTTTCTTTCTTTCTTTTTTCAAAAATAAAATAAAATACTATTAACTCCTCCAAGTATTTAGACTATAATTTATTCTTAAAGAGATTGTCACTTACAATATTTATAAATATTGAGAATATATTGTGGAATAGGAAGATTAATATTTATGAACTTATTAATTCTTAATATAAAATTAATAGTTCGATTTAATAACAAAGTTTACTTTGTCCATTAATATAACTTCACTTCAAATATCTAAACATAGAATTAAATATAAATATATATATATATATATATATATATATATATATATTTATATTTATTTCAATATTAAGTTGTATAAAATTTCTTATTAAATATTTCACGAATCCCTCAATTTATCTTTTTCTTTTTTTAGACAGAGAACACTTATTTACTTTTATGTTTCTTTTTAAAATAAGTCATCAACTTTATATATATATATATATATATATATATATATATATAAAATGCCTCATATTAAAGTTTACATAGTAACCTCCAAGAATTTTTACTATAATTTATTCTCAAGCAAACTGACAATTATAATATTCATAAATTTTAAGAATATATTATGAAATAGAAGGAGTAATATTTTATGAATTTATTAATTCCTAATATAAAATTAATAGTTCAATTTGTCCACTAATATTAAATTAACTTTGAATATTTAAGCATGGAATTAAAGATTTATATATATTGTTTTATTTCATTATTAAGTTGTATCCAAGGTTTTAGGCATTTTTTTAAGAATTTTTTTTACTGTTCTTTTAGACAAGTTATTTAGAACAAAGAGAGTACTCTTTTATCCCAAAAATTTGAAAATTTAGAGGATATTAAGAAATTTAAAATTTAAAATTAGAATTGACTAGGATCTACCTAGTATTGTTTAAAAATTAAAAAGTCTCATTACAATTATTTATATTAAATTTAATATTTTTATATTAATTAATTCTAAAATAGACTCTCATTATTTTTTTTGAGGTTTGGAGTATAATTTTATCTATTTTATAATTAATGGACCTGTAGAAAACAACGTTTCATCAAAATCATAAAAAAAGTATGAAAAAATATCAGTAGCAACTTAAACACCATACCACATAAGCCAACATCCACAAAGAGAGGGACAATGGCGGCAGTCCCAGACTGTGGAGCTTTCATGGAGAAATTCATCTTAAAACCCAGTTCTTCCTCTCAAGAACTTCCCTTAAATACCCTCACCTTTGCCATTAAAGATATGTGAGTCCCTTACTTCACTTCTTACAGTATAGACTCCATAATTTTCCTCATAATTTGTATACCCATTAGTTTTTGTGGGTCAAATTCTTTTAAAAAATTTCTTGCTTCTCTTGCGTATACACATTAATACACTGGTAAATTAGTGGGTTTTGTTGATTTCACTTTGTAGATTAGATATATGTATTTGGTGTTTCAAATCAAACTGTATAAGTCTATAAACTTCTGAACCCGAGTTTTGCATTGAGGAGATTGGAGAATTCTTGACTCATTTAACTCAGAATGATTCAAGTACTAATTGAAGCTTACACCTGCTAACTTTAGTAGGAGTCAACAGAATAAACTGCATAATTTCTGCTTTTAATACCTGTTAATGGGTTTTTAGACTCTTTTGGAATTTGCTTCTGTGGGATATATATATATATATATATATATATATATATATATATATATAGAGAGAGAGAGAGAGAGAGAGAGAGAGAGAGAGAGAGATCCAACTCCCAAAATGTGAGTCCTCTTTTATAAAAAAAAATATTTTGCATTTTTAGAAAAGTGGTCAATTTCCAATTTCACCTCCTAACTCAATTAAGTTTATAAAGATATATTTTGAAAAAGATAGGTTTAGCCACTTTGCATTCAGGTAAGTTTGGAATATCTTGTTACGTTTGAGAAATTGGACTGTCTTTTTGGGACATAAAATGTAGCTAGGGACTGGACAGACGGAGTGTGTTATGTAGTATTATTTATATTACTTTGAAATATGTTAGATTTATAATATGAAGACATTAATTTCTCTAACCCAAAACCAATTTGCTATGGGAGGGGTTGGCTTATATTTTTCCAAGTTATTCAATATGGGAGTTTATGTATACACAGTCTAACAGAATACTTGAATCAGATTTGATGTGGATGGATATGTGACTGGATTTGGGAATCCCGATTGGGCTCGTACTCATTGTGCTGCTACATCAACTGCTCCAGTTGTTACGGCTCTGCTGAGGGCAGGTGCCACATGTGTTGGCAAAACTGTCCTGGATGAGATGGCATACGGGTTAGTGTCAAACACCCACATTTGATAATTATTTCATTATAAATGTCTTCCAGTTCACTGGATGTGCCCAATTTACAACTTACTAACTTACCGGTGTATTATTTTAACTTTGAATATTATGTCTCAAATGGGATTATTTGAGTTTTTAATCTTACTCAGTTCTCAAAAATGAAAAAAAAATTCACATCCAAAATGCTACAAAAAACAAAACTTCACTTATTGGGGTCTCTGAGAGCTTCTCATAAAGCTTTCGGGCGTTGACTTAGCACCACAAATAAAGATCTTGAGAATTACCATACGCTTGAAAGTTAGATAGTGAAGGAATCTACTGACAGTTTAAGTGGAGAAAACAAACACTATGGGACACCCACCAATCCATGTGCACCAGAACGGGTACCTGGAGGATCCTCTAGTGGATCTGCTGTTGCAGTTGGAGCAATGCTTGTTGATTTCTCTCTGGGTAAGATATTGTAATTCTAGAGTTTTTTTGTAGATTTGGTGAACCTTAAATTGGTTGAAGCAAAACTCTATTGTCTGTAGGTACCGACACTGGAGGAAGTGTAAGAGTTCCTGCATCATATTGTGGGGTTTTTGGGTTTCGGCCTTCTCATGGTGTTATTGATACTAGTGGTGTTATTCCCTTGGCACAGAGTTTTGACACTGTGGGTGAGAAATTGTCAACATGTTGTACTAAGAATCAACTGCACATAATTACATATGAAAAAACTAGGTGCATATGAGAGCTTTCATACTGTTACAATGGGTGAAAAATTATCATTTTTAAACTGAAGAAATAATATTTTTCCTGATATCCCTTGCAAACTGTAAATCAATTTGTCATGCCTCATGACATCTGAATGATCGGAACTAAATATTAGCTAATTGGATCCAACTTGTGTTGTAGTAGAGCATTTCAAATTATAGTATAAGCAACAATATTTTAAACATTTTGTTAAACAGGATCTAACTTGTGTTGTAGTAGAGCATTTCAAATTATAGTATAAGCAACAATATTTACACATTTAGTTAAATAGGAAGAGATAGTGTAATTTGTATACTTTCTGGATTAACTAGAATGAGATAATATTGCATCAGTCAAATTTTAGATCATATATATCTATCAACCTTGATTTTGGAAAGTCATGCTTCCATGCTGAATATTTTTCAGGATGGTTTGCTGCGAATCCTGTGATATTGAATCGAGTTGGACGTATACTTTTGCAAATTCCTGGTGAGGATCCTGTGAGACCTGCTAATGTTATTATTGCTGAAGATTGTTTCAATCTTCTTAGCCTTCCAAGTGATCACATTACTAGAGTTCTTGCCAACTCGGTGAACAAGTTATTTGGAGGTAAATGGGTTAATTTTACAAACGTGCTATTGATCTAGCTTTATTAGTTGTCAATTGGTCATTACTGCCTGAAAAAAACAGATAATTAATGTTTATATCCATTACATTCGAAGGTACTAGTCCATCATATTGATGATTAGATTCATTATAAGATTGTGGGTCTTTCTTTTAGTTTTAGTTATTTTATTTTATTTTTAAATAACATATTTGTGCAGTCACTTGAAACACTTTTAAATAATGGATGTATGATAAATATTAAATATTCATAGCTCAAATGCGTATTTGGAATCTATAATACAATGTTTCACATACGTGAATGTATCTCAAGTGTGTCGAGTTTCCACATAATGCAGGTGACACTTTGAAATATGCAAGACTTGGGGAATATGTTGAGAATAAGGTTTCAAGTTTGAAGTATTTCATGCCTAAAGAGATTGGAAGTCAAGACTATAATATAAAATCTTTGGTAGCCCTTTCAAATTCCATGCGGTTGCTTGTAAGGTGCAGAAGATGAACAGCATTTGATTGGATCTTTATGTTGATACAATTCTGACTTAATGATATATGTGATATTTGATGCCTGTCTTGTCATCTAAATAATTCCATTTTCTTCATGGTTTAACTCCTCGAACTCCTAAATAAATTTCTTCTGAAGCATAGGCATGAATTCAAGAATAATCATGGTGAATGGGTCAGAACTGTCAAACCTGATTTGGGTCCAAGAATGGCAGAGCGTGTATGGGGAGCCCTTGGCACAACAGATGAAAAAATTGATGTCTGTCACTCTATTAAGACTGAGTTACGAGCTGCTCTCGGTGCCCTCATTGGGGTACTCTCTCTCTCTTACACACACACAAACACAGACTCTCACGGAGGATGCATTAGAAGGCAAACGATGCAGGACACATTTTGAATCTTTGGCTCATAAGTTGTAATTAGATTTATTTTCAATTTGAATTATATTGTTTACTTTTAAAAGTATTGGAGATTGTTAGGCGTTAAGGGTGGTTTTAGTCATTTGTCTTATGGGTTTTAGAAGTGGGCAGCCAGACAAACTTTTACAGGTTTAGTCTTTTAAATTATGGAGTATCTTTTTGGGTCCTGTATTCCTGGAAGTCCACAAAGAAATTCAAGTCTTTTAGGTTACCGTGGCCCCCAAGTCTTAGGTTCTCTGTACAAGTATTGTAAACCCCACAAGTTTGATAAATCATGGAGTAAATTATTTGAAATAAAAGCCAATTGTCTTTTGTTGCGTTGGCCTGTGAGCATCTCGGATCCCTGCAAGGGTGAAGCACTCTCCTCCAACCTCCTTTTAATATATTCTCTGATCCTACATCACCAAACTTCTTTATTTCAGAAACCTCCACTTTAATAATATTTCTGTACTGAACTTTATTCAAATGCAACCTACTGGATTAATTGTCCACATCAATTTTTCATGAGTAGAGTGCCTGTAGAGTCATGTATATGTGAACACTGAACATTCTATATCTGGTACTCTTTGAGTATCAATGGTGGGAAGACGGATTCAATGATTCCTATGCTTGTTTTACCAATATTTTTAAGGGTATAACACTACTACTGTCAGGCACAGCTAGTTGAATGTGGAAATGGCTCTCTTGATGCATTAATGGCATTTTAGTCTATTCACCAATTTCATTAATGTCATTTTTTTTTGTTATTTCATCATTCCAATAATCAAAGCTAAGTCTTTGTGGGGCATTTCCATAGTCAATTAGCTGTAGCAACTACAACCATGTTTTTACCTTTATAAATGTATATAGATATCAATCATATGTATGTGGTGAGTTTCATCAATCCAGTAGTAGGCAGTACAGATCATTTTATCATAGACTAGACATCTTAGTCATAGTCACATCAATTCAGAACTAATGATTTGTTTGTGATTTTTATTTTGGGGGGGAAAGGGGAAGGGGAAGTTGGACGCTTTCCTTTAAAAATTTGATAGAAAATGTCCAACTTTCCCTTCCCTTCCACCCAAAATAAAACTCACAAACAAGTCCTAAATGATCCACATGCTACTTATTCCCTTGAATCCTGCATTTTCTGGAGGTATTGTGATTAGTTGATGACAGCTAGTTAATGTGGGTTTTTCTCTTAGGTCTTTCCGTGTTTCTACACATGGATTATTCTACTGAACAAAACTCCTCAATGGAATATATCTGCTCTTAAAACCTTTTTATTTCTTTTCTTGAAAACTTTTTATGTATGTTAATTCTAGTAGGATTTTGAAGGGAAATTGAAGACTTTATTTATATTCATGAACCATTTGTTTTACCAACTCTTCACCTGTTAATGCTCTTTTTTTCTTTTAATTCTTGTTTTTTGAAAATGATTGCGTAGGATTTTGACATCCTTGCTATCCCTACGGTTCCTGGACCTCCACCCAATCTACAATCAGAGGCAGCTTCACTGAAAACATTTCGAGATGGGCGTTTTAGCTTTCTGTCTGTGGCAGTGTTATCTGGATTTTGCCAGGTTCCCTCTCTCTCTCTTACACACACACACACACACACGCTTAAAGTTCTCAGTTTTTTTCCCTCAATGACCAGTCAATTAATAATCCGCTTCTTTGGGTATTGGTTCAATCTACAGGTTAACATACCACTAGGGATGTATGATAATCTTCCTGTGTCAGTTTCTTTGTTGGCGAAACATGGTTCAGATGGATTCCTACTAAATGTTGTCGAGACCCTTTATGGAACCCTAAAAGAGCAGGTTGAAATTGCCGAGAAATTGAGTTACTGAATTTGGTTTCATGGTAATAATTTTAAGTTCCATATTATACTTTATAATCTTAGAGTAGTTTAATTTATCTGTTTATTATTACAGAAAAATGCTAGAGGCCTCAAATTTAGTCTCAAATGTTGCATCTTTATTACATTAGTCAACTACATCACTTCTGATTGGTCATGCAATAAATTAATATTAAAAAAGACCGTTGATATTGTCGGAGTAAAAATGATGTTGTTCTAGCAACAATTTAAGCAACTGTCTAACAATATCAGCCCGCCTAAAAAATCATCGAGACCTCAAATTTGAGACCACCAGCATCAATAATTGATATGGCTTATCAATATTTCGTCTCTTATCTGTCTTTTCTTCCGGTTTTCTGGAATTCAGCCTCACTTCGTACGCATAGCAGAACCGCGACAGTATGACCAATTGGAATTCGTTCTGGAGCCAGCATGTTTCTTCAATTACTTCAGCTTTTGGGTGATTTGGAACGTCTCTCAAACGAAAATGAACGATATGTATGTATATATATATATATTTTTCTTTGAAGGCAGATATAGTTTGTAAAGAAAAATGAAAGAAAATTTTAAGGTTTACATGTGTATTACCTTTATAGTGTTTGTATATTGAGAGTATGATAGGAAATTATAAAAAAATTACTTATATTATTTAGTTATTTGTCTGCGTATATAAAATTTTTAAACATAAAACTTTGGAATAAAAATATTGACTATAAACTTAAAAAATTATATTTTTATCCATTTTAAAATTCAGAAACACAATTAATCCATGATGCAAAGGGAGTGAGGAGAAGCTTTAGTGGGGAAGTGAAATTGCCCTTTTTATCAAATGTGTTGAGCATATAAAAAGAACTATAAACGCCAAACATGCTATCCATACCTCCAAAACAATGAAGACTTTAGACTTTATTGGGCTTTGATAAAACTACAAAAAAATGGTATAAAGTCATAAATATTCAGATGAGACCACCATCCATCCTTCACCAGCTGTGCAAAACACGCAACCACCATGGATGATGGAACAAGTTGGCCTTTTCAAAAAGCCTCTTAATCATAAAATAATTATTCACTATTTCTGAGACATTTGTCACATAATATAAAATTATTAATAATTGTCCATATCTGAAGTTACGACGTAACGAAAAATTAAATTAAAAATAAAAAATACTACATTATTTAAAGACGCTTTACAACTTAAAATAACTTACAATCACACGTAACAATTATCATAATTCACAACACCACCACAATAATTATTATTGTTATTATTACTGTTATTTTTATTTTTGTTGTTGTTTTTGTTATTATTATTATTATTATTATTATTATTATTATTATTATTATTATTATTATCATCATCATTATCATTATCATTGTCGACGCCGGAAAAAGTCGTTTCGTTTTTAATAATATGCCCTTTTCAATTTTAGCCTTTGGATTAAGATGTGATTTTTGAAAAGGGTCGGATTGAGTGTCGACAGGGTTTGAAAGGTCGATTTTATGATGAGCCAATTTACCAGAGTCGCCAGTTGGTATATTTGAAATGGATTTACCAACTCATCCGAATTTTGTTTTCGTAATTGCTGGCTCATGTATGACTCTGAATTAATTGGTATGCGAACCGAGATTCATAGAGTTCGGGGGCTTGCTTAAGCGAGGGGAATGTGTTAGGCACCCCCCGACTTCCGTGAAAACATGGTTACTGCAATCTTGATATTTTCCTATCCTTTTTAAAATCCTAAAACATGTGTGTGTGTGTGTGTGTGTGCGCGCGCGCGCGCGTGCCTAAATGATTGTTTGTGGTGAATTTTGCATAAAGTCGCTTTGATTTTATATGGCAAACGTGTTTTATCTGGAAAGCGTTTTAGACATCCTTTGACCCAAATGACAAGGCTTTATTTTGTAATAGAGATTGATTTTAATTTCGAAAAACGATGAGGGTTTTTTATTAGGTGTCATTTTTAGAAAACAAGAGTTTTTAAACTTTCGTCAAATATGAATCGAGACTATACATTGCCTTTTAACAGTAAAGTCAAATAAAATGAAGGCAACTTCTAGGAGCTCTTTAACCCTATGCACCAAAACTTAATGAAAACGTTTATTCTTTTTTACGAAACAGTTTTTTATGATATTTCAAAACCACTTGTAGCATTTTCATCACACAGGAATCGACGTTCATTAAAACTCTTAATTATATGCTCCGTGATTCTAATACCCTGATTTGATTACTTTTAGAAAAATCTTTGTTGTTTGCCTTATCTTATGAAATCATTTTTTTCATGTCGTAAATCAAATCAAGCATTCAAAATGTGTTGGGGGCTATCCATGGGCATGCGAGTCGTCTAAATAACCCAAAACACCCACAATCACGTACTTTACTATTACGGGGCCTTAAACCCGATCACGATTCGATATCGCTTTAAGGGCCAATATTTACATATGTACAAAAATGGACCGTTGCCGCGACTACATACACCAAAATTTGTCCATCTTCGGGATTTGATCACGAGAATCTCCTCCCTAGGCTCACAATCCCCAAAGTCACCGCACAACCATCCCAAGACAAACTTAACAATATTAGACTCGTTACTATACTACAAGAATCGAAAATTGCAAGTCCAACACTATGAATTGCCCATTAACATAATGAACTACATATCATCGTACGGATGTCATCGGGACATTAGGAAGAAATTACGTTCCGACGGAACCCTCACTAATAATCCCTAATCCACGAATCCTCAATAATATACCAAAATATTATATCCAAAACAACTCAACAACAAAATATTATGACAATAACATAAGCTAAAACTTAAAGAAAAACACAATTTTTCACCTTGCAATACGCCAATAAACGCTTTATATTTCACTACTGTAAGACCCCGAATTTTATGAAATACAAAATTTAATTTTTCTTCATATATATTTTTTTTGAAACAGTAAGTGGTTAAATTAACAAAATTGAAAGTTAAGGATGTTATGTGCAAATTTTATTTTGTCGGACAATATTCGCTTTGTCGGGGAATATTCGTTTGGTCGGGGAATATTCGTGCCGTACGACGGCGCCGAAATAATAAATTATTGGTGGACCCCACAACGGAATATTTGTCGGATATAGAAAACGACAGAAGTAACCTTTTTAAATAAAAATAGTCAACGGAACTGTTAAAATACCGGTGATAAAAGAATAGTAGCATACGGTAGTTTATGGTATTTTCTGTAGCACACGGTACTCTACAGTAACACACGGTATTGCATAGTGTCTCATATTTTTGGTCTGATAATTGACACCGTAACTGTTACGCATCATTTCATCGATAATTGTCACTGCATAATATTTTATATTATCAATTCAATAATTGTTGTTACACAGTATTTTGCATTATTGATTTAATAATTGTCATTACACTGTATTTTATATCATTGAGTCAATAATTGTTGTTGCACTGTTTTTAAAATTATTGAACCTAATAATTGTCACAGTAACATATGCACAGTAATTCACATTATTGAATCAATAATTGTCATTACACAGTAACGTATGCTTTATTTTACATTATTGTTATCTCTATTATGATGTTATTTAAACAGTTGTATTTCATTAATTTATTGACTTGATATCTAAGAGCTAACTATACTGTATTTATAACAATTAGTCATAATAATTGAATTGATAAAGTTATTTGTTTATAATATAAAGTTAGGTGATTATTAGGTGATATGAAATGAATGGTGTAGATTAAAGTGTGAATTATTGTTGAATAATTGAATTGATTTGTTTATAATATAAAGTTAGGTGATTATTAGGTAATATGAAATGAATGGTGTAGATTAAAGTGTGAATTATTGTTGAATAATTAAATTGATTTGTTTATAATATAAAGTTAGGTGATTATTAGGTGATATGAAATGAATGGTGTAGATTAAAGATAATATAATATTTGAAATGGATGGTGTAGATTAAAAGATGATCTTTAAATGAATGGTTTAGATTAAATGAATGATGAGATTTTTGGCTATAAATAGAAGCCTTAACTTAAGGATTTTTCATAAACTTCCTTACTTGTTCTTTCTTTCTCTCTCTAAATACTTCTTGTGAAAGTTCTCTCTAAGTGTGCTTAAGTCATCTTGAGTATTTGTGAAGATCTATAAGTATACGTGTACTGTTCAAGTTAATCAACCTCATTTAAATCAATATCCAGTCACGTGTTACGGTAAGGGATACCATCTTTTTCATCTTCCATTATTCAAACGTACTATGGTAAGGGATTATCATTATTTGATTCTCGATAATAATATTGTTTCTTCCTTACTCATAAGACGTGCATTTTATTTCCATGTATTAAATTGTGGGAATAACCTTACGGAGCGGATTGCCGCCTGTTGGTGAATAACCTTTCGTATTCATTCATTATTAATCTCTGAGAATAACCTTACGGAGCGGATTGCCGCCTGTTTGGTGAATAACTCTTTGTACTCAAATTCTATTAAATTGTGGGAATAACCTTACGGAGCGGATTGCCGCCTGTTTGGTGAATAACTCTTTGTACTCAAATTCTATTAAATTGTGGGAATAACCTTACGGAGCGGATTGCCGCCTGTTTGGTGAATAACTCTTTGTACTCAAATTCTATTAAATTGTGGGAATAACCTTACGGAGCGGATTGCCGCCTGTTGGTGAATAACCCTTTGTATTAATTTCCTTCACCTTTTGTTAATCAAACCTGCTACGGTAAGGGATATTATTTTCTTTCATACTCCTAAATCGAAATTTATTATGGAACTATTGCTTCTATAATTCCTGAAAATATTATATGTTCCATAATAGTTGAACTTCATTATTTCAACTGAACCTTCCTATTTACGTGAACCTTTCTATTGAATTGTAACCGTTATTCTGAACTGTGGATCTTGAATATCATTTTTAAATTTCACTCCACATCATGTTGACAATTTGGACATTATTTGAATCTGTACAAAGTAAACTTCCGATACTTATTGTTATCCTATTTCTTCTGTTCATCATTTATATCATTCTAATCATCCAAAAATCAAGCTGTTGTGAATATCTGTGGCCGGGGGCACAGATGTGATATATTTGTTGAACAGATGATAGGTTAAAGGCGATATAATAGGTTAAAGGCGATACATCTGTTCGGTGTCTTTTATGGCACGTGGTGAATGTTCTCTTTGGCCCGTAGTGCAAAGATGAACTGTTGTTTGGTATGATTATGACCAAAGGCTGAATCTGGTATAATCATGACCGTTGGTGCTATATTGAATATCTTTGGCCCGTAGTACAAAGATGAACTGTTGATGTGCATGATTATGATCAGGAACTGTGAATTTGTATTATCTTGACTAATGATATTTCAGATGATAAAAGTTGATGATGTTTTTCCTAAAAAGAGAACCGAGTGGACATTATAGTCTGCATTATTCTTCTAATAGATTACTCATTCCGCTGCTATTATTGATCTGAACGTTGTTTAAGAATTTAACTGCAGTTTTTGATATAAACCTTGTAGTCTATTGTATTCTATCAAGAACTCAACTGTTGAAGACTAATGATAATTTATTCATCATTATATTAGTCATGATATTCTTTACTGGGCTATTTGAGCTCACCCTTTCTTTTGTTCCATTGTTTTTCAACAGGAGATGAAAACATAACAGGGTCTAGCCGGGGAATGGAGTGAGGGTCCGAGGAATAGTTATCATAGTCTTCACGTTTTGTAAAATAGTGTGGCAATAATAGTGAAGACTTAGTTGTGTATTATTATACACTGTATTGTTGTACGTTGTGCTTTGTTGTAATAATTTTGTTGTAGTATTTTGACGACTCAAGTTTGGGCTGTGTGGGCCCAGATTTGGGGGCGTCACAGTTGGAATCAGAGCTTAGGGATATGGTCTTTAATGGAGATCTGGGGTAGAACTAGGAGGGGAGAGACGAATAGAATCAGTCACTAGTGTGTCCTACCTAAAATAGATTTTATTATCTAATGAGTCGATTTGAATGTAGGAACATGAAGTGATGAGTCAGTTTATTTGAACTAACATTTATTTTGTGACCACAGTTTAGTATGGCATCTGGAAATCAAGAGGTTAACTATGGAATGCCTGAAGCAAATGTAGCCGAGAATCAAGAGGCCCCAAACAATCCTCCTGCCAACTCAGGAAATAATGTTCCTGATAACATGATGAACGATGGATTCTTTAGGAATTTCATGCAGTTCATACAGAATCAAGGAAGAGGAAATCCAGTCAATAATAACGGTAGAAACGCTGGCAATTTGAGGATGGTCACTGTTAAGCAATTTAAAGAATTAGGACCACCTGAATTCCACGGGAAGCCTGACCCACTCAAAGCAGAGGCATGGCTGAAGCAGACGACAAAAATACTTGATGTCTTACAATGCGCTGATGATCAGAAGGTGCCATTTGCCACTTTTATGTTACGAGGTGAGGCAGACCATTGGTGGGAAGCGGTAAAACGTATCCAACCTTCAGCACTCGAAATGTCTTGGACAGAATTCGAAGAACTGTTTAACGAGAAGTACTTCCCAGAAAGCATCCGCCATATGAAGGAAGTGGAATTCATTAAGCTGGAGCAGGGAAACATGACAGTCTCCCAATATGAAGCTAAGTTTGCCGAGTTATCTCGCTTTGCCACCCATCTTGTGGATGACGAAGCACGAATGAGTCGGATGTTCCTAAGAGGTTTGAGATTCAAAATTCGTCAACAACTTAGCTCTCATAAATTTAGTTTGTATTCAGATGTTGTGGATAGGGCTCAAAGGGTGGAGCAAACAGATGAAACATTGCAGCCAAGAGTTAATGATCAGCATAGAGAAAGGAGTGACAACAACCACAGGAACGAGAACCATCGAGGAGGTAACCAACACTTCGGTGGTAATTCCATACCAAATAACAGAAGAGGAGAATCTAGTGGGAACAATTTCAAAAGAAAGAGATTCCATAATAATTATGGAAGGGCACCAGCACCAGTACCAACACCAGCACCGACCCCAGTTTCAAGGGGAGAAGATCGACCACCAGTGAGATGCTATAGGTGTGGTCAGGAAGGTCACATCAGCCCAAACTGTACACTGCAGTCCAAAAAGTGCTACAGTTGTGGGAAAGAGGGTCATCTTGCGCGGTTTTGTCCTGCCACAAAATCAAGTCCAGCTGCAATGATGATACCAAAAGCTAGCGCGGATAAAGGAAAATCTGTAGTTCAAGGGAGAGCTTTTGTTGTGACATCCCAAATGGCACGAAACTCGAACGAGGTGATAACCGGTAAGCTATTCATAAATTCTCGTGAAGTCTACGCTTTGTTAGATACTGGCTCTACCCATTCTTTTATCTCACCTGCATGTGCTCAGCGTTTAAACTTAACTCCTGAAAACTTGGACTTTGACTTATCAGTTGAAACCCCATTAGGAGAAATGACCATTACATCTACTGTCTATAAATCTTGCCTAGTTCAAATCAACAACCTCACATTATCTGTTGACCTTATTTCTTTGGAGATGCGTGAATTTGATGTGATTTTAGGAATTGATTGGTTGACTACCCATCATGCTAAAATTGATTGTTTTCATAAGATTATTAGTTTTCATATTCCTAATCAACCTGTCATGCAAATTCAAGCAACTAAACCATTGAAATCTATAACTGTTATTTCTAGCCATAAAGTCATTCGTTTATTGAAAAACGGATGTCAAGCCTTTTTAGCTCATGTCACTGATTTGAACAAAAATACGTCAAACTTGAATGATATTCCCATTGTTCATGAGTTTCCTGACGTTTTTCCTGAAGAACTTCCTGGCTTACCCCCAAACCGTGAAATTGATTTTTATATTGATCTTGAACCCGGTACCAAGCCCATTTCCAAAGCTCCCTACCGAATGGCTCCCATTGAACTTCAAGAGTTAAAAGTCCAACTACAGGAATTGTTGGATACCGGTTTCATTCGTCCGAGTGCATCACCTTGGGGTGCTCCTGTTCTATTCGTGAAGAAGAAAGACGGGAGTATGAGATTGTGCATTGACTACCGAGAATTGAACCATGTCACCATCAAGAACAGGTACCCGTTACCTCGGATTGATGACATGTTTGATCAATTGCAAGGCGCTCAACATTTCTCAAAGATTGATCTCCGTTCTGGATATCATCAGTTAAAGGTTAAAGCTGAGGACATTCCAAAGACTGCTTTCAGAACTCGTTATGGGCATTATGAGTTCTTAGTCATGCCTTTTGGACTAACTAATGCTCCTGCAGCTTTCATGGACATGATGAACCGGATATTCAAGGAACATTTGGATCATTTTGTGGTTGTCTTTATTGATGACATCCTCATATACTCCAAGAGTCGCGAGGATCATGAACAACACCTGAGATTGATACTACAAAAGCTCCGTGAAAACAAATTATATGCCAAGTTGAAGAAATGTGAGTTCTGGCTTGAGGAGGTCGCGTTTCTTGGGCATGTGATTTCTAGTCAAGGAATATCAGTCGATCCTGCGAAGATTGAAACGGTACTAAATTGGGAACAACCCAAAACAGTAACCGAAGTCCGAAGTTTTCTGGGTCTAGCTGGTTATTATCGGAGATTCGTAGAAGGATTTTCTCGAATCGCCACTCCATTAACGCAGCTTACTCGGAAAAGCACAAAATTCATATGGAGCGAGGAATGCGAGAAAAGTTTCCAAGAACTCAAGAAGAGACTGGTTTCAGCTCCTGTTCTGACCATTCCATCAGGATCAGGAGAATTTGTTATCTACAGCGATGCTTCTGGCAAAGGTCTAGGCTGTGTCCTTATGCAACATGGAAAGGTTATAGCCTACGCCTCTCGACAACTCAAAGATTATGAGAAAAATTATCCTACTCATGATCTAGAGTTGGCAGCAGTCGTTTTCGCGTTGAAGATCTGGAGACACTACTTGTACGGAGAAAAAGTGGATATCTATACGGATCATAAAAGTCTCAAGTATTTCTTCACCCAGAAGGAACTCAACATGCGACAACGACGTTGGCTTGAGCTGTTAAAGGATTATGACCACACAATCCAGTATCACCCGGGAAAGGCGAACGTTGTAGCTGACGCTTTGAGCAGAAAATCTTATGCAAGTACAAGTGCACTGCTGACAACACAAAAGTGTATTTTGTACGACTTGCAAAAGATGGAGATAGAGCTAAAGACACCAGGGACCCACTCGAAGATTGCTCACGTGCGAGTAGAACCAACTTTAATCGATAAAATTAAAGCTGCTCAAGCTACCGATCCGGAACTGATAAACATGATAAAGAAAGTACAAGAAGGTGCCATTTCCGAAGCAAGAATCGACGAGAAAGGAATACTTCGAGTCAACTCTCGACTCTGTGTTCCTAACGATCCTGAATTAAAGCATAAAATCATGATGGAGGTACACAACACGCCGTTTGCAATCCACCCAGGAGGTACCAAGATGTATCGAGATCTTCGACATACATTTTGGTGGAACAATATGAAAAGAGAGATTGCGGAGTTTATCTCAAGGTGCCTAACTTGTCAACGTGTCAAGGCAGAGCATCAAGTTCCTAAAGGTCCATTGCAATCACTTGAAGTTCCCGAATGGAAGTGGGAACACATCAATATGGACTTCGTGACGGGTCTTCCAAAAGTTTCTCAAGGCTTAGATGCAATTTGGGTGATCGTAGATAGATTGACCAAATCTGCTCATTTCTTGCCTATACGAGAAAACTTTTCACTTGAACGTCTTGCCAGTATGTACATAAATGAGATCGTGAGATTGCATGGCATGCCAGTTTCCATAGTTTCTGATCGAGATCCTAGATTCACTTCACGCTTTTGGATCAGTCTACAAAAAGCTATGGGCACTGAACTACGTTTTAGTTCTGCATACCATCCTCAAACGGACGGACAATCGGAAAGGACGATCCAGACCCTCGAAGATCTTTTGAGACTTTGTGTATTAGACTTCAAAGGAAGTTGGGATAAGTACTTGCCGTTGGTGGAATTTTCTTACAACAACAGTTACCAAGCAAGCATAGGCATGGCTCCATTCGAGGCATTGTATGGAAGGAAGTGTCGCTCTCCAATATGTTGGAATGAGGTAGGAGAAGCAAAATTGTTAGGACCCGAGTTGGTACGCTTGACGACCGAAAAGATCCAAATGATCCGACAACGAATACAGACCGCACAAGAACGACAAAAGAGTTATGCTGATCTTCATCGGAGAGACGAAAGTTTCAACGTCGGAGATCATGTATTCTTACGTGTTTCTCCATGGAAAGGGGTTACGAGATTCGGAAAGAGAGGAAAGCTCAACCCTCGATTTATTGGCCCATTTGAAATCCTCGATCGAATAGGAACCGTAGCCTACAGACTAGCCCTACCACCAAGTATGTCTCGCATCCATAACGTTTTTCACATATCTATGTTACGTAAATATGTGAAGGACCCAAACCACGTCATTGAGTTAGAACCAGACGTTATAGCAGAGGATTTAACATACGAGGAGGTACCTGTTAAGATCCTGGATAAGAAGGAGCAGATCCTACGCTCAAAGGTTATACCTCAAGTTAAGGTTTTATGGAGGAACCAAGATACTGAGGAAATGACCTGGGAGCTAGAATCTGAGATGAAATCTAAGTATCCTTACCTTTTCGATATGTCAGGTACGTCAATTTCGGGGACGAAATTTCATAAGGAGGGGAGGTTGTAAGACCCCGAATTTTATGAAATACAAAATTTAATTTTTCTTCATATATATTTTTTTTGAAACAGTAAGTGGTTAAATTAACAAAATTGAAAGTTAAGGATGTTATGTGCAAATTTTATTTTGTCGGACAATATTCGCTTTGTCGGGGAATATTCGTTTGGTCGGGGAATATTCGTGTCGTACGACGGCGCCGAAATAATAAATTATTGGTGGACCCCACAACGGAATATTTGTCGGATATAGAAAACGACAGAAGTAACCTTTTTAAATAAAAATAGTCAACGGAACTGTTAAAATACCGGTGATAAAAGAATAGTAGCATACGGTAGTTTATGGTATTTTCTGTAGCACACGGTACTCTACAGTAACACACGGTATTGCATAGTGTCTCATATTATTGGTCTGATAATTGACACCGTAACTGTTACGCATCATTTCATCGATAATTGTCACTGCATAATATTTTATATTATCAATTCAATAATTGTTGTTACACAGTATTTTGCATTATTGATTTAATAATTGTCATTACACTGTATTTTATATCATTGAGTCAATAATTGTTGTTGCACTGTTTTTAAAATTATTGAACCTAATAATTGTCACAGTAACATATGCACAGTAATTCACATTATTGAATCAATAATTGTCATTACACAGTAACGTATGCTTTATTTTACATTATTGTTATCTCTATTATGATGTTATTTAAACAGTTGTATTTCATTAATTTATTGACTTGATATCTAAGAGCTAACTATACTGTATTTATAACAATTAGTCATAATAATTGAATTGATAAAGTTATTTGTTTATAATATAAAGTTAGGTGATTATTAGGTGATATGAAATGAATGGTGTAGATTAAAGTGTGAATTATTGTTGAATAATTGAATTGATTTGTTTATAATATAAAGTTAGGTGATTATTAGGTAATATGAAATGAATGGTGTAGATTAAAGTGTGAATTATTGTTGAATAATTAAATTGATTTGTTTATAATATAAAGTTAGGTGATTATTAGGTGATATGAAATGAATGGTGTAGATTAAAGATAATATAATATTTGAAATGGATGGTGTAGATTAAAAGATGATCTTTAAATGAATGGTTTAGATTAAATGAATGATGAGATTTTTGGCTATAAATAGAAGCCTTAACTTAAGGATTTTTCATAAACTTCCTTACTTGTTCTTTCTTTCTCTCTCTAAATACTTCTTGTGAAAGTTCTCTCTAAGTGTGCTTAAGTCATCTTGAGTATTTGTGAAGATCTATAAGTATACGTGTACTGTTCAAGTTAATCAACCTCATTTAAATCAATATCCAGTCACGTGTTACGGTAAGGGATACCATCTTTTTCATCTTCCATTATTCAAACGTACTATGGTAAGGGATTATCATTATTTGATTCTCGATAATAATATTGTTTCTTCCTTACTCATAAGACGTGCATTTTATTTCCATGTATTAAATTGTGGGAATAACCTTACGGAGCGGATTGCCGCCTGTTGGTGAATAACCTTTCGTATTCATTCATTATTAATCTCTGAGAATAACCTTACGGAGCGGATTGCCGCCTGTTTGGTGAATAACTCTTTGTACTCAAATTCTATTAAATTGTGGGAATAACCTTACGGAGCGGATTGCCGCCTGTTTGGTGAATAACTCTTTGTACTCAAATTCTATTAAATTGTGGGAATAACCTTACGGAGCGGATTGCCGCCTGTTTGGTGAATAACTCTTTGTACTCAAATTCTATTAAATTGTGGGAATAACCTTACGGAGCGGATTGCCGCCTGTTGGTGAATAACCCTTTGTATTAATTTCCTTCACCTTTTGTTAATCAAACCTGCTACGGTAAGGGATATTATTTTCTTTCATACTCCTAAATCGAAATTTATTATGGAACTATTGCTTCTATAATTCCTGAAAATATTATATGTTCCATAATAGTTGAACTTCATTATTTCAACTGAACCTTCCTATTTACGTGAACCTTTCTATTGAATTGTAACCGTTATTCTGAACTGTGGATCTTGAATATCATTTTTAAATTTCACTCCACATCATGTTGACAATTTGGACATTATTTGAATCTGTACAAAGTAAACTTCCGATACTTATTGTTATCCTATTTCTTCTGTTCATCATTTATATCATTCTAATCATCCAAAAATCAAGCTGTTGTGAATATCTGTGGCCGGGGGCACAGATGTGATATATTTGTTGAACAGATGATAGGTTAAAGGCGATATAATAGGTTAAAGGCGATACATCTGTTCGGTGTCTTTTATGGCACGTGGTGAATGTTCTCTTTGGCCCGTAGTGCAAAGATGAACTGTTGTTTGGTATGATTATGACCAAAGGCTGAATCTGGTATAATCATGACCGTTGGTGCTATATTGAATATCTTTGGCCCGTAGTACAAAGATGAACTGTTGATGTGCATGATTATGATCAGGAACTGTGAATTTGTATTATCTTGACTAATGATATTTCAGATGATAAAAGTTGATGATGTTTTTCCTAAAAAGAGAACCGAGTGGACATTATAGTCTGCATTATTCTTCTAATAGATTACTCATTCCGCTGCTATTATTGATCTGAACGTTGTTTAAGAATTTAACTGCAGTTTTTGATATAAACCTTGTAGTCTATTGTATTCTATCAAGAACTCAACTGTTGAAGACTAATGATAATTTATTCATCATTATATTAGTCATGATATTCTTTACTGGGCTATTTGAGCTCACCCTTTCTTTTGTTCCATTGTTTTTCAACAGGAGATGAAAACATAACAGGGTCTAGCCGGGGAATGGAGTGAGGGTCCGAGGAATAGTTATCATAGTCTTCACGTTTTGTAAAATAGTGTGGCAATAATAGTGAAGACTTAGTTGTGTATTATTATACACTGTATTGTTGTACGTTGTGCTTTGTTGTAATAATTTTGTTGTAGTATTTTGACGACTCAAGTTTGGGCTGTGTGGGCCCAGATTTGGGGGCGTCACAACTACTCGAGTAAATAACACAAGAACACCTAATTATTTGAGCAATAAAAGCAATTTCTCACTAATTTTGAGTCCACCCGAGCCCCTCTCTCTCTAACCTCACAATTTTCTCTCTATATCTATGAAAAAATTTGCTTCTCCTTCCTTCTGCAGATCAAAAATGGCGATGTATAGGTGTCTGAGGGCAGCCGCAGGTGTATCTGCGGCTGCCTGCTGTGGCCGCCTGCGCCGAATCCTCAGCTGCCGGGTTGTCTCCTCAAGCCACGAAAGCGCCCAGTTGTCGGTGGCCGCAGATGCATCTGTGGTTGCCCAGCTTATTTTTCTCGATTTTCGTGTCACGCAGCCTTAAATCGTAATTTTTTGCTGTATTATTTTGGAATGTTGTTACCTAATGTATAAATTGCTCTTTGTGCCTGGCTTCCAGGGAGAGAGACTCCCAACTGCCGTAAGCGTAGTGACCATTTGTCGTCTTTGGCGATCAAATCAGGCTTTGTTTGGATCGATTATGTGTCTTGCCTCAAATGACCCGATGCTCGTTGTTCGTTTGACAGCTTTGACCGCAAGTCGTTGTGGTGGCCTCGTGTTGGGGTCCACCTTCCCTTTCGTATGTCGGGTCAAATGACGATTTTGCCCTCCTGTCAGGGTTAATACACAAATGCAAAATTTGGGTGTCTACAATCATTATTATTATTATTATTGTTATTATTATTAACATAATAATAATAATTATGTTTATAATAATTATAATTATTGTTATTATCATTATTATTGTTATTATTATTACTATTATTGTTGTTGTTGTTGTCGTCGTCGTCGTCGTCATAATAATAATAATAATAATAATAATAATAATAATAATAATAATAATAATAATAATAATAGTAATAATAATAATAATAATAATAATAATAATTATAATGATTATTATTATTATTATTATTATTATTACTATTATTATTATTATTATTATTATTATTATTATTATTATTGTTGTTGTTGTTGTTGTTGTTGTTGTTATTGTTGTTGTTGTTGTTTATTATTATTATTATTTTGAATTCAAATTTGAATGAATGAGTGTGAAATTGAGTGTTGATTTGGGGAAGAATTGTGTGTATAAAATGAAATATGAGCCATTAGATTAAAATTAAAAGATCCTAACCGTTGTTGTATTTTATCACATTTTAAATTCAAAATGAATTATATTTTATTATATAGATGTATTATCATTTTAATATTTAAAATAAAATAACCTACTTTAATAAATATATAATATCTTAGTAATGGTCAAAATCTATCGCCTGTCTTGGATTTTTCAGCAGCTGTGCAAAACACGCAAACCATGGATGATGGAACAAGTTGGCCTTTTCAAAAAGTATATCTTAAATATCATATACACAACAAATTTGATTATTTAGACCAAAAAGTACCAATTTACAAGATTAAAATTTATTTTGAAATTAATAAATTACAATTATAATCAAGTCAACTCACATCCCCCCTTCTCCTATTCTATCTCCAATAATATGGCAAATATTATTATTGTTTTTTTTTTAAAATTATTGCCAAGTAAACCTTTTTAAAAACTTTAATGAAAGTCAATTAAATTAAACTAAGTTATAAAAAAAAATTATATTTTTTTTAAAATTATAAGATCAATATTAATTTAAAAAAAATTAATTTTAAATATTTTTAAATTTTAAATTAAAATAAATTAAATTAATTTATCTTAATATAATTATAAATATAATAAATTATCTAAAAATTATTACTGATTATAAGATTTATTATTTTTAAAATTTAAATAAATTATGTCAATTTTAAATTTAAAAATATTTTAAATTAATTTTACAAAAAATAATTATAATTTTATAATTCAAAACGAATAAAATATATTATAAAATAATTATATTAATTATTGTGGATAGACACAATAACAGTCGTAAATTAACATATATATATATATATATATATATATATATATATGCGAATAATTAATTTCCGTACATGTCTGTGCCAAAGTTGAACGTTGTGGAAATCTGAAAGCCCAAAAGTCTTTTTCCCTATTTGCTAAACTGGCAAGTAGCAAGAGACACGCGCCACCGATCCGCGTGAGCAAACGCATCAGTCAGAGAAACCAAAATCGAGGATCTTCTTCTCTTCTACGTTTATCATATGTTTTCCTCCGCCATACTCACTGATTGATTTTGCTAGCTACATATTAATGTGATTGTGTTTAATTATATAGACATATAAAGAGAGGGTGGGATTAATTTCAGTCAATTTGGTTTTGTAGCAAAAAGGTAAGAAGAAAGGGAGAGAGATGGAGGTCAGAGCCAGAGCTCCGGGGAAAATCATACTCGCCGGCGAACACGCTGTCGTCCATGGAGCTACGGCCGTCGCTGCCTCCATTGATCTCTACACTTACGCCTCTCTGCATTTTCCCAGTCCTTCTGGTACTTCCCAAACACACACTCTCTCTCTCACAAACACACTCCTCACGGCACAAAATCACAAATATATACGTATGTATGAGGTTTATGGGGTTGACTAATATGGGGTTTGCTGAAAACGCTGACATGAAAAAACCCATTTGAAATTTGGGTCTATTTCTACCGTATGTCATCAAATTCTTGATAGGCAAAGAAGTATTTTTTATTTCTACTATTCATGTGAAGTGGATTTTGTGGAAATATGAATAGCTTGATTCGCTTCTTGATTTTTTTCAGTCTATTTCATACTTTTCCATTGTTTATTTTAGCTTGCTTTTGTTGATTTTCATTGGCCTTGTGTGCTTGAATGGTTTTGCTTGAGCTATGATTTGAAAATATCCTCTATGGTTTTATTATGATAATGATTTAATTGTTATTAAAGAATTAATGAAGTAGTGAGTAACTTGATTATTTTAGCAATTCTTTTTATTGCGCTTCATTTTTGCTCATTTTTGCTCTTGGATTGTTGATATAGGTTTATACTTTTTGTAACATTAATGTGATAGTGTTTCTTGTTTTTTGATCAAATCATTCTTTCTTTCTATTTTATGGTGGTTTTTGGGCTTTAATGGAGTTGATCCTTTGGGATGTTGGGTTAAAAGACCAAATGAATATTTTGATTTTACAACCAAGAACAAGAATTTGTGCATTGATTTATAAGATTTTACAACAACCGAGATAAAGAATTTGTTAAGTTGATTAATAAGTATTTATTACAATTTTTTCTTACAACCGCTCTGCTTAATCTTGTAGAAAAATCATCAGTTCATGTTTTGAAAGATTTATTATGACAATGTTCCTCATAACCGGAGTGTTCTTTACCTTGCTGATAACTGCTTCAAGCCCTTGCGGGTGCTATTGCCTTTCACTTCTTGTACAAGGTTTAAAAGTGGAATTTGGGGATTTCTAGTTGACTAATGACCTGAATTGCACCCAAACACTTGTGGCATAAGCAATGATACTTAATATGTCAGCTTTATGTAGTGTAGAATGGACGATTCATATTCATATAGTTGTGACCTACTACTACATATGACCAGGAAATATTAAAAAATTTGTTAGAATTGTAAGAAACAAGGAGCTATAGTTTGGTAGTCCAATAAATAAAAGAAACCAGGATTCATGCCCCTTCATTTTTTATCACGAAACTGTGCACATAATGTTTGCATGTAGACAAACAAATTATATGAAAATTTACTTGCCTTATTGTTTGAAGGCCCTGAATATTCAAGTTAAGAGATGATTGTGTTTGAATTTATTTACCTTGTGAATTTATATTGTGTATTTATCTAATTTTTAAATCTTTCTGTATTGACGCTGTGACTTGTAAATTATAAAGACGGATTGTATAATTTTTCAGTTTTCTTCTTTTTAATTTTTCCCCCACTAGGAAAGACAAACTATTTCTGTTTCATGAATCATGACACTCGAAGGATTTCTAGTTAGTGTTAAGTTGGGTGCTCTGGCTACCAGATTTCTTATCGTTTTGCTCTTTCTTAATAGATAATCATAATACACTAAAACTCCAGCTCAAGGATTTGGATTTAGAGTTTTCATGGACAGTTGAAAAGATCAAGGATGCATTCCGCGACCATGGTGGCTGTAATGCGTCATCACCCACATCATGCTCACCAGAGACCATCAAGATAATTGCAGCTCTAGTTGAAGAGCAGTATATTCCAGAGGCAAAAATTGGTCTTGCTGCTGGAGTTACAGCTTTTCTCTGGCTATACACGTCTATCCACGGGTGCGTTCAATAATAATGTCTATTGATAACTTTTCCCATGTTACTATTCAAACATCTGATTTAATTCCTTTTATGTGCCAGATATAAGCCTGCAAAGGTGATTGTTACTTCTGAGCTTCCTCTTGGGTCAGGCTTGGGTTCATCTGCTGCATTCTGTGTATCCCTGTCAGCTGCCTTTATTGCGTTGTCGGATTCTGTAAATCTGGACTTCAACCACCAAGGTTGGTTAATGTTTGGAGAAAGCGAGCTGGAGTTGGTGAACAGGTGGGCTTTTGAAGGGGAAAAGTTAATCCATGGGAAGCCATCTGGGATTGACAACACTGTTAGCACTTTTGGTATGCGATCATTGAAGCACTAGTTGGTTGAGAATTTATATTCATTTACTGTTCGTCAATAAGGTTATGAGCTATAAGTGCCAGAACCAGTTTGGGAACTTTCAACTCAAGATTAGGCAGTTATAAGAATAAAAATTTGCACTCATAGGGCAAAAGTTTGTTTTTAAAGGACAATTTCTTTTGTTTGGATAGTTGTTCAAAGAAAATCTCAGATAATAAGGTTATGCAGTTATAAGAATAAGCTTATCTCTAGAAGAAGATGATTACATTATTATAGTTAATATAAAAGCATATGTTTTCTTTTTAAACCTAGTTGGAATATATACTCATTCACAATTATTTGAAAATGATTGATAGTGATTAGTGACATATGTTTATTATAGTGATATATGAAGTGAAGAGTCCCTAAGTATACATCTCCAACCTTATAACTCCTATATATACTCTTATCAGGACAGATGTTTTTATTCTAGGTGACCATTGGTGGCTAAGATGGTAAACCCTCATATTTTCTTCCAATTTGCTCCTCCAACTTAAAGGTGATTAACACAGAAAAAAGCAGCAACAGAGAATCATGGGAATATAATGGTGTCAGTATAATATGAAATTAAATTAATACAATGAAACTTTGTACAATCACAAAAACATGAGTTTCTGTAAAGCAATTACAGAGCTTGATGTTACCGTACTAATGTATGTGGACATTTATATTTATGTAACAGGAAATATGATCAAGTTCAGAGCTGGTGCTTTGACACGCATCAAGTCAAATATGCAGCTTAAAATGCTCATAACTAACACAAAAGTAGGGAGGAACACAAAAGCATTAGTTGCCAGTGTTTCCGAAAGGACACTCAGGCATCCAGATGCTATGACTGCTGTGTTTACTGCTGTGGATTCCATCAGCAATAAATTGACTACTATTATTGAATCCCCTGCTTCTGATGATTGTGCCATAACGGAGAAGGAAGTGCTAGTAGAAGAATTAATGGAGATGAATCAAGGGTTGCTCCAATGTATGGGGGTCAGCCATGCTTCCATAGAAACTGTTATTCGGACAACATTGAAATACAAACTTGCTACCAAATTGACAGGAGCTGGTGGTGGAGGCTGTGTTCTGACACTGTTACCCACAAGTATCCTTTCCAGTATTATTCGTTTGAATGCTAGTCCTACACTTTTAGAGTTCAGAATACTTATCTATTTGCGTTTGTTTTAAAATGATTATGATCTATATTGAATGCATGCTTCTTATCTTATCTTATATTTCTAAAATTTTGAATTATTTAAATTGTGTATGCATGTCACCTTAGTTCTCTGTTAGACCACGGTTTGTGCCTTGCTAGATGGTTTATATAACACAGTTCAAGTCGACCCACTGATGTTTTATGCAACTATAGTGCAGTTTTTAGTGTTGAAAATGTTACTTGGAAGGGTAAGAGAATGGGTTGATAGTGACGTTTGTGATCGTGTATGTTTAGGTCAAGCTGCCAGATAGTATCATGCAAACCTGATGGTTGTATATTATGGTTCTACTTGCCTATCAAGTTCATTGATGCAGTTGCCCTTGTATTTACAAATTATTTCCTTTTAGATATTGGAAATTCATTTCCTGGAAAGTCTTCACTAGAGTCTGCAATAGATTGAAAATATTTTGTAAAAGCTGGAGCTAGGCTAGACTTTTCTACTTAATCTTTGTATGAAGTGAATTTTGATAAGTTCAGTGATGGAGAACTTATGAGGATAGTCATAGTTGATGGTGAATATGCTATGAAAGACAAAAATCTTGGAGGATTATCTTCTTATAGCCTATGATGAGCAAAAACAAATCCTGAACTTGTGGAATCTTTTATTCTGCACATTCAGACGTCTGAAATTTATCAAATCTCTGTTATAGTCTTTTATCAAAATAAACAAATTAAAGCTAGTGATTAAATGCTATATTACTGTTTGTATAGATTTAGAAATCTATGGTCTTCCAAATTATATTTACCAAGTCTCAGGATTTTTTAACCGACTTCTTTTAGCGTATTATGCTCCCTGTTAAATTGGTGTGCTTGAAATTAAACTTCTTTCATTTGTTTCCTTGACTATGTGAATCAGTATTGTCAGGGAAAATCGTTGATAAAGTGATTTTTGAGCTAGAGTCATGTGGTTTCCAATGTTTAATTGCGGGAATAGGTGGAAACGGTCTTGAGATTTGCTTTGGCGGTTCATCCTGATTTGCATGGTACAACAACAAAACCGTTGTAAGATGTATTTCTTTAGTTTAAAATAATGATGGTAATGTCTAATTTCATTCCTTGCCTTGCACTTGGCCAGTTTTTCTCTCTATACACTACAGCTCCATTTTGTAACCTTATTCTTATTTCCATAAAGTCCTTTCCGGTCAGGGTAACATGATTTTTGACTTCCATGGAATTTATGCAACCTGCGACTCTCAAAGAAAACTGTGAACGATGAAAGGCACTTTAATATGCCAACTTTAGCTGATACTTGATGGTTTGCTATTTTTTATTTTGCTAAATTAAATTTGTATTAAAAAAGAAGGTACAAAAGCAAAGGGGCGTACTCCAAAACCTGCATAACAATCCATCCAAGAGACAGGATGAAAGACTATACAAGGTTATCAATCAACATGTGTCCAAGTCTTAATCCAACAACATTTTTCTTAAATCTAGTTGAACTATTGAGCCTGCTTTTAATAAGATGGAAGATCATACGAGCAATACGCGTGCTCATTGTACAGTTTGAAATTTTTTTCTCTCCAAATGAAATAACGGCTGTCATTGCAAAAGAAGTAGAAGCTTTTTTCAGTTTCGGCCCATTCAGACCTAGAATAGCACCTCTAACATTATGCCATTCCCTACTAATAAAGTCTTTTCAGCCAAATTGTCTCATCACAGTGAAGAAAATCTGGTAAGAAAAATTGTAGTCGAAAAATAGATGACTAAAGGTTTTATTTTCATTGCAACATAAGACAGGTGGGGTTGATTTTCAATCCATGTTGCAGCAATTTATCCTTTGTTTGAAGCCCCTTATGGAATGCTAGCCAAGTGAAAAATGAGTATCTGGGAACATGAATCTTATGCTAGAGAGTCTGATGCCAATTTACAACTTGCCCTCTGTTTCGTATAGACTTCCAAATAACAGAGGTATTGGTCACAGTAGAGGAATTCCAAAGAATTTTATCTTGTTTACTCGGATCAAAATGAAGATTGAAATCAAAGTTAAGTTTGAAGTTACGAACCTGCATGTGACAGGAAGATGGCAAGGGCCAACCACTATCAGTTAAAACATCAGCAACTATAGCTCTAGCTCCCGGACCCAACCCAGAATGTACCACAATTGGGTCATGACTATTAGAAGCTAGAGGTCAATTCAGATACCAAGGGTCAAACCAATTTGCGTATATCATGTTTTCTTATGCGTATTAATCATCAGATCAGTCAGGCTATTCTCATGATGGCAGATTTAATGTGATAAGACCTTACTAAACCAAATTTTGTTTCGTTATATATGAAATGATGATACTTTGATCTTACTACCCATTGGACAGTTCTTTTTATTTTTTTTAGTCCTTTATAATGATTATACATTGCTAGGTCATCAGATATTACCAAATTTGTGATGAATTTTAAAGATTTTCAGTTCCTTTTATTTGCATAACTCTAGTAAGTTATGTAGTGTCAAAGTTTTTCAGATTATCAGCCTCAGATAGGTATAGAACTGCAACAGGGTTTTGCAAACTTCACGAGATATTCTGACTAGTTTTGATTCCTTGAACAGAAAACTGTGATAATTATCTTGTTCTTCGGCATCTTAATTGGAGGTAATGCTGATAGTGATACACCCTGAAAGTCACTTAAGTAGCTAGTGATTAGGCATAGGAATTGTGTTCTTGCAAGTTAAAATAAGGAAAAAGATTCGGGGAAGACTTGACTTTATATTCTTGCTAAAGTCACATATATGAAAAAGGACCTGAAAGGCAGATACTTCAATACATACATACATATATATATATATATATATATATATATATATATATTAACCAAAATGTAAAAAAAAACTATATATTTCTAAAATTCCTCCATCCAAAAGAGATTTTCAATAAAGGAAGTTGTACAATAACTGTTCCTGGCAGCTTGAATTTTGCAAATTTTGTTACATTACTGCAATCTCTCATCTTACTTTTTTGGGCATAAATCCCTTCTCACGTCTTCCATTTTCTGTTGCATGCTAACTCCTCATCTTTTGTGGTCATAGTCCCTAAATAATGAATCCCCAAATTCTATATTTCAGTTGTCTTGAACATAAAAAGATTTCAAAGAGCTAAAGATCTGAGACTCAACTGAATTCCTCTAAAGGTGAAACATGATTTGCAGCAAGAAACCAACAAACTCATGATTTGCACTCAACCCTGTATTTGCTTTGCAGTCCAAACGTGTATGCCCTTGTGGCTTATGCTATGAACATTTGCTTGTACAGTCTTGTTGAAAACCTTAACATAATTATGATGACTGAAAAAGGGATACAAGGGAACACACACAAACCGATTCGATCGGAGCTCTCTTATGGAATTGAGACGCATTCCATGGAATTGCCCATTGCGACACATACCAATAAGAGAGCCCCGATGGAATCAATTTTCATAATTATTATCACAATCAATAATAAGAGAGCTCTCTTACCGAATTTTAAAATCTTAATTAATTATTTTCATAATTATTATCACGATCAATGCAATGTAAATCCTAGATCATTGATTAAGATATAATTAAACCTAGGATCTTACATTGAAATATTAGGGACACAATTTCTATCTTCAAGCCTTCATATCTTCAATCCACATTGCTTCAAATAATCCATCATTGTCTCATCAAATCTGAAATTACATGAAATAAATACATTTAGCTTAATTTTTTACAAGTCATCATCAAAACTCAAAGGTAGAATATGATCAAGTCAACGATACCTACTTTTGCTAATTCTCCTTTTCATGCGGAAATCCCTCCTCTTTTGCACTCTCTGCTCTGGGCTTTACATCAGCATTGGGATAATGTTGAATGCTCTACGGATTCGTCAGTGTTGGTTGATATCTTGATTAAGTATCCTTCTAGTTATTATCCTATTATTAAGGATATAGTTTGGTTAGGATCTATATTCCTGTTATTGTAAGGTGTTTTTAAAAATCCCTGGAGCAGAAGTTTATATATGATACTCATAGGTTAAGCTAGTTATGCAAGGTTCTCTAGATGTACTAAGTTTATTGCTTAATGGATTTGATTTGTGTTAATTAATGAAGATAAATCTATTCAGATTTAGATGATGGGTTATAACGAAGCTTTTATTTTTTGTTGTTTGTGTTAATTTTTTTTATATTTTCTCGGTTTCAATTTGAGACTAGATAATGTATCATCTGAACTCTAGTATTTTTGTTATTTGATTAATTTATTAATGAGAATGATTTTTTGTTCTTATTCAAGAGTTTTATTGAGAGAGAGAGAGAGACTGGTTGTGAAGAGAAGGGAGGAGGGCAAGAGTTTAGAGTACACAGGGACGGGGGACGGACACGGGATTTATCCCAATGAGGTTTTTGGTACATTTTATATATATATATATATATATATATATATATATATATATATATATATATATATATATATATATATCGAAGTTAATTCATTATAACTGGATAATTATAATTTCGGTAACTCAAAATTAATTTAAAAAAATTTATACCGTTAGAGTCGGTAAGGTCAATTTTTTCTTTTGAAATTGCTGTTAAAGGTTCCCACGGCAAAAATATCTCCTATTTTGATTGTCGAAACAGTAGTTCAACAACTGTTTGTTGAGAATTCAATATATATATATATATATATATATATATATATATATATATATATATATATATATATATAAATAAGTAATTTACGTGAAACACAATAATATAAAATTATGAAAAAATTGTAAATAGCTAAATAAAATAAAGTCCAAACCTATACACCGACAAATTTATTGTCAGTCGGTAAAAATTATGAAATATTGAATAATATATAAATTTAGTGAGTCATAGATAAAAATGTGTATAGACCAAAAAACAAAAACAGTAGGGATAGGGGTGGTAGCCCCTACTAGACCCCTAAGTCCGTTCCTGTATGTACATCAAGAAATATAGCACCCTTTTAACGTAGAAAAGAAAATGATATTTTAAAGCTAAAAATCGAGTGAAAACAAAAAGAGTACTTGTACAAAATTCACAACACCGCCCCCCCCCCCCCCCCCATATATATATATATATATATATATATATATATAAACAAAGATTTGTATTTATTACCACCAAAGAAAGAAAAAAAAATACTGTTCGTCTAAAAGATGCAACTCTTTACCACATAAATTATATGAGAATAAAATTGTATCCATAATTTTTTATTTTACCCAATTTTTGTCTAATGCCCAAAAATGGCGAGAGAGAAATTCAAATACGTTATCTTATTATTTGCCTCATCACTTGTTCTATCTCATGTAGGCAGGTACTTTATACATTTACAAAATTAACAATAAATAAATTAATATAACAAACATGATAATAATGCATCGTACGTGAAAGGAGATGACATAGAGAATGAGAAATAAAATTCGAACTCATGAGAGTAAAGAAGGGCATCAATGATGTCTTTCTTATCTTTATAAAACTTCTACAAACTGATCGTTGTTCATGACATTTCACCAAAACATACCAATCATAGAAAGATCAATTGGTGAAAAACCATGAACAAGACCAGATTGTAGCTGTTTGTCTTACATGATGGGGATGGTTAAGGTTGGGGTACGACTTAGTAGTCTTTATATAGTCATATTGTAGTGAGATTGTGTCAACAAGACGTTCTTTTCTTTTGGTAAATTCATTAATTTTGCATATATTTATTATTTTTAAAATCTTATCAATTTGAATAGAAATCAGATAATACTAAAATAGTCGTCCTCATCATAATTTCCCTTAAATCAAATCAACAAAATTCAGTTATTTTTATGATCACGTCTTACTAAATTTCCATAAATAAAATTCAATTGCTTTTTTTCACGTTTTATTCACAGTATCCTTTTGTGGTAAATAGAATTTTTAAACAAATAATTCGTTAATTTGTCACGTTTAAAAGTTTTTTCCATTGCTACCTATCCTCCAAGCCTCAAACAAGGTGGATCGCATATCTTGGTGAATTTTAAGAAAATTCGATCAAATTTAATCTCGTTTGGAGCAATTATTATAATCAAATTTTAACAAATCATATTACATTAGATACACATTTTAATGAATTTGTTTGATGGTATTCCCAATTGTTCAGAAATCTCAAATTATGTCATACAACTTATGACTTTTTTATCAAAAAAAAAAAAACTACTTATGTGACTTTTTGAACTATTTTTATATAGGGAGCAACCGTTTGCATATTTTAAAATATAAATTCATACTCTTTCCGTCCTCAAAAGGACGAGCAAAGTACAAATTTTACACGTTAAGAAAAACAAAAATAGATAAAAAGAGTAAATAAAGTTTCAAATTTCTCCCTATTTGTCCCACAAGATTCATAAAATGATGAATAATTTTATTTCATTTACACTAATAAATCCCACTAAATAACATAATTACTTTTCATTTTGTGTATTTTATTTCATCTTTTTGGGAATAAAAATATTTATATTTTTAATATTTTTTTGAAGACGAAGAGAGTAGTAACTAATATATCTATCTCACAACGTTAGTTTTATTTTACCTTCTTAAAGTTGATGATCAAAATCAGGTTGTTATAGGTTGCCCGACCGTGTGCAAGCTGGATTGCGACATGTAGATTTATTCCTTTTTAGCATGGTCGCTAATTCATTCTCTCCCCTATAAATTTATAGTAATGCTGAGGCTTTAAATTTTTAATCTCAAAAAATGTTTGATGTCATTATTACATTAATTAAATATTAGCATGAGTATCTCTTACAAAATACGGGTTGGTGTATATTTTTATAAATATATTAAATTTATTAGATAAAATGATCCTCATAAATAAATAGTTTATTTTAAAACTATATTATTTAAGTAATAATAAAACAATTCCTATAATCGAAATATAATCACACACATATTTTAATAATAGTAACAAATTCAAGATAAGTAAAAATATCTGTGTGAAAAAATTATTTTATTCTCAAACTATATTATCTAAGTAGTAACAAAATCTTATTTAATAATGATAACAAATTAATATTAAATAAGATGATCTTATTATTAATTTTTTGTAAACTATATCACTAATTTTTATTTTTAACTTAGTTAAACCGAGCAAATGGTCCTATGGTAGAATTGTAATATTATTATTCATGTTTTTAATTTTATTTTTATAAATTCTTATTTGATAAATTAATTAATTTTATTTATTTAATAATTGAGTCAAATATCAATTAATATATTATATTTGTAATTATATTTTAATAATAGTAATAATTTAATATTTGGTAAGACAATCCTCATAAATTTTTTTTTTCTTTAATATCATAAATCTAAAAAATAATAAAATCCTACTTACACTTGAAGTTCTAAATATATTTATATTTTAATAATAATAATAACAAATTCATATTAGGTAAGACGAACTTTATTAAAAAGTTATTGTTTTTTCAAACTATGTTATTTAAGTAGTAATAAATCTTGCTTTAACTTACATTATATATTGGGTAAGATGGTGTTATGATTGTTTACTAATCTGTCTTTATAAACTGAACAAATCGAGTACCAAACGAATTGTCTGTTTAATTTTAGTTTCTAAAATTATATTATCTAACTAATAAAAATAAAATCATACTTATAATTGAAATAAAATTACACTTACATTTTAATATTAGTAGCAAATTCAATTATGAAGAAATTTTTTTATTCTCAAACTATATTGTCTAAGTAATAGTAAAATATTATTTAACAATGGTAATAAATAATATTAGGTAACATGATTTTATGATTATTTTTACTGTTTTTCTTATAAATATATTGTTGAATAGAGTAGTTAGTTTTTAACATTTAATTTTTTAATTTAATAATTGAACATATTGTTGGTCAATGTATATTATATTTATACCTATATATGTTTTAATAATAGTGTAATTTAATCTTTGATAAGGTGATTTTCGTAAGAAAAATAATTTTATTTTAAAATCATATTATCTAAATAATAAATAAATATTGCTTGTATTTGAAATTATAATTATATTTATTCTCAATCTATATTATCTAAGTAGTACAATAATTTTACTTAAACTTTCATTATTGTATATATTTTAATAAACATAACAAATTAGTATTAATTATAAAACTATATTACTAATTCTTGTTTTCTTATAAAAGTATATTACTAATCGTAGTTTTTGATTTGCTTAGATAAATAATGAAAGTTGATCTAACGTAGAAAAAATAAGAGGTATAAAAGTAATATGTTAGTATTAGGTAAGATGATTTTATTTGATTGTTCTTTATAAAATTATATTACTAATTCTTGTTTCCTTATAAAAGTATATTACCAATCTTAGTTTCTGATTACGGTAAATAAATAATAAAAGCTAATTTAACTTAAGAAAAGCAAAAGGTCGAACCAAAAAAAGAAGACGAAATTAAGAGGTCGAACTAAAAAAATGAGGAAAAACCAAATTGTCTATTTAGTTCTAATATTACCAGTATACCCGTGCAAAGCACGGGGTCTTATTCTTGATCTTAAATTTATTATTTATTTTTATTAATATTTTTTTATATAATATTTTGAATCGAATAAGAAATATTACTTTTGACTTAATAGGCTATTTTATGTTTTACATGTTAATATTTTGGACTTTTATTAAAATTTATTAATTATTTATTTTTAATGATAAGTTTTTTGTTTTTTTAAATATTTTATTCTTTTTAATTTTTTGTACATATTTTTGTTATGATTTATGAAAGTCCAATAATAATTTAGAAAGGGGGGTTGAATAGATTATTACCGATTAAAAATTATCTTAGGCCTTTTTGAATTTTTGATTAATTAATTTGCAGTGTAATAAATTAATATGCAAGATAGTAAAAATGCAATCACATAATGTACAGAGATTTAGCTGGTTCACAACATACAACTCGAGTATGTTGCTATGTCCAGTCTCAAGCTTCTCTACAGGACTTGATATCCTATTACTATCAATAATTGAATTTTCCTTCAATAGGCGGAGAAACCTTTATAAAATTTTAAAGATCAACTTTTAACTTTACATACAACTATTTATCTTGGACAGTAGCTCCCCGTTCTTTCCTTAAACGTAGTTGTACCTGTTTTTGAGTCTAGCTCTGCTTTACAATCTGATCTTGAAATAAGAAGTCTGTTACCTCACAATGTAGAGCTGCTGAATATTATAATCATTTAGCTCATTAATGCTCTGACGAGATATTAATTGACCGACAAATACTGTCCAAAAAGGTGTTTCCTTTTTCCTTGGGACAAGACATGACAGTCGTATGTTTCTATTAATTTTCATAGAGGCGTTTGGTTTTCCATAGAAATATGGCTGATATGACACAATCTTCTGACTTTACTACCTTGAAAGTCTTCTCTCTATTGCATAGCACGATTTGGTCAGTCCTCTGATATTTTTGACTTTAAGCTCTTGGCAGAGGTTTATTTGACACATTGATGCATATTTTTCTTCTCAACGAAGTTGCTTCTTTCTTTTAGGACAAGAGAAGAATCATCAGATGATTTAGGATTTGATCGTAGAGTTGCTTAAATGTCTTTTGCTTTTGCTTAACTCTACGATTTTTCTTGCTGTAGTGACTGCTCTGTGATAAGGCAATTTACCTTGAGATCGTAGAGTTTTATTCTACGGCTACTCTGTTGGTTGTAGAGTCCGTTCTACGATCGCTTCTTTCTTGGTCATAGAGTATGTTCCTTTGCTTTGACCAGATCGTAGAGTCTTCCTGGCGTGGAGTCGTATAGTCCATTCTACGATCAGACTGACTGAAGAGATATAAAACAAGATCAACCTAACAGATTTGATCTTTTCATAAACTAAGTCCGTGAACATAAAACAGGACTTTACAACTCAATACATTCATATCTAAAAGATCAACCTAATAGTTTTGATCTTATCTAACTAAGTCCTTGTATATCATAAACAATCAAAAGACTTTACAACTCTACTATTGAATGCATTTATCATCTTATTTCTTATCATCAAATCAAACATGCAATGTTTAACAATCTCCCCCTATTTGATGATGACAACACTAATAGCAGAAAGTAATTTGAATAACTTAATTAAGCAAATGGATTTAAATGATAGAATGTCTAATATACAGTGAGCAGTTGTATTTCTAATGAAAAAAAATATGAATTTTATTGATGTATAGTTAGTTGAACAATGAGTGTAAATAAAATACATAAAAGTTTGAAAAAAAACTTATCTCCTCCTGCTGGTAGGTCTCCTTCTCTCATCTTCATGCTTTTGCCTATGAGACCTTCTTCTCTTATCTTCCTGCCTTTGCTTGAAGAGTGCTTTCCTTTCCTCTTCTGCTCTTTTCAGTTCCATTTCTTCCCTTTACATAGCTTCTTCTTCTTTCACTTAGAGCCATGCTTGTGAGCTGGATGGTCCCGCAGTTGAGGATTGTCTTTAAAGACTTGGTATAAATGGTCTCGCAGTTGAGTCCTATCTGTGATGAATTGGTACTGCTTCAAACTTAGGAGGTTGAATTGACGTTTGAACCAATCTCATCCCTTGAGGTGCTCCTCCTCTTCTGCTTTGTTCTATGCTCATACTCTTACTCTTCTCCCTCTTGTTGGCAACATTAATTTTAGCCACCTCAGGCAAAAGTTGCTGCATACCCTGAACAAGTTCTTAAAGTTGAGTCCGGGTGGCAGCTACATCATTGTTATGATCTTAAAGTCGTTCTTCAACTAGCACCTGTTTTTGCTCCACCATTGATAAAGTTTCAGCTGTTTGATTATCTTGTTCTCTAAGGGATTTACTCATTTCAAAGATCTGCTCAGTGAGGAGGGCTATTTTGCATTGGTTTCTTGAAGAATGTTGATGGACTTCTGATGGTTGGCCATTGCTTTCATAAACTTTTCGTCCCTTTCCTTGAGATTATCAGAAATTGCTACAATTAACTCCTTCAGTTTTGAGGAGATTTTGCTTCCCAAATTTTGAGAAAGGTTGTTTGCAGCAGCAACAACATTTTTTAAACTCTGTTGAATGTTGTGGGACTTAGATGCCAGTTCGTTTTGTATCTCTGCTTGCATATAGCTTGTAACGTTAGTTAAGCCCTCATTTGTAGGAAACAGAGATATCTTTTCCAGGATTTCGTTGAGGAGTCGAGTTGTTTGCCCCTGGTCATCTATGGAGCTTGGAATGTGAAAGTATTGATGACCAGAGGTTGAGGGAATGACTTTGTGTGTGACCAAGAGTCTTGATGGTTGGGAAGGTTGAGCAGTAGGCATTGTTTGAGTAGAGGGAAGGATTTCAGGATAGTCTTGAGGGCACTCTACGTATTGAATATCTTGACCACCAATCGTAGAGGGTGGGAACTCTACGACTGAGGCGAAGTTGGACGTAGAGCTTGTCTCAGGGTTATCATTAGGTAGCTCCTCAAATTTATTGAAGGTTCAAGAAGGTGTATGACTTTGTATAAGGGCTAGAAGAATAAAATGTACTTTTTGCCCTAACGAAGGTGAGAATGAGATGTTTGAGATCAGCTTTTGAGCAAAGTGAAGGTTTAGAGGGTAGCCTTGAACCAAAATCACCACTTTGGGATATGCTTTGAATGTCTAAAAGAGTTGATCCCATGCATTGTGCACTAGGGCTCGGTGGAATGACATTAGTGACAAGAACTTCAGTAAGCAGTTGTAGTTGAGGTGCCTTTGTTCATTTCTTCCTACTGCCACTATCTCAATTTCATCCTCTTCAGCAGTATTTATTGTGGCTGGAGGGATTGATAAGTCTTTTGGGACTGTCTCTTCTAAAGTCTTCCCCTCAACCTGAGTAACAGTAGGTTCAGACGATTTAAATGGCTCCCTCTCAATTGGAGCAATATTTGATTTTTCAGGTAGCTCCCCTTTAGCTATTGAGGCTTTTTCAGTTATTTGATCAGCTAATTTCACTAGCCTTCTTCTCTTTGGCCTTGGCTCTGCTGAAGTGACCTCCTCAGCTTGATGCTTGCTGCGAGTTTCCCTCCGCTGATCTAATTCTTCATCCTCTGAAGCAACCTTCTCTTTAGGAGCAACGTCAGAGGCCTCATTTGATGATCCTTGAGGTTTTTCAATCTCAAGGGCTTTCTTTCCTTTCCTCTTCCTGATTAAACCAGGAGATTGCCTGCTGACTTTCTGAGAGTCTGCTTTTGCAGATAGGATCTTCATTCGTGAGGGCCCAGTGCCACTCTGTGTTCCTTCACTATCCCCAAATCGGGATAATTTTCTATTTTCAACTGGGTTTCTTTTTCAGTTGTCTAACAGTCTCTGGGTTATCCTCTTATTTGGGTTGAGGACTTCTCCTTCTGCATGCTCAATCTTGTTCCCCAAAATGGATTGAAGGAGAATGCGTATGAATCTCCCATAGAGCATTTTCCTGACTCCTTTTGTCTTATCTACATTTCAGAACCAATTATCGATCCATTCTAGCAGTAAGGAGCCATAGTTTATGTTTATCTTCTTTACAATGGCTGTCATTATCTTCAGCTGGATCTCATTGACGGAGTTATGAGCAGAGTTTTTATAGAGGAGGCATTTTCCAATGACGTCAGCCAGAAATTCATATTTTTGGGAAAACTCTTTCTTCTTCAATCCTCTTAGCTCTGGATTCTTTTTATGGTGCATCCTTCTTAGGCCCTCTTCTGTACTCACAGGATTCAGAGTTGTGAGGCACCCATGCTTAAAACCTAGGGCTAGGTTTATTTCTTCAGCTGTGAGATTGAATTGGACATCTTTTACTGTGGTGGTCAGAGTTCCATTGGCATAAGATCCATTGGTATAGAACTCTCGGACTAGCCTTGATAGAATCCTCGTGTTTATTCCTAAAGTTTCTCGAAAGCCAGCCTTTTCTACCAGATGAATTATCCTTCAGTACTGTTTATCGGCGATTATGAAGGCTTCGAAGATCAGTTCGTTTCCTGATATAACTTGAGCAGGCGCCATTTGATTGCTTTTCTGAAACAAGATGAATGATTTGTCTTAGTATTGTAAATCTAGGGTTTTGGATTATGAGAGAGAGTTAGAGAGTTTTCAGTTTTTGATTTTTGAAGAATAATGAAAGACGCGCAGTTTTCAAAGTATTTAAAACTTCCCTCTATGTTTGCTGAGACGCGTGTCAAATTTTGATAGGAGGACTTCTAATTGGTTGATGACTATTTTTCCCTTTGTCTCCCCCTAAGCTCTACGATCCCTCTTGATTTAACGATCCTTTATTTTTGATAGTCGTTGAATGAGCTTAATAACTGGGATGTACTCTGTGATCCTTGGCTTGACGATCGTTGAATGAGCTCTACGAATTGAAGTGTACTCTACGATCCTTGGCTTGACGATCGTTAAGTGAGCTCTACGAATTGGAGTATACTCTACGATCCTTAACTCGACGATCATTGAGTAGGTTCTACAAATTTGTCCTTCACTTTATCCTTTGAACACTTTTTTCTCCCTGTAGTGTTAGTAATAGTTTAATAATGTATAATGTTAGTGTATGATGTTCTTGATTGAAAAATTATTTATGAAATATATGTTTGAAAGAAAAATACAAATTTTTAAAAAAATATATATAAAATTAATTAGTATTATATAATATAATGTTAGTGTATGGTGTTGTTGATTAGAATTTTTTTTTATGTAATATATGTTTGAAAGAAAAATACAAATTCGAAAAAAAATAATAATTAATTAGTATTATATAGCATAATGTTAGTCTACGGTGTTGTTGATTGGAATTTTTTTTATGAAATATATTTTAGAATTTTTTTTGGCAATTTGATACAAAAAATATTAATTTTTTAGTACTATATAGTATAATGGCAGTGTATGCTGTTCTTGATTGAGAAATTTTATTTGTATATATTTTTTTAATTATTGGTTAAATATGTACAATTGGAATCCTGGGCCAATGGATAATACTGTAATTTTTGATCAACAAAATCACGTGTTGCAGGATATATGAGAGGGTAATGATATGGGTAAATTAAACACAACCCAATCAACATCTCAGACATATGATCAATGGAAGTTGACTGATGCAAAAAAATAAATAAAATACTTTATAAGTATAGGTTTGGTGTTTTTACACACCCGACTATTATCACACTAACTGATTGAAGTCTTTTGTCTGCCTTAGTTGAAAGATGGCGACCAGAAACAAACACATTTCATTTAAACTGTAGGAAAGTTACTATTACATTGGAGGATATTCATTTTATACTTGGGTTGCTTGTATTGGAAGAACCATTAACTACTCCCCCTTTTGATAGTCCTTTATTATATTTTAAGGAATGTTTTGGGTCTGCCGTTGTCGCTGAATATCCCTGTGTGTTTCAATCAAATCTACTTTGATGGTGTCACTAATTGACGATTGTGAGTCAACTCCAGAGTAGAAATACGCCAGCGATATTTTTTATTATGCACAACAAACATTCTAGCTTTGCATAATGTGCGTCCTATATAGTCTCTTTGCCTTGTTATTTTCTCAGTTAGACATTCATCATATGGTATATTTTTTAAAGGCGTTGGCATGCCGACTTTTTTACAAATATATAACCTAGAAGACAATTTTAGTGCCAACATGTTTATGACTTATCACAATTCTAATTTCAAATCCATTCTTATGTGCATAAGCTCTATAAATTTTTTATGCATCTTCTACATTAGAAAACAATTGACCAACATATAGGGCCATTTTAGTTCTACTATTTTCACCTACGTTCACAAACTCATATTCATTTGTAAAATTTAAACTATCATGAGATTCAGATGAACTAGATGAAAACATATTTGTAGTAGGCATTGAAGCCATTGACAAAGACTAATTACCAAAATTATGAATGGGTTCTGTTTTGCTGAGATGCCAAAAATGCTCGGATTCTGCAATTGATAAGAAAATGTAGTCGCACTTGGTTGAGATGAGAAGAGGTAGACCTGAAATGCAATCCAAAGTTGTTGTTTAGGGTTGTAAAGTAGGACAACACACGAATATGACAGTGTTTCATGCAAAAATTAATTAAGTGGTCGCTACCCTTGGCAGCGACTTATACACACGGCCTAACCGACATATAAGATAGCGACTGGAAATTAATATGGAACCGGCATCTAGGGTTGCAGCTGGAAATTAACAAACCTGCCACGTCCACATGTTGTTTGATCCCTTAGCCATTAGCCTTAGTAATGGCTAACATAAAAATTTAATCCAATTTCCATTCAGGTCGCTACCCTTGGTAACGGCTAGGTTCATCTCAACTTTTGGATTATTCAATCAACGGTCGATCAAACGTTTATTGGAACAGTACATAGCTAACATTTATTATGGATCAATTCCCATATATATATATATATATATATATATATATATATATATATATATATATATATCAAAATTTTATACGTATTCCTTTTACAAAAAGTGAAAAACAAGTGATCAACTTTCAAACTCTGATAACGTACCCATTCATACCTCAGAGTACGGGTTATGTCAACTTGATGTGTTGTGAACTGTAGTCCTTTTAAAGAAAGTGATATAAGGCAATTTTTCTTCAAGATTGGATAACCAGTTTATCCTTATAATTCTTATACGAAGAAATTGTTCCTTTGTGCATAAAAGTGCGATTCGTATATAGTCTTCTTTTTTAGAGTGATAAGCTAAAATATATAAACACTTGATTTATAAAGTGTCATAAATTGACCTTACTCCAAAGTGTTGATCTCACCTTATAAAAGTGTTCTATATCAACCAAATTAATCATAACTTATAAATTGTCATATTTATTACAACCATTGGTTTAATTTGTCATATATAATACTTGTTAAAACTAATCCATAACTATCATTATTTATTTCTTGTAAAGTTATATACTTGACAAATTTGAACTTAAACTTTGTTTATTTGCTTATTTAAAGACACGTTAAATAAGAAAAATTTAAAAAAATTCTTAAACAAGGGATAGAGTGAAGTATTTTTCTAGTGTATATGAGGAATTGAGTGATTTTGGTTCTAAGACCAAGAACTTAGAAAAACCATAGGTTTAGGTCTCTAAGTAAGTGAGGAAGAGAAAAAATATCAAGTTTCAAGACTAGCTGATGAAGGAATACAAGTGTCCTGCAAACGGAATCTGCAATTTTTAAAGGACAAAGACAAAATAGTCCAAAGACAAAATCAGATTTGTATAAAGGTTTCTCCACCTACGTAAGGAGTTAAATTATTTTTATAGTGAAAAAATCTTAAATTCTGGATAGGAGTTTGGAGACTAGATTAGTTATATATATCTAGTGTGTATATATATATATATGTGTGTGTGTGTGTGTGTGTGTGTGTGTGTGTGTGTATCAAATCAAGATATATCGTTATGTTCTCTGTTTGGTATATCTCTATCCTTATCTCTTTATTTTGTTCGCAACAATATTTAAAAATATTTTGACAAAATCACTTGGGGAAATAGAATTAAAATTTTGAAAAGGTCAAGATTATCTAAAAAGTAAATTAATCCACAACAAGAAAAGATGCTAAGACCAACGGAATTATGGTCGACATAATGGATGCATGAGTTGTGGTTAATGTATAAACTTTTCGTATACCGTAAAATAAATATAATTATCTTTAACATTATATATGTATTATGTCAATGAAAAATGATAAATATATCAATAAAAAAAATCAAATATTTATGAAAAAAGTGATATAAACTTGCCTGTATCTCTCACGAGCTATCAAACTTGTGATCATAATAAGGTAAATGAATTTTGTCAATTTGATTTCATTGAAAGTTGTTATGAAAATCCATTTATATCTAATGATTTTATTTCAAATTTATAATATTTAAACAAAGAAACATCCTATATATGTATATTTGAACATAGCGTCTTATTAACGCTAAGTTATTAAAACGTGACTATATAAAGACCACTAAGTTGAACCTTAGCCATGACCATTTCTTTCATTTAAGGCAAACATCTACAATCCGATCATGTTCATGGTTTTTCATCAATTGGTTTTTTCTATGATCTTCAGGTTTTGGTGAAATGCCCATGAACATCAATCTGTTTGTAGAAGTTTAAAAATATGGAAGACAAATAGCTTTTTTTGGTTATTCGCATATTCTAACTAAAGTGAATGGTTAATTACAAGATGGTCGTGTTCATGGAAGAATATCACACAGTTACTTTTACCATATTTGTTTAGTTTAGATCATGAACAACTATTAGTTTTTACAAATTTTTTGTTTACAAGTGCGAGAGAAAATCCGTCTATGGCTACCTTTTTGCCATGTTAATATGATTTCATCAAATAAAAATTTCTGTCATGTTATTTAGAGTCCTACTATATATTACGATAAATTTGTACCGAATTAGAGTTGTGAAACTTATCAATACATATGATTTGATATAATTATAAGAGGGTCCCATATATTACACAACTCTCCAAAATAATTACCACTAACACTTCTCAACGTAATTTTTAATCAAAAAATGCTAAATTCGTGTAATGAGAGAATACTCTTTCTTCTCTACTCGTTGTAGAGTATGTCATTACTGGTCTTTCTTTGGCTTTAGCTATTCAGGAAACATTCGTAATTTATATCATTTTTCCAAAATTTAATGATGCTTCATAACTCTGTATTTAGAAGTGTAAGAATCTTAAGATTTCATCTTATACCCTTTCACATATATTGATTTCTTGCAAATTAATTCTAGTTCATACATGGAATATTTTCCTACCAATATGACAAAGTTGCAGCGTAAAGTTTTTTCTTTTTTTTGGAGAACCTATTCTATTAGGTAATGCGAAAGTAAAAAGAAAAAAAAATTTAGTCACCAAAATGAATGTCGAGTTCTAATACAATAATTAAAATATCAATTTATTCCTTTCTGAAAATAAACTGGAGATATGTTTAAAAAAATTGAATTTGGAGAAAATAAGTTGTTTGGATGATGGCTGATTAGATCAATACTTTTTCTTTTTCTTTCGTCCATTTTTATTAATTCAAACTTCTTACTCCCCTAACTACTCGGTATTTACCAGACTGACGTGCAAATTGTCTTTTTGTTTATTTTATGATGTTTAGTTTTTATAATAACATCCACTATCTCTCTAATTAATACAAAAGTATCACTTCTTATCAAATTAGAGAAAATCAGCCCATTTTACAAACATGTTATCAATTTATACATACATACATACATCATACATACATACATACATATATATATATATATATATATATATATATATATATATATATATATGGGCTGCATCCATAGCAATCGGTTGCTGAATTACTGTTTCGACAACCAAAATAGGAGACATTTTTACTGTGGGACTTTCTGCCGATAGAGACTCTAGTGACAGGGCCAAAAAAAAATTATAGGGCCAAAAAAAATTTTCAAAACTGCCGCTAGAACTTCTAGTGACAGTTTTAATTTTTTTTGACATTGTCGCTAAAGCCTCTAACGGCAGAGGCTTTTTAAAATTAATTTTGAGTTGTTGAAACAGTATCCAAAGCAACCAGTTGCTATGGATTAACTCATATATATATATATATATATATATATATATATATATATATATAAAAGGTCAGCTTGAGTTCAATTTTCAATTAATATAAGGACCAACCGAGTCAGTTCAGTAATGATTAATTTGTATTATCCAACTGAATTGACTCGGTAATGGTTAATATTATATTAAATTAAATATTATATTAATTATTTAAAATTTTAATTACAAATGATTGGTGCGAAAATTTTCGCATTGATAAGACACACATCCGTTTGTTTTTTTAATTTCAGAAGTGCATCTAAACAAATTATATTTTGTCAAGAAGTGTTATAATTTTTTACACAAATTAATTTAATTTTCAACTTAATTATATTTTTCATTATTTATATCATAAGTCTGATTAATAATTGATCTTTTTACGGAGATTCCGTGAACTTATAAATAATCTATGTCTTGCACGCGCTTCTATGCTACTTATATATACGGATAGTGTCATCCTTTTTTTTTGTTGTTGCTAAATCAGTGTCATCCGCTCAATAAGCTACACTACGTTTGTAAGAGCAAATACCTTCAAATCGGGTCATGCTCATATTTCTGTCACCTGTGCTGAATTCTTTCAACTAGTAAGAGTTTACATTTATGCAAAATTTGGAAAGGTAGTGGCCTAGAACATATAACAAAAGTGAATAAATGTGGAGGGGCAGGGCCAGTTTAATAATTTGCCTTTGGATAAAAGTGCAATTGAGTATCTATACGCAAATTTTAGTTGTGGTGACAAAATATAATTATAAGAAAATAAGTCTAAAATAATATATAAATATTAATTAATTAATATTTTAATATATATGAGTAGACAATCAGTGACGTAGTTAGGTTGAGATGGAGGAGGCCATGTACCCCCACCCCCCACCCTCACCCTCCTCAACCCCAAAAAACAAATTTAATTTTTTTTTTACTTATTATATAGTATTTCTTTTGTCTTAAGATAAAAGTTTTAATTAATTTTTTGTGCATATTAAAAAAATAAAAAATTATTTATATCTAAAATTAAAGTTATTTAAAAACTTCTCATTGGGATCAATTCCATTAAAATATTTGGATTCCTTTCAAAAGTCATTATAACTTCTCATTTAATTGCATAATTTTTTATACATAACAAATAATACTCCATAAATATGCATATATAATATAAATATAGAACAATTAATAATGAGGGTATTATAGGATTTTTTTTGTAAAAAAATAGATTATCTAATGTAAGTGGTTATTTAACTTGAAATTATCTAAAATAATAATAAAAACTTCTATCCTGAGAGGGATAGAGTAATACTTTTATTTGTAATTTATCTTGATCCCTTTCTAATTGTATAAATAAAATTATAATAGTGGACTCATATTTTGAGAATATAAATTTATACTATACTAAGCCCAAAATAACATATAAAATTAATTTTCATGTTTCAATACATATTAAATTCTAGTGTAATTTTCAAAATCATAATTAAATTATCTTTTATAATGTCCACCTTCCACTATCTACACACCTACACTATAAATACCCACAAATATATAGAGTGCTAAATTGTTTATTTTTTTCAATCTCTTTTTTCCTTTTTTTTTTTTTTGCGATACTAGCATACTGTAAAAGTTTCTATTCATATTTAGGGATCTTAAAAATATTAAATTTTGTTTTTGTTTGGAACTTAGAATCTTGACAAATTTGAGGGGAAAAAAGGTAAAGTGTAATATAAAAAAAATAATAATTAATTTTAGCATTATACATCACTATTTTAAACTTGAATTTTGGCACCCTTGAAGGCTCAATCAATATAGCAAGAGGCAGAAACAGCGGCCACTCAAGTTCTTGGTTGCAAACTCACTAATTATAATCAAGAGTCCTTCTATACTTACCCACAAATCTTATTTGTAAAAAAGATAAAAGAGTATAATCTCACTATATTTATCTTAATAATTAAAAGTGGAGCCACACTCTTTTGTCTTTTACGCGGGCAAGCTTTATGGGTAAAATTTGTGGATAAGTCTAGAATTTTTCTATAATTAAACACAATTCTACACATCAATAAATATCTATTTTTAGTATTCATTTTTAATAATAAATTAATTTGTTTTTAACAATATGCACCAAAACCACGATATGCAAGCATCATCACTTCTACTTTTCTTCAGTATGAATAGCAAACAACAGATTGTTATATAAATTAAGTAACAAGAGAAAATTAAAAGAAAATTACACATTAACTATAATTAATTCACATAAGTCTATATTGCTCACCAAGATAAAAAAAAATATAAGAAAAATGAAAATAAAAAATCCCAAAAAAAAAACTTATGATTATAGGGATAATGATTATATGGTATAAAGTTTATATGCAACTTCTTCTTTTAGCCTTTTGATTTACCTGTTGTGAAGAGGATCAGGACATGAAGGCACTTCTCTGTTGATGGTAGCAAAAAAACCTTCATCATTAATAATAGTATGGGGAGTTTTACTTTCCTTCCATGGCCAAGGCTTTTCTGAAGCTTCTTGAAGATGTCTAGCTTCAAGAACTGCTGAATGTAGCGCTGAAATACTAAGGAAGATCAATAAGAGATAACCTACTAATTGAGTGGTCCTTGATACGAACATGGTTTTTCACTTTCTCATCCTTTTTCTATGCTAAGAATAGTAGAATAATATTAGAGAGAGAGAGAGAGAGAGAGAGAGAGAGAGAGAGAGAGAGATTGAGCTTGTTATGGAATTTAGTGAGAAAATGGTCAAATTGTCCAGCAAAAACAATTGGGGTGTTTAGATTTATTAATAGAGCTGGAGAATGTGGGACCGATTTGTCGGAGCCAATCCATTTTCAAGTTCTTTGTTTTTTTTTTTGTTTAAAATTTTATTTTATGAGGAGAAACCCATATCAGTGGCCAGTCGAACTATATTGGAACAAATAGTTATCTTGACTTGTTAGAAATTTGATTCATTAGAAATTGGACAGGTAAAAAAATTTCTTGTTGAGATACATATTTATCTAAAAACTAATAAATCGAAATTTCAAAAAATTATATCTTCTACTAAGATATTCAACGAGGATGCAGAAACCCTTTTGAAAGAAGCCAACTTAGGAACAGTGATCATTGTCATTTTTTTAGCGTGTCCCGAAAACCCTGACCCAAAATGTTTCTTAAAAGTTCTGAACCCTTAAGTTATACCTCACTGATATACTTATCGTGATATTCACTGCCACCGAAAAGGTTGGATCAAGAAAAAGGAGTAAGAAACAATTTAACATATATATATATATAATAATAATAATAATAATAATAATAATAATAATAATAATAATAATAATAATAATAATAATAATAATAAGCAGCATTCTTCCAAATATATTGCTTATATAGGATTTTACAAAATGAATTATTGTGCTATAGAACTGGCTGAAGTTGGTTTGGTTTGAATATTCAATGTAGGCATGTGTAACATATTAAAATGTTTGTAGTGAAGCTCAATTTACTTGTACCAATATTGCTGAGATGAGAAAATGCAATAAATAGAAATTTGTTGGAATCTCTCTCTCCTTTTTTAGTTTCTACAATCAGAGTATTTGGATATTTTAGAGCATTAATCTGCATTACCCACACTGCACGAATTGTATATGCACTACAATCAGAGTATTTGGATATTTGAAGTTCACAAGGTCAAACACGCTCTTGCTAGGTTTATCCAAGGTTAGCGTACGAGTTTTTAGTAACAACTAAAATTATTGAGCATATCAACACATACCCCGCACATACCGAAATTACAGCGTTTTGCCCAAAAAAAATGTCAATTTTTTTTTCATCAAACCCAATCAGCCATGTTTTTAAAAAAAAAAAAAACCTAAACACAGCCATTTCGGTATGTGTGGTGTATGTGCAGTTTTTTCCAAAATTATTTACCAGAGTAATAATTTAGTGTACAATTAGTTCATGATGACGATTTATTAAGTCATTAACCCAACAAATCCATCAAAGTCATAAACCCTAAATTTTCAATTTATTAACTCATTATTGTCTTCTAGCCAATAGCCTCAATTTCAGGATCTCTAATTTGACTCTACCTTAGTCTGTTTCTCTGTTGGCATTTTCCTTTTCCCAAAGTCTAAACCCTATAGTCCAAGTTATTACAGTTTTCTAGGGCTCATTATACTTTTATACCTCTTTCTTTATTTTATATTGATTTGTTTAACTTTGTTTTATTCACATACTTGGGTTTTTGCCTTTTGAACAAGAAACATCACATTTTCCATAAAGGCACCTTCAGCTTTGTTTTTGTTGGGTTTAGGGTTCCTTGTCTATTTAGTTTGTTTTTGCTTATGGCTGCTCTCTTAAAATTGCCTAGTTTTATTTTGTTAATATTAAGACTTGTCATTTTCTGCAGCAAATCTTTTTCTCTCCATCTCCTAATGTCTCCTTGTCTAAATAAGTCTTGTGACATTTTGTTAATTTCAAACTATTAATTACTTCAGTTCGTAATGTATTCCCCCCCCCCCCCCCCCCCCCCCCCCCCCACTATATTGACTATGGTTTGCACACGACTATATACCCCCACGTTTTTCCTTGCAGAAACTAGTTTTCCCATTAAAGAATGAAATTGTTTCTGGTAAAGGTTCTTTTTAAATTCCAAAATACTCTCTATTCCAAAAAATAAAAAGATTTAACTTTTTATTGTCAATATAAAATATTTTAAATTTCATAATTAATATAATTTATAAAACTATTTTTTTCTTGGAAAAAATTACATTTCAAGACTTAAAAAGAGTACTTGGAAGAGAGGTCAGGAAAGGAACTAGGGAAATCTTTCCTTTACTACGAAATGCCTTGCTGCTGTGGAATATATGTCTTACCATTAAGTTATCACATTTGGTCTATTTATATAACTCTTATAAAATAAATCTTGCTACTAATAGGATATCCCCCTTTTTCACATATAAAAAAACACTATCTCAACAAAAATAAGTCTAATTATTTATACTTTTTAAAAAATCTAATATCAAAATTTATGTCAACATAAAGTATAACATATAGATGGCTAAAAAAAGCTCCACGAATATTAGATTTCTTATTCTTTTCTTTTTGTTTGCTTTTCTTTTTGAGTTTTTAAGTTCCAAACATACTTGATTTAAGAAAACTTTATATATGTATATCTTGACCTTATGGAACATTTCATGCTGAATTTATTTCAAAATGTAGATATCTAGATAGAAAGTACATGGAAAAGAAGTAGATCGTGATAATAAAGTTGTCAATACTTCAAAAGCTTGATTATGAAAATCCGGACTAAAAACTTCGTCTAGAACACCAATGATGGTGTAATTGAACCACTCCGATCAATGGATATATATGAAGCCCCTATATTTGACTTGAAGTAGTATCTTCCATAATTGGGCTATAATGCCGACTAAACCAAATAATCTGTTTCATAATACAATTTCAGATGCAATTAATAGCAAACCGAGTTACCCTTTTCCAGCACATTGTACTACTCAAGTAACTATGCTGTTAGAATCTAAGATCGAATAATAACATAATCATATAAAATATTAGATGAAAAACAAAAAAACAAAAACACGCGATTTATCCAAGTTTACCAATTTGGCTAGTTTTGTTTGTTTGACGTATTCATTTGATACCTCACATGCTCTATAATGATTCACACACCAAACAATTAATTTTATAGTAACTAGAAAACCCTAGTTGCTATAACATGGGCTCAAGCTCAATACATTAGTAAATCAAAGACTGGACTACTAATAAATTTCCAAGCTCAATTACACCATTGCGCTTGGCTTTCAGGGAGCGCTGCCTCCTTGCAACCCCCGCCAGCTCACCGGCGAGCTGAGCGAGATCCCAAACCACCCTATCATAGTGGTCATTAGTCGAACTTACAGAAATATGAGTCAATCCCAATATATGCTTTTGATCTCCTCTTCCTTTAATTTAGTAATTTTATAATTAATTTGGAGAAACATACACTATGAAAATTTAAAATTTAACTATAACCCATAAAAAATAAATAAGATAACAAAAATAAAGAAAAAACTCCCTTGATTGAAAATCTTTTAACAAGCATACAATGAAGAAATAATTTATTCATACTCCTACCCCTAATCTAAACTAATACATAATTCATTTAATACATAATTGATACATAATTAATTCTCTCTTAATTAGTACTCCTCTGTTTATAGGTATCAAGGCTTCAATTAATTTCATAGTAGGTTCCTAATGGCAATTAACTCCATTCAAAAAGATCTTCTATATAAACATTCCTTCCATTTATTGGATTTGACTTGCACACCAAAATTGTTACACCTCCTTCCTTTTCATTGTAAAAACCTTCTAGACTATTTTTGTGACACCCCCAAATCTGGGCCCATACAGCCCAAACTTGAGTTGTCAAAAGACTACAACAAAATTATTACAAAGTAGAACAACGTTCAACAATACAGTGTATAATAATACACAACTAAGTCTTCACTATTATTATCACACTATTTTACAACGCGTGAAGACTACGACAGCTATCCCTCAGACTCTCACTCTATTCCCCGGCTAGACCCAGCTACGTTCCTATCTCCTGTTGAAAAATAATGGAACAAAAGAAAGGGTGAGCTTAAATAGCCCAGTAAAGAATATCATGACTAAGATAATGACGAATAAATTATCATTAGTCTTCAACAGTTGAGTTCTTGATAGAATACAATAGACTACAAGGTTTATATCAAAAACTGTAGTTAAATTCTTGAACAATGTTCAGATCAATAATAACAACGGAATGAGCAATCTATTAGAAGAATAATTCAGACTATAACGTCCACTCGGTTATCTTTTTAGGAATAACATCATCAACTTTTATAATCTGAAATATCATTAGTCAAGATAATACAATTTCACAGTTCCTGATCATAATCATGCAGATCAATAGTTCATCTTTGCACTACGGGCCAAAGACATTAAATATAACACCAATGATCATGATTATACCAGATTTAGCCTTTGGTCATAATCATACCAAACAACAGTTCATCTTTGCACTACGGGCCAAAGAGAACATTCACCACGTTCCATAAAAGACACCGAACAGATGTATCGCCTTTAACCTATTATATCGCCTTTAACCTATCATCTGTTCAACAATTATATCGTATCTGTGCCCCCGGCCACAGATATTCACAACAACTTGATTTTGGATGATTAGAATGATATAAATGATGAACAGAAGAAACAGGATAAACAATAAGTATCAGAAGTTTACTTTGTGCAGATTCAAATATTGTCCAAATTGTCAACATGATGTGGAGTGAAATTTAAAAATGATACTCAAAATCCACAGTTCAGAATAACGGTTATAATTCAATAGAAAAGTTCACGTAAATAGGATGGTTCAATTGAAATGATGAAGTGCAACTATTATGGAACATATAATATTTTCAGGAATTTAGAAGCAATAGTTCCATAATAAGTTTCGACTTAAGTGTATGAAAGAAAATAATATCCATTACCGTAGCAGGTTTGATTAACAAAAGGTGAAGAAAATTAATATCCCTTACCATAGTAAGTTTGAATAATGGAAGATGAAAAAGATGGTATCCCTTATGAATACAAAGGAAAATAATATCACTTACGAATATGAAAGAAAATGATATTACAAACAAATATGGAATAAAAGTGTCATGTGATAATTCGTGTAAACAACTTATTTCCACAAGAGACAAATAAGAAATGAATACAAAGAGTAATTCACCAAACATGCGGTAATCCGCATAGTCAGGTTATTCTCAGAGATTAATAAGGAATGAATACGAAAGGTTATTCACCAACAGAAGGTAATCCGCACTGTAAAGTTATTCCCACAATTTAATAAAAATTGAATACGAAGAGTCATTCACCAAACAGGCGGTAATCCGCGCAGTAAGGTTATTCTCAGAGATTAATAAGGAATGAATACGAAAGGTTATTCACCAACAGGCGGTAATCCGCACCGTAAGGTTATTCCCACAATTTAATACATGGAAATAAAAGACACATCTTATGAGTAAGAAAGAAACGATATTATTTTCGAGAATCAAATAATGATAATCCCTTACCTTAACACGTGACTGGATATTGATTTAAATGAGGTTGATTAACTTGAACAGTACACGTACACTTATAAATCTTCACAAATACTCAAGATGACTTAAGCACACTTAGAGAAAACTTTCACAAGAAGTATTTAGAGAGAGAAAGAAAGAACAAGTAAGGAAGTTTATGAAAAATCCTTAAGTTAAGGCCTCTATTTATAGCCAAAAATCTTATCATAACCAGGATTTTCTAATTTAATCCAAACCGTTCATTTCAAGATAATGTTTAATCCATACCATTCATTTCATTTTTTAAGATTTCTTTAATCTAAACCATTCATTTAAAGATCATCTTTTAATCTACACCATCCATTTCAAATTCTATATTATCTTTAATCTATACCATTCATTTTATCTTTTAAGATTTCCTTAATTTAAACCATTCATTTAAAGATCATCTTTTAATCTACATCATCCATTTTAAATTATATATTATCTTTAATCTATACCATTCATTTTATATCACCTAACTTTATATTATAAACAAATAACTTTATCAATTCAATTATTCAACAATAATTCACACTTATTAATTATTATGACTAATTATTATAAATACAGTGTAGTTGGCTTTCTGAGTTAGATATCAAGTCAATTAATTAATGAAATACAACTATTTAAATAACACCATAATAGAGATAACAATAATGTAGAAAGTATGTAAAAGAAAGATTACGTTACTGTGTCATGACAATTATTGATTCAATAATGTGAACTACTGTGCATATGCTACTATGACAATTATCAGTTTAATAATATGAATTATTGTGCATGTGACAATAAAGTCAAATATTGTACGATAACCATTTTATCAGTTTAATAATACGAAACACTGTGCAATGCCGTGTACTACTGTACAATACTGTGTGCTACTTGTAATACCGTATATTACTATTCTTTTACCACCGGATATTTTAACAATTAAAAGTGATAGTACCATTGACCATTTAAAAATTGTTTATGTCATTTTCTATATCCAACAATTATTCTTTGTGGGGTCCACCAATGATTGGTTCGTACGGCGCCGTCGTACGAATATTCCCTAACAGAACGAATATTCCTCGACCAAATGAATATTGTCCGACATAATATAATTTGCACATAACATCCTTAACTTTTAACTTTATCAATTTAACTACTTACTGTTTCAGAAAAAAAATATATATGAAGAAAAATTAAATTTTGTATTTCATAAAATTCGGGGTCTTACAATTTTCTTCTATGAATTGGAGTATTAAATATTGTTTGATCAACAAGATTTTGACTTTATGGTAACAAAATATTAACTCTTACAAAATAAAATAAAACTCATTAATTAAACAAACTAATATAATAAAAGGACAAAATTTTGGATAATAAAATGTATGACTTATGTATCCATCTTTAGTCATTTTTAAAGATAATTAATACTCATTTTGTTTTCCTATTCTTTTCTTTGTTGATTCATCTTTTTCTTCAGATGTATAATAGTGTATCTATGTGTTGCTCAAAACTTCTCAATTCCAATGAAGAATCCGAACACAACATCAATTTGTATGTTAAATTAATTTTGTTTATTTAACTATTTTGTTTAATATTTAAATTTAAAGACAGTACGTTCTCGTTTTCCTTTTATATTTTTTAGGATCACCATGCATAGATTAACCCCATTATAATTAATATTTTTTAAATTTTAACAACAGTAAAAAATTAATTAAGAATGAAGCAATCAAACTGCTTACACCCAAATCCGAAGATTCAGGTTAAGTATTTTCGACTAAGTCAGTTCATCAGTTAACTGGTGAACTAGAGTTAAACAGCCAGCTAAGCCGAGAATCAAGAAAACGGGCAGGAGAAACATTGTCCAATTTAGTTACATAAGAACAAGATAATGGGTAAGCATGTTCCGTCAACGCAGCAAGTGGATACCCACGTTCCTGGAGCTCAAGCGCTATAGGAAATGAAGGAGTGGCCCTAATTTTTAGGAGAACCTGACTAAGTGGATAGTAAGTCAGTGCAACAGTCTTATAGCAACTCTATAAATAAGGAAGTCCATTTTGTGTGCAAAGACACAATTCAATCCAGAACATTTAGTTTTTCCAGTTTGTCGATAGCTTTTAGCTTAATTTTATAATAATTAACTTGTTAGGCCATCACTTAACTTACTTAATTGTCATAATAAATAATTTTATTGGGTTTACAATTTGTTACGTCTATTTAAAGTTAATTATATATTCAATTTCAATTGTTCGCTTTCATCCAGACCTTCATCCAATGTTGTTGATTTGCTTTCCACTTTCCCAACCGCGTATTTGATCTGGGTTATAAAGTATACAACATATCAACCAGTTATATCATGTTCTTACTTGACTATATGGTAGTAATGGTTATATTTTGCATATATGTATATATGTGTTAATTGTAACTTGCTAGTCAACATATATGATGGTTTAACTTGTTTTATAATTAAAATAATCACTAATCTGGCATCATCTGGTTATCTTAGTGATGCAATGAAAAATATCTATAAAAATTAAGATTTTTATATATTTTACAGTTTACGGAATTTTAATTTATTTGATGTATTTTTATTTTTTATTTAGGAAATTTAGTAGATTTAGATTTAGTACTATTTTTAATTTAGAAGTTTTTTTTTCCAAATAAATCTAGCAAGGAAAGTTTCCAAGTAGTCATTGAAAAATTAATTACTAGTTATTTGTTAGACTTTTTAATTAATCGTAAAAAAGTTAATTCGTGGTTTTATTATCTTTTTCAAAGTAGATATAGGAAATCATCTATATATGCCTATATATATGGGTGTGTATTGAGATTTTTAATTAATAATTCAATTCAACTCATATAATAGACTATTAGTTATTAGAACTTGCATTTATGTTAGTCTGCTATTTGATTTAATGATGACAAATAAATTAATATATATTTGTATAAACAAGTAAGAATTGTAAAGTTCTTATAAAAAATTATTTGTAAAAGGATTTAGAGATCAAATTTATTAGATTAATCTAATTTGTAGAGTTAAGTTGTGTAAATAGCCAAATTATCCAAGATTGTCGAGCAAAAGACGACCATTCTGAGATTGTAGAGTGAACTAAGAAAGTGTGGCAGATCGTAGAATAAAAGGTGAAGACACTCTGAGATCATAGAGTAAACTAAGGAAGTCTGACATATCATAGAGTAAAAGGTGAAGACACTCTAAGGTCGTAGAGTGATACCATATGTAAAGCAAAATTATAGAGCCATTATAATTGTAAAGTGCAAAAAATAAAGTTAAAACTGCTCTACTAAGTAAAGATAAACTCTACGATTTTACATTGATAAAATCATTGAGTATCAACTCCTGACATGTCAGTGGTTAGTGATGACAATGATAAGAAACTTCATCACACAACTGCTCTTCTGTGATCATCAGGTGTATTTCAACAATAAGGACTCATCAAATCACTTTTATCCTAACGATTATAAAAACAAAGTCAAAGGACACATGTATGTCACTGTACTATATAACATACTGTTGAAATAAACTCTAAATGGTCTAGCAGAAAATAATGAAAAGGCATATCAAGCTTAAGATAACAAGTGTCCTAGATTAAGTAGAGCAACGATAACTTTTCAACGGATAAATTCCAAAGAGATATAAAAGAATTGCTGCCCCAAGATGAAAATATTTGATCAAAAATAAAAAAGCTCAAGTGCATAAACTGTTCCACTCTATGATCTAAAAGCTCTATTCCATGAATCAAAAAAATTGATTAAGCTACTAAGTTTTTTAGAGAATAACTTAAAGTCACGTAGTAGCACCCAAAACAACAATTTTTTAACCTCTTTCAATATCTTAGTGATCATTCGAAGACAAGTCTTAGTGACTTGCTTAATTCTAGGTGAATCAATTCTCTGTGTGAGATTAAGTCTTAGTGGCTTATTAAGTCTTAGTGACTTATCAAAACTTAGTGTCTTATCTATTTCTTAGTGATTCAGATTATTGTAATTGTTTCTTAGTGAACTTGATTTTAGTAACCCATCCTTAGTGGATCATCCCTGCTCTTAGAGTGGATGAGAGAACTATGAGTATTTTAGGCTTCAAACATCTTTAAAACATTTTGTCTCTTTATCGCTTTATTAACTGTCATATAATTGCAAAATCTATTGAGACTTCTTTTCACATTATATCATTAAACTTAGAATCGAGACATTTCATTTAATCTTTGAAGGGTATTTAAAAATACATATTTCATTATACTGCACTCAAGAAAGTTAACTGAATAATTAATTAGGTAAACACTTTAAATATGATATTTTTAAAAGAATTTATTCAAGCCCCCCTTTTAGATCTCTTTGTGCCCTTTGGGAATAACAAGTGGTATCAGAGCTTCGTTCTCTTTAGAACCTGCTTTACAGCTTGAGTAGATCCATAGTACATAATAAAACCAATTTTGAGCTTGTGGTGAAAGCAAGCCACCACTATGTAATAAAGATAAAATTTTTAAATGGAAAGTGCGAATGCAGGCATACATGAACGCTATTGATGATGAGCTTTTTGATGCTATATTGAATGGTCCTTACATTCCTACAAAGCTAGCTCCATCTCTTGAAGATCTAAATAAAGTTATTGTCAAGTTAAGGATTGAGTGAATAGACAACAAGAATAAGCTAATGGAATTCGACAATAGAGCCAAAAATATATTGTTCATGGCTCTAGAGGATGAATTATTTAAAAATACAGGCAACTACAAAACTGCCAAAGAAGTGTGAGAGGCTCTCCTGGTGATGCATGAGGGAACAGAAGAAGTGAGAGAGAACAAGCAATCTTTTCTCACCTAACAGTAGGAAATATTTTCACATATTCCTGGTGAATACATCACATTCATAGATTAGTGTTTCAACATCCTGTTAAACTCTCTAAGAGATTTTAGCAAGATATATCCAAATAAGGATCTGAATATAAAATTCATAAGAGCTATTCCCAACAAATGGGATGGCAGGACAATATCCATCAAAGAGTCTAAAAACTTCATGAAATGACTCTTCAAAAGCTTTATGGATCGAAATATGCTCACCTATGAACTTGAGCTAAACTAAAGAGTTGAAACAATAACAACATCTGACAACAGAAGAAGAGATAAGGGTGTAGCCCTTAAAGTTACAGACAACCCCTCCAAAGCTCCCGTGGAAGATAAAAGTGAAACTGTAGATGAAGATGAAGACTTGGTGCTACTTGCCAAGAAATTAAAAAAAATTCATAAGGAAAAGTAGGAACAACACTTCCAAGCGATTCAACAACTACAACAGCAAGAAATGAGATTATTCAAAAGTTCCGTGCTACAATTAAAAGAAGTCGGGTCACTTTATTACTAACTAGAACAAACTATTAAAAGAGAGTTGGAGAAGGAAAAAAAGGATGAGTATACCAAGAAAGACAAGAATATATATAACAAGAAGTACCAGAAGAATGGCATATGATTTGTGGTTACGGGATCCCGTAGTGAAACAGAAAGTGACTCAGATTCTGAGTCAAGGGAAGATGAAGGACCCCACACGGCATAGAAACTCATAAGGACAACACCACTAATCATCAAAAAGTTGATATCAGTGAGTATATGATTTTAAATCACATAATATAGACATAAATGATTTTAGAACTGCATTATATATTACATCTGAATTACATAAATATATGAAGTGGTTCAGGGTGCTTTCGAGAGACCACTCTCTCCTTTAAGAAGATATATATATATAAAAAAGTATAACTTGAGTTAATAATAATTCAAGGGACCATTAATTATCTCTCAAATCTTAAAGATGAGAATAACATCTTGAGAACCACCACTGAGTAGTTTACACTGAGGGAGTTAACTCTGGTCTCCAAGATAGACGAGCTAAAGAAGATAATCTCAATGTGGAATAGGTTTTCTAATTTTATGAACTTCTTGGTCACAAGTCAACGGTCAAATTCAAACAGATCAAATTTAAGATATGAGGAATTGCCCTCAGATCAAAGTATGGGCACAAGCTTTGATATTAGCAACAATATTGCTTCTACTTCCCATAGAAACATTGTGTATGTGAAATCAACACGGGTTACAGAGCCAAGTATTTCAAGCTCAGCTATTTTTGTTGATATGATTGTGATCCTAGAGAATAATAGATCATATACTGGCCTTGAATTTAAGAAATCGTAGGGTAAGGCTAAAACTACATTCAAGCCTAAAAGGATCTTAGAGTTGGCTAAAACTCACTCTACGAACCAATAAGGTAAGAATTATAGAGAAGTTTTTCACCTTACGAACATACAAAATCATAAAACAATGTGAAAACAAAAACATTATAAGCCTAGAAGAAAGGCTAGGGGTTCTATTACCCTACACATATCCTAGAAAGGAAGGAATCTAATCACACACACAAGCATGAAACATATAAAATGTTATAGCTATCATTATTATGGACATATAGTTGCTGTGTGTAATTATAATGCATACTCTATATATAGAAGGCCCAAAATTAAAAAATTATCTAAGTTCCAAAAAAAATTAACTTATTTGAACCCAAATAATTATGGTTCCAAAATAAAGTTTAATCTTTCTTGCAGGTCAGGAGCTCCACTGATTCAACATGGTAGCTAGATAGTGGATGATCGAGGCATATGACAGGCAACAAAGCTCTTCTGTCAAGTTTCAAATATAAAGATGGACCTGCCATTATCTTTGGAGATAATAACTCTAGAAAGACTATAGGATATGACACCATAGGGAGTGGTGTTGTCTCATTCAGAAAGGTTACATATGTTATAGGATTAAAACGTAACCTACTGGGTATCAACCAACTGTGTGATAAGGGACATCAAGTAATCTACCTTAACAACTAATGTTATAGGTCAGAGACCTGGAAATAAATTCAGTTAAACTAACTTGGACAAGAGATGGAAATGTCTATATAGTGAACCTGGAAAGAACTTAACAAAAACATCTTTCTTCTTTGCCAAAGCTTCAAAAGATGTAAGTTGGTTATGGCACAGAAGGTTGTCACACCTTAATTTCAAAAGCATGTCCAAGTTGGTCTCTAGGTTGACCAATCTGAACTTCATTAAAAAGAAACCTTATAAAGCCTGTGAGCTAGAGAAGAAAATAAGAGTATCATTCAAGAACAAGACAGTTAACTTCAACAATAGGCCCTGCAACTTCTTCACATGGATTTATTTAAGCCTATACCTGTTGTCAGCCTTGGAGGAAAGAGATACACTTTGGTCATAGTGGATAACTATAACAAATTCACATAGTTATTCTTTATGGCCTTTATAGATGAAACTAACTCCGATTTAATCAAATTTTTTAGCTGGTTGAGAATAAGAAGGGTGAGAAGATTAAAGCTATAATGAGTGATCGTGGGAGAGAATTTGACTTTTCTAAGGTAAACAAGTTCTGTGAAGATAATGACATTCATCACAACTTCTTTACACCAAGAAGTCCACAACAAAATGGTGTAGTTGAAAATAAGAACAAAACACTCATTGAAGTAGGAAAGACACTTATGGTATATGTAAGAATGCCATAATATTTTTAGGTTGAAGCTGTTAACACCGCCTGTTGCAGTTAGAACATATCTCTTATCCACTCAACGCTTAAGAAAATACCCTACAAACTTTGGAAGGGAAGGAATCCTAACCTTGGTTACCTATACGTACATTTTTGGTTGTACCTGTTACATCCTCAAAAATGGTAAGTCCTATCTGACTAAATTTAAACTAAAGTCAGACGAAGGAATTTTCCTTGGCTATTCTATTGATAGTAAGGCTTACCTTGGTTTTAATAAAAGATTGTTAAATGTTGAAGTTTTAATTTATATTATATTTGATGAAACTAATAATCTTGAGCCTAGTAAGGCTGTCATATTTGATGAGATCGTAGAACAAATAGACCCTACAATCAACAACCCTTTGATCGTAAAGTCAGACCAAGAAAACGTAGAGTAGATAGACCCTATGATCCTTAACTTAGCGATCGTAAAGTTAAATGAAAAAATCGTAGCTCATGTCATTCCAAATCTTAGAACTCTAAGAATTAAAGATCCATCAATATCAGAACCTGTCAAACCAAACCTTGAAGAACTCAGACAAAAAAACTCAAGGACAAATATTCCAGTTAGAAGAGAATGGGCAAGGGATTACACTCAGAATTTAATAATTAGTGATCCAAATACAAAAGTTAGTACTCGATTTGTAACTCAAAATGAATGCTTCTATTTGAGCTTCTTATCTCAAATAGAACATAAGTAGATTGATGAAGCTCTTTAAAATTCAAGCTAGATAGAAGCAATGCAAGAGGAACTAGATCAATTTGAAATAAATAAGGTCTGGAGACTAGTTCCAAGACCAAGAGACCATCTAGTGATTGGCACCAAGTGGATATTCGGAAATAAAATGGCTGAAGAAGGAGTGATAATAAGAAACATGGCTAGATTAGTGGCAAATGAATATTATCAAGAAGAAGAAATCGAATATGATGAAACATTTGCACTAGTAGTAAGATTAGAAGCAATTAGGATATTTCTTGCCTATACTGCCCATATAAAATTCAAAGTCTTCTAAATGGATGTCGAAAATTCATTCCTAAATTGTGAACTACAAGAGGAGGGTTATGTGGAATAACTTCTAGATTTTGTTGATCTAACTCATTCTAATTATGCGTTTAAACTAGATAAAGCATTATATGATCTTAAACAAGCACCTAGGGCATGGTATGAAACAATAACAACATTTTTTTATTAAAAAAGAATTTACTAGAGGTAGATTTAACATAATATTATTCCTTAAGAAGCACAAAAATAATATATTTTTAGTACAAATTTATGTAGATGATATAATTTTTAGTTCTACTGACAAAAAGCTATGTGAGAGATTTGGCAAGCTTATACAGAGCACATTTGAGATGAGCATAATGAGTGAGCTGAAGTTCTTCCTTGGACTACAAGTGAAGCATACTAATGAAGGCATCTTTATAAACCAAGCCACATATATCAAAGATTTATTGAAAAAGTATGACTTGGAATTGAAATATACGTAGGCACACTTAGAAGGGGGGTTGAATAAGTGTGTGAGTTAAACGATGTCCAATTTTCGTGAAATGATAAAACAGTTTCTCAAACAGTCTGCTGTATTAAGTTAACAGTTTACTGAATTGAAAAATTAGTCTGCTGGATATGAAAACAGTCAACTGTATTAAGGTTTTAATTAACTGGGTTTATAAACAGCCAACTGTATTACAAGTGCAAAATGCTGGAATTGATTGTAGTGTTCAGAACACAGATTATACCGAGCAACCTATGAAAATAGTTTGTTGACTGTTCAAAAACAGTAAGCCTGAATTGATCCTATTTAGTTAATTCTTTCACAGTGGATTAATATGTGAAGTGCAATGCAGTATGTAAATGGATAAACACAGAGAATTTTTACGTGGTTCGGTTCCCTAACCTCTATTCTAGTGACCTACTCCACGTCCAATACCAATTGGTATTGGAGACTCCTTTGATAAATTAATTCTGACTTACACAAGCCCTTATACAATTCAAGTTCACAATTTGAGGACAATTCCTCTCAAGCACTTATGCTTCCTTGTGCCACACTTTGCACACCTTGAGTAATTATACTCACCAAGCTCCTAAGCTTACCTTGAACTTAATTGTACTCAAAACAGATTAAACAGGATAATATTAGCAATGACACAAAACAGCAGTTCCTATGATCAATAGCAAGAATAATAATTCAATGCAAGGTTCAATCTAAATGCTATGATCAATTTAAACAAGTTAAATATCACCAGTAATATGTGAACGATTTACGCCTGCTTCACAAAAACAACTTGTTGAAATATTCAGCACAACAATACTTGTTATACGAACAGGAAGCCTGGTTTCAGAAAGATGAACAGTGATAAATTAAACCAAACGAGAACAGCTTCAGTGAGAATGCGTTTGATAGCTTTGTATTTTTTTCTCTGTCTTTCTTCTTTAGATGGTATATCATATTTATACACAGACCACTGTTTTTCGAAATATCTCAATCCCCAGTCAGAAACTTTATTTCAGCGAGTTTTACCGTTAACCACCAAACCCATCAAATCTGTAATCAATTAACTCTTTTTATGTTTGGTCTATTCGCTGATTAACAGGATATGGATATGGCAAGAATTAAGATCCTCATGATTTGCTTATTACCATGAATAGATTAACGTCCCATTTAATTAAGGTAATAACCTTTATACTCACCGATTGCTTACCCATATATTCAGTCAATTATAGACATAATTAACGTGATGCCCAGTCAGTCTGTTTAGATTTAAATCATCCATCTAGATATGGGAACTTTTGAACAGATAAGGTAACAGGTTTAAAAACTTTATTTGAATATGCAGTTACCCTATATGAATAATGCACATATGTCTATGCAACCTATAAGAGCCGTGATTGAATTATTAATTCAAGCAAAAGATCTTACATTTGAACTATGACAGTTTAGGAATAGATTCGGCTGTTATCCAGTTTTGGTATGCAGCTTGCTAGGTGTCAGTTATAAGCCTCAGACCAGGTTGCCACTTGCCATGTATATCCAGTTTTCTTAATAGCTTGCTGTATTGACATATAGGACTGTTTTTCCCATCCAGGATGCTATATTAGAGACTGCATGGTTAGTAGAAAATAAAGTCATCATCAAAACATAGGAATGAAGTGTGACCAAGTCAACAGGAATTAACCATTCTTATGAAGAGTCCAATGACTCATGCAACTAAGTTGAATAAAGATAAGCAATGTACAAGTATTGATATTACTCAATATAGATATATGATTGGCTCTCTCCCATATCTAACTGCTAGAAGACCAGATATTATGTTTTTTTATATGTACATGTGCTAGATTTTAGGCTAATCCTAAGAAATGAAATTTAACATCTGTTAAGAGAATATTTAAATATCTCAAAGGCACTCCTAATTGGGACTATGGTATTCCAAGGAGTCTCTATTTGATCTAATAAGATATTCAGACGCTGACTTTGTACGATGCAAAATAGACAAAAAATATACTAGTGAGACTGTCAACTGCTGGAAAATATATAGATTTTGTCTCATATTCATCAAGAAGCAGAACTCTGTATTAACTTCAACTGTAGAAGTTGAGTACGTTGCTACTAGAAGTTGTTGTGCCCAAATCCTATGGATGAAGAATTAGTTGGCTGACTATAGGTTTGAGTTTAAATCTATTTCTATATATTGTAATAACACTAGTGCAATAGCCATTACTCATAATTTTGTTCTGCATTTTAGGACTAAGCATATAGATATAGGACATCATTTTATTAGCGAACATATTCTAAATGGAAATATTTTTTATATTATATCCCAACAGATGATCAACTAGTTAATGTGTTTACAAAATTTTTAGATGAATCTACATTTAACAAGTTAATAAGTGAATTAGGCATGTTAAATTTAAGTTCATGATATTTGCCTATAAAGAGTAACAATTCAGGTGTGAAATTGTAGAATGAAAATGCTTAATGAGAAGTTATAGGGTAAAGTGGATCGTAGAGTAAATCGTTGAATGAACATCCTAAGAAGGACAACTCTATGAAGTTGAAAGCTGATATTTTAATAAATTTAAAGAGTAAAGGCGCGTGGTGAAGGTGGACAATCAAAAAGTACATCAAAGTCAGATATAAATAAAAAGTAATTATAGACAGCTATATGCATCAATTACTACAAATGACATGACAAATAAAATCTTCACCGGTGTCCCATTTAACAAAAAAAGAGGGAAGCGACTACATATAGTTCAAATTTTAATCCTTTTATTTTCACCGATTCATTTGCATTACTCTCTCTCTCTCTCTCTCTCTCTCTTTTAAGCCCTAGATTTTCAAAAGATTTAAAAGTTCTAACTTGATTTCTCTAATTTTTAGTTTAAACAAAATTCTAGAATTATGTCAACTAGCCAAGTTGTCTCTGGAAATTAATTATGCTTTGATAAATTTAAAGATGTTGATACCAACATCCACAGAGTTCTCTTTCTCATCTGCAAAGCAGGCCTTACATTGCTTCTTAATGAAGAAACCAAATTTCACTTCATTCTTCTGGAGGAATTATACTTGAATGGGAAAGTCAAATCTGAAAAAATAAGGATGAAAGTCAAAGGAATCACCCTGACCCTTGAGGTAGAGGAATTGGGCTTTGCCCTATGATTGATTAGTGGAGGAGAATATGGGCTCGAGTTAGTCGATACTAAGACTGGTCTTAAGGAAATGGGTCACAAAAAAAACCTGAAGTCAGGGGATTGAAGAAAAAGGACTTTCGTCAAGAGTTCGAGTTCCTTACAGATGTGGTAGAGAAGTGCCTTTTATGCAAGGAATCTGCTCATAACTCCGTGAGTGAATTAAAGCTCTAAGTCATGACTGCAATTACAATGGCGAACCAAATCAACTATACGGCGGTCATGTTCAGCTGGATCACTAAGTGGTTCAAAGACATTGAGAAATAAAAGAAGGATGGTGTTATTCACAAACAACACAAAAGTGATCTAGAAGGGGGGTTGAATAGATCTTTTCGTAAAGTCTTGTTTCCTTATTAAAGCACTGTACCAAATATTTAAATTATCATGTTTAGCACAACGAAAGTGGTAATTTGGTAAACCCCCTTTCTAAAATGAGTTAAGGGACTTACAATTCTAATTTTAAGTAATGCTACTAGAAGGTTATTACAAAATCTAAAATAGTTATAGTACTTATAGCAGTTATGATGTAAGCAGTTAACAGACATAGAGAGACACAACAATTTTTAAATGGTTTGGAGCATAAAGATTTCTTAGTCCACTTTTCTAATCCTCGAGTAGGGAATCTACTAAGGATGTAGATAACTAAAACCAAAGTTCACTAAGAACCATTACAACTGGACACTTGATCCATTCCACAAAGGGTTTGATTCACTTAAAATCAGGCGAGTCACAAAATTTTGTCTTACATAAGGTTATGGAGCCCTTTGTCTTCAGTATCCCTCAACCTATCCACTATGGGTCTGATTCACACAGAATAAGGGGAGTTACTAAGTCTTAACTTTTACTGTGGTTGATAAAGGTGATTGATGTTTTGCTAAGTTGGCTTTAAGTTCCCTTTTTCTGATAGAACTTAGATGCAGAATAATTTATCTTTACTATTAATCTTTTGAGTGCTTGCGTATATCTTTGTCTTTGCTCTAGCTCTTTTCATGTTGGAAATCATTCTTCAATTAATCCTCCAAAATTTATAGTAGATTTGGGTAAGGATATCGTCTTATCTAGATCGATCATCTACTTTTGGATCTTGTTTCCTTTTCGATCTTTCTTTTAATATTCGATCTAAGAGTTTTTCTTTCTTCCTTTCTCTCTCTTTTGTTTCAGCAATTTGTATTAAATTTAAATGAAGGATTCTATTTATAGATAGACCTCTACTAATTTGTCCATTGGAAGATAGTCGTTGCTTCATTTAATTGCTTCGATCCAAGAAGATCTCTGATTTAACTTTTAGGGAGTATGTGTCTACTTGCTTTCTGTTCTGATATGTCATATCAGACTGTTGTAGTGATATACACTTGGGTGATGTCATTTTCTCAAACTAGTCGTTAGACATAACTAAAACTGATCTTCAATTTGAATCTATTATGTTCAACAACTTCCTTGAGATCTTTACTCTATAGGTCTTCCTATTTCTAGTCCAATGTCAGATCTGTCATACTCTTTGATTTTCCTAATCATAAAGTTTCATAGTAATGGTAGAGTGTCTGCGTGGTTGACTCTATGAACATCGAGATCTATGATTCTATAGACTCTATGATTAACACTTTGCCTTAAGAACTTAGAGTTGGCTTTTTGAACTTGATTTGTTTTATGATTTGTGAGCCGACTTTACAAATTTCCCTTGCCTTACGATTTCAAGGTTGACTTGATGATCTTTGTCAATTGCTCAGTTTACTTTACGATCATAGAGTAAATAGGCTTTAGCTCTTCAGACTCTTAGTTGATCTTCTTTACCTTATTTAGATTTGTTGGCCAAACTCATATGAACATTATCTGAAGTCTTTTTCTCTATTTAATCTTTTGTCTGATTGCATTTAACCTCATCTGAACTCTATCTAAAGTTTATACTTCTGCTAGTCTGAACTTATCTGAACTCTGTTTGATATCTTTTGTCTGATCAGTCATCTAAGTTCCTTTAAACTTTGTTTAATAAATATTTCTTTATCTGATCAATTATTTGAGCTTGTCTGAACACATCTAAACATTGTTCGAAGTCTGATCTTATTATCTGATCTCAGAGTAACTCTTTTTATTCTTCTAGTCGTGGCTTTACAACTCTGTTCCTTTCGTCGATATGCTCTTTTCTTTGTTCGATAATCTTCTTCTTTTATTATGCACTTGACGATATAAGAATCAGGGACCGTAGAGTTAAGCTTTAGGTTTCTCGCTTGACGATTCTGGCTTGCTCTACGACTTTCCTGATTGTAGAATTCCATAGTGATCGTAGAATTTTTGACTTGGCTGATTCTACGAAATACAAGTTCTACGATCTCTATTTACTTTGTGAAGTTTCTCAGTAGTCTTCAGTACTAGTCTATTACATAAATGATTTGGATCAACTTAATACTTCTGATACCTAAGTCCTTTTACAATAAATTACATCATATTTATAAGGACTGTCTAAGATTTATCTTTGCAGTTCAAATCAACCTAACAGATTTGATCCATAAACCTTATACAATAAGTTCTTTTGTAAGGACTGTACGAATTACTTGTTTATCAAAATACATCTATATATCTTTATTCATTTGTCAAAATCAAATCATCAAACTGAATGCACTAACAATCTTCCCCTATTTAATGATGATAAAACAAAATAAGTAATTTCTCAACACAAATAATTACACTACAAGATATAAGATACATCAAATAATAAATTAAAACGCATTATCTTACATACAATGAGAGTCGGTATAACCTAATCAAACTTTTTATTATAATATCTAAACATATACATGCATAGGGAATACAACATATATCAAATTATTTCTCCCTGTATGTTATACAGATACATAAGGAATACAACATATATCAAATCATTTCTCCCCTATGTTATATAGCTAATACAAAAAGTTATCTTTTATTTTAAATGATATCTCCTTATCTTTTTCTCCCCCTTCTTGTCTCAGCATCTTCTAAGTTCATTGTCCTTTACTTTTTCTCTCCCTTTTTGTCAGTATCTTCTGGAACGACACCTTCAACAGAGTTGTTAATGATGTGGATTCTATGATCTTTAAAGGTAAAGTAGAAGAGAGGTTTTTAACATGTACCTCTCTCTCTCTCCTCCTAAGCCCCAATTCTCCCCCTTAGCAACTGGACTTGAGAAATAATTGTTGAAAGCTCTTTCAGTCCTGCTAACATGGGGAAATACTCCATCATGTAATGTGTCCCGTTATAGGCAGGAGTATGAACTATACATGACAGTTTAAAAATGACGACGAACTGACATCTAAATTTCATAAGTGTGAAATCAGATTTGGTGTTCGAATCTATGCATTATTCTTTTTAGATTATGTCTTGGTTCGTTGTTAGCGACTATCATTTTGATGTTTCTAACCTTTCTCCTAAGGCATGATCATTTGTTTCTTCACAAAGTAGTAATAAAAAGCACGATCATTTAAAAAGAGTTAAGCTTAATTGAATTTTGAAAAAGGTTTCGGGTGAGGACATGATTTTCTATCAATTATGAGAGACTGAGAAAGATTTGTAAAAGATGAGATTAACTTCTCAAGGGATATTGCTCTAAATAAAGGAGACGAAAGTCAGAGAGTCAGTCAAAAAATTAAATAAATAATTCGCTGCATTAACTTTTACAGAAGATGAAATGATGAAATTTGAAAAGACTTTCATGACCGTCACTATTTCCATGACTGAGAGGGACACATGTAAAGCTTTTATTTTTTAATCAGTCAGCGAAATTGACTATAGAAATTTACTAGTGTTAGTTAACCTTCGACGTAGCTATTACCCCTGACTCTTCAGCTAACCTTTACACATCATTATCATCATTTCTATCTTTTGTGGGTTTTTCTAGTTAATTCCTTTTATTTAATTCTTGTAGAGTGGACTGGAAGGCTTTTCGGTATCATAAAGTGACCCTTCACATAGTGTTTACTAAGCAATTTAGCACGACTCTATGATCCTTCAAAAAGCAGTTTCACTTTCTAATTTTTTCCCCAGTATGATTTAGCATTTTTAGGCATAATAGATATAAATCAAATTAAGTTTAACATGCCTAGTTCACTTATTAACTTATTTAAAATTTGATTCATCTAAGGCATAGTAGACATATTATTAACTTAATCATCTATTTGGACAATGTATAAAATAATTATATTATTCAGTACATAATTTTCTGAAGAGATGATGCCATATGTTCGCATGTCAACTTTAAGAATGCAAGACAGTATTAAGCCAATGGCAATGATAATAGCAAAAGTGTCGTCATACTAAAGTAGGAGTAAGACAAACCCATGATCAGTTGGCTGAATTTAAACATTTAAGTACAACAACTTCTAGTGGTAATGTATTCAGCTTTTACAGTAAATTTTGACATTTTCAATTCTTCTTTTTGCTGAGCCATGAGATAGGTCCATTTCCTAGCATTTGACAAGCTTCACGTAGTGCTTTTTCTATCTATTTTGCATTCTACAATATTAGCATCTAAATATCCAATCAAATTGAATGTGGACTCTATGAGAATTGCTTTAGATTAGATTGGGAGTGCCATTTTAAGAATTCTTTTAACAGATGTCAAGTGGGATCTCTTAGGGTGCTCTTCAAATCTAGTACAAGTAAAAGAGAAAATATAATAGCAGGTCTACTTACTGCTAAATATAGGAGAGAGCTAGTAATACCTTTGTATCAATACATTTACCTAGTTCGTTATTGTCTATCTTAGTTGCAGGAGCCAAAGGTGTTTTCATGGAAGTGGTTGATTCCAAACTATTTTCTTTAGAAAGTTCCTTGAGGTTCTTGGTTTAGTTTATTAAGATGATTTCATCAGTTTGCTTCATTTGTCGTTTAAGAAAGGAGTTAAGCTTACTCACTATGCTCTTTTCATAACTTGCTCTATAAAAGCTTGGCTAATCTTTCGCAAACGTTTCATTAGTAGAATCGAAATTATATTATCTATATAGCTAGATTTGCACTAATAATGCTTATACTTCCTATGAGATAGCGTGGTGTCTATTTTTCCTATAGTTAAAAAAATTATAATTTTATACCATGTTTTAACCCTTTTCTAATTGTATAAAAATACTTAAAGAGAGTTGAATCAACAAAACCTGAAGGTTGTTCATCTTGAGCTTCAACATAAACTGCTTCTAGAAGTTCATCATTGAGAAGTGCACTTTTGACATTCATTTAGGAATGTTTTGATCTTCAGTTGTTTACCATGAGTAATCACCTTCCTGGTGTCTTTTAATTATGCTACTGATGTAAAGGCTTTATTTTACTTAAGTATTTCTTCTTAAAAGTACCAATTTTGCAACCAGTCTGGTCTTATCTCTTGTGATTACATCAATCATTTATTCCTGAAGACCCACTTGGTGACAATGGCTGGATGATCCATTGGCCAAGGAACCAATCTCCAAATTCTGCCTCTTTCAAGCTGGTTCATTTTATCTTGCATCGATTCTATTTTGACACTTAAAAGCCTCATTGATCTGCTTTGAATTTATTTGAGAAAAGAACCTCAAATAGATGCATTCATTATGTGTGGAAAATCCTATAGTGACTCATAGCTGTTGGATCATCAATGAATTGAGTGTGATACTTTGTTCATCTCATTCCTCTTGAATGATTGTCCATATGCCTTCTGCTCTGTGTTATTCAAGATTGAGTTCTGACATAGTCGGTTTGTTGATTCATAGAGTGCTTAGATGTGGAATTGTTTACTCTATGATTTTTTCATTAGTTATACAATTATTGAGGTGAAGATCATAGAATTGATATGTTCATTATTTTCATTATTCATCTCTATGATCGGTGCGACATCAATCAAAGAATCCACTTGCTCTTCTATGTTTTGATGGTTGAAGGTCGTGATATCATCCTATTCTATATATCATTTGTAATAGCTTTACTTGGAGCAAGATTATTAGCTTTAGCAAAATAATATGGAATTAAAATTTCATTAGTTAACATTTTTTTTAATAAAACGTACAGTGAGCTTTACTATTATCTGATCATCTAAAGAAAGAATACCTCCATCTGACTTTGATTAGGTTTAGTCAATAATTCTCACCAATGTTGAGGGTGTAATATATGCAGCCAAAGGTACGCAGTCAACTCAAATTTTGATTTCCTCTCCTTTTAGGATTTGTAGATCATTGAGTGAGTGAAAGGCTTACTCTGGAAATAGTAGAAGTGTTAATAGTTTCAGCTATAAAGTATTTTGGCAGTCGACAACCAGAAGTGTCTTTCCTTATTCAATAAGTGTTATGTTCTTCCCTTATACATCATTCCTTCTCATTTACAATCATTCTCCAAGATTGACAATTGGCGTAAGTCCTAAGAGATTAGTATGTAAACTTTATAGGGACTTATTTGTTGACAGTGACTGTTTTCCTTTTTGAATAATTGACTGATGCTTAGAGAATTATTCTTCAATCCTTCAGTATGAGCTACTTTCTTATTTATAATGATACTATCCTTATGATTTCAATAGAACCCTTATTTCCTTGAAGTTGAATAAAAGAGCTAGGTTTCTCATCACATGTCTTTGAGCGTCCACTGTTTAGATATTATGTTGATTCTATGGAGCTTCTTTTCTACAATTAGTTTTAGTTTTGATATTCATACATGTTTGATTCCATTAAGGTTAGTTGTCTTAGAAAACCCATAGATGTTTTAATCTTAGGTTTTTTAAACATAGGATATGCATTTAAAATTACACACAACTGTAATATCACCAAGAGTATGACAAGTGTAGCATTGTATATTTAGGGTTTGTGTGTGCTTTGAAATTTTATTATCCTAGACATGTATGGGCAATTTGATTTTCAATAGATTTTCTAGTCTCATACTGTTTTTGCTGCCATACTAATCTATGATTTTAAAAGTTCATAAAGTGAAGGAAAGCTCTTCGATTGTTACCCTATTGGTTTGTAGAGTGAATTTTTTTTATACTTATTTTACGTTTCTTCTTGGTTCGGTTGTAGTGTTAACCTTACTTTTAGGTTTCTTAAAAATAGGATCAGTATGAGATCAATAATAAGATCAGCAAATAGGAATTCACACAAATAATAGATATAACACTTATGATTCACGGTTGTGTGTATATGATTTGAAATTTACCTCTTTGAAGCATATGAAGAGCAACATCGACCTTGTCTTTTGGTTCACCTTTCTTCTGTTACACTAATCTTAGATTTTGGTAGTTCATAGAGTAGTGATTAGCTTCTGTATTCTCTTAAATCAAAGACTAGTGATTGATTTGTTGCTTAAGTATATTAGTGGTGAAGTCTCTTGTTTACCTCTTGAGCATTCTAGGCATTGAATTGTGCTTCAAATCTTCTTAGCCATCATCCGCTTTCCTTTCTTATAAATCTTTTTCTTCTGGTAAGCCTTCTTTTCCTCCGGTGATTTCAAACATTGATTAGTCTGATGACTTTCATCATTAATGATTGATTTAGCATGGGAGTCACTTGATATTATGCCGTGATCCTTCAGAGATTAGGTCTTTTATAGGCTTGTGGGCACTCGTGATTTAGGCTACTGTAGTGCATTAGACGATCTAGCACAGGTTGAAAGATTTTTCTTTCTTCTTCAACCCTTCATTGATATTCCCTTCCTCCTTTCTCTTTTCTCTGTCTTATCTCTTTTAGTGAATCTGGTGGCCCAAGAGATTAGAACGATAAGGCCTCTTATCCCGCAATGTGTACCCTTTGCATGCGTCAGATTATTTGCCGGGAGTCTTCTGTCAGTGTAAGATTTTTGCAAAAGGATAGTATAGGTAACCTTCTATCTCTGGTGTATCGGCCTTTTTTTTTTCTTTCCAGAAGAGGATCTTCAAAGTTGTTAGGCATTTAAAACCTTCTCCAGTCTTCTTTTTTCTATTTCTTTCCAAGAGTCTTTGAATAACTTTTCTGTTTGAGAATAACATCTTTAACCTTTCTTCTTGCATTTATAGTTGATACTATTTGTTTCTGGTTACACTCCAGCTCATTGGGGAGTAGTTCTTTATTATGTTACTACAGAGTTACCTTGTGTAAGCGCTATGACTTTCTAGTGCTAGTGGTCTAGACACCCTGTTTGTTGGATAATGCTTGCATGATTTTGATGTTAACATCCTTATTTAAGCACGTCTTGTCAAGGGTTTTTGAGCAAATGAAAAGGATATTGAATCTCTTATTTGTAGTGATGATATCTTCATCCATGAAGTCATTTCGTTCTAACGAACTAGGAGAGATTTCTTATTTTATGTAATGCCTTCATGCATTTTTAACATAGCTTTCCAGACTTCCTTGCTTGTTTAGAGCAATTAGCTCTTTCTTTGTGTCTATCCATTCTAACAAGATTCAACAATCATCTTGATAGAGTTTTCAGTTAATGGGGCCAGCTTTATTAGCGGTGTGTAGATCATCTAATGCTTCTTAAAATAAACTTTCATCATTGATATTCATAATTGTCTATAATTGAACATTCCAGTTAGTAATATCATTTAAATTTAGAACTGATTTTAATCTGTGAGTTAATTGTAGTTTGAAGTTATGACTGCAATTATGATGAAGAACAAAATCAACTATGCAGTGGTCATCTTTAGCTACATTACTAAGTGGTTCAAAGAAGCTGAGAAATGAAATAAGGATGGTGTTATTCCTAGACGGCACAAAAGTGATCTTGTTTCCTTATTATAAAGCACATTTACCAAATATTTAAACTATCATGTTTAGCACAGCGAAAATGGTAATTTGGTAAAATTTATTTCTGATATGAGTTAAAGGACTTACAGTTCTGATTTTAAGTAATGCTACTGGAATGTTATTGCAGAATATAAAATAGCTATGATAGTTATGGTGAAAGCAATTAAAGAGACATCGAGAGACACAATAATTTTCAAGTGATTCAAAGCACAAAGATCTCTTAGTCCACTCTTTTACTCCTTGGGTAGGGAATCCACTAAGGATATAGATGACTAAGACCAAAGCTCACTAAGAACCATTACAACTGGACACTTAGTCCGTCTCACAAAGTGTCTGATTCAATTAGAATTAGGCGAGTCACAAAGTCTCGTCTTACATAAGATTTTGAAGCCTTTGTGTTTAGGATCCCTTAACCTACCCACTCTAGGCCTGACTCATACAGAATCAGGCGAGTCACTAAGTCTCGACTTTTGCTGTAATTGATGAAGATGGTTGATGTGCTACTAAGTTGGCTTTAAGTTTCCTTTCTCTGATAGAGCTTAGCAGCTGAATGATTTCTCTTTATTGTTGATCTCTTAAGCATTTATGCATATCTTTCTTTATTCTTCTCTGGCTCTTTTCTTGCTAAAAATCATTCTTCAATTGATCCTAAAAAACTTAAAGTAGCTTCGTGTTAGGATATTATCTTATCTAAATTAATCATCTGCTCTTGGATCTTGTTTCCTTTTATATCTGTCTTTTATTATCTGATCTAAGAGTTTTTTTCTTCCTCTCTCTCTTCTGTTTCAACAACCTATATTAAATTTAAATGAACGCTTCTATTTATAAATAGACCTCTGCCAATTTGTTTGTTGGAAGGTAGTCGTTGCTTCATTTAATTGCTCTGATCCCAGAAGATCTCTTATTTGACTTTTAGGCAGCATGTGTCTACTTTCTTTATGCTTTGATATGACATCAGACTGTTGTAGTGACATACGCTAGGATGATGTCATTTTCCCAAACTAGTCGTTAAACACAACTAGATCTGGTCTTTAATTTGAATATAGGATGTTCAGCAACTTCCTTGAGATCTTTACTCTGTAAGTCTTTCCATTTTCAGTCCAATGTCAGATCTGTCATACTCTACGATTTTTCTAATGATAAAGTTTCATGGCAATGGTAAAGTGTCTGCATGGCTGACTCTATAAACATTAAGATCTACGATTCTATAGACTCTACAATTAGCACTTTGCCTTATGAACTTAAAGTTAGCCTTTCGAACCTGGTCTGCTTTATGATTTGTGAACTGACTCTACAAATTTGCCTTGCCTTACGATTTCTAAGTTGACTAAATGATCTTTGTCAATTGCTCAATTTACTTTACGATTATGGTGTAACTAGGCTTCATCTCTTCAGACTCTTGGTTGATCTTCTTTATCTTCATTAGATCTGTTGGCCGAACTCATCTGGAGTCTTCTTCTCTATTTTATCTTTTGTCCGATCCCATCCGACCTCATCTAAACTCTGTTAGAATTATGTACTTTTACTAGTCTGAAATTATCTGAACCCATTCGTGGAATAGGTTCTTTGTGATCAAATATTGAAATTCATATTATTTGGAAAGTCGTGAATTGCTAAGAAGGTTTATCTTTATTGTAGAATAAATATATCTATTTATTTTAAATTAAATAAGTTTAATTCATAATAAATAATATTAGAATGGTTATAATTTATTTATTCTACAACCGATATAATATTGAACTTAAATGGTCACATCGCAAAAAAGAAATATTTATTCTAGAAGTAAATGATATAATGATAATAAAAAATTAAGTGTATTTAATTTATACTATAGTGATAGAATAAATTAAATAGCTTAATATTTATAATTAAGTATTTTAAAAATACTAATTATAAATTAATAAGAGAAGTCTTATTATTATTATTATTATTATTATTATTATTATTATTATTATTATTATTATTATTATTATTATTATTATTATTATTATCATTATCATTATCATTATTATTATTATTATTATTATTATTATTATTATTATTATTATTATTTAGTTCTTACAAGGTTTAGGAATTAAGTTAATTAGTAGTACTCTTATTATAAATAATTAAGTTCCTAGCTGATTAAAAGTTATTTGTCTACAAATGTATAATCTTTTATCCTTTCTCAATTAATAAGTATTGCATAAGAAAGATTCTGAAATTTGGTTTGTTAAAAAAAATTTAATATGATTTATGCCTACTTCCATTGCGTTATACAATTAATTTGTATGTATGTATTATTTTTGCAAACCAACAGATCACTCAGAAGATCTTCAACAACTAAAAAAGGAATCCAATTGAAGTCTTAAGATCAAAGCAGTCCGGAAGCGATAAGACCATCATAGAAGTCCAAAACCTGTCAAGGTTTTTAAGAAAAAGAGTATTGCTAAAGAAAATGGTGATAATGAGTCCCAAAGGTCAGCAACCTTCAGAACATCAAATGTTCTGGCCTCCACAACTGAAACACCAAAGATGAAGAAGAGAAACATTAAGGTCAAGAAGCAAGGGTAACAGAAGCTGTCTGTTGAACATCCACGGGAATCTCAGGGAACTGTAAAAAAATCCTGAGATGAGGGATACTTAAGACAAGGAGGGGGTCAATCTTCAAGCAAACCTTTCCTCGAATCCAACTTGGAGGGCTAAGAGGTTAAGAAAAATAACTATCCATCATCCTCCTATGTCAAACTATGACGCATGGGACTTGATGGCTGAAAATATCAACAAACCAGCCAAAAAGAATCAGGGAGGCCCGAGGGGAGGAAGAAAAAAGTAATAATGATTGAAGAAGAAGAAGAAGAAGAAGAAGAAGAAGAAAATTATGAAGACTCTAGACCTGCCAATCATAGAGCTGATGGTAGAAGATCAAAAAGTTGGGAAGGTTGTTAGGCCTGGCCTTATAGAAGTTAAAGATGAAATGGTTGGGATGGCTGAAATACCTTAATTAATGGTAGAAGATCAGATGGTTGGGAAGGTTAACACATCTGAGCCAAGGGAAGATGTTGAGATGGCGAGGAAGGCAGATATGCCGAAGCTAATTGAAATGGAGTCATCATCCCAAGGAGTTGACAGTTGGTAGGGAACAAGAGACTAAAGTTGAACACGTCTTAAGTTAAGACATGGTTGAAGACTGAGAGAACACATGACGTAGAGTAGATATACCACTCTACTATCTCCTTCGCGTGCTTCCTCTTTTTCGAGCCACAATCTAAGAAGATTTCAACTACATTTCTTAGGACTTCAAGCGGTACACCGACATCCTAGTGGTTGCCAAGCACTGCCCCCTTAGCTCAAAGTTTGTCACCAAAACTATAACCGATGGTAGCGAAGCTAACTCCAATCTAAGATCCTTCCAAAGGTTTGTATATATAAACCTATATATTTTAGAAAGGGGTACACTAGCCCAACAACATTCCATTTCTAACCACCGATTGTAGATTCCCAACACTTTATGATTGATAAAATATGTGCACATTCTCCTGATCACTTTCTGATCGTAGAGCCTCCCAACTCATTGATCTTAGAGTGTTTCAACCCTAAACCCTCTCATACCCTAAACCTTATAAATATAAACTTACCTCTTTCTCACATATATATACAGATATACCCTCAACCTTTAACCCTTATATATGTACAAACCTTATACTACCCAATTTGATTCCATTTTTTAGAGAATCAACATTAAAAATAAAGAAGCTATTGAAGCTGCCTTGGAGAAATTATTTTTCAGGCTTTCCTCTGTCCCCTCAAAAACTCAGTTGAAAGCCATGCTCGAAGAGATCATTAAAGATTATGGTAAAAGCTTCAACAATATAGCTAAAAGAGTTATCCAAAGTCTAATCCATGTCATGAAGTCAGTAGCCAAAGTACCCAATGTGATGTCAAAAAAGTTTGGTAAGCACATGGAGGCTTTCGTGGATACTCTAAAGGAAAATCTAGCCAAGAGGGACGAGGTTTGCTTAAAAGAAGTACACAAACATGCAAAGGAAATGAAGATTCTTCAAGACACCAATGCCAACTCCATCAAGATCTTGTTAGACAAAGTCTTTGACATGAGCCAAAGAAATATGAAGCTCAAGCACATTATTACTAACACTACACCAAAAAAGCCTATATACGATCGCCGGGTCGTTGATAAGTAATAGCAACCGAATTCGGTCGCTAACTTCAATCACAGATAATCTGATCACTAAAATATTTTTTTTCCTATTTTGTGGATTTTCCAAAAATATTTTGTACATGTATTCATATCCCAATACATAGAATAACAAACATATACAAACTAATCTCCAATCAAATACAAATTCAAAATAAATTAAAATACATTTTATATACAGTCAAATCAAAATAAAATCTAGGCACATATATATACATGAATCAAACTAAAATCTAAATATAATATCATTAAAACAAACATCCGACCATACATGTGGTACAAAATAAAAGGAGAACAAAAAGACAAACTTCATAAAATGTAGCTCCCCATGCATCATTGTCCAAATGTTTCTTAGCAAAGAAGAAAATAACATGTTCAAATAGTATTATTGATTGATTAATTTGATTGTATTAAATACTAAGATTACCTCGTCATATTCTTGGTCCTCCTCCTACTGGCGTGCTATTTTCACTACTGCATCTGCTAAGTCATCAGGACTTATTGCCTTCAAATGAGCTTGTAATGTATGAAAAATGGCATGGTGTCTACATATGGTTTTACCATAATTAGTAGTAGTATGTGGAGTTGACTAGTATGATAATTGCATCGACTGGCTACCAGAGCTACCATAACCACTAATACTCGGTCGACGTCGCTACCCTTAACCTTTGACAAAAAATTTCTTCATAACCAACGCCCTCTTCCACAACTCCTAATCTATCGTAAGGCGCAGACTGCCAAAGGGATAACGCTCATCCATTAATCGATTGTAAGTGTCTTGTAATCAAGTTAAAAATTTAATAGTTAAAAAGACATAATTATGTGAAAGATGGCATTAAAAATTATAAACAACATAACGTAAATACAAATTTATAACTATCTGGACAGCATTAGGCAAACCATCTCGTGTGGCAACATACACATGCAATCAATTCACAGTCTGGCCTTGGGACGTAGCCTCTTACAAATATGACGTGTATATATATATATATATATATATATATATATATATATCATGTATGACGCCCCCAAATCCGGGTACCATTACCTCGAACTTAGTGCTCATAATTAAATAAATCAAACACCTCTAAACAACATATAATAACTAATGCAGAATTAATAAACATAAGTTGTTAATTACAAAACGTTCACTACGGTCCCAATGCCTATAACCTTAAATAAAAAATATCATGAATACACTAATAATATAAAAATGTTCAATGATTATATAGCAAGATAGTAACATATAAATATTTAACATGCAACTGTTCCTTGAGCTTTCTTTTACCTTTGTCCTTTTTGGAACTCTCTAGTTTAACTGCAATCAGTTCGTGATATAGCAGGGTGAGCTACTACTTTGCTCAGTAAGTTTAAAATGAACAATGAAGATATATCATAAATGAATAAGAATGATAATTGAATAGTTTAACAATTTAAGATAATTGATGAAATACTGAACGATATAATCAAAGTTCAAATAAAGGAACGAATATTGATTATTTACTGCTGAGTGGTCTAATAGACCATGAACATCACCAAAGAATCAATAATTCGAATGACTCTTTTATATTTTAATCATTTATTTTGTACTTGAGGAAATCAGCCTTAGGTTCACAATGTGTATGTATAACATTAAGCTCTGACCGCATCTGATAATCGACACTTATAGTCTCCTATCAAGGGTTTCTCATTCGGTCCAAGAATCCACACCAACTACTGGTTTGGATAGCTTTTAAAAATATACTAACAATATAATGTCTAGCTAAAACGATTGACATAGACTACTTCTTAAACAGTTCATGGATAAAAGAACTTTAAATGCTTCATATTTCAATAATGAAACATGAATTCAAAGCACTATGTGTGAATGTCAATAATTATCATTGAAGTGGAGTAATTGATAACAATTAAACCACTATCGTGATTGAAAAATAATAGCTCGAGTTTGAGTTAGGAAACTTGTCTCGATGGTTTTTTACGGCTAACTAACACAAATTAATTTCCTTTAAAATGACCTAACATTAACAAAGTTGATCCTTCAAATAGAATAATAATCATTGGTTCATATTAATAACTTTTGTTTACATATTTAATCACATAATTAAATATTTAGTCATTCATTAAACACGTAGAAATATTATCATCTTTTGATAATATTTTTAATCATATAATGCCCATATTAATTATTTAATATTCTTTATACCTTTGTCTAATATTATTAATCAAATAATAATATTTAAGTCTTTTACTAATATTATTAACCATTTAATAATATCTTAAACACTTTCTAATATTAGTAATCATTTAATAATATTTTATTTATTTTTTAATATTATTAATAATTTAATAATATTTTAATATCTCAATTTATTTATTTGCATTATTTTAATTAATTGGGTCATATAGTAATATTATTTGATTTATCAATTTTCTGACCCATGTTAGACTCACAGACTAGGCCCGGCCTGACACCCATGGCCCGAACCGGTTAATAAAAGTTAATTTTTCAAAAATTTCAGACAACTGATGTGGCGATGGGAACCATCGCTGTGGCGGTGCCTCGCAAAACATTTCACCGCTGCGGTGATGAAACCCAGCGCAGCGGCGATAGTTCTATTTTCACAAAACCCTAATTTTTGCACTTCGATTTCTTTGGTTTAATCTTTCATAAAAGGTTCCATACATGTTCAAATGATCTCAAACCTATTTTGTTATGGTCATAACTTAGTATTCTTTCAATTTTCAAGAATTAATCAACTGACAAACATCTTTTGACCAAAAAAATTAAAGATCAAACATACTAGGGTTTTAAAATGACACCTTTTTTGTAAAAGCCACACAACTTCTTCATTTCAACATAGATTTTGACGATTCAAGTCTCAGTACGACCGATACTCATAAATCTACCATAAAATACAAAGAAATCACATATATAACTTTTACATCTTAGATCACAAACCATCAAACCACACATTTAGTTAGGGTTTTCTTCTGGTAAACATGATTATTGACACATTCACCAACGTAATAGCATATATGAACCCATATTGCATCAAATGACCACATAACTTTAGATCTACCATAAAGTATGGATACTTAGCCATATAGTTTAAAGAAATTAGGTTTTCTTTTATCATATGAATATATATAACAAGGAACTCAAAGACTAAGGTGAAGAATACTTTTAAACCTTGTTCTTAATGCTCTCTTCCTTTTAGATAGATAGTTTAAAAAGCTAAATGACATTCACTAGCTTTGATCAACACATACAAACCCTACACTCAAAGTGTCTCTCTAAAGAACACAAGAAGCTCACAGTTTTCTCTCTTGGAAACTCTCTCTTTTTCTCTTTTGGTGAAACATTAAAATGCCTAACTCTTGGAAGTGTTGGTGGAGAATCTTATTTATAGAACATATATAAGTATAATTAAGCTCTCTTAATTCACCAACGCTTGATCAATTAAGCTCACTAAGCTAGAAAACAAGATCCACCATTTAAGGAACTAGGTTGCATTAGGGGAAGGTTTCAAGAAACTAGGTTTTGTGGGAGTAAAATGGGGAGCTTGGAGCATTGCACCCCAAGGAGGTCCCCCCCTCAAAGTACCGACCAAACCCTTCCCTTTTTCTCCCATTTTTGATTAATTTTTACATGCTAAGTTACTTATATACATATATATATATATATACACTTGTATAATTGTTAAGCAATATTTGACTTGTGTTAGGCTACACACTTGGGCTCTAAAATTTATTTAATTGGGCTCATCATTTCCACTAGCTTGGGCTCTCAATAATTTATTCATTTGGGCTCATCATTTCCACTAGCTTGGACTCTCAATAATTAATTTCACCTGGGCTAACCGAATTATTTAGTATAAGGCTTGGCATTTAAATTGGTTGGCTACCAATTAAATCACATGAAGCTTAGTTAATGTCACCATTAATATAAACACATAATTCAATTAGGCGTGTTAAGCCAAAAATCAATTGGACCATTGGTTAGGGTTTCTAGTGTATCGATCATTGATATTAATATTTCTAAGTTAGTCCATTAGTTTAATTAATCAACCAAGTGGACTTCTCTTTAAATAAACTCTTACACATAAAGAGATGATCAATCATGAATGCACGCACAGTTGAATAAAAATTTATTTCACTTCATCGATAAATATTTCTTAATTATATTTATAATGTGAAGTAATATTCATGGTCATTACATCATGTATATGCATACATACTAATAACATATGTTAATATAAATAAAGTAAAACTTTACGTAGTACCCTGATAACAACATGTTGGGATTGTGATTCATTGTTGCCTTTATATGTCACTTTGCCTTCTCACTTTCAGGTACACCTGATGATCTATTCTTGGAAACAACCCTACCTTTTTTGACTCAGTCCTCAGCTCGCCATTGCTGACATATCACAATCCAGATATTAATTAAGCACAACCAAGGGCCATACTTGTGCATATACTCCTCAGCCTACCCAAGATAATCTATGCCAACATTTTGCAATGTTTTTTCCATTAAATTGTCCTTTGTTAGCACATCACACTTCTGGCAGAATAATGTTTGTAGAGTAACAGACTTTGTCTCATCCCACATGTACCTTTTCTGAAATAAAAATACAATAATAATATTAAAATAATTGTAATATAATCCAATGATACTACAAATTAGTTCATTAGAATATTTATAATTTACCACAAAAAATCCTGGAACTCTTGCCAAATTATGGGCGAGAGGTGTGATGGCCCACGTAATAGTCAACGTGGGTCAGTTCTGCAAGCGTAGCTATGAAATACACTTCACAACCCTAATATATGTAAAATCACTCAAATATACAATAATTTACATTAGTATCTATAACGATGTTACTATAAATTAATTACAGTATATGGTAGATAATTACATTATATCTGCATTTGGTCAAACCTGTAATAGAATCTGATCTTTTGAATTAGTCGGGACCTTCGGAATCTGATTAGAACCCTGACCCAAGTCGCATTTTTAAAGCACTGCTGAAGAAAACATCTATACAAAAAAATAACAGATTAATATGAGATATATGATAATAATTAATTAAATAAAATGACAACTCAATAATAAACAAACCAATATTTCTTTAAAACAAACAGATATGTGTGCTTAAATCATTGACACCGGCCTAAGTGAGAGCGGAACATACAAGAACAGTCTCAAAACGGGGATTATTCAAAATTCACTCATAATTAGTGAATCTTGAACGAGTTTTTAAGCGGGGCATATTATATCATATTTATTGTTTTTTTTTGTTTTTTTCATTTTTATATTATATTATAGTACATAATATGATATATGATATTTTAAATTAAATTATATTATTTTATTTTGTTCTTTTATAGTACATTACTTTTTTTTCTATATTTTTTAGTAATGAAAAACTAAGTAAATGCTACTTAGTTGATTTTAGCAAACTTATTTCTGTTTTATTTTTGGAAATTTTATCTATTTTGGTTTTTTTTAAGCTTTATTATATAAAATTATAAACTCATCAAGCTACTAGTACTATATAACTAGGGCTAAAATATCAAACCACAACATAAATTTGTATACCCAATATACATGCATAATAATTAATTTCATATGAACATAATAATTAATACCTAAAATATATGGTTGTAAACAAAAGTACATGCCAATTTTCCCAATTTCCCCAACAAATTTCCCAATTTCTCCAAATTAATAAACTTTAACATATCATTTTCATAATTATACAATTAATTAAATGTATAAACTCTTAAATAATACATTTAATCATTCATACATTCACACATTCACAAGTATAGATTTATGTTTCATTGATAGAATAATAGAAAACTTACAATAGTGCAGAAGTGTAGCGGCAGCGATAGTAGGTGGCAGCGATGAGCAACGCGCGACGACAGCGGTACATGCGCATCCCTTTTTTTCTCTTTCTTTCTTTCCACCTTTTGCGAATGAGTTGTTGATACATTTTAAATACATCAAGCGACTGCTATCAACGACCGCAAGTTGGTCACTGATATATTTTGGTCGCAAAAAATATTTTGGGCTAAATTTTATGTTAGATTTTGGGTGACAAAATTGTATTAGTGACCAACCAGTGATGGATTTTTGTTCGCTAATACTAATAGCGACCAATTTGAACTGCAGTCGCTAATGTCAGTCACTAATAGAATCATTAGTGACCGATAGTGGTGGTCGTTGATGTGTTCAGGTTCTAATAGCCATTTTTCTTGTTGTGTGAGTCTCTCAAATGAACTGACACTTCAATGGCTATAGTTCTCGAGGAACGCAATCAAGCTAACAAGCAACATAAAGACCTTCAAGGGGAGGTGAAAATGATAAATAAGCAACTGGAAGAAATTGTTTTAAGGGATTAACTGAAGAGGTATCTCTACTTCAGAAGGATGCTGCAAAAAATGGAGAGAAAAGTCAAGTTCATAGAGCTCAACAATCATCAATGACTCCTCCTCCTGGTCATACTCCTCAAGACATCCATCCGTCTCGACCTTCTGCCTATCCAGGATCATCAAGTGATATAACCCTCACTGGCAGAAAGACCCCTGCTATCAATGACCCCCGATACAATAATCGAAATCTTTAAATAGTGGCGAAAAAGTAGATCAATCTTCCTTCCCTTTGGCAGCCAGAATCCCTTGAGCAAATGAGAAAAAGGGAGGAAGAAAGGAAAATGTAGTATGATAGGAGAGTTATATAAGAAAGAAGAACTCCTCCCCTAGAAGTCACTCATCTAAGTTCATCAATTAACTAGTAAGCTAAAGTTAACTAATAGTGCTCAGGCAAGGACAGCCAGATAAGTCAAGAATCAAGAAAACGGGTAATAGAAACATTGACCAAGTCAGTTACATAAGAATAAGATAATGGGTAAACAGTTTCCTTTAAAGTAGCAAGTGGATAAACCCACATTCATGGAGCTCAACCACTATAGGAAATGAAGGAGTGGCCCTAATTTTTAGGAAAACTTGACTAAGTGGATAGTTAAGTCAGCTTAACAGCCTTCTAGGAGCTCTATAAATAGGAAAGTCCATTTTGTGTGCAAAGGCACACAATTCTGTTAGTACAAATACATATTTAAATGATTTGATGATGAATTGATTTGATTGATAAGTTATATGTGTAACCAGTAGCTTTTGTACAGTCCTAAAATAAAAATTAATGTACAATGACTTAGAATACAAGATCAAACTTGTTAGGTTGATATGTGAAGAAATTTAGTTTTATAGATTAAAAGTAAAGTCCGTAAAGTAAGAAAGTGATCATAGAAGATACTCTGTTCTTAAAGAAAGATAAACTCACAAAGTCAACTCTAATAAATCGTAAGGAAATTGAAGATTGTAAAGCAACCTTAGAGTTCGCAGAGCAAAGTGAAATGTTGTCGAGCTCATTCCAAGATTGTAAAGTTATATACAAATCGTAGATCATGCAAATCATAAAGCGAAAGGGATTACACGCTAAATTATTGTCAAAATCTAAAGTACTCTACTCTACGATCGAGAACAACTTGTTATGTTGCTAAGTCATTACTGATTGGACTTAAAGCTACTTAACATATACTCAAATCATTCATTCTACTTGTGATTGCAGGTCTTAGTGACCTCAGTGTTGCCAAGTCTAAATGACTTGAAGAGTTCTTAGTGAATTGGAGAAGTCTTAGTGAACTGGTCTGAATGACCTTGTCTTAGTGACATCTATCGAGACTAAGTGGCTCTAAGGAATCTTAGTAATTCATGCTTATAATATATCTTAATGATCTGCTCTTAGTGACCCCTAGATATCCTTAGTGGATTTTTTGCTAAAGTCTAGAAGAATGGACTATGAGATCTTTTTACTCCAAACCACCTAAAAAAATTATCTTTTATAATTTCTACACTTTACTTTTTATACTATTTTATACTTTTTTGTGATTGTCTTCCACACAAATCAACTAAATTTGAAACTGAGATTTTTATTATAGTATTAGAAGGGGATTTTTAAACAAATACTCTGTTGTCCTTAAACATATTAACTTGCTTTATTTACAAACTGGTAATCATAAGCAAAAAGTCTTAAAAAGATCTATTCAACCTCCTTTCTAGACCTCTTTGTGCCTCTGAGAAATAACAAGTGGTATCGAAGCAGGTTTTCTTGAACAAAGCGTAACCACTTAAGTAGATCAATTGCACAAACTAAAACCAATTATGAGCTTGGTGGTGGAAACAAGCCACCCCTCTGCGGTATAGATAAATTTGCTAATTGAAAATTTTGAATACAATCATATATGGATGCTATTAATGAAGATATGTTCGATGCTGTCATAAATGGTCTTTACGTTCCAAGAAAACTCGTCGTAATAGTAGAAGATCCAAATAAAACAAAAGTTAAGCTAATGGTTGAATGGGCATATACAAAGAATAAGATGGTACGACTAGATAAAAGGGCCAAGAATATTCTATCCATGGCTTTAGAAGATTAACTCTTTGAAAATGTCATCAAATACACCATAACCAAGGAAGTCTGTGAAGCCTTGCTGGTTATGCATGTTGGTACTGAAGAGGTTAGAGAAAATAAACAATCTTTGCTCACTTAACAGTACGAAATGTTCTTACACCTACCTGGAGATAACATCACTGACACTTATGAAAGATTCAATATGTTTCTCAACTCATTAAGAGTATATGGAAATATCTGTCCAAATAAGGATCTGAATATCAAGTTCATGAAAGCTTGATAAGTGGGTTTTATACCTGTTATTAACTATCTTTTAACTTGATAATTTGTGAGTTCTTAAGTATTTTAAGTTATTTTTATGTTCATTTTATGTGTTTTTACTTGGTTTTGTAGGAATTGGAATAAGGGCTTGGAGGATCAAAGATTGGAGTTGCGTGATTGAATTTTCAGTTTGTCTTTTGCATAGCAATCACGTGAGGCCCAATTTTGACCTTACTCCAACCATAATTTTTCAAATCCTAAAACATAAAAGTTTTAGAGCTACTTCTCACCTTTCTAAAACATCTTATGGTCTTTTATCAATAGACGTCAAAGTAGAAAATGATATAGCATTAGGGCGCCATAAAATGGCTTGTGGACAGTGATAGGGCGCTATAAGGCAAAGTGTTCAACGTCGGGGTGCTGATGGTCAGTTAGAACTTGATTTTGACACATCTTTTGATGTTTTTTACTCTGAATTAGATTTATTTCTCCACATATGTCAGGAATTTGATATGCAATCTATAAATACCCATCAAAACACATATTTTAACGGATACTTACATAGAATTAACATAGATTAGAGTAGGAGTAGAATAAATTTCAAACAGGTTTTATTAAATCTGAAGGAGAAATCAAGAAATGATTGCAAGGATTGAAGAAGAAGATTGAAGATTATGCTTCAACTCAGATTTTTCTTTCTAACTCTTGTATTTAACTTTTGTATTCTTGGGATGATATATATATATATATATATATATATGTGTGTGTGTGTGTGTGTGTGTGTGTGTGTGTGTGATTTTTTTTTCCAGTTATGAGCTAATTCTTAATTAAGATTGCAATAGAATCTAATGTGTAGTTTAAATTAAATCTTTTTCTTTTTAATTATATATGAATTATTTATTATATTTTATACATTAAAGTATTAATTAACTGTGGTAATTAATATAATAATCTATATGAAGTTGACAAATGGATTATAGATTTAGATCTAAATATTTTTGTATTAAATATTTGTGTGCGTTAATTTATTAATTAATTATATTTATTTATTGGGATAATTTATATTAACTCGACAGACGAATTATAAATTTAGATCTGGGTATAATAATATATGTTCGTGTTATTCTGCGTGTGATGGGATGCATGACTCATATATAGGATAAACATATACCGATATGTCATATGTAATCTTTATGCGAATCTAGGTTTAATGACTTTTTTTGCTTAATGTTAAATCTCATAGACATATAGTGATTTATTTAAGTAGGTGTAATAACCATGAATTCTAAGTTACAATATAATGATGACTATTAAATAATTATCAATAAATTAAAATTTTTATATGAATTAATTGTGCATTTACATGATTGAACGAATATACGTATGTATGTGTATATTTATTAATCTAATAATGCAGCAAAGTTGTACAATTAATTAAAGTAAGTCTAATTGGATTATATTTTAAGTCCAAATGAATCATTAAACTAGATCCAATAAATTTAACCTAGTAGTCAATGAACATAGGTAATATATTGGTCCATGTTATAATTAAACAAGCTAAATGCTTATTTTAATTGAAAGTAATATGTATTAGTTAATAATAGTCTAATGGAATGAATTAATTGAGCAAAAAAAAATTAAATGAATGAGCCCAATAGAATTGTTAAATTGACCCAAATTAGAGCCTAAATCAAAGTCAAAATTGGTCTATATATATATATATATATATAAAGAGAAAAAATAAATCAAAAATGGGACATAAAAAAGCCATTTTGGCCGGCACATATAGGGCCCCAATTGGGGTGAAGTGTTACTCAAAGTTGCTTTTAATACACAATACTTTAGTGGTTCACCAATTCTAGTCAATTCCTTAGTCAATCACCTAGTCAATCCATCAAATTGTAAGCACTTAGGCTCTTAATCAACTAATGTTAGTTGATTAGGAGTGTTAATGAAGGGTTACCAAACTCCTATATATGTGACATCTCGAATTTTTACAGGATTTCCCAATGATGATTATGATTAATTAAGTAAAGGTTATATGATAAAACCTAGTTTGAATGACAGAATGTATTAAGGAGCGACTAAATATAAGTTATTATGTGATCAATGTGTTAATATGACCTATGTGGTAGGTTGAATGTATGAATATGTATGTATATTTGATTTGATAAAGAAAGAAGGATTTAATGTATAGAATAATGGAAATGAGAAAAATATAATTGGATTGAGCTTAAGTTATGAAAATTTAGAACGAGGTTAATAAATAGGCCTTGAAAGACTAGGTGATGGAATAATAAAGGTTATGATATGTGAATAATTGGGATTTATTAATGAATTGATATTAATTGGATTAAATAAGGTATGTATTTATGTGCTTTATAAATATAGAAGGTAATACTCCCGAGCATAAGTAGAAAGGATGTTGAATGCAAGTATGGTTTAAATTGACGTGTGTAGGTTAAGTAAACAAGCAAAAGGACGTAAAAGTCATAAAAATATATTATGAGCTTAGATGGTTGAAGAAATGGACATTTGGTAATTCGAGAGCAAGATTCGCTTTTCAAGAAAGCGGTTTAAAGGAAAAAGTGAGTATTATGACCAATTGAGATGTCGAAAATTGTAATTGATTGAATGGGAACCGAAAAGGGTTCGTAGATAATTGAAAATGAATATTATGCAAATTGGTAATTTATTATGAATGGTTATTATTATTAATGAAATTCAATTTTTTGAAGTGTGATAAGTGCCTTTATGTTATATGAAATCTTATAAAATTAGAAAGGAATGCTAGCTATTTGATATAAGTCCTAAGAGGACTGTTTTTGCTAAGATGATGTGTTGAATTATTTAGCTAATAGAGAATACAAGAAGCAATATATATGTGCTTATTGAATGTATTAACATGATTACATGTTCGTTTTTAAAGCACTTATATGATGTGTGGGCTGCTATTGTTCAATAAAAATGACCGTTATGTATTTCAAATAAAAATAAGGGCTGCTATGCTTAAATAAAACAGGGATTGTTTTGTGTTTTAAAGGGAACAAAGGAATTCTATATGTTTTAAATAAAAGAGCTACCATATCTTTTTTTTAATAGAATAAGAACTATTTTTTTGATTTTTTTAAAAAGAATGAATCCTATGTTTCAATTTGTAAGCATTGGACTGCTATAGTTTTTAACCAAATTAAGGTTGCTTGGCTTTTGAAATGAGAAAAGGGTTGTTTCGCTTCTTTAAACCAATTGATGGCTGCTATCTGAATGCTAGGTATTCAATAATGTGGTTGCTATGTGTGCAATAAAATAACTGCTATATTTTAGATATAAGAGAGGATGCTTCGTCCAAATGAAAGAAAAAGGCTACTATAGGTTTCTTAAACTAAATAAGGGACTGTTTTGCCTCTTAAAACAGATTAGGGGTTGTTATGTTCTTTAAACTAAATGAGGGCGGCTATGAAAGGAATTAAATATTTTAAAATTTATAGAATTTTGTTGTTATATATTAAAGTTGTTATGTGAATCCAAGAAATTTCTATCAATGTGTTTCACAACAAGAAAAGGTTTACTAAGCTCCTAAATGTCAAAGGTTGTTTTGAACTAAAGATGTTCCATGAGTAATATATTTTGTATAGTTATAAATAAAAGAAAGGAACTTAATTAAATGTTGAGTTTTTGGAACTATATAAACGTAAGTGGCTTAACATCTTATGTTTTGTGATATGTTTTTGAATTCACTAGTTATATGTGTAATATCCAAGAAATTGTAAATGTTTATATTAATGAAATTAATTAATTACTTCAAAAATTACTTGTGTACTCATACATTTATGTAAGCATTAATGATTCAATATGTGTTAAATAATAAAGTAAGTAATGAAGATGGTAAACTTAAATTAAATTAATTTAAATTTATGTAATATGCCTTGTGTAGCATAATTGTTAAGATGGATTAATTAATTAATTTATTAAATTAATTATATGTTGATTAAATAATTAAATGGGCTAATGAGGTCTAATATTTGAGTTCAATATTAATATTAGAAATGTCATTTGGTATGGTCCAATGTGCTAGAAATTAAAGTCCAAAGTGATTAAGGTTAATTGTTTTATTGACCCCAATAGAATTAAATGTCCATGGCCCAAATTAAATTTAATTAGTAGTCTAATAATAATTTGATTTGGGTTAGCCTAAGGTGTTATGTTTAGTGTTGGTAAGGTGTGTGTGTGAGTATATATATATATATATGCATGCATGTTTTAACAAAAAAAAAATTATAATATTATATATAGGGGTTGACCGACCATAGCCTTGTATAAGCTCTCAAAATGCTAAATTTTGGACTTCCTTGAGCCATGTGAAATCCATCATGAAGGGAAGCATGGATTATTACTTAAAAGATGGAAATCTAGTACACATTTTCACCAAACAAACTTTTACTCTTGGATAATGCCCAACTAGCTTGGATAAATACATGTATTCTATACATGTATATGGAGGGTATGTGACGACCCCGAATCCGGGTTCCTTGAACCCCGGACCCGGTTCAACACGAGTACTACCTTTTCCTTATCGTTCAAGACTTACAACAATATTATAATTGCTAAATAATCATTTATTTACAATTATATAACATCACTTTCTATTCCAGAATCGCAATTTTTATACATTCCTAGTATGTCTTCATATCATACATGATACGACATTCTATTACAATCAATTTGAGATCATATGTATAATGACTCAATCACACCATCCTATTATCCTTATTCATAAAGGACAACGTCTGAAAAATGATATTCAAATAATCTGTAAATGTTCTCTTAACAATTTAAGTTTGCTAATCTATAGCACAACAAAACATAAACTCTTCATATCTACTTACACAAGTGAATGAATTAGTCTACCGCAAGGTTTTACTACAAAAGCACCTATGATTCAATCTTGATGACTCGTTAGTCAATCTTCATCTTTGCCTCTACCGGAGTAATCGGCTTCCTCAAGCTACTCTGTAATGTTTTATTTTAAGCAAGGGTGAGCACGACGGCTCAGCAAGTCTAACAGTTTCACATAACACGTAAAAACAGTTCAATCATGCTTCATGCTTCATGCATCTTATACTTTGCAGTACATAAATTTCTCATGCATATCATGCCTCGCATTTAATCTATGTTTCATGCCTAGCCTCTATCATGACATATAGTTCAATGCAGAACAATTGTCTTAAATCAACTACCGCATATCAACAGTTCAAATCAACTTATTTCACAAAAGCACATTAACACATCTTTGCACATAACCACGTATGAGCACATCACAGTTTAATAACAAACTTATAAATTATGCACATAATGCAACACGTTCTGAAAAACTTGCCTGGTTTGCTTCTACCAGTTACGCTTATTTGTGTCTCTCGTTCAACCTACAATTTGTATATAGAATTGACATAATCATTAGTTACAATGACTATTAATTAGTCTTTAACTTCAGACCTTAACTTCAAAATATTAACTTTTTAGTTGTCCGACAAATGAACATTTAAGTTCCGGACAAAAATCCTAGCCCAAACCTAGTTGGACATGTCGGGTATGCTCATCCAACTTACAAATTCACTACACGTTTATTGTACGACCTACTTTTAATAAGTTGTCTAAATTAGTCACAAAATGACTATTTATATTTGTTTAATTCGATTAAACTTTCCTCTTTTACATAACTTAATGATTCGGACATTTAATAATGTACCGAATACTTCAAAATATTATCTACCTTTGATAATATACAACTATGTTCAAATATTATTAATCATTTAATAATATTTTACTCACTTATTAATATTATTAATCATTTAATAATATTTTAATCTCTCATTAATATTATTAACTATTTAATAATATTTTAATCACATATTAATATTATTAACTATTTAATAATATTTTAATCACTTATTAATATTATTAATTATTTAATAATATTTTAATCTTTCATTAATATTATTAACCATTTAATAATATTTTAATCTCATATTAATATTACTAACTATTTAATAATATTTTAATCACTTATTAATATTATTAATCATTTAATAATATTTTAATCATATATTAATATTATTAATCATTTAATAATATTTTAATCACTTATTAATATTATTAACCATTTAATAATATTTTGATCACATATTTAATATTATTAACCATTTAATAATATTTTAATCACTTATTAATGTCATTAATTATTTAATAACATATTCATCATGTACTAATGTTATTACCCATTTGATAACCTTTTAATCAATTACTAATGTTAGTAATTATTTAATAACCATTTAGTCATATACTAATATTATTGATCATTTAATAATATTTTAATCATTTACAAATAATATCAATAGTTAACTTTTTAATGGTGTTAACTTTAGTCTTTATTTTATAGATTTAGATACCAATTAGTTACTAATAAACTTCATATATTGGTTTAGAATTCAAACCCATTCATTTTACACTTATTTCAACTTAAATTTTCATTAAAAACTCGACCCGGACCCACCCGACCCGACCGGACCGACCCGACCCGACCCAGAAAACTTACACATTCTGTTTTGAAAGCCGGGGCGCTCAACTGGGCGCCGGGGCGTCCAAAACAGAAGCAAAGCCCTAAAAATGAGTTGTTAGACCCTCCGACGCTCCGACAGCCATAACTTCTTCATTTTAAAACATTTTGGGGTGATTCTTGAGTCCATTATCATTAGAATTTCCCCCTCTACAACGTCTCTTTAGATCACAAATCCAAATTCCAAACGGAAGTGTACTAAAAACGGCTCACAAGGACAGAGTGAAAATTAAAATCACAAATCCTTGGTTTAATGGTTCAAACTTGAATAAAATAAACTCTACACGTCCAAATGACACCAACTTAGTGTTGTTGTCTTCCTAACTTCTTGTTTTACAATATTTCATGGTTCAATCACATTTTTGAAAATATTTTGACAAGAAATTTAAGATCGAACCATCTAGGGTTTTACCGATAAATCGTTATATGGACTTTCCTTCTAATTCTTTGTGTACCACCCATACAAATACATGTATTAACTATATCAAACCATGAATATACCTATATATCATAGTTTTAGACTTCTAGATCATCAAAATAACTTTTGATCGGTTAAAAATATATTTTAACCATTCAAATCATATCTAAACTATAAAAATGAACCAAGGAAGGTTTAGAGCACTTTTTAACCTTTTATACATAGATGCTCTTCTTCTTCTCCATCCAAAGTATGCTATGAAGCTATGTGCCATCCACCAAGCTCCTCCTCTAGCAATCTCCTTCAACTCACAAGTGTTTGCTTGCTTTTCTCTAGAATGCTCTCTATTTTCTCTCTTGTGCTCTAGCAAAATAACTAACAACCTAACTCATTGGTGATGCATTCTATTTATAGAACCACCTTAATCTCCATCAACTTCCACTAATCAACTAGCATTGGTGAAATTGAGGGTTAATCAAGCTTACTATAGCTTGAATGACCAATTGATAGACCTTTTGAATGACCATTTGATTGACTAGGGTTGGTAGGGAGTTGTTGAAGCAACTTTGTACCCAAAATCAACCAACAAGCAACCTTCACATCTATGTGGGCCCCAAAATTCGGGATTTATAATTTATTACACCAATTTGGCTTTATTTTTATGTCCTATATCATTATATAAGTACCCATATATATATACACCAATATATATATACATATTCACCTATACTTGTATATTGGGCTCCACTTTGGACCTTAGAATTAAATATATTGGACTCATTCATTTTATTTGATTGGGCTCAATTTAATTGTTACATTGGGCTTGTGACGACCCCAAATCCGGGTTCCTTTAACCCTAGACTTGGTACATCACGATACATCATCATCATACATGTTCTATAACTAATGCGGAATATATAAACATAAATTGTTTATTCTACAACATTTCCCAAGGTTTCTAACCTTAACTTACATATATACCTTTAGATTCATAAAAAGGTTTACAAAATTACTTACGTCATATAACAATTTAGTTATAATGAATAACACTATAATCTTGTCTTTTGCTTCTGTCTCCGTCTCTCCTCGGACATTCGTATTATTCTGAAATTTGTTATCATGATATAGCAAGAGTGAGCAACGACGTTGCTCAGCAAGTTTAAATACAATAACGATATATCATGATTGAAAGAAAGAACAAGCTTTTGAATTTTCAACAATATAATAATTGTGAAAGAGTACGAATCATAATTTCAATAATTGAATGATTGAATCAATTAATGTTGAGTGTCAACAATGACCATGAACAATTTTAACTGGACCTTATGGTAATGAAGGTGATCAGCCTGTCATACCTGATGAACACATGCAACAAGCACTATGTGCGAATCAACAATTTAACGATGTGGAATAATTATACAGAATTAAACCATAGCATGCTTGAAATGTAATAACTTGAATTTGAGTTAGGAACTTGAACAATGAATAATATATCCTGCTCGAATATAAATTGAGTAGGGTTTAAGAAACTTGCACAAAATAAAGTTTGAAGATAGGAAACTTGCCTGTCTGCTCAGCTACAATAAATGTCTAGCTTTAACTAACTGGCTTTGAAAGACCTAACATTAATAAAGTTGGTCTAATAATTAGTACAACGTATTTGTACAACTAAACGCTCATTAAGGAACTTATCTACCACTCATAAGTACTAACACATGATATACATCAGTCAAAACAATATCATTAACCTTATAGACCCTCAATCATATTAGGTTAATAATTTAATAAGTTAGAAAATAATTTTCTCATGTGTGAAACACTTATTAAACTATTAAACAATTTATTATAATTGTTTAAACAAAAGAGTTAAAAGACACTTTCTTTATTTCATTTAATTACTATTTAACATTAATTAAATAGTAAGTAATTAACTACCTTTAGTTATTATTTAATAATAAATAATAACTTACTAGATTTATTTATTATTTAAAGTTAATCAAATAATAAATAATTAAAATAATCAAATATCATTAGTTATTATTTAATAAATAATAATAACTAACTAACTAGATTCATTTATTATTTAAAGTAAATTAAATAATAAATAATACAATTATATAGTAAATACCCAAATATCATTAGTTATTATTTAATAATAAATAATAACTAACTAAATTTATTTATTATTTAAAGTTAATCAAATAATAAATAATTAAGTAATCAATCTTAGTTGTCTTTAATTATTATTTAATAGTAATTAAATAATAATTAATTAATTTATCATCCTTGTTTATTATTTAATATTAATTAAATAATAATTAATTTAATCATAAATTCAGAAGATATAATATTAAACTAACTAGATTAATATTTAACATTTAAATATTAATCCTAAATACTTATTATATTTGGAAAAATATAACATTAAACTAACTAGATTAATATTTACAACATTTAAATATTAATCCTAAATACTTATTATATTTGAAAAATATAATATTAAACTAACTAGATTAATATTTACAACATTTAAATATTAATCCTAAATACTTATTATATTTGAATAATATAATATTAAACTAATCTTGATTAATATTTACAACATTTAAATATTAATCCTAAATACTTATTATATTTGAAAAATATAATATTAAACTAACTAGATTAATATTTACAACATTTAAATATTAATCCTAAATACATATTATATTTGAAAAATATAATATTATATACCTAAATATCATTTTTGTATTATTATTATTTTTGTTATAATTTTAAATTAATTTTTAAACATTTAAATTAATTAAAATTATCCAGAATGGCAATTCTGTAATTAAGTCGAAAAACTGATACGAGGGCAATTTCGTAATTACGCAGAAAAAGACCGGAGGGGCAAAATAGTAATTTCAGCCGAAAATGTCTTTCGCGCATCGCGCGCCTTACAAAAATCCGGGGGCCAAAACGGTGCCGTTTTGGAGACCCCGGAGCCGGCCTCCGCGCATTGCGCGCGGGTTAACTTTTTATGCGCCAAACGGCGTCGTTTTGTACGGCTGTCCGTCAGATTTATTTGGCTGCGCGCATTGCGCGCGGCCAGTCATTTTCTTTTCCCCTTAGCAGATTGTGAATAGTAGTTTTAATACACCACTTTAATAAAAATTACACCTTCAAGTAAGCTTTAAAAATCCAAAAAAATTACCAATCACTTAATATCAATTTATAACATGAAAATTTAATTTTTTCATGGTTTAATATTAAAATTTTTTTATAAAAATTTTTACATCACATAAACTACCACAAATCATAACTTTTTGTGTATAACTCCATTTTGAGTGATTCAAGCTTTGTTTTTCTCATGATTTAATGTTCTATAATATTATAACATTAAATCTAAATATTATAAAATTTATTTTTGGTCATAAATTCCAAGACTTGTTTATACACTACTAAACACATATTTTAGCATACAAAATATACCAAAATACACACCAAGCATATTAAACTCAAGAATGGCATAAATATTACTACTACACATTATTAACTATAATAACATGTTTATACAAACATGATAATTTATTTAATAAATAAATAAATAAACAAACTTCATTTAAAATAACCATTACCTCATTTTAATGGTTATCTTCATTTTTCTTTCAAAATGGGTTGTGAAGGAGGATGGCATGAACCAAGAATTCCTTCTCCTTCCATATCCTTGCTCTTAAAAAAATTTTCTCTCTAATTTGAAAAGTGAAAGAAGAAGAAATGACTTACATTTCTCTCTCTCTAATTACTTAAGTCTTCCAAAATGTATAGATATATATCTTATATCTATGAAATTATACTAACACAAGTTAGCTATTGGATGCTTACACAAGAAAGCTAACCCATGCCTTAGTTGGTGAGGATTTTGTGGGAAAAGACTCACCAAAAAAATTAAAACAAGCAACCTAATTATTAAATAATTAAATAATAAAATAAAACAATCAACATTTCACTCTCTTTCTCACCATCTTGGACGGCTGACTTTTCTTTCTTCTGGTCCCAATTTGATTGTCCAAGTCACTTTTTTTTTTTTTTAATTAATAATAGTTAAGTTAAGTATTTTTCAAGTGGGCCAATCATTGGGCTTTAATTTAAAATACCAATTGGGCTTCTATTAAATTGTTTGGGCTACTAAATTGTCAAATTTTATTATTCTCCACTTGGGCTACTAATTGACCCATGTTGGGCTAATTTAATAATTACACATTAATTATTCAATCCATGATTAAATAAATAATTAGATTGAATAAATAATTAAATATTCTAACCCATAAGTATTAAATTACTAAATGGACTAATAATATTATTAATAATATTTTACATTATTTACATTAATCATATTAATTAATTTATAAAATTTAATTCACTCATTATATTCAATTTAATTGAATATTTAATTAATGACAACTTGTCAATTATTTTGATATTAAAACTTTAGAGTGTGTTTGCTAATAATAATATATATAATCTATATATATTATTTATACACATTACCTTACCTCGAAAACAATTTCACAATAATTTATGAAATTAAAATAAATACAATATATAATTTAATATATTTTATTTAGGCCATAAATTAAATTATTTAATACATTTACATTAAATAATTCATCTCTCATCAATTATGGAAATAATTCCATTTACCTGAAAATATATTGAAATAATAATATATTTACTCAATTTCTTATTTAAATAATTTATTTAATTATTTAATTAATATTACACAAATAATTGTATAATTAAATTTCTCACTCTCATAAATCATTTACAATGATTTATTTAAGTATAGAATATATTCATTTAATATATTCAATTACTATTTAAAATTACTTAATTAATTTAATCCCTTTATATATATGTACATATATATGAAATTAAATGTTGTACATATATACAATTACTAATCTCCCTTAATTAATTCCACTACTTTATATAATTTATAATTATATAATTTACATAATTATTTCTCACAAATAATTTATCAACAATTTGCATAATTGTTGATTAATGAATAAATTAATTCCATAATAAACCTTTTAATTCAATTCGAATTAATTTAATATTAATCTATCTATTTATCACAATTTAATTAACCATTAAATTATGTTACTAATTATGCACGCATATATATATTCATATAAATACATATTTAATTTACACGCAATCACGTCGCGTAATTACATAACTCCACTAATTAATTCTCTTAATTTAATTAGACTTGTTGTTAGTCAAGTTTATTGAATTATCACTTTACTTGCTAAGATATCAAAAATTTTGATATCACCATATCTAAGTTAGTTTGTTAAATTTAATTTGGACCTCTATTTATCTATCACTACTAGGTTATCAAACTTCAACCTTTATTAAATATTAAATATTTTATTTCTAATTCATTTAAATATCCGGGATATTACATTCACCCCTTCTTCTAAAAATTTCGTCCCCGAAATTATCTCATACACATTTCTACCAATTTTCATCTCTGAGTATAACTCTTTACTCATCAAATTCTATGACCACCCTTTTCTAGGAAGTTCATACTTCTAAGCTCATAATTCCAGAACAATGGAATATCTTGCAGAAGAATAAATTGAAAATCAATATCTTACAGAAGAATAAATTGAAAATCAAAATATCCATTAAAACTTTCATAATATGCTGAGGAGTCATCAAGACTGTGAACATGGAATTAACTGAATTCCGAATAAATAGTATTTATCCCTGTAAATACTTATAAACAGAGTGTTTATCAATCACAAAGACTGAAAACATTCCATAGGTGTACGCTAGGTGATCAGCCTATCGTACTTCTGCGTTGTGCACAACGACTTCTCACGGGGTCGAACTCTTTGGATTTACCAACCCATATCAGCATGCCACCACTGTTGGGCGCCCCCTCGCGGGTTCTTTATTCATGGCTCTGACATATCCCCCATTACGGGGTTGTTCACCTCAGACTTACTACAAAATTCCGCTCCAGCATAACTTGGATTGGAAAATAAAACTTGAGTCATTTCTGACCAAAAGTGTCCAGTCAAAATAAATGACATAGACTCACATCATTGAACTGTTCGTATATTACGATTCAAAAAAAAAATCATTTCAGATTAGTTAAAGTACTAAAATTCATTTATAGGACTTCATGATACCGCACCGTTGCAACAGTACGTTGAGGATTCCGTCTTTTTCATCTCTGCACCATGGCTTTAATGGCGTGTGATGATTTTATAAATACATTTTGATATTTTCAAATCAATTTGTCTAGCCAAAACAATTAGCATAGACTCTTCTTTAAACGTTTCAAAATACTAAAAATCATTTTGACTTTGTCATATTACCTCATACCATAGTGGGCTTAAAAATACATCCAACACTAGGTTACTCTGCATTGATGACTCCATCGGTTATCATCTCTGCACTAAATGCATTAATGATTTAAAAAAATACATTTGTCTTTTCAAAAGCACAAAAGTGCGAATTTGGCACGATTTTTAAGAATTTCAAAGTCTAGCATAGCTAGAAGATTTGGAATATCCTAAAACCTCAAAACACCTCAAATTTTTCCTCCACATTCTTTTCCAGCTTAATAACTATATCTATTATAGCCTTAACCTGACTACTTAACTCTATCCATACATACTGTTCATCAAACTTACCACATATTTGGGCTCAGCAACTTACCACAATCATATGGTTTGAGGAACTTGTCCTAGTCAGGCCAAAGTCGCCCATTCGCTGAGGGGCTCCACCACATGACTATGAGTCACGAACTTACTATGCGTGTCAGTTCTCAGAACACGAACTTATCTTAACATCCTCTACCTATCCGTTATACACATGAGAAAAGAATCACCTTCTCAACATACATATAGTGAATAGCGCGACACCAGGTTTCAGTTGATTATCATTATAGGAAGCCAAGTGGTCGTCAAACCAAACACAATCTCCTGCCCATACAAGAAATTGTACAACTCAGCCACTAATATGAGTCCTCAATTAAAAACCTACAAACCTCTAACTTCTCTTAACTTGATATGAATTTTGTCAATTCATACCTTATCACACTCAACACTTCAAGAGTCCACTTGTTACTATTTTAGTATCTTCATTGTTATAGCACCATGCTATCAAAACAACCTCTTAATCATTTAACAGACCATTTGTCATTCCATGATTTTACTATGATCATCGGGATCTTATATCAAAATTGATTTCACTGTACTATTTCTCCTTTATTCTAGGATCGTTTAATTCTATCATCTTATCATTCATCTCTGATCATTTTACTGTACGATCCTTCTCTTTTTAAATTCTTGAATCAAGTGTTCCCTGATTCTTATTCCATTTATTTGGATTACACTCTTTGAAGATCCTTCTTTGAATCTTTTCATATATCTATGTATCTATATAGATTTATTTCCTCATTTATGAACTGTATATGTTCATTTCTAAACTCTATCTGAGTTTATCCTTTCACTGTCTTCATTATCTTTCCATGATTATAGCCTAAGGTACTGCTACCTAAGAACTATAACCTATCAGCTCTGATACCAACCTGTGACGACCCCAAATCCGGGTTCCTTTAACCCTAGACTTGGTACATCACGATACATCATCATCATACATGTTCTATAACTAATGCGGAATATATAAACATAAATTGTTTATTCTACAACATTTCCCAAGGTTTCTAACCTTAACTTACATATATACCTTTAGATTCATAAAAAGGTTTACAAAATTACTTACGTCATATAACAATTTAGTTATAATGAATAACACTATAATCTTGTCTTTTGCTTCTGTCTCCGTCTCTCCTCGGACATTCGTATTATTCTGAAATTTGTTATCATGATATAGCAAGAGTGAGCAACGACGTTGCTCAGCAAGTTTAAATACAATAACGATATATCATGATTGAAAGAAAGAACAAGCTTTTGAATTTTCAACAATATAATAATTGTGAAAGAGTACGAATCATAATTTCAATAATTGAATGATTGAATCAATTAATGTTGAGTGTCAACAATGACCATGAACAATTTTAACTGGACCTTATGGTAATGAAGGTGATCAGCCTGTCATACCTGATGAACACATGCAACAAGCACTATGTGCGAATCAACAATTTAACGATGTGGAATAATTATACAGAATTAAACCATAGCATGCTTGAAATGTAATAACTTGAATTTGAGTTAGGAACTTGAACAATGAATAATATATCCTGCTCGAATATAAATTGAGTAGGGTTTAAGAAACTTGCACAAAATAAAGTTTGAAGATAGGAAACTTGCCTGTCTGCTCAGCTACAATAAATGTCTAGCTTTAACTAACTGGCTTTGAAAGACCTAACATTAATAAAGTTGGTCTAATAATTAGTACAACGTATTTGTACAACTAAACGCTCATTAAGGAACTTATCTACCACTCATAAGTACTAACACATGATATACATCAGTCAAAACAATATCATTAACCTTATAGACCCTCAATCATATTAGGTTAATAATTTAATAAGTTAGAAAATAATTTTCTCATGTGTGAAACACTTATTAAACTATTAAACAATTTATTATAATTGTTTAAACAAAAGAGTTAAAAGACACTTTCTTTATTTCATTTAATTACTATTTAACATTAATTAAATAGTAAGTAATTAACTACCTTTAGTTATTATTTAATAATAAATAATAACTTACTAGATTTATTTATTATTTAAAGTTAATCAAATAATAAATAATTAAAATAATCAAATATCATTAGTTATTATTTAATAAATAATAATAACTAACTAACTAGATTCATTTATTATTTAAAGTAAATTAAATAATAAATAATACAATTATATAGTAAATACCCAAATATCATTAGTTATTATTTAATAATAAATAATAACTAACTAAATTTATTTATTATTTAAAGTTAATCAAATAATAAATAATTAAGTAATCAATCTTAGTTGTCTTTAATTATTATTTAATAGTAATTAAATAATAATTAATTAATTTATCATCCTTGTTTATTATTTAATATTAATTAAATAATAATTAATTTAATCATAAATTCAGAAGATATAATATTAAACTAACTAGATTAATATTTAACATTTAAATATTAATCCTAAATACTTATTATATTTGGAAAAATATAACATTAAACTAACTAGATTAATATTTACAACATTTAAATATTAATCCTAAATACTTATTATATTTGAAAAATATAATATTAAACTAACTAGATTAATATTTACAACATTTAAATATTAATCCTAAATACTTATTATATTTGAATAATATAATATTAAACTAATCTTGATTAATATTTACAACATTTAAATATTAATCCTAAATACTTATTATATTTGAAAAATATAATATTAAACTAACTAGATTAATATTTACAACATTTAAATATTAATCCTAAATACATATTATATTTGAAAAATATAATATTATATACCTAAATATCATTTTTGTATTATTATTATTTTTGTTATAATTTTAAATTAATTTTTAAACATTTAAATTAATTAAAATTATCCAGAATGGCAATTCTGTAATTAAGTCGAAAAACTGATACGAGGGCAATTTCGTAATTACGCAGAAAAAGACCGGAGGGGCAAAATAGTAATTTCAGCCGAAAATGTCTTCCGCGCATCGCGCGCCTTACAAAAATCCGGGGGCCAAAACGGTGCCGTTTTGGAGACCCCGGAGCCGGCCTCCGCGCATTGCGCGCGGGTTAACTTTTTATGCGCCAAACGGCGTCGTTTTGTACGGCTGTCCGTCAGATTTATTTGGCTGCGCGCATTGCGCGCGGCCAGTCATTTTCTTTTCCCCTTAGCAGATTGTGAATAGTAGTTTTAATACACCACTTTAATAAAAATTACACCTTCAAGTAAGCTTTAAAAATCCAAAAAAATTACCAATCACTTAATATCAATTTATAACATGAAAATTTAATTTTTTCATGGTTTAATATTAAAATTTTTTTATAAAAATTTTTACATCACATAAACTACCACAAATCATAACTTTTTGTGTATAACTCCATTTTGAGTGATTCAAGCTTTGTTTTTCTCATGATTTAATGTTCTATAATATTATAACATTAAATCTAAATATTATAAAATTTATTTTTGGTCATAAATTCCAAGACTTGTTTATACACTACTAAACACATATTTTAGCATACAAAATATACCAAAATACACACCAAGCATATTAAACTCAAGAATGGCATAAATATTACTACTACACATTATTAACTATAATAACATGTTTATACAAACATGATAATTTATTTAATAAATAAATAAATAAACAAACTTCATTTAAAATAACCATTACCTCATTTTAATGGTTATCTTCATTTTTCTTTCAAAATGGGTTGTGAAGGAGGATGGCATGAACCAAGAATTCCTTCTCCTTCCATATCCTTGCTCTTAAAAAAATTTTCTCTCTAATTTGAAAAGTGAAAGAAGAAGAAATGACTTACATTTCTCTCTCTCTAATTACTTAAGTCTTCCAAAATGTATAGATATATATCTTATATCTATGAAATTATACTAACACAAGTTAGCTATTGGATGCTTACACAAGAAAGCTAACCCATGCCTTAGTTGGTGAGGATTTTGTGGGAAAAGACTCACCAAAAAAATTAAAACAAGCAACCTAATTATTAAATAATTAAATAATAAAATAAAACAATCAACATTTCACTCTCTTTCTCACCATCTTGGACGGCTGACTTTTCTTTCTTCTGGTCCCAATTTGATTGTCCAAGTCACTTTTTTTTTTTTTTAATTAATAATAGTTAAGTTAAGTATTTTTCAAGTGGGCCAATCATTGGGCTTTAATTTAAAATACCAATTGGGCTTCTATTAAATTGTTTGGGCTACTAAATTGTCAAATTTTATTATTCTCCACTTGGGCTACTAATTGACCCATGTTGGGCTAATTTAATAATTACACATTAATTATTCAATCCATGATTAAATAAATAATTAGATTGAATAAATAATTAAATATTCTAACCCATAAGTATTAAATTACTAAATGGACTAATAATATTATTAATAATATTTTACATTATTTACATTAATCATATTAATTAATTTATAAAATTTAATTCACTCATTATATTCAATTTAATTGAATATTTAATTAATGACAACTTGTCAATTATTTTGATATTAAAACTTTAGAGTGTGTTTGCTAATAATAATATATATAATCTATATATATTATTTATACACATTACCTTACCTCGAAAACAATTTCACAATAATTTATGAAATTAAAATAAATACAATATATAATTTAATATATTTTATTTAGGCCATAAATTAAATTATTTAATACATTTACATTAAATAATTCATCTCTCATCAATTATGGAAATAATTCCATTTACCTGAAAATATATTGAAATAATAATATATTTACTCAATTTCTTATTTAAATAATTTATTTAATTATTTAATTAATATTACACAAATAATTGTATAATTAAATTTCTCACTCTCATAAATCATTTACAATGATTTATTTAAGTATAGAATATATTCATTTAATATATTCAATTACTATTTAAAATTACTTAATTAATTTAATCCCTTTATATATATGTACATATATATGAAATTAAATGTTGTACATATATACAATTACTAATCTCCCTTAATTAATTCCACTACTTTATATAATTTATAATTATATAATTTACATAATTATTTCTCACAAATAATTTATCAACAATTTGCATAATTGTTGATTAATGAATAAATTAATTCCATAATAAACCTTTTAATTCAATTCGAATTAATTTAATATTAATCTATCTATTTATCACAATTTAATTAACCATTAAATTATGTTACTAATTATGCACGCATATATATATTCATATAAATACATATTTAATTTACACGCAATCACGTCGCGTAATTACATAACTCCACTAATTAATTCTCTTAATTTAATTAGACTTGTTGTTAGTCAAGTTTATTGAATTATCACTTTACTTGCTAAGATATCAAAAATTTTGATATCACCATATCTAAGTTAGTTTGTTAAATTTAATTTGGACCTCTATTTATCTATCACTACTAGGTTATCAAACTTCAACCTTTATTAAATATTAAATATTTTATTTCTAATTCATTTAAATATCCGGGATATTACAGGGCTAACATTAAATACCCTATGTTACATTTAATTAAAACAAGCATGAGCTTGTTTAATTATTACATGGATTAATGTTAAATTAATTATATGAACTACTAGGTAAATTTATTTGACCTACATTAATACATCAATTGGACTTATATTATAGTCCAATTAAACTTGATTTAATTTATTCTACCACCTTGGGTTACATAATTAACTCATCCATAGTTAATTCTTAACACTAACTTCCTTCCTCTATCAATTAACCAATGTTTGGTTAATTCTCTATCTTGCCTACCAACTAGGGTTATTCAATTAACCCTACATTAGTTAATTCTCTACACTCAATAATATCTCTCAACACTTTGACCAACATTGGACTTTTAAGTGTTTGGGCTACATAGCTTACCTTGCATTGGGCTTTCTTATTTAATTACTTAGGCTACCTAACACAATTCACATATCATTTATAACTTGGGCTTGGTAATTAATTTAATTGGACTATCACAATACTTGCCAACATAATTTAATTGGACTTATATTAATTACCTCTTGGACTATAATCAACATAACATTTGGGCTTATTATTTAATTACCCACCTTTAAGCAAATATTCTCATATTGGGCTTGTTTCAAATCCATTAATGGACTCTATACAACAACTTAATAATTAAGTTAATTATTTAATTAATTAACTTCTTAATATTGTCATTCTAGGCAATATTCTAACTTCTCTACTTATTAATTACAACTTTAATTCATGACTTCTATAATTAACTCAATTAATTATATTACATGACTTTCCTTCTTACTTCATATTTAAACTAATTAATTTATTAGCTTAATTGAGTATTAACTTACTCATCCTCTTATTTGGCTAACCATCACACTGTAGGTATATACGTATTAATATAATTACCTTCACTTCTCAATTGAATTTATTTCCTTAATAAATTCTCTACATGCATCAATACAATATTCTCACATTTAATTTTTAACAAATAAATTATGTTAAAAAAAAAATGTTCACCCATTTTCTACATATCTTACTTCTCAAATTCTAGGTTTTAAACATTAACCTTTAATAAAATCAATTAAGATATTATTTAAAATCTTGAAAATATTTGGGATATTACAGGGTATGTATACATGGAACTCTCCTATAAATAGGAGTTATCAATCCATAGATCAAAGTTTACTTGAAATTGATTAAGTGTTGGCCTATAGAGAACAAGAGAGAAATTGAGAGAAAAATAGAAAATCTAGAGAACTATTGCACTTTGGAGGTTCAAGTGGGAGCTCAAAGGAAGAAAAAGGTGGAGAGCTACATAAGGTTCATTGCTAGGAGAAGGAAAGCTACTAGAAGGTATAAATAATTTATAACCCTAAATATTCTCCTTAATAGCATGTTGTAGCTAGTTATATAAAAAAAAAATTATGCTTAGTTGTGTGTGGGAGTCATGGAGGATTCCGAAGACATGAGGAAGGGTTTATGAAGGAGAATATATGACTGATGTGTGTTGGTATGTGTTCTATGTCAAGATAATCAAGGATAATGCACATAAGCATGAAAACCCTAAGCGTCATAGTGAAAACATGTGGTTTGGGTAAAAATGGAATAAAATGTGTAACTAATTTGCATGATCTAAAAATTATATGTTGTAGTTCTATGAAATATGAAGAGATTCCAAGTGGAACGAACAAAAACGAAGCTAAAATGAATTTATGATGAATTTTCTTGTAAAAGATGTCAAAATGGAACTCTAGCCTGAAAAACAAAAAAAAATTGGTTAAATAAATAATTTTAAAAATAATGTAAAAATTGGAATGTTGAAGAGTTATGAGTTTAAAAATAACAATATTGATTTGAACTCATTTGAATTTAAAATGAGCAAGATATGAAGGATTGACCTGGTCCGACCCGATCACCGGAAAAAAAAAAGTTTTATTTTTAATTATAATAATTAAAAATAATAATAAACAAATAAAATAATTAACAATTATTTTATTTGTAAGTTAATTAAAATAATAAATAAAATAAAATAATATTTTATTTATAAAGTGATTAAATAATATTAAACAAATAAAATAATACTTTAAAATTATTTTATTTTTGAGTTGATTAAATAAAAATAAATTAATATTATTTTATTGGTGAGTTAACATTAAACGAATAAAATAATAACTAAAAAATAATTTATTTGTAAGATAATAATGAAGATTATTTACATGATTAAAAGAGTGTTAAAGGACTATTTTAATTGTAGATTAATAATACATAAGTAATTAAAATAATATTATAGATTATTTTAATTGTGAATTAATTAGAGTCAAACAATTAAAATAATATTAAGAATTATTTTAGTTGTAACTTAATAATGAAGATGTAATTAAATAATGTTAACAATTATTTTGATTGTGAATTATTAAAGGATGAACAATTAAAATAATATTAAGAATTATTTTAATTGTGTACTAATGAGGCATAATTAAATTAAAATAAGAGTAAAGGTTACTCTAATTGAAAATTAAACAAATAAAATGATAACTTAAATTATTTTATTTGTGGATTAATAAATGATGTTCAAAGAATATAATAATAAGTTATAAATAAATAAAGTGAGATCATTTTGTTGTGAATCATTAAGAGATGATAAAGAATAATGAAACAAATAGAATAATATAAACGGTTATATTATTTGTAATAGTTAATGAATGAATGAAATAAGGAATGTGAAAGACAATAATGTACAAACAAATAATTTTATTTGGAATTATATGTGTAATGATTTGAGAGTCCGAGTTATATAAAACTTATGAGTCAAATCTATTAAATTATTATGTGAAGATTAATAGAATTTAATCGTTAGACGAATATGTTGAACATAGGTTGTTCAAAGGATAAGAAATTACAGTCTGATAGAATCGACGATCCAGACAAGTACTATAACTTGTACTTTTATCAATTCGTACAAGTAGAATTAATTGATGAATCAATTCCTGTTTATTTATATTATGAAGATTAAATTATTATCTCTGAAACTTAACTAAGTAACATGATTATATCTTCGGACAATTTTTCAAACCCTATTTGTGGACATTGAACGTATCAATTGTTCCTAATTGTGTTGAGAAGTATGTCTATGTCATTTGTATCGGCTAGACCAATGATAAGATCGATTGTTAATTAATCATATTTTCTTGAGAAAGTTATCCAAACCAATTGCCTTGGTGAGGACTCTTATAATATGCTGAGATGAACAATTATTTTACGTCGGGGAACCGACACGCGCGCGAATAGCATGTCTGAGTGTTATGCATAACATATGGTACTTTAGGCTGATCACCTATTGTACTTGTTTATTATTGTGAATTTTCAGTAAAATACTGTTAATTCAAGCATGTGTTCACGGTCCATAGCGACCACTCAGTTCAATTATTTATTTATCTGAAAATATTAAAATTCTTGATTTCATATATATATATCATTCAGTCCATAGTGACTTTTCAGTAGCAGAAATGATCAAAATTGGAACTTTTGACACTTACCTTGTTCACAATTCATGTATTTAATTCTCGAGCTTCTAATTATTGTTACATACCTTGTTATATAAATCCCTACACATGAACACTTACCTTTATATACTTGCTGAGCAAACTCGTTGTTCACCCTTGCTTTCCTTAAATATTACAGTTAAGTCTGAACAAGGCACCGGCTTAGGAAAAGATAAAGGCAAAGGCAAAGTTGCTGAGTAGCCTTATTGAGATGTTGTTATTAATTTCATTCAGTGTTGTATTAAGACTTATGTAGTACTTGTTATCTTATGTGATATATTAGTAACGGTTGCGAGGCTTGGGACGCAAATATTTATGTTATCTCAATGTAAATATTTCTATTATTCTGCATTTAGTTGTTATTATATGTTGTATGAGTTGAATCGTGAAGCACCAGATTCGAGGTACGGGTATCTGAATTTGGGGATGTCACAGGTTGGTATCAGAGTTGTAGGTTATAAACCTTAGGAAAAAGATCCTTAGGATATAACCTTAGAAAAGAGACTTAAAATAGAAGGAGATAAAACTCATGTAGAGTTTTACATGTTAGTAGATTTGTCATAGAGAGTTTGTAGTGTCATGAAATATATGTTCATTCCATACAATGAATTTATATTTTATTTCAAGATACTGATAGAGTTTGTTTGTCTGTGTTTGTGGTTGTAGGATGTCGGAGATAGGCGAGCCTAGTAGATTGATGGAGGATGAGCCGAGAGACATCCACTTAGACCCAGAGTCACTTTCTAGAGTAGAGCCCATTACAACCGTAGAGTCAGAGCCAGAGGAGGAGTCGGTTCAGGAGGAGGATGTCGCTGAGGAGTCCGATGGAGGATCCCCAGTGTTCCATACATTTGAGGATGATTTGATGGATTATGCTGATCGCACTATAGAGCATGAGCATAGGATTGAGGAGCTAGAGCAGGAGGCCTAGGAGCACCAGGGGAGGATACATGAGCTAAAGGCCGAGGTGTAGGGGCGCCAAGAGGCCGGGGCACAGGTTGGGGCCACGTTGCAGTATTTGTGGGCCCGTAATGGGGAGTTAGTAGGGAAGTTAGAGCAGGCAGAACATCAGCTACAGATTGAGAGAGCCGAGAAGGAGGCTCTACGAGCCCAACTAGAGAAAGAAGTGGCTGATCAGATCCAGCAGGAGGAGATGTCGGAGGACATTAGAGAGAGAGTTGGTGACCTCGAGGATGAGGTGAGAGGCAAAAGAAGAAAGATGAGCAGGATGAGTTATGTTTTTAACACAACATTTGAGAGATGGATGGACGGTATTCGTCATTATCCAGCTGAGGTAGGACATACTCATCACACTATTAGTAGGGAGTTGGCGATTTATTTGGGACAGATCGAGCATGAGAATGCTAAGGAGCGCAATATGCGCTGATGGATTAGTTGCTTGTTGTATTTTGTATTCGGAGTCTTTTTGTATATTTATTAAGATGGTCTTTACTTTTGTTTGCAATGTATTATAAATCCCGAACTCTTATATGGGATGGTATATGTAAACCCCAACTTTTGTATTTGTCAACGGGGTAGTGTGTTTGTAGGTCCCCACCTTTTGTTATATTAGGGGATAGATGCTGACGTTTATAGCAATATGCTATAGGTGTTTCATGTATTACTTATTGGCATATGAATATAAACGTCCTTATTAGAATGTGTTATTTGCATTGTGTATAAAAAGATAAATTTAAAAGAATGTAATGAGATATAATATTAAGTTTTCTTTAATATACAGAAAATGCCGCCACGACGTAGACAACCAGTACAAACTACACAATAAGAGTCTGTAAACAACGAAGGAGGTCAGCGAGACCCGATGCAGAGATTAGTAGAATTATTAGAAGGCATTTTTCAGGGGAGAAACCCAGAACCAGTAAATCCCAACCCCCCAACAGTTCATGTGGAAAATTTTAAGGATTTTAAGAATGTAGGACCTCGAAATTTCAGGGGACGACTGATCCAATCGAGGCTCAGTTCTAGGTCAAAGAGATAGAGAAAGCGTTTGAAATCGCAAGGGTATGAGATGATCAAAAGACTGCATTTGCTACGTATATGCTGAAGGGAGAAGCGAATTTTTGGTGGGAAGCAAATTAACAGAGGGCTGGAGAAGGGGTCATACCGTAGGATCGATTTAAGGAACTATTTTTCAAAAACTACTTTCCCAAAAGCATGAAGAACTGGATGGAAGTTAAGTTTTTGGAGTTGAAGCAAGGAGAAATGACGGTGGCACAATACGCTGCCAAATTCAATGAACACGCGCATTTTGCATCACTCAGGTAGATACTGAGGAAAGGAAGGCTCGACGTTTCAAACAAGGATTGAAACCTTGGCTGTATAGCAAGGTATCTGTTTTTCAAATTGATTCGTTTGGAAGTCTGTTGGAGAAGGCTATCATAGCTGAAAGAGGAAGTGAGGCCTTGAATTAGTACAATAAAGAGAAGAAGAACAAGAAAAGTGGGGGAGATAATCGCGGAGGAGGTAGTAGCAACGATGGAAGTAATCTTGGAAAGAGAAAATGGGACGGTAACAATAGCAACACTAACAATAACAACAATCAGTCTGGTAGTAGGCAAGGAAATTTTAAGAAGAAAAGCAAGGCGTGTCCAAAATGTGGAAAGAGTCACCAAGGAGAATGTTGGAAAGGACAAAATGTCTGCTATAACTGTGGCCAAAAGGGACACATTTCACCAAATTGCCCAAACCTAAAGAAGATTCGAGAATATTTTGCTTGTGGGGCAACTGACCGCCAAATCAAAGACTGCCCAAAAAGGGGAAACAGTGGAGGAAGCAGCAACAAATGTGGAGGAAGTAAGCTAATAATTGGAGGACCTACTCAACAAAACTGACCAACTGCCAGAACATTCAATATGATGGTCCAGGATGCGGTAGCATCCAAGGACGTGGTGTGAGGTATTATCCCAATCAATAATATAAATGCTTATGTATTATTTAATTTGGGTGCTACCTGTTCGTTTGTGTCTGATGAATTTGCTCAATGTTTAGATTTTCCCCGAGAACGGTTGGAAAATCCTTTAAATATAGAAGTCGCTAACAAAGAAGTAATCCCCGTAGAATTTGTACATAGAAATTATTGCGCAAAAATTAGGGGACATAAGCTGCTGATAGATCTAATCCCTATAAGATTGGGAGAGTTTGACGTGATACTAGGAATGGACTGGTTATATAACCATGGGGCGGTAATTGATTGTCAGAAGAAAAGTGTGAACCTTCAGACCCCGAATCGGTCTAAGGTAGTATTTTATGGTAGTACATCGCCTAGGCAATATAGCTGTCTGACGATGATGCAGGCCAAGAAATTACTAAGGAAGGGATGCGTGGGGTATTTAGCCCATATTGTAGATATTCAGAAAATGGGAGCATAGATGAATAGTATACTGGTAGTAAAAGAATTTTCGAATGTATTTCTAGACAAATTGCTCGATCTACCTCCAGACAAGGAAATTGAGTTCGTAATAGATTTAATGCCAGGGACGGCACCGATTTCGAAGGCTCCGTATCGGATGGCACCAGTTGAAATGAAGGAATTGACGATACAATTACTAGAGTTGTTAGATAAGGGATATATATAGTCGAGTGTATCCCCATGGGGAGCACCAGTTTTGTTTGTTAAAAAGAATGACGGATCGTTACGACTTTATATTGACTACCAAGAGTTGAACAAAGTAACGATCAAGAATAAATATCCATTGCCAAGGATCGACGATATTTTTGATTAGTTGAAGGGAGCGAGGTGTTTTTCAAAGATTGACTTGAGAACGGGTTATCATCAGTTAAAAGTGCGAACAGGAGACGTACCGAAGATGGCATTCAGGACCCGATAAGGACACTATGAATTTTTAGCAATGTCTTTCGGACTGACAAATGCGCCAGCAACATTTATGGACTTAATGAATCGAGTTTTTAAGCCATATTTAGATAAGTTTGTGGTAGTTTTCATTGACGATATTTTGATCTATTCAAAGACAGATGACGAGCACGTGGAGCATTTAAGAGTGGTGTTGGAGACATTGAAGAGAAAGAAGTTATATGCGAAGTTTTTCAAATGTGAATTTTGGTTAGAAAGGGTACAATTTTTGGGACATGTGATTGATAAGGATGGAGTATCGGTAGATCCTACAAAGGTGGAGGCGGTGATTAATTAGGAGCAGCCGAAGACACTGACAGAAGTACGAAGTTTTCTAGGTTTAGCCGGGTATTACCGAAGATTTATTTAGGACTTCTCGAATATCGCGATACCGTTGACCAATCTAACGAGGAAGACAATGAACTTTGTTTGGATGGAGAAATGTGATGAAAGTTTTAGGGAATTGAAGAAGAGGTTGAGCGAAGCGCCTGTATTGTCCTTACCAGATAATACAAGAGGTTTTGTGGTGTTCAGTGATGCGTCACACAAGGGTCTTGGCTGTGTGTTAATACAACATGGCAAGGTCATTGCGTATGCATCACGCCAGCTAAAGGATTATGAGAAGAGATACCTTACTCACGATTTGGAGTTAGCGACGATGGTTTTTGCATTAAAAATTTGGAGGCACTATCTCTATGGAGAAAAAATGTGAGATATATACAGACCATAAAAGTCTAAAATATATCTTCACACAAAAAGAACTGAACATGCGGTAAATAAGGTGGTTGGATTTGATTAAGGATTACGATTGCGAGATCCTTTATCATTTAGGAAAAACGAATGTAGTGGAAGATGCGTTAAGTCGTAAAGGAAGGGAGAAATTGTTAATGTTGACAGCTCAAGAGGAGCTTATAAGAGATATGGCAAAGTTGGAAATAGAAGTAAGAGATCCAAAAGATTCGGAAGGAAAGTTATTTGTTATGGAAGCCCATCCAACGTTGTTGGACAGAATAAAGGGAGCTCAAGAGGAAAATGAAGAATGTAAACGAATAAAGAGAAGAATTGCAGAAAATGAGGAAGAGAAATTTCAACTAAATAATGATGGGATTTTAAGGTTGGAAGGAAGAGTGTGGGTGCCAACAGAGCCCGTAGTAAAAGAGGAGATTTTGCAAGAGGCACATAATTCGTCGTATTTAATTCACCCAGGAAGTACAAAAATGTACCGAGATCTTCGCCAACATTTTTGGTGGCCTAATATGAAGCGGGAAGTTGCAGAGTATGTCAGGAGATGTCTAACCTGTCTAAGAATAAAGGCAGAACATCAAAGGTCGAGTGGTCTACTTCAACCGTTGGAGATACTAGAATGGAAATGGGAGCACATTACAATGGACTTCGTAGTGGGACTTCCAGTCACTCAGAAGGGTTATGATGCGATATGGGTCATCGTGAACAGATTGACAAAGTTAACGCACTTTCTGCCAATCAAGATCCGGTTTAATCTAAATCAATTAGCGAAATTATATATAAAAGAGATTGTTTCACGACATGGGGTACTGGTATCGATTGTTTTCGATCGAGATTCGCGCTTCACGTCGAAATTTGAGAGAAGCTTACAAGGGCAAATGGGGACACAGTTGAGGTTGAGTACTGCATACCATCCGCAGACTGATGACAATTCAGACTTTGGAAGACATCCTCAGAGCTTGTGTGATGGATTTCAAAGGAAGCTGGGATGACCACCTACCTCTTGTCGAATTTGCGTATAACAACAGTTACCATGCGAGCATCGGCATGCCACCATATGAAGCTCTCTATGGAAGAAAATGCAGAATGCCCTTATACTGGGATGAGGTAGGAGAACGACGACTTTTGGGGCCAGAATTGGTGCAACAAACAACTGAAGTAGTGAAGACAATAAGAGCTCGACCAGTTGCAGCTCAGGATCGACAAAAGAAATACGCAGACCTACATCGCCAAAGTCGAGATTATGAAGTGGGTAGCTACGTGTTTTTGAAGGTATCTCACTGGAAAGGGAAAATAAGATTTGGAAAGAAAGGGAAGTTTAGCCCAAGGTTTATAGGACCGTTCGAAGTACTAAAGCAAATAGGCGAAGTGGCGTACGAGGTGGCTTCACCTCCTGAATTGCAGCATATTCACAATGTGTTCCATGTTTCAGTGTTACGACCATATAAGCCTGATCATAAGCACGTGATATCTTATGAGCCCATTCAACTAGAAAAAGATCTGACGTGCGAGGAAATCCCTGTACAAATAGTAGATAGAAAGGAACAAATATTAAGGAATAAAGTTATACCTTCTGTAAATGTAATATGGTGTAACCACAATGCCGAGGAGGCTACGTGGGAGTTAGAAGATAAAATGAAAAAGGATTACCCCCACTTGTTTGTGTAACCTTGTATTGATTCCGATGACGGAATCTTTATAAGGGGGGAATAATGTAATATCCAAGAAATTGTAAATGTTTATATTAATGAAATTAATTAATTACTTGGAAAATTACTTGTGTACTCATACATTTATGTAAGCTTTAATGTAAGCTTTAATGATTCAATATGTGTTAAATAATAAAGTAAGTAATGATGGTGGTAAACTTAAATTAAATTAATTTAAGTTTATGTAATATGCCTTGTATGGCATAATTGTTAAGATGGATTAATTTATTTATTTATTAAATTAATTATAAGTTGATTAAATAATTAAATGGACTAATGAGGTCTAATATTTGAGTTCAGTATTAATATTAGAAATGTCATTTGGTATGGTCCAATGTGCTAGAAATTAAAGTCCAAAGTGATTAAGGTTAATTGTTTTATTGACCCCAATAGAATTAAATGTCCATGACCCAAATTAAATTTAATTAGTAGTCTAATAATAATTTGATTTGGGTTAGCCCAAGGTGTTATGTTTAGTGTTGGTAAGGTGTGTGTGTGTGTGTGTGTATACATGCATGTTTTAACCAAAAAAAAAATATAATATTATATATAGGGGTTAACCGACCATAGCCTTGTATAAGCTCTCAAAATGCTGAATTTTGGACTTCCTTGAGCCATGTGAAATCCATCATGAAGGGAAGCATAGATTATTACTTAAAAGATAGAAATCTACTACACCTTTTCACTAAACAAACTTTTACTCTTGGATAATGCCCAATTAGCTTGGATAAATACATGTATTCTATACATGTATATGGAGGGTATGTATACATGGAACTCTCCTATAAATAGGAGTTCTCAATCCATAGATCAAAGTTTACTTGAAATTGGTTAAGTGTTGGCCTAGAGAGAACAAGAGAGAAATTGAGAGAAAAATAGAAAATCTAGAGAACTCTTGCACTTTGGTGGTTCAAGTGGGAGCTCAAAGGAAGGAAAAGGTGAAGAGCTACATAAGGTTCATTTCTAGGAGAAGGAAAGCTACTAGAAGGTATAAATAATTTCTAACCCTAAATATTCTCCTTAGTAGCATGTTGTAGCTAGTTATGTAAAAAAATAAATTATGCTTAGTTGTGTGAGAATGTTGTGTGTGTGAGTCATGGCAAATTCCAAAGACATGAGGAAGGTTTTATGAAGGAGAATATATGATTGATGTGTGTTGGTATGTGTTCTATGTCAAGATAATAAAGGATAATGCATATAAGCATGAAAACTTTAAGCGTCATAATGAACATGTGATTTGGGTAAAAATGGAATAAAATGTGTAACTCATTTGCATGATCTAAAAATTGTATGTTGTAGTTCTATGAAATATGAAGACATTCCAAGTGGAACGAACAAAAATGGAGCTAAAATGAATTTATGGTGAGTTTTCTTGTAAAGGATGTCAAAATGAAACTCTAGCTTGAAAAACCAATAATTGTGGTTAAATAAATATTTTTAAAAATAATGTAAAAATTGGAATGTTGAAGAGTTATGAGTTTATGAAATAAAAAAATTGATTTGAAAATGAGATTTAAAATGAGTAAGATATGAAGGATTGAATCAAAAATGATAGGAAAACAAAAATTGAAAAAAAAATTATTTTGCATTCTGCCAGGGGGCGCTACAGCGCCGCCCCCAGTGTTATTTGGGAGCGCTGCAGTGCCAATCAAAAGTTTCAGTTGACCCGGGCCGGTCAAACCGATCGGGTTGACCGGTCCGACCCGGTCCGACCCGACCGCGGGAAAAAAAAAGGTTTTATTTTTAATAATAATAATTAAAAAAAATTATTAAAAAATAAAATAATTAACAATTATTTTATTTGTAAGTTAATTAAAATAATAAATAAAATAAAATAATATTATTTTATTTTTATTTAATCAACTCACCAATAAAATAATACTTTAAAATTATTTTATTGGTAAGTTGATTAAATAAAAATAAAATAATTTTATTTTATTTTGTTGGTGTGTTAACATTAAACAAATAAAATAATAACTAAAAAATATTTTATTTGTAAGATAATAATGAAGATTATTTACATAATTAAAATAGTGTTAAATGACTATTTTAATTGTAGATTAATAATACATAAGCAATTAAAATAATATTATAGATTATTTTAATTGTGAATTAATTAGAGTCAAACAATTAAAATAATATTAAGAATTATTTTAGTTGTAACTCTATAATGAAGATGTAATTAAATAATGTTAACAATTATTTTGATTGTGTATTATTAAAGGATGAACAATTAAAATAATATTAAGAATTATTTTAATTGTGTACTAATGAGGCATAATTAAATTAAAATAAGAGCAAAGGTTACTCTAATTGAAAATTAAACAAAAAAAATGATAACTTAAATTATTTTATTTGTGGATTAATAAATGATGTTCAAATAATATATTAATAAGTTATAAATAAATAAAGTGAAATCATTTTGTTGTGAATCATTAAAAGATGTTAAGGAATAATGAAACAAATAGAATAATACAAAGTGTTATATTATTTGTAATAGTTAATGAATGAATGAAATAAGGAATATGAAAGACAGTAATGTACAAACAAATAATTTTATTTAGAATTATATGTGTAATGATTTGAGAGTCCGAGTTATATAAAACTTATGAGTCAAATCTATTAAATTATTATGTTAAGGTTAATAGAATTTAACCATCAGACGAATATGTTGAACATAGGTTGTTCAAATGATAAGAAATTATAGTCCGATAGAGTCGACGATCCAGGCAAGTACTTTAACTTGTACTTTTATCAATTCGTACAAGTAGAATTAATTGATGAATCAATTCCTGTTTATTTATATTGTGAAGATTAAATTATTATATCTGAAACTTGACTAAATAACATGATTATATCTTCGGACCCTATTTGCGAACATTGAACCTATCAATTGTTCCTAATTTTGTTGAGAAGTATGTCTATGCCATTTGTATCGGCTAGACCAATGATAAGATCGATTGTTAATTAATCATATTTTCTTGAGAAAGTTATCCAAACCAATTGCCTTGGCGAGGACTCTTATAATATGCTGAGATAAATAATTACTTTACGTCGGGGAACCGACACGTGCGCGAATAGCATGTCTGAGTGTTATGCATAACATAAGGTACTTTAGGCTGATCACCTATTGTACTTGTTTATTATTGTGAATTTTCAGTAAAATAATGTTAATTCAAGCATGTGTTCATGGTCCATGGGGACCACTTAATTTAATTATTTTTTTATCTAAAAATATTAAAATTCTTGATTTCATATATATATATATATATATATATATATATATATATATATATATATATCACGTAGTCCATAGTGACTTTTCAGTAGTAGAAATTATCAAAATTGGAACTTTTGACACTTACCTTGTTCACAATTCATTTATTCAATTCATGAGCTTCTAATTATTGTTACATACCTTGTTATATGAATCCTTACACATGAACACTTACTTTTATATACTTGCTGAGCAAACTCGTTGCTCACCCTTGCTTCCCTTAAATATTACAGTTAAGTCTGAACAAGACACCAGCTCAGGAAAAGATAAAGGCAAAGGCAAGATTGCTAAGTAGCCTTATTGAGATGTTGTTATTAATTTTATTCAGTGTTGTATTAAGACTTACGTAGTACTTGTTATCTTATGTGATATATTAGTAATGGTTACGAGACTTGGGACGCAAATATTTATATTACCTCAATGTAAATATTTCTATTATTCTGCATTTAGTTGTTATTATATGTTGTATGAGTTGGATCGTGAAGCACTAGATTCGAGCTACAGGTATCTAAATTTGGGGGCGTCACAATATGCATATGAACTTAAGTGGCTTAACATCTTATATGAAATGTTTTGATGAGTTTAAAATTCCATGTATGCAGGTTTTGTTTAAAAAGTTAATACGTATGTTGTGTTACTTTGAACCTAAGGTGAAACCTTAGTTTTCAAAAGATAGTTTTCAACCAAAATGGATTAATATGTGTTATATTGTCACATGAAGTTAAGAAATGGATCTTTGGGTGTATTAATTTTTTATTAATTTTGTGAATAAAACTTGTATTGAAAGAATAAACAAAAGTGTTTTCAATGTGGTATTAGTACTATTTTCAAAACGTAAAGTGATTAAGGTATGCTAAGGTATGATTTCATAAGCATAAAAACTGTGGGAATATGAAAAAACCAGAGTTTAAAATTTTGGTATGATGGCACAGGAACGTCATTACTGAGTAAATCTTGGCACGTGTGTGCCAGGCTCAAATGTTGGTTTTTGTTTAACTGGAATAAGCGCGCTAGTTCCTAATGTTATGTGCCACTTGGGCAGTTTTGAAAAAAAAATTTGAAAATGATTTGTGTGGGCCCCAATGTGTGGTATATGATTTGGTTTTAATTTATAAAGATTAAAAGGATATGAAATGCTTATGTATTAACTAAGCAATGTGAAGCCTAAAATGGTATAATTAAACCAAAGTGGGTTAGGTTAAAGAAGAAAATCAAAGATGCAGTAAAAAGAAAATATAATAAACTAATATTGGTAATAGTTACAAAGTGATGGTATGTTAAACCTACATGAAATTGTGTAGAGTCAATTTAAACTAAAAAGTTACTTTACTCAAATTAATTTGAGAAATACATTAATAATCAGTTGTTGTAAGCATAGTTGGTATTATATGGGCATAAAGTGTTGTGATTAACCAAGGTGGTATATGCTTAATGTAATTATATTTACATGTTAAGTTATTAGTGCTAGATTATTATGGGTGATGATTGAATCACATATTGGTAATGTAACCAACGTGTTATGTGTTAATAAATATTACGACTAGTGTAAAGATACACTACAAACTACATAATGAAACGAAGTGGTATGTATCAACATGTGAGTTATCTTAAATGACGATTAGTACCTTAAAACTAGGACGCGATGCGTTTTATAGTGAAGGTGTGACGGATTATAACAATCACTAAATTGTGGGCTAACTTTATTATATATTTAGGCTATTTTCAATTTCGAACTATTTATTGTCATTCTATACATTACAAATGTATACCATATTTGCACTTATGTGTATTTGAAATATCGCTCATTTATTGAACTGCTTGAACTTAATGTTCTATTGTGCATAATTACATCATAAATGTATGTCTATGCCGTATTGTTTGGGCTAGACAACAAATTGAGTTATAATTTTGGAAATCAATCCAAACCAAATTGTTGGTATGGACTTTATAATAAGACTGAGTTAAACAAACCCTCTTTGTAGGGGTAGCTTTTGCCAGGAAACCGACCCTGTGCATTATAACTGAGTGTTATGCATAATATAGGGTACAATAGGCTGATCCCCTAAATATTTATAGATAGTGTAACTTGTCTGTAATGATTAACACACTATTGAGGTAACTCAGTGAATAACTAATAATTCCTCTGGTAGTTCAAGGTCCTTAATGACCGCTCAGCATAAATAAAATCCATAACTTAATTTTTGGTATTGAATCAATTGTATTCTAGTTTCTTCTTATTGTTGAATATTGATTTATTCGAGCTTCTTCACAATTTTGTACAATTGTTGAAGGTTATTCTAAAGTGTTTATTCTATTCCTGAGCTATCTCGCATTGATAAAATATTTTCTTAAAAACTTACTGAGCAATTTAAATTGCTCACCCTTGCTTAAATTAACCACCATTTTTCAGCTAAGCTTGAATCGTCGAAAGGATCGAAGTAGGATAAGAGAAAAGGAAAAGCTATAGAGTAGCTTAACTTGTACTCCAATTAGTTGGCTTTATTTTGTAAATCTTTTTGGGTATTATGTTGTATTTAAGGTTAAAAAACCTGGGAACGACGTAAGACTATTTTGCTATATCATTATTTTATTTTTTGCATCATGAATGGGTAGATAGAGAAGATGTATGTGTAGTATCGTGAGCATCAAACCTAAGGTCAAGGTAACCCAGATTTGGGGGTGTCATAAATTGGTATCAAAGTTGTTAGGTTTTAAACCTTAGGTCAAGAAAAAACCTTAGAAGTATGACCATACGAAATATAGTGACACTCATTCCGAGTACTAAGTAGAGAATTGTGGAAATTCATCAAAGTTATAATCTAGAGAGGAATGGTAGTAAACTAGGAACCGATATAGTCAAAAGTGGAATCCAAGAAGGAATCCAAAAAGAGAAATTTAATCCGAATGTGGGCACGTAAAGATGAATTGGTGATCCAGAATGTTGAAAAATAGAGTAGGATATATGAATTGGAGGCAAAAGTTAGTAACCTCTAGGTCGTAAACCAGCGAGTACATGAGTGTTGGTCTGAGTCAATCAAGAAGAAGTTAAGGGTCGAGGTTTAAGTAGAGGCATTAAAGGGAGAACTAAGGAAGAAGGATGAGCAGTTAAGCCAAAATAGTACTGTGAACGGTGCAGACTTTAAGATATTTATATAGATATCAAGGTCAGGAAGATGGTATAGGATAAGGAAGAAGTTAGGTGATCCCAACTTTTGTATAGTTATGGGACATCTTTGTTAAACCCGTCTTTTGTTTAAACTATAGGGGTATGCTAATTCCAAGTTTTAATGTATCAGTGGGATAGTAGTAGTTATAGCCGTAAGTTGACTTTTGTATAGCGCTAAGGCACTAATTTAATATAATATGTGTTTTGAATGATTAAGTGTTTGAAATTAAATAATGGAATAATAATGATAATAATTATTATATATCTTGATAAATATAAAAATATCACCCCGTGGGAAAAAGTAGGCTCAGCAAATGTCAGATGAGTCAAATCATAATCCCTTACAACTATTGATAAATCTTTTAATAGATGCATTCGAATGAGGAATCAAAGAATTTAGAGAGGGGCAGATGAAAAGCAAGAATGCCAAAAAAGATATCATTCCAAATGAAAGAGGATGGGATAATCATTCACAAAGGAGGAAAGAACTTTGTTTCGAAGAAGACAGTAGTGGAAGCAATAAGAACTTCAAAAGAAAGTAGAAAGAAGACAAATATAAACCAGAAGAAAGTCAGCCAAAGAAGAAAAAGATAAGTACATGTGAAAACTGTGGGAAAAACCACATTGGAATATGCTTGAAAGGAAAGGATGTATGTTACGCTTATGGTCAAGAGGGACATCTTTCTCCCAAATGCCCTAATGTGCTGAAAAAGTACTGCTTCATATGTGTTAGATCACCGAGAAAAGCATTGCAGTAAGAGAGGAGGAGATGCTAGAGAAGGAAACAAAATTCGCCAAAACAATAAGGTGGGAAACAAATCAGGAGAGCTAAAAAAGAAAAAGATAGGTGCGTATACAAATTGTGAAAAGAACCATTCGGGCGTGTGCCTTAAGGGAATGAACGAGTGCTATCGAGCAAGACGAGCACATCTCTACTAGTTGCCCCAATTTGAGGAAAGATCAAAGGTGTTTTGTGTATAGAGCCGTTGACCACCAAATTAAGAGTTGTCCAAAGAAGATTGGAATAGTTGAAGAAAGGTCAAACCCAACACATCATGACTTGACAGCGGAGGAATAAGACGTGCGATGAGGAGTATATCAACGCGAGGAATCGCAGAATGTTCCATTAATATATTTATAATTATCAGCAACCTTATATATATATATATATATACATGTTGTAATCCCTATCCTGTGTGTATAAAATTGGGTTAGATATTTTATGAATCTTTTGAGATATTAGGGGTTATGTTTTGAAGCTTAACTTTTACCGTTAGGGCAAGTTAATGAAAATCCCGACTTTTGTGGTCAGAAAAGGGATAGAGAATATATATAGTAATATGCTACCAAATGTAAAGTGTTGTGCATTAAGACTAGGGGCATATGAATACAAATATCGTTATATTTACATGTTTTGTGATGATTAAATTGTCATTTTAAACCTTATGTGTATAATCTGATTCTATTGTTACCTGCTCCTCTTAAGTGTGAGGAAATCGTGAAAAATTGTTACACTTATCTTGAGAAACATTAGAACCTTCCCTCATACATATAAATTCGTTTGTAGATTTAATCCTTATTTGATTATATGAAGTTTAAGGTCGAAATTGATAGATTATTAAAATTCGAAGATAAAGTGAATATATAAAAGATTTAACGTGCGAATGAACCCTATTCAAATAATTAACAGGAAAAAAAACTGTAAATCGAATATACTTCAAAAAAAAATAGTCGGAGAACCACAGTAATGATATATATGACTGCGTGGAAACTTGAGAAAAAGACGATGCTCATTATCCCCATCTTTGTTGGTAACCTTGTAGTTGTGATTTCGAGGACGGAATCCTTATAATGGGGGAAAATGTAATGACTAAGCATTTTCAAATAATATTTTACTTAATTAAAATAAAATAATGTGAATAATTTATTATTATTGATGAGTTAGATGTATACATAATTATATGTGCATATTAAGTTTAAGAATGAAAAGGAAAACTAACATGGTCTTATATGAAAATATTATGTGATATGTGAGTTATGAAATGTTTGCCTAATTAATCAGTTTAATTGAATTAATTATGGAATAAGAAAGAAAGTTAAGTGATTAACAATTTAATTACTTTGATATGATTTAAAAACTAAGTTATTGATAATTAGCTTGAATACTAGTCTTGATGGACAAAATTAAAGTTATAATTAATTAATTATTATTAATTAACTTAATTAATGGATATTTGATAGGTATTTTGATATGTTACATACTATTAATTTGTAGAGCTGATATAAAGTTTATGGGTAATTTAATTAAAGCCCAACCAAATATTTAAACAAGTTATTTTAATGTATCTTGTAGGGGGGATTATTTTAGCCCAATGTTGAAGATCAAGGCACGCCTAATTAAATTGTGTGGAACCCCAATCCTTGACCCAAGCTCAAATAAAATTGTCAGCCATGTTACTTAACATTTCGGCAGCCCAAAACCTTTACTTTGTGTGATGCATTTTCTTCAATTGTGTCTAACAAATTGGGACAAGAGGGAAGGAGGTAGGGGACTGAAAGGAGTATGCATACAAGTCAATCATATTTGATATGATATTGCATACACTTTGTAGTCTTATTCGTTTATTAATAAAAGGTTAATTTTACAATGACATTTTCTTATCTATATTAATTATGATAAACTCGTAGTTTTGAGAAATACTTTTATACTCATGATGATGATCATGCTGATGAGATCTAAATTCAAGATAGCTCAAAACTAAAATTGTTCATAATCTTGGAATCACTAAAAGGGGATTAGTAAATTCGGATAGATTAGTACATACTATGTTTGCTCTTATGGAGAGGATGATTGATCTCATAATTATTTGTGTAGAGACATTAAAGCAAGTATGTAGGTGCTTATTAGAGAATAAGTTCACTGAATGTGACTCGCTAAAGGAATGCCTAATGGAGTTTTATTCGCCTGTCAATAGAAATTCGTAATGTGATAGTAGTGCAAATGATTCTTGGACTGTAGACCATCATAGTATCCTATGTATGATGAATTATACTTTGACATATTCTTAAGACCTTTAAGTTATATCAAACGGTATGATTGGGTATAATAAATTGAACATGGAGATAGGTGAATAGTCAATAAAGAATCTACCACTTCTTGTAAAAGGAGAGAATGTCCTATGTGATTCGATAAATGACAACTCAGTAATCTTTGGCCAAGGCAGAATGAAATTATAAATGAGTTTCTAATTTATATTATTCAGAGTTGTGCATTTGAGAATCGAAATGCATATGATCAAATAAAATAAGACTTGGTCGTAAATTCATGTCTTATATTTGATTGGGACATTGTATGGTAGAATGATTGAATTGTACGATAACTATACACTAAAAGGATCTTTTCTAATTAAATATTAAAATCTATATTATCTGAAAAGTCGTTGATTGCTAAGGGGGGCTTACCCTTATTGTGGAATAAATATTATTTATTTACATAAATTAAATTTTTTAATTTATTTATTTAAATCAGAGTAGAATAATTATAATAATAGATTAAGTATATTTAATTTATACTATGGTGATAGATTAAATTAAATAGCTTAATATTTATTATTTAGTATTTTAAAAATACTAATTATAAATTAATATGATGAGTCTTATTATTATTATTTAGTTCATAAATGGTTTAGGAATTAATTAATAATAGTACTCTCATATTAGTTCCTAATTAGATTAGGAGTTGAATAAAAAATTATATTCCTAAAGGTGTTAGGAGGTTGTTTAGATCTATAAATAAAAGGAGTCTTATTATGGATTAGGGTTACATACATTTTCATAAGTTTTGGGAAAGTTCTCATAAGGTCTCTAGATCTCATTAATTAGAATAAAGAGAAAATAAGGGTTTGCCACCACCCACTTCTTGAATCCTTATTATTTCTTGGTGGATCACCTCTAGAGGCCAAACACTTGGGTAGCTAACGTTGATCAAAGGAATCTAATCGGTAGAATTCAAAGAGAACCGGGAGGAATTGGAGTTGAACACGTACCTGTGGAAGCTAGTGTCTACAGCAATATAATTCTCTATATCATTCTTGTTAAATAATAATTATGCATAAAGGTCGATCTTGGTTATGGTTTGTAAAATTTTAAATTCTGATTTTATCATGCTTCCGCTGTTATTGTGCAATTTGATTATATGTTCACGGGTATTACAAACCAACACTAGCATCAAGAGCCAAACTTTATGCTAATTATTAATTATTTAGATTCCATATATGTATGGGTATGTGCTTAGAATTATTTTTTGGGCATTATATGTTGTATAAAAACATGAGTTTTGAAAACAATAAGCAAAAATCGAGTTTTGGATAAATAAATAAAAAAGAAATGAAATTCATGAAAAATCGCAATCTAAAAAATCTGTTCTGCGACACTAGTGCTCCCTGTGCCAGAATAGTAAAGGAAACTACGTGCCCCGCGCCAGTAGCACGCCCCGCGCCCGAACTAGTACAAAACCGGCGCGCCCTGAGCCGATACGGCATATTTTTCTGAATTTTTGATTTTTGATTTTTTAGTGTAGTTTTTCAAAATTTAAAATAAAGAGTTATTTTATGTGATTTTATTATTAAAAAAAAGAGTTGTTTTAAACTTGAAATTGGATTTCATGTAACTAAATTGCCCATTAAATGATATTAATGCATATATGGAATGGTTTAATTTCATGAGATGAATATTATTTATTGATATATATGTTTATATATATTATAATAAATGGGATTAATTATGAACTATTGACCAATATGATTGAATTTATTTTTGTGGATGTATGAATGAATGAGTTTTTATAAATGGGGTATACGTACCTTTTCTTTCTAATTTTTCTTTTTTATAATTTTATCTCCCTCCTATGTACTTTCTCTTGACTGTTGATCAATGTTTCTATTTTTGTAAAAATAGTATGTAATATGTTAGTTAAAATTATTTTGAAGAATTAGAGTCAAGGAGCAAGGAGGGCTTGAAGACCTTTTTGTAAAGGAGCCCGTGTTTTGAATGTAATAGTTATATTCATTGTATTTATTCTTGCACCCTAAGTTTGACCTTTTGGTTCACTTGGTGACTCTAATGAACCAAACTAAAATAGAAGTCCATAAGCAATCCAAGTAGAATATAGTATTCAAAATGTGTGTACTAAATATATGTATGTTATATATTGTCAAACATGTTTCGCATGTTAAATTATATGACGTGTATTTTATATATATATTTGTATGTACACTAAACAAAATGAGACAATTAATAACAAATCCCTCAAAGAAATTTATATTAAGTTGTAACGTTCAAAAATATTTGAAATATCGAACGTCGCCTTCTAGCGTGATAAAACGATAGAGTATCAAATAATCAATATACGTTTGTTGTACACAAACAAGACTTATATCGATTATTTGAGATATTATTTTATCACATTGGATGCTTTTAAGGAATTGAACATTACTGTTTTGTTGTGCATACACAAGGACATTATTTTTCTCTTTACTTATATGAAAGTGCTATGTTGGACTTAACTTAGATAATTTTAATTTGGGTGTGTACATACATGATCATAATAGTCTAAGAGACAAAATACAAGAAATTATATGTTGATGTAATTAACAAGAGTTATCTACCTATTGAATAAACTATAGTTTATTGTGCACACGCAAGGCTATACTTATGTCGATAGGATCCTTAGTCTCACTAGTAAATCTTTAATTAGATTTAACGAACTATATATGGAGGATAATATAGTTTGATGAAAATAATGAAAACATACCAATTTAAATAAAGACCTAATTTATTTTTATAATTAATTCAATGAATGTATGCTAAAATGTTGTATATTTTCACATGCAGAATTTTATAAATGTCAAACTCACTATCACTGCGTAACATACTCTAGGCTAACAAACTGACCGGGCCAAATTATACGGACTAGTTAAGGAATCTAAAAATAGTTCTCACTGCTGAAAAGATTTCTTATGTCCTAGATTCACCTGTCCCTGCAAATATTGCAGATACAGCCTCTAAGGAAGAAGTTGTTAGTTTTAAGAAGTGGTAAGACGATACAATCGTGGCTCAATGCATCATGCTCGCATCCATGTGTAATGAGCTTCAGCGTCAGCATGAAAAGATGGATGCTCCTACTATATTGCTACACCTTAAAGACCTTTATGGTAAGCAAAAAAAACTGTTAAATATCATATTCTAAGGAGCTCTTCCGATCTCGAATGATCGAGGGCACTGCTGTCGAGACTCATGTCATAAAGATGATTAATTTGATTACTCAGCTTGGACAATTAGGGTTCATTATGGATGAGGAGTTGACCCAAGATTTAGTCTTCCAGTCACTCCTGGACTTTTTCTCATAATTTATTGTGAATTTTCACATGAATAAGTTGGACATCAGCTTGCCTAAGTTACTTAACATGTTGAAAATAACAGAGAGCCATTTCTCATCCAAGTCTTGTTAGTGGATGATTCTTGCAAGAAGAGGAAAAAGCCCAATAGTTCTTCTGAAAAGAAGAATAAGAAGAAGAAAGCTAAGGGCAAGGCGAAGGCAAAGGACAATAAGAAAGCTGATCTTGATAGCAAAGGAATATGCTTCCATTGCAACAAGTCGAGTCATTAGAAGAGGAACCACAAGGAGTATCTTGCAGATCTAAAGAAAAAAAAGCTTGGAGAAGCTTTAAATTCGGATCACACTTCAAGTCAGATCAAGTTATCCTACCCATGACTTAGAATTGGCAGTAGTAATTTTTGCCTTGAAGATATAGAGACATTATTTATATAAAGAGAAATGTAAGATATACACAGGTCACAAAAATCTAAAGTATATCTTCACTCAGAAAGATTTAAGTATGAGGCAGAGGATGTTGTTAGAATTAATCAAATATTCTGTATCACCTGAAAAAAGCTAATGTGGTGGCCGATGCTTTGAGTAGAATGTTGGTTTGCAAAAATATGGCATACATATAATCAAATTATATAAGCGCAACGGAAGCAATAAAAATCAGATTTTAAAATTTTTTGTACAAACCAATAACCCAGATATTTCTTATGCGACTATTATTAATTGAGGAAGGATAAAAGAATTTATACCTTTGTAGAACCAAGCTTCCACGGGTACAAGTTCATCTCCCTTTAATCCTTCATGTTCTTCTTCAAATTCACCGATTAGATTCCACGGATCAATGTTAGCTCCCCAAGTGTTGACCCTCTAGAGGTGATCCACCAAGAGATCTATGAATTAAAGAAGTGGATCTTGGTTTCTCTAAACCATGGGTGGCTAGCCCTAATTCTCTCTCTCTCTCTCTAACTCTTAGATCTAGAGAATTATGGAGTACTCTCTCTCTCCTAATGAAAGAGTGTGTAACATCGATCTATGATAAGACTCCTCTTATTTATAGATCTAGTCAACCCTCCTAAACTATTTAGAATTAGGGTTTTAATTTAATTAGGAACTAAATTAATTAATTACAATTCCTAAACCATTTAGGAACTTAATTATTTAATAATGAGAGTACTTCTTATTAATTATTTACTAAACCATTTAGTAACTTAATTAATTATTATAATTCCTAAACTATTTAGGAACTTAATTATTTAATAATAATATTACTACTTATTAATTAATTCCTAAACCATTTAGGAACTAAATAATAATATTAGTAATAATAATAATAGTAATAATAATAATAAGACTCCTCTTATTAATTTATAATTAGTATTTCTAAAATACTAAATTATAAATATTAAGCTATTTAATTTATTCTATCATCATAGTATAAATTAAATATACTTAATTTATTATTACAATTATGCCATCCACTTCTAAAATAAATATTACTCTTTTGCGGTGTGACCCTTTAGGTTCTCCATATTAAACCGGTTGTATAATAAATAAATTAGAACAATTCTAATTCATTTATTACGAATTAACTCTTTAATTCAGAATAAATAATTATTCCACAATAAGGATAAGCCCCCTTAGCGATTAGTCGACTTTCCAGATAATATAGATTTCAACATTTAATCGTAAAAGAACCTTTCAGTAAATAGTTACCGTACAATTCAATCCTTCTACCACACAATGTCTCAATCAAATATAAGACACAGAATTTCTGTCAAGTCTTATTTATTTGATTATATACATTTCAATTCACAAATACACAACTCTAGTTAATGTAAATTAGAAACTCCTTTCTAATTCCATTCAACCCTGGCCAGGAATTTCTGAGTTGTCACTTATTGAATCGCATAGGACATTCTCTCCCTTTACTGGAAGTGGTACATCCTTTGTTGACGATTCATCTATCTCCATGTGTACCTTATTATACCCAAGCACATCCTTTGATATACCAATAGGTCTTAAGTAATATGTCAAAGTATAACTTAGTACACACAAGATACTAAGATGATCTCAAGTCTAAGGATCACTTGTACGACTATCACATAAGGAACTCCTATTGACAGACGAGTAAAACTCCATTAGGTGTTCCTTGAGGGAGTCACGTTCAGTGAACTCATTCTCTAATAAGCACCTACATACTTGCTTTAGTGTCTCTACACAAATGATTATGAGATCAATCATCCTCTTCATAAGAGCAAGCATAGTATGTACCAATCTATCCAGATCTACTAATCCCATTTTTAGTGATCCAACGATTAGGAACAATTTTAGTTTTGAGCTATCTTGAATTTAGATCTCATTAGCATGATCCTCATCATGGTTCTAAAAGCATTGCTCGAAAACTATGGGTTTATCCATTTGATTAATTCAAGTAATTAATCATGAATAAAGAAATGTCTTGATACTTTTATTAATAAATAAACAAGATTACAAAGTATATGCTTATCACATCAAATGTGATTGGCTTGGGGGCATACTACTTTCAATCTCCCACTTGCACTAAAGTCAATCGCCCTTTGGTATGTCCATACCATTCTTCTCTAAGTGGCGTACAAATTGCTTAGTAAATGCTTTAGTTAATGGATCTGTAATGCTATTCTAAGAGTCTACCATCTTTATGGTGTCGTCTCCTTTTCAATGATTCATCTAATCATATAAAAGTGCCGCAACACATGTTTGGATTTCAGATGAGACCTAGGTTCCTTGGCGAATTAAACTCTTTTAATGTTAGGAACCATTATAAGTTCTGTAATGAACTTGTTTAACCAAACAATCACCTTTGCAGCTTCACTTATAGTTATTTACTATGTCTTTGTCACTAAATTAACAACTCTTTGTTGTTTGGAACTTTTCCAACTCACTGCAGCACCGTTCATGGTAATCATATTACCTGAAACGGATATGTTGTTATCTTGGTTAGTCTGAACAAACTTAAGTTTGTTAAACCCTCTAGTTTTATATCAGACCCATCATTAGAAACTCTTTTCTAATATTCTTCTCCAAAATTGAACTGATATCTGCTTATTATACATAAGCAATATCAAGTCTAGTACGTTTCAACGAATCAATGTACGTCCCTTGGGTTAAGCCGAGCATCCTTTATGATCTATCTCTATAGACCTTTATCCTAAATAGAATGTTAGGACGCTTCTCCCTAGTCCTTAATGGAGAAGTTTTTAGACAACCACATCTTTATTGATTGTAGCATCGGTATGTCATTCCTTACTGAAATTATATCAACATATAATACTAGGAATGCCACAGTGCTCCCACTAACCTTTGTACATACTTGGTTCATCCTTGTCTTTGATAAAATCAAACTCTTTTGATTGTCTCATCAAAACGGATGTTCCATCTTCGAGAAACTTGCTCCAATCCATAATTGGATCGTTGTAACTTACATACTTGATTCGCTCCATCTATATGGAGACAAATCCTCTTGGTTGTATCATATATACATCCTTTTGTATAATAAGTTGTAACTGCAAGTAAAATCCGAATGGATATATGCATTTTCACTAGTGAAAAATTTCATCTTAGTCAACTCATTGACCTTGTTTGAAATCTTTTTACCACTAGTTAGGTCTTATAGGTCTCCACCTAGCCATCTGCTTTAGTCTTTCTCCAAAGACCCATTTCGGATTTTATGGTCATCAGCCATTTCTCTTGAGTATCTAACACTCATACCTCATCGTATATATTTGGATCATCATCCACTATGATGCGTACCTTATCATCATCATCTATGATGAATTCATACCATTCAGGTATCTTTGGTACTAAACTAGATTTACGACTTGGTTGTGGTACAATAGGTTTATCTACTTGTACAGATTCCTTCATTTTATCTGTAGTGTTTTGTGGTTCTTGAATTTCTTCAAGGTCTATTTTACTCCCACTAACCCTTTAAGGAAAAACTCATTTTCTTATAAGGCAGCGTGTTTCAAACAAACACCTTTTAGTTAGTCGGATTATAGAAGTGATACCCTAAACTTTCTTTAGGATATCCCACAAGTTTACACTTATCAGATCATGTCCCTAGCTTATCTTTGTCAAACCTTTTGACATAAGCTGAACAATTCAAATCTTAACATGCTTAAGACTTGGTTTCCTCCCTATCCATAACTCATATGAAGTCTTGGGGACGAAATTTGAAGGTATCTTATTTAGTAGATATGCAATCGTTTCTAGAGCATAACCCTAGAAGGATACTAGAAGATCAGTAATACTCATTATGGATCATCACTATGTCCATTCTGTGAGAATACCATTTCGCTTGAGATGATCTAGAAACTTACTGCTTAAGTATTCCCTTCTCGATCTAATCGAAGAACTTTAATACTTTTGGCCTTTAGTTTCTATACTTCACTTTTGAATTCTTTGAACATTTCAAACGATTTGGATTTATATTTCATCAAATACATATATCAAAATCTAGAATCATCAGTGAAAGTAATAAATGAATACCCTCCTCTTGTATTTGTTGTCATAGGTCCCACATACGACTGTGTGTACCATCTCTAACAACTCCGTAACTCGCTCTCCATGTCCACTAAATAGAGATTTAGTCATAGTGTCCATGATACAAGATTCACAAGTTGTATTTGATTCATAATCAAAAGCTCTAAAAGCCTATCTTTATACAACTTGTTTAGTCTTGTTTCATTGGCATGACTGAGTTAACAGTATTGCATGAAGGTATGATTCATAACATCTCTTTGCCTTTAGTTTGTTCAAATTGAAATATTTTTCATGTAAGTCAAGTATACAAAATCTATTAAGTAATCAACCAGTTCTAAATAAAACATTATCATTATAAACAGAACAACGATTGTTCATTATTATAATGTCAAAAAAACATTCATTGTCATCACATGGAACTGAAATAATGTTTCTAAGAACTTGAACATAGTAACAACTTACTAACTTAATAGGCTTGCCCGTAGGCAGTGCTAAATTATAAGTTCACATGGCTAATGCAGTAACCTTTACTTCATTCCCCAGCACATGATTACTTATCATTTATTTAGCTTTCTACTTCTGCTTAGTCTCTGCAACGACTTGCATATGTGAGACCACCATTCGGTATCTAATACCTAAGTAGAACTTGACTTGTAGAAATTTCATTTTCATTATGAACAAATCTATATCTGTAGCTGAAGTTTCACTAAACTTCTTCTACTTAACTACTACAACTCTCTTGCAGTTGTTCTTCCAGTGTCCCAGCATATCGCAATGAAAGCAAACTCCTTTGCCCTCGGGATCACTTTTATTTATGTCATTTGTTTAGCCTTTCTTTTGCCTTCTACTCTTTCTGACTCTTCAGAAATACCTTTGGCCATCTTCCTCCGCTTAGAAGATTCATCTACAAGTAAGACTTGGTTTTTCTAGGAAGGAAAGTGACTCTCAACAGTCTTCAACATATTTAAGCAAATCAGTAAACTGACATCTATTCACAATAAATTGTGAATTAGAGTCAGTGAGTGACTGCAAGATCGAATCTTGACTCAACTCTCCATCCTTGACAAAACATGTTTGTCCTAATTGATCAATCCAATTGATCATCTTTAGGACATGCGTCTTTTACTGTAGTGCCATTGATTATTATAGATCGGAAGATCTCCTTAGATATCTTATATCTAGTTGACCTATTTTGCTCACCATACAACTATTGAATGTGCAGCAATATAGTAGGTGCATCTATTTTCTCGTGTTGACGCTGTAACTCGATACTTATGGATGCGAGCATGATGCATTGAGCCACATTTGCATCATCTTGCCATTTCATAAAATAGCAATCTCTTCCTCAGAGGCTTAGTCTACAACGTTTGTAGGAATAGACAAATTAAGGACATTTGCTAGCTTTCCAGCATTGAGAACTATTCTCAAATTTGTTTAATCAATCCGAACAATTCGGTTCGATTAATTGTTAGCATCCAATATGCTATGCAGTGTTAGTGAATTAAACATAACAATATTCTTTAAGTGAATTAATAACAACATTAACATGCATTCATTTTATTAATTACCAAAATAAATTATGTCTTTATTTAAAATGGTGTCTCCCACTATTTTCATCAAATTATATTACCCTCTTTATATAGTTCGACAAATTTAGTTAAAAATTTGCTAGTGAGAAAAGGATCCTATCGACATAAGTACAGCCTTGTGTGTGCACAACAAACTATAGTTTATTCAATAGGTAGACAACTCATTGTCAATTACATCAACATGTAACTCCTTTGTATTTTGCCTCTTAGATTATTATGATCATGTGTGTGCACATCCAAATCAAAATTATCTAAGTTAAGTCAAACCTAGCACTTCCATATAAGTGAAGAGAAAAATACCGCCCTTGTGTGTGCACAACAAAACAGTAGTGTTCAATTCCTTTATAAGCATCAAATGTGATAAAACAACATCTCAAATAATCGATATGAGTCTTGTGTGTGCACAACAAACTATATCGTGTATTTGATACTCTATCGTTTTATCATGCTAGAAGGCGACGTTCGATATTTTTAATAAATATCTTTAAACGTTACAACTTAATATTATGAGTAGTAGAATAAACAAATTAGAACAATTCTAATTTTATTTAATTAAATTAAACTCCTTTAATTCATGAATTAAACATTTTAATTCATTTTATAAATAATATTTATTCTACATCATGAGGGGTTTATTAATATTAATTGTTTCATCTTGTTTAGCGCACATGCACATATATATATAAAATACGCGTCATATTAATTAACATGCGAAGCATGTTTGATAATATATAATATATATAAATAAGCATGCACATATAGAATACTATATTCTACTTGGATTGATTATGGACTTTTATTCTAGTTTGGTTTATTCGAGCCACCAAATAAACCAATTGGTCAAACCTAGGGTTGCAAGAATAAATTAAATTAAATGTAACTATTACATTTAAATTCGGGCTCCATTACAAACGGGTCTTCATGCGCTCCTTGCTTCTTTGCTCCAATTCTTCAAAATAATTCTAACTAATCCTATTATAAATTATTTACAATAAATAGAAACCTTGATCAACAGTCAAGGGGAAGTACATAGGAGGGAGATAGAATTATACATAAGAAAAATTAGAAAGACGAGGTACGCAGACCCCATTTATTAAAACTCATTCATTCATGCGTTTAATTTAAAATTAAATCCAATCACATTGGCCAATAGTCCATAATCAATCTCATTTATTATCATATATATCAACATATATATTAATAAATAATATTCATCTCATGAATTAAATAAAACATTCCATATATGTATTGGTATCATTTAATGGGCAATTAAAGTTGCATGAAATCTAATTTCATATTTAAAATAAACCTTTTATTTTAATTATAAAATCATGTAAAAATAAACTATTTATTTTTATTATATTTTTGTAATTTTTGAATTTTTAAAATTACCCAAAATAAACCTTTTATTTTTTAATTTCAAAAATCTGCTCAAAATATACAAAAAACAATTAAAAATTTGAAAGTTGGGTTATTTACGAAACTGCCACCGCGTACAACCCGCGCAATGCGCGCTGAGTGTGATTTCGCGCAATGCGCGCACGGTTCTTCTCCGCGCAATGCGCGCGTAGGCCAGCACTATAGCAACCGCGGAAGTTACTGTAGCAGTTCGTGAAATAAAAAAAAAAAAAAAAAAAATTCTTTTCAAAACACGATTTTTGCAATTGATTTTCAATACCCAAGATTCTATACAACAAATTATGCCCAATAAATTGTTCTAAACACATACCCATACATATATGAAATTAAAACAATTAATAATTCGCATAAGTTTGGCTCTTGAAGCCACTGTTGGTTTGCAAAAATATGGCATACATATAATCAAATTATATAAGCGCAACGGAAGCAATAAAAATCAGATTTTAAAATTTTTTGTACAAACCAATAACCCAGATCTTTCTTATGCGACTATTATTAATTGAGGAAGGATAAAAGAATTTATACCTTTGTAGAACCAAGCTTCCACGGGTACAAGTTCATCTCCCTTTAATCCTTCATGTTCTTCTTCAAATTCACCGATTAGATTCCACGGATCAATGTTAGCTACCCAAGTGTTGAGCCTCTAGAAGTGATCCACCAAGAGATCTATGAATTAAAGAAGTGGATCTTGGTTTCTCTAAACCATGGGTGGCTAGCCCTAATTCTCTCTCTCTCTAACTCTTAGATCTAGAGAATTATGGAGTACTCTCTCTCTCCTAATGAAACAGTGTGTAACATTGATCTATGATAAGACTCCTCTTATTTATAGATCTAGTCAACCCTCATAAACTATTTAGGATTAGGGTTTTAATTTAATTAGGAACTAAATTAATTAATTACAATTCCTAAACCATTTAGGAACTTAATTATTTAATAATGAGAGTACTTCTTATTAATTATTTACTAAACCATTTAATAACTTAATTAATTATTATAATTCCTAAACTATTTAGGAACTTAATTATTTAATAATAATATTACTACTTATTAATTAATTCCTAAACCATTTAGGAACTAAATAATAATACTAGTAATAATAATAATAGTAATAATAATAATAAGACTCCTCTTATTAATTTATAATTAGTATTTCTAAAATACTAAATTATAAATATTAAGCTATTTAATTTATTCTATCATCATAGTATAAATTAAATATACTTAATTTATTATTACAATTATGCCATCCACTTCTAAAATAAATATTACTCTTTTGCGGTGTGACCCTTTAGGTTCTCCATATTAAACCAGTTGTATAATAAATAAATTAAAACAATTCTAATTCATTTATTACGAATTAACTCTTTAATTCAGAATAAATAATTATTCCACAATAAGGATAAGCCCCCTTAGCGATTAGTCGACTTTCCATATAATATAGATTTCAACATTTAATCGTAAAAGAACCTTTCAGTAAATACTTACCGTACAATTCAATCCTTCTACCACACAATGTCCCAATCAAATATAAGACACGGAATTTCTGTCAAGTCTTATTTATTTGATTATATGCATTTCAATTCACAAATACACAACTCTAGTTAATGTAAATTAGAAACTCCTTTCTAATTCCATTCAACCCTTGCCAGGAATTTCTGAGTTGTCACTTATTGAATCGCATAGGACATTCTCTCCCTTTACTGGAAGTGGTAGATCCTTTGTTGACCATTCATCTATCTCCATGTGTACCTTATTATACCCAAGCACATCCTTTGATATACCAATAGGTCTTAAGGAATATGTCAAAGTATAACTTAGTACACACAAGATACTAAGATGATCTCAAGTCTAAGGACCACTTGTACGACTATCACATAAGGAACTCATATTGACAGACGAGTAAAACTCCATTAGGTGTTCCTTGTGCGAGTCACGTTCAGTGAACTTATTCTCTAATAAGCACCTACATACTTGCTTTAGTGTCTCTACATAAATGATTATGAGATCAATCATCCTCTTCATAAGAGCAAGCATAGTATGTACCAATCTATTCGGATCTACTAATCCCCTTTTTAGTGATCCAACGATTAGGAACAATTTTAGTTTTGAGCTATCTTGAATTTAGATCTCATTAGCATGATCCTCATCATGGTTCTAAAAGTATTGCTCGAAAACTATGGGTTTATCCATTTGATTAATTCAAGTAATTAATCATGAATAAAGAAATGTCTTGATACTTTTATTAATAAATGAACAAGATTACAAAGTATATGCTTATCACATCAAATGTGATTGGCTTGAGGGCATACTGCTTTCATAGAATAGGTCAGAAAAGATTAAAAATATTGACTGCTCAAGAAGATCTAATCAGAGAAATAGAATAAATGGAAATAGAGGTAACGTATCTGATGGAATCGAAATAAAAGTTGTACATGGTGGACGATTATCCAACATTATTAGATAGAGTAAAAGAAGCTTAAGTACAAGATGAGGAATATGGCATAATAAAAGAATGTATGTCCGATGGACAATAGACTAAGTTTAAACTAGATGATAGCGGATTATTAAGGTTTGAAGGGAGAGTGTGGGTGACGTTGGTATCTGAATTGAAAGATAAAATTTTGCAAGAGGCACACAGTTTGAGATATTCAATTCATCTGGGTAGTACGAAGATATTTCAAGATCTTCGTCAACACTTTTGGTAGCCTAATATGAAGAAGGACGTTGAAAAGTGTGTCAGTAGATGTCTAACTTGTTAAAGGGTTAAGGCGGAGCATCAGAGACCAATTGGTTTACTACAACCATTAGAAATTCCAGAACAAAAATGAGAGCATATTATAATGAATTTTGCAGTGAGACTTTCAACTACTCAAAAAGGATATGACTCGATATAGGTGATAGTGGATCAACTAACGAGGTTAGAAAACTTCTTGCCGATCAAGATCAGATTTAACTTGGATCAGTTAGCAAATCGGTATGTGAAAGATTGTATCTAGACATGGAGTCCCGGTATCGATTGTTTCAGATCGAGATTCGTGGTTCACATCAAAGCTTTGAAAGAGTTTTCAAGAGCATATGAGAACGTAGTTGAGGTTGAGTGCAATGTATCATCCTCAAACAGATGGACAAACTGAGAGAATAATTCAAACATTAGAAGATATGCTGAGAGCATGCGTTATGGATTTCAAGGGTAATTGGGATGACTATTTACCATTAGTTGAATTTGTATATAACAACAGTTATCATATAAGTAATGGTATGTCACCTTATGAGGCATTGTATGAGAGAAAGTGCAAAACACCTCTGTGATGGGACGAGATGGGAGAACGTAAGTTATTAAGACAAAAAATGATTCAACAGATGATTGAAATTGTCAGTGTGATAACATCAAGGCTAGTAGCAGCACAAGACAAACAGAAGAAGTATGGAGATGTGCATCATCATAAGAGAAATTTTGATGTAGGGTCATATGTGTTTTTAAATGTATCTCCCTGGAAAGGGAAGATAAGATTTGAAAAGAAAGAAAAGTTGAGACTGAGATTTATTGGACCGTTTGAAGTGATAAAGAGGATATGAGAGGTAGCTTACGCGGTAACTTTACCTCCAGAGTTGGAACATATTCACAATGTATTTCATGTATCAGTATTGAGGCCTTATAAGCCAAATTATAACCATGTGATAGAATATGAACCTATTTAGGTTGAGAAGGATTTAACATATAAAGAAACTCCTATTCAAATTATTGACAGGAATGAGCAAGTTTTAAAAAACAAGATAATACCTTCTGTTAAGGTAATATGGAGAAACCATAATGTTGAGGAAGCAACGTGTGAACTAAAAGAAAAAATGAAAGAGAATTATCCAAATCTATTTGTGTAACTTTGTATTAGTGATTCCGGAGAAGGAATTCTTATAAGAATGGAATAATGTAATGATCCGTAGTTTTGGTAAATCTTGTAAAAATTATAAATAAATAATGAAGTTAGATTTTTAAAATGTGATAGATGTTTTGGGACAAGCAAATTATGTATTATTTGATTTTAGAATAAATTTATTTTTGTGAAAAAATGGACGTTGACTCAACATCTATGATTTGAGCATTTTTATTTTTTCGAAGGTTTGCTTTTTGAGGAAGCGTTTTTATAGAAAATTTAAGAGTTTCTATTATTTGAAATGATGGGAATTGAAATTGGTTAATTATGTAATTGGTTTGATTTGCATGTAATTAGGATTGTATTTCTAGTTAAGGATAATGAGTTAGTAAGATTATAACTAATTAACTAATTAAGCAATTTAATTGTAATTAAGTGAAAATAGCACAATTGTTGAAAAACCAAGCTAGTTGGATTAATTAGTAAAGATGAATCCATGTGCACTTTAAATGAGCCAATGAGAAGCAAGAATGATTTATTTAAAAAGTAAAAATATCTAGAGAAATAGAAAAATGTCCATGTTATTCTTGACAAGTTAAAGTATGACCTTGGTGTCCTAATTGTGAGTAATGTCCATTATAACCTTAAATTGTTATGGGAATTGTCTTGCATGCCCTTAACCTTGTATGATTAGTTAACTTGATGCTAGTTAGTTGTAGGAAAAAGAGATATAGACTATGTATGTATAGATTTGCTAGGATATTAACTATGTTATTCTCTTCTTTATTCATTTCATTATTCTAGCTAAGTGTTGAGAGCTTGAAGAGAAAAACCTAGAGAACAGCTAAGGTTTTGCTTAGAGAAAGTGATAGAGAAGTGTCCTAGAGATTGAAAGTATTAACAAAAGTGGATCATCCGACCTTGAGAAGTTTTTAGCAAAGAGGAGAAGAGCTCAAAGAAAGTTTAAAAGTTTATTTAGCTTAAACTTTTCAGTTATGTGTGTATATACATGTGTATAAGTGTTTTAATGGTGAAAAGTGATAGTTATGTGAGTCTATGTGTGAAATGATTGGTTCATGATAAAACCCTAAGTGATAAGGTAGTATTATGAATGTGGTATGTGTATTTGCATGCTATATTGGATGCAAGATACATATATTTATGAAAAATATGATTTTGTATAGTTAAAAACCTTATGAGGTGTGTCATGCGCATGAAAACCAAATATAAATAGTACTATGTAGTATTAGAGTCTTATATGTGTAATATGAGGCTATAATGTTAATAAATGGACTTTTTATAGAGTATATAGAAGGTGAAGTTATGAACTCAAAGTATGATTTTTATGAAAAAATTAGGTTAAGTTTGTAAATCCTATCAATGGGTAATTTTTGGCCATTTTAAGTATTTAATGGTGAAATTACATTATATGACTAAGTTTTATGTAAATACATGTATCCGCATTGATTTAGTGGTCATTTGGTGTATATGGTGATAAAAGTGTATTTTAGGCGAGATTGAAAACGTTCTTTGGAACCTAAAAAGTGAATTTCGGAAAAATAAGGTTATTTGAAAACTAATAATGTTTTTGGATGCCTAGACAAGTCATATATATGTTGTGCATGCTAAATAAAGTCTTGTAATATATGGATAAAAATAGCATAAGAATTGTTCAAAATTTTTTTATGAAAAACTGGTTTCTAAATACTGAGTCGGGGCAGAGGTTTTTGTACTAAACATTGCGCTAAGGAGCAGTATGGCTGAGACAATCTTGTTGGGGGCGAGATGTTTTTTACTAAACATGGTGCCGGAGCGTAATGGACTGAGAGCTTCTCGCTAGCGGCGAGATGTTCTGCGCCGGGGCACAGTGTCCATGTTTTTGAAAAAAAATCATTTTTATCCGAAATGAAGTGTTTTTGATCTTATATGATAGAGTCATATATGGTAAACCTTAAATTGATAAAAATAATCAATGTGGTAGGTATTAAAGTTTAAATGAGCAACGTGTTATGTGTTAAGTTAAATGTAAAGTTAAATGGTGACGTGTATCTCAAGGTAAAGCAATTAATGTGTATGAAACTAATGTGTTGACCAACATCGTGGTTATGTAGGTTATAAACGTGATAAGATAGTAAAACAGTAAATGTAATATTCTAAATATTTATAGAACTTATAAATATGATATTAAATGACAAAAGATTATTGTAAAATAATTTTGAGGACGAAATTCTTGAAAGTTAAGTTGAATGTAATATACCAAAAAATTCAAATATGATTTGACAAGATCTAATAAAGGTTGTTAATTTAAAATCAAAGAACGATTGCTCGAGTATACATTGAGTTATCTTAAAGACCTATTACGAATCAAATCCCAGATCATATACGATTAGAGGTTAGAATTATAACCTAAGCTACGTGTTATATGAATAAATAAATATTGAAAGATGTTCATAATGTGTTATATGATATTTCTATATAGGATTTGGTGTGTTGGTTCTAGTAGTTAACTTTAACACTTATTAAAATCAAGAAGTCAATTTAAAGCTAAAAACAAAATTAGAAAAAGAGTTATAACATAAATCCTAAATTAGGTTTAAAATGTAATCTAGGGTTTTATCCTAAGGATATAACCTAGGCTCCTTAGAGAAATGTCTACGTCTTTTTGACATTCTGTTTCAAGATATGGCGTCCCTACGAAGTAAAAACATGTAATAATGAATTAAAAAAATTCCAAAAAATGAGCGGTAATCATTATTCACGGGAAAAAATATTCTTTGTGTCTTTTTGACATTTTGTTTCACAAAATATCGTTAATATGAGATATAGATGTCAGGGAACTAATAAAAATTCTCCCAAAAAAAAAGGCCAAAAAATACTATTCAAGCAAAAATCATTTTTTATTTTTTAGAAATTTCACATTCCTAAATAGCTTTTTTACGGACAATAACTAAATTTTGACCAATAAAATTTTTACCGAAAATAATTTATGGAGATTACTATTCGCGAATATGGAAAGAATATGAAGAATAATATAGGTATATTGTAATGTATAATACGAGAATTATATGAAAGTTATACGAGATTAATACGAAGTATAATACCAGTAGAATATGAATATTATACGATGTATTTGTTAGGGTTTTGACACAGTGAAAGCAGCGGAATTTAAAAAAAAAAATTGAAACCCTAAGACAGGATCCAAGCGAAAACAGATCAATCAGAGGTTTAGATTATTTTACCGATTATCTGAGATGGACAGGAGACGATTGAATTCTGGAACAGCTTCGAATCTTCAATGCAATCCAGCGACTGCGTCTCTACGGTATCCACACGAACGCTCCGCGAATCGTCCCACGATCTGCAGCAAAAGGAACCGCGGTACTAGCCACCAAGATCAGGATTTCCCAATTATTTTTCTCTCTAGCCTCTTTCTGAAAGCGGCTAGGGTTTTAGTTTTTCCTTACGTAACTTTTAGACTACTGATATATCATATATATAGTAGTTAATAGGAATTAACTAAAACCTAAAATAAATAGAAAAATAAAATCCGAATTTATATATATTATATTTTAATTAAGTCTTACTTAATTAATATACATATATACAAATTATCCTATTAATTTAAATTCGTAATTTTTAAATACTATCAATCATATTGACATATTTAAAATACTTATAATTTAAATTAATTCCTTTTTAATTACGTTCTAAGTGTGTGACCCTATAGGTTATTATTATGTTGGCAATAATTTTAAAATCATATTATAAAATTATAAACGGTGAGCGGCATCTAGTAATGCATCACTGCTACCCAAATAATAATAAGATCGGTGATTCGATACAACCTTTTCGTGACCAATGTTTCAATGTAATTTAATCCTTTTAACCTTATATCCTAAATTAAACTCGAGGCATGGAATGTGTCATACTCTTCATAATTTAATCTGAGTTTTCTTGATCAATGAGTAGACTATATGAAACAAATCAATATTTGAGCATGGTCATGCATTTCATAGTCCTACTCAATCAAGAGGCCTATGGATATCACCCCTAATATATAGGAGGGTTAAATTCCATCTAGATCACTCATATTCCTCACACGATTCATGATGTACCCAATAATCACCTTTATTGTCCACCCTATTAAAGGTGACATTTGATGATATCAAAGTACACAAATTCTCGTGTAATAATATAATGACTTCAGGTCGGAGGATCATTACATCATTGTCACTATAAGAATTTCTTATGACACTTTGCATAATGCTCCATGTAGAATTCTCATGGTGGGTCTGTCCAGTACATTGTTCTCTAACATGTACCTATGCATTGACTCAAATATCTCGTATATTTATGACCAATGAGATTTGGCCATCAGTCAATCCACATACTAGTCTCAATGCATCATTGTTGTCCCATTAACAATGATACTCGACTAGGGACATTTAAGAGCAATGATACTAATTATAATTATATAATCTCATGTTCAAGTCACATACTTAAAACTATATACTTCGTATCATTATTCTAAGGGCTTTTATTATGTTAACATTTATATAACGCAGTAAATGAAATCATAATAAAATAATCCATTTATTCAATCAAATATAATATCAAAAAATGTTAAGCAATTACATCAAATAATTAGCCTCTAGAGCATAAACTCTAACAGTATTATATAAAAGAAATATGTATAAATACTTATGTATTATACTATTTAACTAACTAAGTGAAATCAAACTAGATTGTAACTGGGAATCCAAGTGAAAAGTTTTCGACCAATCACATTCAAGTATGATTAATTATTGACCGATCAGAGTTAAGCTAAAGAAAAATAAGTTAGGGTAACTAAACTAGAGAATGAAAACCTAGTTACACTAAGTAAATAAAAACTAATCCATGTGAACTTAAATTGACCAATCTGAGAAGAGATGATGCAAGCATGATGTAAGCATGACTTCATCCTCAAATAAACACAAAGATGATATCATCATGCTGATGTCATGATGATGTCGCCTAGTGGAAGCCAAACTTGGAGTCAAGCCAAAGTTGGAGCCAAGGTTTGAGCCAAAGTTTAAACCATACTTAGGGCCAAAGACAAAACCAAACCAAACTTGGAGCCAAAGTTTGGTCGTTATTATTACCATTATACCCTAACTTTACTAGCCTATAAATAGAGACACTTGATCTTCATATTTTCTTGCTAATTCACAAGAAATTTGAGAGTACCAAAGATTAGAAAGAGAGAGTTCTTGTGAGTTAAACTGATCTCAAATTGTAAAAAAATAGTTAAAGCTTGCAATTACAAAAGGTAAAATCCCTAGTCGTTGTTATGTTCAATTTTCTTTCATTTTTAGTTTTCATAAAGCTCAAGAACGCGAGTCGTAGCCATTACGATTGTCGTTCTCCGTGTTTTTCATGTGTTCTTGAGCATTTCTTTATTTTATAGTAGTTATAATGTCAAATTTTATTTTATAGTTTATAACTAAAGCTCAATGAACACAAGTAGTAGCCATATACGATTACAGTTCTCCATGTTCTTCATGTATTCTTGAGCAATAGTTATAAAATGTTATAATCCAATTTATAAGCCGTTATAATGACCAAATTATTTTAAATATAAATGTTATAATCACTTATGTCAGCAGTTATAATGCTCAAATTATTTCAAGTATAAAATTCAAAAGTTCAAGAACATAAATCATAGTCATATACGATTTTTCGTTCTCCGCATTCTTTATGTGTTCTTGACCAAAAATCATAAATCTCTATATGATAAGGTGTATGATGTTATTTTATAAATTGTTATTGAGTCCTATAACATAATATCTTGACAAATTAAAGCTAGTGGTGCCATGTTTCACATGGTTAACCCAAAAGATTTTGATCAAAGTAAACATACTTACTTTTTAAGCAAATTTCCAAAAACCTAAAGTCATAATCTGCCTTAGCAGCCTAAAACAAAGTTGTAGATCATGAAATTCGAAGGAATTTAGACTCAAGAATCACCTCAAAATATTTTTCGTATGAAAAAGATATGGCAGTTACCGTAAAAAAGGTCGAAACTAAAAATCTTTAAGGGGCATTCAGGTATTGGGGCTTTAAAATATGATTTTGAGTTCACTACCTAACCAAATAATTCCACTAATGAAAATAGTCTAGTGAAGTTATAAAAAACACTTATTAAGAAGTAAAATTTGATAAACTAACATTTGGATACGCTTAACTCGTTATATAGGTGTTTAACGTTTACCGAGAAACCCTAGTTTACAAATCAGGCAAGTTTTCTTTTCTCTTGCACTCTGTGCAACAACGTGATTTCAAACTATGGAATTTCATTTGACTTATGAAATTTATTATAATATGAAATGCTTATTAATGTGCAAGTCTTCTAACCATTGTACTATAATTAATTACAAGTTTTCTGACCTTGGACAAATCTTTGCTTAGGAATTCTTGTTCGATATTTGTACAAACAATACATTTACCCCATAATATGTAGTTATTGCTTTTTATTCAGCATAACATTAGACATGAACTATGTTTTTCACTACAATACAGTTATTGCTTTTATTCAGCATAATATAAGACATGATCTATTTATCGTGTGAATTTGAATTGATAATATATCAAGACTTGAACTGTTGTTGTCAAAACCAATTATTTGGTACGACATCTATATTGAATCAATATAATCTCTGTATGGGATTTTGTAAGGCAGTAATACACTGGCCTTTGTGCGTACGGGTACCAGTAGGATGATATGCATACTTCTAGGATATTTAATAGACTGATCACCTACGATATATCCGAACCTATAATTTTCTAAGTCATATTACTTACAGAATTTACCATGTTTGGTTTGACAGACAAACCTATAGTTTTTAAGTCATCTATGACTGACATAAACTATAATAAATGTGTGGTTTAATAGACAAACCTCAGTATAAATTAAAAATTATTGAATCTAATTGTTCTTTCAACTCAAACGTTGTGTACGTATGCTTTATGCATTAAATTGACTTGTTGAGCTTCTAGTAGCTCATTTTTGCAAATATAATTTCAATTGTAGCGTAGAGAGATAATCCAGATTATTCAATTATGAAGCCTAAAGGAAAGAGACCTTGTTAGATTAGATTTATTGCTTTTTTTATGTACTATTTATGTCTTTTAAGACTTTAATTTAATAACAATATTTTGTTTAGAAATCTATGTAACCGAATTCAAATTTATGAAATATATTAACGTCTTTTGATACATCTATTGCACTGTACGTATATTTTTTTATTATTTAGAATGTTGTACTGATTTAGTACAGTGTCTATATAAATTATACATCTGAATGAGGGTATTAAGTGATTGAAGGAGTTCTGTAAGAACCGAGAGTTGATCCTCTGTTCCAAGAACAAACTTATCACTTGATATTGTGAATTTCAGATAGATAAGAATTATCGATATGAAAGAAATATCCATGAGACATGAATCTATACATCCAAATGAGGGTATCTAAACACAGTAATTATTCTGATGAGAACTACTATCTGTTATGGCATACTGTGAACCTAGAATTAATAGAAGTTATGTATTATGGAATATTTATAGTTAATCAGTTAGTGTGGGCACCTAATTTGCTACAGGAGGTATAAAGATTTTGGAGGCGTCATAAGTTGGTATTAGAGTTGTCGACTATAACTCTAAGGTAGGGGTGCCTACCTTAGGATATAGTCGTTAGGAGATATTCAGTCCATAAAACAAGTAATACACATAAGATAACCCTAAAACATTATACCTTTTTGTGTAAAATTACTTCATCATAAATACTAATCAAGTAAAAAAAATTATAGGATGTCTAGGGAATCGTGTGTTTAACTAGTGATAGTATATAAGTCACTAGTCGGTTATGTAACTCTAGCATAATATACAAATTATGTTTGTAGAAACCAAGTTATTTACTATATCCACTTTACATACTTGTGTTTATACTAGTCTTTTCTTGTTTAAAGAATAATTCCACCAACAAGGAAGGAAGTAAACTCATAGAGATACATAAGAGAGAAATGATTTGTATGACAGTAGAAGTTCATTTAGAGATAGTAGAAAATTCAATTGGAGACAGAATAAATTTATTTGGATATAATAAATATGTATTTGGAGAATGTAAGAATTAAACTCATAATCGAGTTTTAAATATTGAAGATTTGAGGTAAATTGACTAGAGACTGTTAGAGCAGAAGTACGTATTAGTAATCGTTTGGTTTCAATTAAAACTCATGTTAGCAAAATTGAGTTGAATAACTCTCTTGTATGGGCATGAGTTTAAGATGTGTTAGGAAACCGATCTAGCAATACCGAAGGTACAAAGTTAAGAACGTAAACGCAATATTGAGTCCTGGTATATCCCAGACAAAACTAGTTGGGCAATTATAGAGGTATTGATGAGATAAGGAACTAATCTATTAGTTCATGGATTGAGAAACACTCAGTTTACTATATTGATAATTGATTGAAAACTTATATAAATGGAAGAATAATAGGAAAAGATAGAGTATGATTGAAGATTTAAAATTTAGAGTCATGAAAAAATTGTGTAAAGATAAGTGATCATTGTTGACCTAATTTGAGTATTAGGAATTTAATATAAGTAAAGATGAATTAAGAAAATTCATAGTGGAGAGAGGGTTAGAGTTTATTAATTGCAATTTTGAAGAAAAAATTCTTATAATGAGGAGAGTGTGTAATATTCTAAATATTTATAGAACTTATAGATATGATATTAAATGATAAAAGATGATTGTAAAATAATTTTGAGGACGAAATTCTTGTAAGTTAAGTTGAATGTAATATACCAAATATTTCAACTATGATCTGATAAGATCTAATAGAGGTTGTTAATTTAAAATCTAAAAACGATTACTTGAGTATACATTGAGCTATCTTAAAGACCTAATAGGAATCAAATCCCTAATCATATACGATTAGAGGTTAGAACTATAACCTAAGCTATGTGTTATATAAATAAATAAATATTGAATGGTGTTCAAAATGTGTTATGTGATATTTATATGTAAGATTTGGTGTGTTAGTTCTAGTAGTTAACCTTAATACTTGTTAAAATCAAGAAGTCAATTTAAGGCTAAAACCAAAATTAAAAAAAGAGTTATAACCTATACCCTAAATTAGGGTTAAAACCTAATATAGGGTTAAACTCTAAGGATATAACATAGGCTCTCTAGAGAAATGTGTATGTCCTTTTAACATTCTATTTTAATATATGGCGTTCCTACGAAGTAAAAATACGTAATAATGAATAAAAGTTTTTTCCAAAAAATGAGCGGTAATCACTATTCACGAGAAAAAACGCTATGTCTTTTTGACTTATTATTTCATGGAATATCGTTAACATGAGGTATAAATGCCATGGAACCAATAAAAAAATTCCCTAAGAAAAATGTTAAAAAATACTATTCACGCAAAAAATTCTTTCAGTTTTTTGAAATTTCACATTCCTGAATAGCTTTTTTACGGATAATAAATACATTTTGACCAATAAATTTTTTACCAAAAATAATTTTTGAAGATTACTATTTGTGAATACGGGATAAATACAGAAAGAATACAAACAATAATACAGGTATACTGTACTGTATAATACGAGAATTATACGAAAGATTATACGAGATTAATATGAGGTATAATATCAGTATAATGCGAATATTATATGATGTATTATACGAAAAAAAAATAGATATAAATACTTATGTATATTTAACTAATTAGTTGAAATCAAACTAGATTGTAACTGAGAATCTAAGTAAAAAGTTTTCGACCAATCACATTCAAGTATGATTAATTATTGACCAATTAGAGCCAAGCTAAAGAAAAACAAGTTATGGTAACTAAACTAAATAATGAAAACCTAGTTACACTAACCAAATAAAAATCAATCTATGTGAACTTAAATTGACCAATCAGAGAAGAAATGATGCAAGCATGATATAAGCATGACTTCATCCTCAAAGAAACACAAAGATGATGTCATCATGATGATGTCATCATGATGATGTCGCCTAATAGAAGCCAAACTTGGAGCCAAAGTTTGAGCCACACTTGGAGCAAAGTTTGAGCCAAACATGGAGCCAAAGACCAAGTCAAGCCAAACTTGGAGCTATTTGGTTGTTATTATTACCATTATACCCTAACTTTGCTAGCCTATAAATAGAGACACTTGCTCTTCATATTTCCTTGCTAATTCATAAGAAATTTGAGAGCAACAAATATTAGAAAGAGAGAGTTCTTGTGAGTTAAAATGATATTAAGTTGTAAAGAAATAGTTAAAGCTTGCAACTACAAGAGGTAAAATCCTTAGTCGTTGTTATATTCAAGTTTCTTTCATCTTTAGTTTACATAAAGCTCAAAAACGCGACGATTGTCGTTCTCTATGTTCTTCATGTGTTCTTAAGCATTTCTTCATTTTATAGTAGTTATAATGCCAAATTTTATTTCATAGTTTATAACTAAAGCTCAATGAACGCAAGTCGTAGCCATGTACAATTGTTATTCTCCGTGTTCTTCATGTGTTCTTGAGCAATAATTATAAAATGTTATAATCTAATTTACAAGCCTTTATAATGACCAAATTATTTCAAATATAAATGTTATAATCACTTATGTAAGCAGTTATAATGCTCAAATAATTTCAAGTATGAAATCCAAAAGCTCAAGAATATAAGTCGTAGCCATGTACGATTTCTTGAGCAAAAGTCATAAATCTCTATATGATAAGGTTTATGATGTGTTGTTTTATAAAGTGTTATTGAGTCATATAACATAATATCTTGACAAATTGAAGCTAGTGGTACCATGTTTCACATGGTTAACCCAAAAGATTTTGATCAAAGTAAGCATACTGACTTTTTAAGCAAATTTTTGAAAACCTAAAGTCAGAATCTGCCTTAGCAACCTAAAATAAAGTTGTAGATCATGAAATTCGAATGAATTTAGACTCAATAATCACCTCAAAATATTTTTCGTATGAAAAAGATGTGGCAGTTACCATAAAAGAGGTCAAAGCTGAAATTTTTTAAGGGGCATTCGGGTATTGAAACTGAAAAATATGATTTTGAGTTCGCTACCTAACCAAATGATTCCACTAATAAAAATAGTCTATACATCTGAATGAGGGTATTAAATGATTGAAGGAGTTCTGAAAGAACCGAGAGTTGCTCATCTGTTCCAAGAACAAACTTATCACTTGATACTGTGAATTTCAGATAGATGGGAATTATCAATATGAAAGAGATATCCATAAGACATGAATCTATACATCCAAGTGAAGGTATTCAAACGTAATAATTCTTCTGAACTACTATTTGTTATGGGATTGATAGAAGCTATGTATTACGAAATATTTATAGTTAATCAGTTAGCGTGAGTACCTAATCTGCTATAGGAGGTGTAGATATTTTGGGGGCGTCACAGTAAAAGTATGCGGGGACGGAGGCAAGTATTTTTTTTGAACTCTCTTTTGTAGTTCATTTGATAGTTATTTATGTCATGCATTCTTGTAAGTCATTTTTGAAGTTCATTCACTATTGAACTGGTTTAGGAAAAGCCGTTGTCATTGTTATCCGGCTAGATATATGTTATCATTCATGTTGACTTCAGATATTTGTTGTATGTTCTCCAATCCATGTTGTTGTGGTGTGGAATCTATGAAAATGCTTTTATGGAAAACCCTGATAAAAATGGTATTAAAAATAAAGAGGGAAATAAATCCTATGGCGTGGTTGAGTCGTTAAATGGCTATGTTGTGCACAATAAATGATACGATAGGTTGATCCCCTAGATCACACATCTAAAAGAAAAGGTCGTCTTATGACAGTGTTGCCAGTATCAGTCTTTGTGATTGGTATTGTTCTAAAGGAGTTCTTGGTCTTGTGACCGTACAGCAGGTAATGATAATTATTCAAATCAGTTGTGACATAATTTTATGTTATGGTTTCAAGTTTCTTCACAGTAGTGTTGAATTGTTAAAGTTAATTGAAAAAGTTTCCTTTATTATTTCTGAGATATTATGTCGTTACTTGTTATATACTTGCTGAGCTAGTTAATGTTCATTCTTGCTTAAACATAATATTTCAGCTAAGCCCGAGTAGACAGATGGTTCCGGAACGGATAAAGGGAAAGGAAAAGCGAACATGCAATAATGGTCTAGTTAATAGACTTTTTTTGACTTAATAATATTGTAATATGTATTGTAATTAATGTTTTGTAATGTATAAAGGTCTGTAAACCTGGGATTGTTATGTAATATTGTAAATCAAGTTATCTTATTTCATGAAAATGAATGGATGTGAATGAATGGCGGAATAGTATCATGAACACTGAACTCGAAGTTCAAGGAACCCGGATTTGGGGGTGTCACATTTCTTCCTCACCCAATCCATAATTCCATCATTCTTTCATTACGATGACGCAGTTGTAGAGTTAAATCCTACGATTGATGAGCAATCGTTAAGCCCATAATCATTATCTCCAATTATAGAGTCTTAAAACCCTATGATTGATGAACAAAATACTATTTCTTCGATCGTAGGGTCCTAAAACCCTATGATTGATGTACAAAACAATAACTCACCCACTGAAGCATCACATATCCCTTAAAAGATTTTAAATACACTTTCTCCTGTTCATATCTCTTCTCTATCTCCCACTTTACCTGTATATTTACAACCAAATTCACCTTCTTAGTCTTCTCCAATCGTAAAGTCTCAACACGATTGATGCCCGAACTCCTGATTATACTGACTCCCATGTATAAGAAGAAATATCTCATACCGATATCCCTTCTTCTTCCAATAATGAATATTTTGACCTTACTCTTACCATATAAAATATCTTTCGAAGTGATAGGGTAGCACAGACCCTCTGTTACAATAAATTTTTAAATGTGTCTCTATACTACCCTCCAAGAAGCAGCTAGTTGATTCGATGGCCCTTATAGCTGAGGATTTCAATAAAGATCTTGAAGGAAATTCTCTTGATATTCATCGAAAATTGAATACACTAGCCACTTCTGCATCTCAAGTCCATGGAGAAATAGGAAAAGAGTTTGCAAACAAAATAAAAGAAATGTTCAAAACTATTGTAGACATTATCCACCAAATGGATGAAATCTTCTTTAAGAAAATTATAAATCATAAAAAGGCTATTCTTGATCTATAACAGTCAAATGACAAGTTTATTTCATTTCTCTCTAACAAAATCATTGATCTAAGCATCTCTCTCACTAAATTCAAGCGACTGGTCACCGAACAAATGCAACAACATAACGAATCTAAGAAGAAAACAGATGATGTTATGGCACTTGTCCTTCAACAGAGTGAACACAATGCAGAACGTTTAAAAGAAACAAAGATGACACAACATCATCTCAAAATCAAATACAATAACTTGTCACAGGTGTCCAGCATTTATCCTACAAAATCAATGAACTGACTGATAAGAAAAAGGGGGAGAGAAATCATCGTCCTCCTCAAAGTCGCTCTCAGGGGGAGAAAAGTCGATATTAGGGGGAGAGAAGTAGTAGACAGCAACATCAATCATCAATTCAATCTCATCTACTTCCTTAAGCTATACCATTGGACCGTGGACAATCATCTTCAAGAATAGGAGAATAGTCGAGTGGAGTATATGTGTCAGGCGCTCAACTTCCAAATGACCCAATGTTATTGAATAGGTTATCTCAAGGGTTCACATTGAAGGATGAGAAGAAAAAGAACCAATATACATGCTTGATCTTGGCCTAAGAGTATCTATTGAAGAGCTTCAAAAAAGAAGTGATGAAGCAAGTAGAACTTATTCAACAAGAAGAGAAGCTGAACGACAAAATCCTCCAAGGACTAAAAGGAAGAGAAATTGAGCTAAAGGGGAGAATAAAGGAATATCTATTAGGAAGTACACTTGAATGTGTAATTTTTGAACTTTTTGGAAGTTTACCTTAAATCATTAAATTCATATTTTCTCTCTAGAAATACAGTTGCTCACTGTATTTTAAGTCATGTTTAAATTCAAGTATTATGTATCTTAGAATTGATGAATGTTAAAAACTACTGATTTTGTCATCATCAAATATGGGGAGATTATTAGTACAAATACATATTTGAATGAGTTGATGATGAATTGATTTGATTGATAATGTATATTTGTAACTAGTAGTTTTTGTACAGTCCTTAAATGAAATTTGATGTACAAGGACTTAGAGTAGAAGATCAAACTTGTTAAGATGATCTATAAAGAAATTCGGTTGTATAGATTAAAAAGTTGTTCTATAGCTGAACGATAGCAGAGTTCGTAAAGCAAGAAAGTGATCACAGGAGATACTATGTTCTTAGAGCAAGATAAGCTCGTAGAGTCAACTCTGATAAATCCTAAGGAAATTGAAGATCATAAAGCAACCTCAAAGTTCGTAGACTAAAGTGAAAAGTTGTAGAGCTCGTTCCAAGATCGTCAAGTTATATACAAATCGTAGAACCTGCAGATTGTAGAGCCAAGTCAAACCTTCTACAATTCTCAAGGAATTATACGATATATAAAGTCTGATAAGATCTGACGTAGAACTGATAATGAGAAGGCTTATTTATTGAGGATCTCAATACAATAGTTGACCATCAGACGTCTCAAAGGAAAATTAGAAGAAGATGTGTCTAACAGCTATTTTGACCATGCAAAGTCATCTCACGTGGTTTCCATTTATAGCAATCTAATGTGAAGATAGAGCCAAAAGCAAGCTGACACTTATTTTTAATGTCAACATTATAGATCTTTAAGAATCAATGCATGAAATGACCAACGACTACTTATCAATGGGAAAATTTCAAGTTCGAATATAAAAGAACGAAGATAATCAAAAGAAAAACATAAAACAAGAAAGGGATTACACGCTGAATTACTGTCAAAATCTAAAATGCTCAACTCTACAATCAAGAACAACTTATTCAGCTATTAAGTCATTATTGATTGGACTTAAAGCTACCTAACAGCTACTCGAATCACTCGTTATGCTTGTGATTGCAGGTTTTAGTGACCTCAGTGTTGTCAAGTCTAAGTGACTTGAAGAGTTCTTAATGAACTGAAAAGTTCTTAGTGAACTGGTCTAAGTGACTCTGTCTTAGTGACATCTGTCGAGACTACGTGACTCGAAGGAATCTTAGTAATTCAAGCTTGTAATAGATCTTAGTGATCTGGTCTTATTGAGCCCTTGATATCCTTAGTGAATTTCCTCCCAGAGTGCAGAAGAGTAGACTAAGAGATCTTTATGCTCCGAACCATTTAAAATTTCTCTATGTCTTTTATAATTTATGCACTTTACTTAATGTACTATTTTATACTTGTTTGTAATTGTCTTCCACACAAATTAACTAAATTCAGAACTGAGATTTTCATTAAAGTCATAGAAGGGGATTTTCCAACAAATATTCTGTTGTGCTTAAATATATTAACTTGTTTTATTTACAAACTAGTAATCATGAGCAAAAAAATTTTAAAATATCTATTCAACTCCCCTTCTAGATCACTTTGTGCCTTTAGAAAATAACAAATTCAATCTAGGACATTTAGTTTTTTTAGTTTGTCAATAGATTTTAGCTTAGTTTTACAACAATTAACTTGTTGTGTCGACACTTGGCATAGTTAAATGTTGTAATATATAGTTTTATTAGGTTTACAACTTGTTATGTCCATTTGAACTTAGTTGTAAATTCAATTTCTGTTGTTTACTTTCATCCAGACCTTCATACGGTGATGTTAATTTGCTTTGCACTTTGTCAACGGTGTATTTGATCTAGGTTGTAAAGTATACAACATTTCAACTAGTTATATACAGGTTCTTACTTGACTATTTGGTAGTAGTGGTTATATTTTACATGTGTTAATTTTAACTTGCTTGTCATTAGACATGATAGTTTAACTTGTTTTATAATTGAAATAATCACTGATCTAGCATTATATGGTTATCTTAGTGATGTATTGAAAAATATCAATGAAAATTAAAAAATTTATATTTTATAGTGTATGGAGTTTTAGTTTATTTGTTGTATTTTGATTTTTTATTTAGGAAATCCAGTAGTTTTAGATTTAGGAATATTTTTAATTTAGTCGTTTTCTTTTTCAAATAAATCTAGCAATAATTACTAGTTATTTGTTAGACTTTTTAACTAGTCATAGAAAAGTTAATTTATAATTTTATTATCCTTTTCAAAGTAGATATAGGAAAGCATTTATGCCTATATATACGGATTTGTATTGAGACTTTTAATTAACAATTCAATTGAACTCATATAATAGACTTATTATTTCTCTTAGAGAATTATCTTTCTTCCTTGCTAATTCAAGGTTTTATTTTCCTTTCCAATTCAAGATTTATTCCTCCGTCGGCATTAAAATGCTATCTAATATCCACGTTTGTGTTAGTACATTAAACTAACTAAGTTCCCGCATATTAATTAGTATTTGAGCCCAATTTATATCCGAGCCCAATATATATCCTTGGAAAGCATGACCAAGAGAGTAGATGGAACATAGCCCTATGGCAATCACAGAGTTTTTGCATCATTAATGTCATAATCCATCATTACCACCGGCTACTGAAGAAGGAATTCCGCCAATCACAATATCCACATGATTTGGGTCTTGAACTAAATTGGTAAAATTCCAATTTCAACCACTTACTTTGTTAGAAATTATAATTTGACACTTAAAAATTTGTTTGGTTTACTTTTGAGTTCTTGATATGGATAAAAGGATTTGTAACCATGATGATATGTTTTATTTTGTTATTGCTTGTACATATGATGAAAACAGTTTTATTCATTGGCTATTTGATGTTAAAAAATATTTTTATCATGTTAAAATTCTTGAAAAAATATAAAGTCGAGATGGTATTTTATTTACTTGTTGGAACTACTGTAAGATTGTGAAAAAGTTTTTAGTATGGAATAATGTGTCAACAATGAAGTAAAATTTGTCGTTGATTAAAGATGAAAAGTTTGTTAATTCAAATATTTTATCCAAAAAGTTATTGATACATTAACTATATGTTGGATAAGTATGCTACATACCTTTTTACTCACTATGAGGACTTTTATGTAGAGCCATATGATAATTATCTATGTTATATAACTGAGATGATAATGTACCAAAACCTTTAACTGTCTTACAAGTTCGCAAATCCAAAAAGTTCATTGAGGTCTCATAAATAATTGAGTCAAAGCCCAAGATCCCAGTTAATACATGTGAGAAGGTCATTCATACGCAAGTAATTTTTGAACAATCACACAAAGAATCTAAAGAAGATGTGACAATTGATGATCAAGTAAATGTTAACAAGTCAAATTCTGAGCTGGGCATACCTGTTACTACTCTAGAGGTTATATTTGATAATAAAAAAAAGCAATTTTAGAAGTTGATGAGAATTTTACTTTGGAGCAAAGTCAACCTTAGATTGAAACTAGTACTGTTGAAGAATTTCAAATTCCTAATGAGTCACCTATTATTGAGACGAGCATTAAAAATTTTATGATGTTTAAGGATGGAGATACTACAATGAACAAAATTTATCATGAGATTATTCCAGTGCTCGAGGACATTGAAATTATTAATTTTGTTATTCCTAAAAATTTCTCTGTCTTGCAAGTAAATTAGAAAATATTGGCGTTTTCTCACTTATTTTTAAGATTATTATCTGAGAAGAAAAGACGTCGAGTTTTGTTCCTCGCGCAGATTAAATGTTCTTTCTTGTTGCTTGATACTGGCTTATTTTAAAATTTAAGGATGAATTCTTTCTAAGAAAAGGATAATGTTTAATGTGAAAAATATCAATGAAAATTAAGATTTCTATATATTTTTATAATTTATGGAGTTTTAGTTTATTCGATGTATTTTTGTTTCTTATTTAGGAAATTCAGTAGTTTTAGATTTAGTACTATTTTTTAATTTAGTAGTTTTATTTTTCAAATAAATCTGGTAAGGAAAGTTTTCAACTAGTCACAGTAAAGTTAATTACTAGTTATTTGTTATCCTTTTCAACTAGTTATAGAAAGGTTAATTCGTAGTTTTATTATCTTTTTCAAAGTAGATATAAGAAAGCAACTAGGCCTATGTACCTGGGTTTATATTGAGACTTTTTAATTAATAATTCAATTCAACTCATATAATACAATTATTATTTCTCATGGTGAATTTTCTTTATTTCTTGTTAATTCAAGGTTTGATCAAGGTTTATTCCTTGTCCTTGTCGACATTAGAACATTATCTAATCCGCACGTTTGTGTTAGTACGTTAAATTAACCAACTTTCGATGCGTCACTTAGTTGATTTGTATGCTTAACTAAACTCAACCATTTGATCAATGGATAAGATAACTTAATTGATAATAGTTTAACATCATAGTATTTATAGTTTAGCTTAACTCTAACTATAAAGTAACAAGTAGGTCAACTAGAATCAGTTAGCTTTAAAATCATTTGTTTAACATTAAAGCCTTTAGTCAAAAGGAAAAAGAACTATTATAAAAGCAGGTTATTCTTTTCTTCATTTGTCATACTAGTTTCGACTAAGTAATTGGCCAAATTTAAAGGACAGTGTTAATTAAATAGTATCTTAACAGTTAGAAAAACAGTACCTCACTTGAGTTCACTAAACTCTAGGATATCTGCACATTAAATTATTCAAGCGCAACACAAACCATTTTTCCCCCCTTCCGGCAAAATGCAAGGTCAAATTGATGGTTAACACTTTACTATTAATTATTCAATTTAAAGATAATATTCATTTCTTCTTTCTTTTTCTTCTAATGTTTAGTATGATGTATCTACATGTGGTAGTAGTAATGGTGAACAATAGAATGATGCTTAAAAGTCCTCAATACCAATAACGACTCCGAACACAACATCAAATGGTATGTAAAATTAACAATGTTTATTTTACTATTTTATTTTAAAGATGGTACTCATTTTCCTTTAATATTTTTTTGAGATCACCACGCATTGATTAGCCCCATTGTACTTAATATTTTTAAAAATATTGTCCATTTATATAAAGTAATAGAGTATAGAACGCAAAAAAGTAATAAGAATACCAAAAATGGATAAGACTACAAAAAACTAGAAGAAGTTAGACCACCTACGCCCTGGTAAACGAAAACCACCTTGATCGGATCGGAGTAAACAATAATGTCGAATCAGTACGCCCCTTACCTTGAAAGAATTCACATGCGACCACCAGCTTTCCCAAAATAAAGGAACATTTATTGTTTACTGCTCATGGAAAGATCTGACCCATACTATAGCCAAGTTAGGCTCGGGTGGAGGAAAGGAGATGGAAACAACTTGACCAACTTATCTTTCTTTCAACGAGCACTCGACTGCTCTCCTTTCCTCCTTCTTTCCCTCAAAGAATTTGAGGGATTCATCTAAAATTGGGGCACCATCTTTTGATTAGGAGATTGGCCCTAAGTCTGACCCTCCTCGTCATTATTCTTAAGGTTACAACCTCTTACTCAATTGATTAGTTCTACCACCCCTAGGGTTTAACGTGCTTCTTGAGTGGCTCGCACCCTGGGTGGTGTGGCTGACCTATAGTGGGCTTAACAATCGGCCTAGTTTTTTAGGCGCACGCAAAAAGGAGTTTCAAATGGGAAGGAGGCAAAGGTAAATGAAAAACAAAAATCTTGTTTGCCAGTCATCAATCAAATGGAAAAGCTAGAATTATGGGTTCGAAACAATTTATTTTTCTCCTTTTTTTGGACAAATTTACCCTTGATAATAATATAGCATTAAATAAGTTGAAAACAAGTTGTACGAGTTTTGTTTAATCTTCGCGTACCGACTCACAAGGACCTCATTTGTAAGTTTCTTGAAAATGGACAAAAGTAATTTTTTTAAGGTTATACGAAGCAGGTTGTGCTTTTCTTAAAGAACTTTTGTATTGCAAATTTATTAAAGCCACTGAAATTGCATCTGTCAATACCTAGGTTTCACAATAACAAACCAATTTATTGTATCTAAACAGAAAAAATTCACTTGTAAATTGTTCTTCAGGTGACTCACTTGTCGGTGGACCAACTATGTCTTCCACTTGATCTTTTTATAAGAAGTGTAATTTCTCATAGGGACGATAATGGAGTTGAATCGAAATAGCAGTAATGAAACTTAGGAAGATAAGGGTACATATAGTTGTCTATACAAAAATAAAGACAAATACCTCATTTGTAAGCTTCTTGAAAATGGACAAAAGCAATTTTTTGAAGGTTATACGAAGCAGGTTGTGCTTTTCTTAAAGAACTTTTGTATTGCAAATTTATTAGAGCCACTGAAATTGCATATGTCAATACCTAGGTTTCACAATAACAAACCAATTTATTGTATCTAAACGGAAAAAATTCACGTGTAAATTGTTCTTCAGGTGACTCATTTGTCGGTGGACCAACTATGTCTTCCACTTGATCTTTTTATAAGAAGTGTAATTTCTCATAGGGACGATAATGGAGTTGAATCGAAATAGCAGTAATGAAACTTAGGAAGATAAGGGTACATATAATTGTCCATACAAAAATAAAGACAAGGACCTCATTTGTAAGCTTCTTGAAAATGGACAAAAGCAATTTTTTGAAGGTTATACGAAGCAGGTTGTGCTTTTCTTAAAGAACTTTTGTATTGAAAATTTATTAGAGCCACTGAAATTGCATCTGTCAATACCTAGGTTTCACAATAACAAACCAATTTATTGTATCTAAACGGAAAAAATTCACTTGTAAATTGTTCATCAGGTGACTCACTTGTCGGTGGACCAACTATGTCTTCCACTTGATCTTTTTATAAGAAGTGTAATTTCTCGTAGGGACGATAATGGAGTTGAATCGAAATAGCAGTAATGAAACTTAGGAAGATAAGGGTACATATAGTTGTCCATACAAAAATAAAGTTAACTACTCTGTTCCCATAGTTTTATTTGTTAATATATATACATTGCTAATTTAGTACAAAATTTAAACTTACACACACTACTTTACCGCTGTAAAGTTTAAATTCCCACCATCTTGATACACAAGAGGTGGAGATAACTATTGGACCGAGGTCATAGGTCATCTTTCAACCATGTTAGCATTGATTTGCGATTGCTAAAGTCTTTAGCTTTCATCACACGTGACCGTCATTGTTACCTCCAACAACGAGCATTGTAATAAGAGTTTTCTTAAAGTGACAGCACTAATAAAAAAAAGTTTAAAATATAGAGAGAGTTTTCATCTCTTAAGCAATTAGGTATTTAAGTTAAATTTGTTTAATAATCTATTAAACTCTAACAAATTTTTTTCTTTCTAAATTAATTTTCTTTCTAATAATATTCAAGTTAAATTTGTTTAATAATCTACTAAACTCTAATTAGGTATTCAAGTTATTTTCATAGATTTTACTAATTTGTGGATTTAATTCTAATATGTTGATAAGTTTATAAACCCCTAAATGATGAAAAACAGAGCTACTATAAACTGGAAATGAAGAAAAAAAAATTGTAAACACATGTTTTTAAGTATACAATTCGTTGCAAAGAAGTTTACTATATTTACATATTTGTCAACTATTAATTGCTAAATGAATATTACATTGTTGAAATTTATTTATCATTCATCGTTGTATTGATTAAAATAAGAGAAATACATATTAATTTTAAGTTCAAATGCGTTTTAAATTGACTCAAAACAAATTAATAGTAAACTTATATTTTGAACAGAAGGAGTATTATATATATATATATATATTTTCTTTTGCAAAAGTATAAAACGTCCTTCTATGTATTACGACAAATTTGTGCCTAATTATGATTGCGAAACATACGAAACCATGAGATTGGATAGATTTAGGGTGTTGAAATATTCACACACCTTATAGTAATAGTTGCACACCCAAATATATTAAAGAGACTATATTACCTTTAATAAAAATAAAATTAATTAACCATTTATACTTTATTCATTTTCATTAATTTTGTTATACATAATATTTATGTGATAGAAGGTGGGCACAATAGCCAAAACTTAATTTTCAACCGTATATATTGAAATGGACTACTTTATTAAATTGTTATTTGTTTACAATTTTACTTAATACCATTTTTTTAATTTGAGATATTTAATAATACTTTATTAAAATTTTGAATTAAAAATTAGAACACATAAAATATTAGAAAAAATAAAAAAAGATTTATGATGGTAAACTTTCTTATTCTTAAGCCTTGATATATAATTTAACTTTTACTATTTTATTAAACCAAGTACTAAAAATGTAATTTATTGGTTAACCTAATTCAAAAGATTTTATTTTGACTTGAAATAAATTTTTAAAATTTAGAATTCAAAGAAAATAAAAAATTATTTAGTCAATAAACTTTTAGATATTGTAAACTTTTTTTTTTATTTAAAAAACTTCAATTAAAATGAACAAGTGATAAATATGTTAATTGACTTCTCCTTAATATATAAAGGATAATATAGTCTCCATAATATACAAGGGTGTGCAACAATCAATTTAGGTAGAGTTATAAATGGTAACCAAAAAATTCGTATTCGTCCGTATCCGTATTAAAAAAATGGATATATCCGTATTCGGTTTAAAGGTATCCACAAATAAACGGATACGAATACGAATATAGGCGTATTCGTATTCGTTTAACATCCGACCGTAAATATATCCGATAGATAGCGGATATCCGAAATTTGATATCCGAATTCGGATCCTTATCCGAATAACTTATATATATATATATATATAGTAAGCAAATTTTTTTTTTAAGTGGTCTTCCTTATATAATAATTAGTTTTCACTATTATACAAAAATTATTTTTAAAATATTTCATTTCACTTCTAAAAAGTAGGAAATAACATTTTTATTATAATATTAATAAACTGAAATAAATTAATTTAAGTATAGTTAATGAATTTTTACTATTATAAAGTTAAAATATCTAAAATGTATCATTTAACAAGTGTTATAAATATTATAAATATCATTTAACAAGTTTTATAATATAACTTTTGGATCATTTAATAAATGTTATAAATATCATTTAAATGTTATAATTATAGATTATAAATATTCATACACACTATAGTATTATTCCAAACACATAAAATGAACATCAACTTATTAATAGACATCTAAACTTTAATAAGTAGAACATTCATTTTGAAATTTAGGACTTCAAAAATAATGAAAACTTATTTGAATTATAATTTAGAGCATTGATTATTGTATTTATTAAAAATAAATAATTTAATATTCATTTATTAATGAACTATACTTTAACATTTATTATTTTTCCCCTTATTCTAGTTATATATAGTGCTATAATATAACTAAAATGTATCATTTAACAAATGTTATAAATATCATTTAAATGTTATAATTATATATTATAAATATTCATACACACTACAGTATTACTACAAATTAATACATAAAATGAACATCTACTTATTAATAGTCATCTAAACATTAATAAGTAGAGCATTCATTTTGAATTTAGAATTTCAAAAATAATGAAAACTTATTTGAATTGTAATTTAGAGCATTGATTATTGTATTTATTAAAAATAAATAAATTGCATTCACTCATTAATGAACTATACTTTGAAACTCATTATTTTTTTCTTCCTTATTCTAGTTATATATAATGTTAAAATTAGGGGTGTTCAATCGGTTCAATTTTTTCGATTTTTTATCGAACTAATCAGTATCGGTACAAGCGGTACCGATTTTTTCGGTACTGGTATTTTTGGTATTTTTACAATTTTTGGTACCGGTAGCGATATGAAAAAATCAGAATTTGGTAAATACTGAAATACCAAAAAAGCTGAAATTAATAATATAAAAAATTAAATATATAAAAAATAAGTTTTTTATTAAAAAAATCGTAAATATATAATATTTCTTTTATTTAATTATTATTTATAATTATATATATTATCATTCGGTACGAACCGAAAAATAGGTACCAATAATGTACTGAACAAGTACCGAACCAATAATTCAATACCAGTACCGGTTCTTAATTTTTCGGTAATTTGAGATCAGTACTAGTTCGATTTTTTCGGTATCGGTTCGATTCTTTACCGTTGAACACCCCTAGTTACAATATATTTAAAATGTATTATTTAACAAGTGTTATAAATATTATTTAAATAGATTATAAATATTCATACTCCAAATTAACACATAAAATAGACATCTACTTATTAATGGACATCTAAACATTAATAAGTAGAGCATTCATTTTGAATTTTGGATTTTAAAAATAATGAAAACTTATTTGAATTGTAATTTAGAGCATTGATTATTGTATTTATTAAAAATAAATAAATTAATATTCATTCATTAATATGTATGGTTTAAACTTTAAATTGTGATTAGTTATGAGTAATTATTCAATTTTTTCTTTTTTTTTGGTAAATAATTTGAATGAATTTTATATTAGGTATAAACGAATCCGGATACCTGAATATTTGAATAATCTGTTTATTGGAATAAAATAAATAAAAACGGATATTATCCGTATTCAGATATTATTTCGAATACCGGATATATATAGTATTTTTAAAATTCGTCGAATACCGGATACGAATACTGTTTTTTTCGGATACGAATACGGATACTACTGTATTCAAATTCGTTTATATCTGTTTATACTCCTAAATTTAGGGTATGCATACATCACAATCCTAAAATTATAAAGAGATCTGACTTTTTACGCATATTTATTAACACTAATACTTATGTATATAATTGACAATAAAAAATCGATGTAAATGTTCAAAATATATACAGTATGAATAAGTAGTGATCAAATGTGATAACTTAGTGATAAATGCCTCTCCATTTACTGTGTAAGATCACATGTTCTCTCTTAGTCCACACGATTGAAATGTATCTTAAATTTACTATATTACAATAGTATATGTTCCAAAAAAAGGTATAAATAAGTAATCATTCTTAGTCCCCTCCTGACCCATTTCTCAAGTTCTCCCTATGTCCTCAGGCTATTTTTAAAGTTCTCTTTAGGTTCCTCAAATTGAAAAGTACTATTAAGTTTATTATATACAAGATCAAATGAGACTCACTTGTAAAAAAATCAAATTAAGTTATAAAAATATCAATTTTTTTATTATATTGTAATAGTGTTGGTTTTATTTTAAGGACAACTTTACATACACTATAACCAAACACTACACCAAATACCACATACATCTCAACCATTAAAAAGTGAGATCTAACATGAATTTTTGTGTCAGGCCTCATCTTTCAATAGTTGAGATCAAAATATTGTATTTGGTGTTGTACACTTATACTTATCATTATCTTAAAATGTATTCTTAAATTTACTATATTATAGTTAGGAGTGAGCACAATTCGGTTATAACCGAATAACCTGTTAGGGTTTCGACACAGTGAAAGCAGCGGAATTTAGAATTTTTTTCGAAACCCTAAGACAGGATCCATGCGAAAACAGATTAATCAGAGGTTTAGATTATTTTACCGATTATCTGAGATGTTGAGAAGACGATGGAATTCTGGAACGGTTTCGAATCTTCAACGCAATCCAGCGACTACGTCTCTACGGTATCCACACGAACGCTCCGCGAATCGTCCCACGATCTGCAGCAAAAGGAACCGCGGTACTAGCCACCAAGATCAGGATTTCTAACCTATTTTTCTCTCTAGCCTCTTTCTGAAAGCGGCTAGGGTTTTAGTTTTTCCTTACGTGACTTTTAGACTACTGATATATCATATATATAGTAGTTAATAGGAATTAACTAAAACCTAAAATCAATAGAAAAATAAAATCCGAATTTATATATATTATATATTAATTAAGTCTTACTTAATTAATATACATATATACAAATTATCCTATTAATTTAAATTCGTAATTTTTAAATACTATCAATCATATTGACATATTTAAAATACTTACAATTTAAATTAATTCCCTTTTAATTACGTTCTAAGTGTGTGACCCTATAGGTTATTATTATGTTGGCAATAATTTTAAAATCATATTATAAAATTATAAACAGTGAGCGACATCTAGTAATGCATCACTGCTACCCAAATAATAATAAGATCGGTGATTCGATACAACCTTTTCGTGACCAATGTTTCAATGTAATTTAATCCTTTTAACCTTATATCCTAGATTAAACTCGAGGCATGGAATGTGTCATACTCTTCATAATTTAATCTGAGTTTTCTTGATCAATGAGTAGACTATATGAAACAAATCAATATTTGAGCATGACCATGCATTTCATAGTCCTACTCAATCAAGAGGCCTATGGATATCACCCCTAATATATAGGAGGGTTAAATTCCATCTAGATCACTCATATTCCTCACACGATTCATGATGTACCCAATAATCACCTTTATTGTCCACCCTATTAAAGGTGACATTTGATGATATCAAAGTACACAAATTCTCGTGTAATAATATAGTGACTTCAGGTCGAAGGATCATTACATCATTGTCACTATAAGAATTTCTTATGACACTTTGCATAATGCTCCATGTAGAATTCTCATGGTGGGTCAGTCCAGTACATTGTTCTCTAACATGTACCTATGCATTGACTCAAATATCTCATATATTTATGACCAATGAGATTTGGCCATCAGTCAATCCACATACTAGTCTCAATGCATCATTGTTGTCCCATTAACAATGATACTCGACTAGGGACATTTAAGAGCAATGATACTAATTATAATTATATAATCTCATGTTCAAGTCACATACTTAAAGCTATATAATTCGTATCATTATTCTAAGGGCTTTTATTATGTTAATGTAGACACCCAAATTTTGCACTTTTGTACTAACCCTGACAGGAGGGCAAAATCATCATTTGATCCGACATGCGAAAAGGAAGGTGGACCCCAACACGAAGCCACCCCAACGATTTACGGTCAGAGCCGCCACAACGGACAACGAGCATTCGGTCACTTGAGGCAAGGCAAACAGTTGATCCAGAAAACCTGAGTTGATCACAAAAGGCGACTAATGGCCACTACGCTTACGATGTTCGGGGGTCTCGCTCCCCGGTGAGCGAGCGGCTGCCCAGCTCGCCGGTGAGCTGGCGGGGGGGTAGGGGGCAGCGCCCCCTGAAAGACAGGCACAATTGTCAAAAGCTACATCAAGTCGCAACCCTCCGAACTAGCCTCCCAGAACAATATGGCACGTTTCCCAGGGAGTTCCGGACTGCAAAAATACAGCCTCCCAAAATAATACCGCAGAAATTGGCGAATTAGGACCGCGTGGCACGAAAACCGAGAAAAGCCAGCCAGACAGCCGCGGATGCATCTGCGGCCAAAACGAGTTTCGAGGTTCGCACGGCTCGAGGAGACGGCACACGGCAGCCGAGGAAACGGCGCAGGCGGCCAGCCGCCCAGCCGCAGATGGATCTGCGGCCAGCCGCAGATGCATCTGCGGCTGCCTGGAAATGGCTATAGATCGCCATTTCCACCCGAGAGCTCGAGAGAGAGAAGAAAAAATAGATTTTTAGAGAGAGAGAGCTCGCGGGAGAAGAAGAAAATGGCGGAAATGTAGAGAGAGAAACGAGATTTTAGAGAGAGAAACCCACGGGTTTGTTCCAAAGAGTGAGATTTCTTCATCCTTTGTACAATCTTTGTATCCTATTTTGGTTTCCAAGTGTTGAATCATCTATTTCATCATTTGGAATGTAAAAAATCCGAGTTTCATAGCGTCGTTGTGTTTGATATATCAAATCTTGTAGATCTAGTTTTTATTTTGTTCTTATTGTGTTTGTTGGGTGGATCTTCTGTGGATCCGAAAATATTTGGTGCATTGCTATTTAAATAGTTTGTTTTAGTGTATTTGAAAGTTAGATCCAATGTAGTGGATATTTGTTTTGGGATCTATGGATTAGGGACGGTTAGAGAGGATTTATTGCGGATAGAATCTCCTCCTAACCTCCCGATGATATCCCTTTAGTTTATTTTCTAGCTTTTACGTATGTAACGATCGCGATGCACCTTTATGTAAATATGTAAATTTTTGGGCCTTAAAACGACATCGAGTCGAAAATCGGGTTTAAGGCCCCGTGATAATGAAATATGTGATTGTGGGCGTTTGGGGCTATTTAGACGGCTTACATGCCCACAAATAGCTCCAACGTTATTTTGATGCTTGGTTTTCCCTTTCGACATGAGAAAACGAATTTTGAATGAAAAGATAAAGATTTTCATAAAATCAATCAAAGTAGGATATTAGATCACTCGTAGGCTAAATAAAATTGTAAGTGTCGGATGAGCTCTATTCCTATTTGACGAAGGGTTTGAAAAATATGTTTTACAAATATCATCGGTTTTATTATCAAAACGAAAAAGCAATAACAATGAACTTTTCGATTAAGTCAAATCCTTCGTGAATAGGGTTAACGAGATTCTGAAGCACTTTCAAAGTAAAGCATTTCAACGACATTCATTTAGGCACATACACACACACACACACACACACACACACACACACACACACACACACACACATATTTTAGGATTTAAAAGGATAGGAAAACATCGAGATTGCGGTAACCGTGTTTCACGGAAGTCGGGGGGTGCCTAACACCTTCCCCTCGCTTAAGCAAGCCCCCGAACTCTATGAATCTCGGTTTGCGGACCAATTGAATCGGAGTCACATATGAGCCATTACGATTACGAAAACAAAATTCGGATGAGTTGGTACATCCATTTCAAAAATACCAACTGGCGACTCTGGTCAATTGGCTCATAAAAATTCAACATTTCAAAACCCCGTCGACACTAAGCCGACCCTTTTCAAAAATCACATCTTAATCTAAAGGCTAAAATTGGAAAGGGACATTTTTAATAATAAAAAAGCGAGACGACGAAAATCCCGGCGTCGACAGCTGGCGACTCCGCTGGGGACATTAGAGGGCTTAAGCCGCATTTAAAATCCTGATGTTTTCCTATCCTTTAAAAATCTAAAAAATGTGTGTTTGCGTTATTTGCGTTGATTTACCTTTTTGTGCGTATGTGGATGGTGTGATTGCGTTTTTTCTGTTCAAGTTTTTACTTTAGTGGATGGTGTGATTGCGGTTTTTCAAGTCGTTACTTTATTAGCATCATATGCATACGGTGAGGACGATGAATGTATGATTGAATGTATGTTGAGCAGTTCCTCCTCCTGAGGCAAACCCGTCGGATGTGGATTACTGGACTCAAAGGGGTGCTCCCCGGCGAGGCTCAGGAAAAGCATCCACTCAGATCCAATCCAATTGAAAGATCGGATTTATTCCCTTCTAGTATGTTGCGAAGATCTGGGAACCTTCATGCCAAAAAGCCCGCGAGAGTAACTTAGGGTAGGTCAGCCTCAGATAAACCCAACGCGTGGGAAGTCTCTTCATACCCTTTTACGTTTTACGCACATGATATCATACTTTAGTCAAACATCTTGTGTATCCCGTTTTGGCAAAATAAAAATACTAATCTCTGTTTTACAGGGACAGCTGGGAGAGCATCATAATTGCACATTGACATACATTGGTAAAAATAAAGGAATACTAACAATGTTTTGTAGGAAAAGATTATAAAACTCATAAACATGGACATATCGCTTTAGCATGCATCTGTTTTTTTCATGTCCCAAAGCTAAACTTCGATTGTTTTGTTTGTAGGTTGCTCCCCGAGCCGCGTACGGTTTCATAAAAAATAAAAAAATAAAAATAAATAATAAATAAATATAAAATAAAAAAAAAAAAAATAAAAAATAATAAATAATAAATAATAAGAAAAAATAATAAATAAAAAAATAAATAAATAAGGGAAAAATAATAATAATAATAATAATAAAAATGCTAACACTGTTTTGCAGGGAAATATTATAATACTTATAAAATAGTGTTTTAGCATGCATCCGTTTTTCCATTTCCCAAAACTAAATTTCAAATTGTTTGGTTTGCAGATTGTTCCCCAAACCTGCCTACGATCTAAACGAATCTGAACTTCACCGATCAGAATGGCTGAGAATCCCACTCCGGATCCAGTTCCCACCTATCGGGAGGAATTTGAAAATTTTCAAGAGGCAGGTGGCTGAAATGGCCATGTTATTAAAACAATAGTGCAAGTTGAACCAAGGTCCGCAAACCAATGCTTTGCCTGAGTCATCATCACCAGGGAGAACTGGATCTTTTGCAGAAAATCCAGTTAACCGAAGAAAGTCAAAACAGAACTGAAAAGGGCAGAGAAAGCAAAATAGTGAAGTTGCGAGACAATTCCACCAGTCAAGCTTTGAATTCGCTTGGGAAAAAATGTGAACCCCAAAAAGGAGGGTCAAGCAATATCTACGAGAGATCGAAGGTTCACCTCTTTGAACAATCAAAGGCAGAAATACGGTATCTTCTGATCAGCTGAGGAAAAATTAAGGAGTTGCTACCTCCTACAGACCCCAAGTTTAACGAATATGGTCCTGCACAAAGATGCACTCCAACTCATCGGGGCATGACACGAAAGAATGTGGGGGCATTACGACATAAAATCCAAAATTCCATCGGAAGTGAAGAGCTAAATATGGCAAGCAACATTGAGATCACCACTATGGGTAAAAGCAGCATATAAATGAAGAATCTAACATACCCAACAAAAAGGGAAGGTTCAGATGAAGTGATGGATATGGTCACCAACCGCAACGAGATACGAGGTTGATCCCTCATAATCCAAGAAGTGACAAAAGAAACGAGAGGTGCCCCGACGAAAATAGCAGTATCCGAGCCTGAATGCCCGGCGGTGAACTTGAAAGTTATCCCTGGAAGTAAGGGAAGGGATCAAAATGAACCTCAGAATATGGGTCAGTCCTGCCAAATAACCACACTATTTGCCTGCCAAAGCGAGCGATTAAAATGTTGAAAATGCCTCATGAGAAGAAAAGGCAGTCGAGTTCCTCAGGAAAATGGGACACAGTAAAGCAGAGGTTGCGAGAAAGTTGGAGGAGGACATTCAGTCAAAGAATCAAGTAATTACTCCTTCCATCGACGGGACTAGCATAGACGTCCCAAAGAATTGCGACAAACTGACTGGTGATCAAGTTATGACAATCACTGAAGATATCTCTCAAACATGGGAGCAACCTCTATCGAAGGGAGCATGACCATCGACAAATGGATTGACGAGCTCACAAAAAAAAAAAAAAAAAAAAAAAAGAGAAAAGCAAAAAAAAAAAGAGAAGCAATCTTGTGTGCTATTGAGGGCCTGAACTACGAAAGACCTGATCTCCTCTTCCTATAGGAGTACGTAGGCAGCCACTTTGGCGCGGTCTAATCCTTGTAAAAATGTATATAACCCTTCGATAGTTTTGCAATTAACGATCAATGACTCAGATGACCTGTTCTCCTGTCAACCCATCGGAGTACACTTCCAACCTGATCAACGGCAAATGATTCTTGGGTTCCCAGCATCTCATCAGCCCACCTGTCAAAGACACCACGAAGCAATGACCTTGACAACAATCAGGACTGGGGCAATTTTGAAATCGATGACGACTCGACACTGGGGCAGTCATCAACCATCCATGGAAAGATAGTACACAAATCAACATCTATGGTACGATCTCGTGAGCGTACGACAACATCATCAGAGATGTACTATCAAGTGGTCTTTTCCATTCAGAGCTCTTTCAGAATACGATGACCCTCAGGTAAGATACAACTCGTTTCATCTCTTTATTTCTTTCCTGTCTCCATGTACATATATTATGACTGTATATAGTCTGACTCTAACATTACTTTTGGAAAAAGAGAAAATTTTATTTGACTTGTTAGGAATCGAATTAATTCTGACAAGCATCCGTGGAGCAGACTCATGAGTATGATTAGACGATTAAAACTGATCAACCTATTAAAGATGCACAAAGACCTGATTTCGAAGTGTCGTTCGAAGCAGAATCCACCTCATAGGCAAGTCTGCACTTTGCGTTTGCGCCAACTTTCAGATGTGGGGCATAAAACTATGACGATAATGATGACAGTTGATGCAGAGTCGAAAGGTAAATAAAAATGAATCCAATGCCTCGAATCGTGGCCTGAGTTATTCGAGTAATTAAGCCTGAGGGGTGTCTTCACACCTGGTGCCTAAAGTCGTCTGATTTGGGAGTCACCGGCCCAACACTCGTTACGTGGGTAACTCAGAGCCTAAGAAAACGAGCATTAAAGCTGCAGAGACCTGAGCAGATTCGAATTGTGGCACGGGTTATCCGAGTAATTAAGCCTGAAAGGTGTCTCTACACCTGGTGCCCTAAAGTCGTCCGATTTGGGAGTCACCGGCCCAACGCTCGCTACATGGGTAACTCAAGCCTAAGAAAACGAATCTTGCGCAGAGTCAGACGAGGAATGAATGTGGTAAACCACCTAACTTGTATCGAAGCGTGGCCTTTGTTACTCGAGCAAGTAAACCCGAAGGGGTGTCTTTACACCTAATGCCCTAAAGCCGCATGGTTTGGGAGTCATTGGTCCAAAGCTCGTTATTTGACTTGTTAGGAATCGAATTAATTCTGACAAGCATCCGTGGAGCAGACTCATGAGTATGATTAGACGATTAAAACTGATCAACCTATTAAAGATGCACAAAGACCTGATTTCGAAGTGTCGTTCGAAGCAGAATCCACCTCATAGGCAAGTCTGCACTTTGCGTTTGCGCCAACTTTCAGATGTGGGGCATAAAACTATGACGATAATGATGACAGTTGATGCAGAGTCGAAAGGTAAATAAAAATGAATCCAATGCCTCGAATCGTGGCCTGAGTTATTCGAGTAATTAAGCCTGAGGGGTGTCTTCACACCTGGTGCCTAAAGTCGTCTGATTTGGGAGTCACCGGCCCAACACTCGTTACGTGGGTAACTCAGAGCCTAAGAAAACAAGCATTAAAGCTGCAGAGACCTGAGCAGATTCGAATTGTGGCACGGGTTATCCGAGTAATTAAGCCTGAAAGGTGTCTCTACACCTGGTGCCCTAAAGTCGTCCGATTTGGGAGTCACCGGCCCAACGCTCGCTACATGGGTAACTCAAGCCTAAGAAAACGAATCTTGCGCAGAGTCAGACGAGGAATGAATGTGGTAAACCACCTAACTTGTATCGAAGCGTGGCCTTTGTTACTCGAGCAAGTAAACCCGAAGGGGTGTCTTTACACCTAATGCCCTAAAGCCGCATGGTTTGGGAGTCATTGGTCCAAAGCTCGTTAAAGGGGTAACTCTGAACAGCCTAAGAAAACGAGACAAGTTAAGTGGACACGAAAAAGAAAAAAGCAGACTCAGGAAAAGAAAAAGAAAAAAATTTCGACCAGAGAAAAAAAGAGAGGCTCATCTAAAGTCACGGAAAAGAGACCCCTAATTGAAGGATTGCATCGCACAGTGCACTTGCCATATGACGTAAATCCTGTGAAGAACGATATCAAGAATGAAGACGGAATACCTTTGATAAAGGAAGGTAGTTTTTGAATTTAATCATACTCACGTATATTGACCATGAATGCTTAAATGTTTTATTACGATTTCATAACTCGTCAAATGAAAAAAAAAAAAAAAAAAAAAAAAAAAAAAATTAATAAAAAAAAAAAAAAAAAAAAAAATCGAGAGTGACTTAATACATTCACAATTCATTCAATGTCAAATTAATCCACTCTCGATTTACAGAAAAAAGAGATCCATCTCGATGCCAAGTTTTTTACGATAAGACGAAAACATCACAGACACGAGCCAAATTGCATAATCATGAGCATTCCATTTTATCTGCTCTACTGTGGAGATGTTTAGTAATATCGGAGTTAACCCCGCCGACCCGAATGGTCGAGCATTTAGCATTTGTTACTTGTGCAGGATATGACTCGCTGTGGATAATTCGACATGACCAACGAAACGTCTTCCCATACGAATCCTCGACAAGAACACGAGTAGAGGCTGGGGCATCGTAAAGGTCATGGAAATGAAAAGAGCACAGGTCTATATCGGACTCCTCATCAACGAATCTTCCCCCACGACCATCAATGGATTTTAACAAACTCAGCCTGATGCATGTTAACATTACCTCGATACCCAGTCGGGCATAGGCAAGAGCGATATAATTCCTGACGTCAGAGTTGATCGATTAAAAGGCGGGGAAGGGCAACATGGTCATCAGTCATTACAAAAGCCAAATGGACTGCCTCAATCAAATGAAAGTCGAGAGCTATCAAGGCATACGACCAAATGACAAGAGGACCACCTAGATATCAACCCAGAATCTAGGCATAATCCTCCAGCATCAGAGGAAGTCCCAGCGTCCCAAATTCAAAGACATGACGATCTGGGAACTAGCCTGACGAGGAGCCCTGGATAAGTCGATTGAGCATGCGAAATGACAAATACAATTCCCCAACAGAGAAACGATAAAGGGCATGCGATTCAACAAACCAGCCTTGAAGTCCAGAAACTGTGCTCCCTAGTAAGGCGTGGCGCAACTAAGTAGTCAAAAAGAGCGACAAGTGAAAATTTGTATCATTTGACTAAACAGGGGTCATGTCCTTCCAAGCATATCTATTGATCCATGCATAACATCCGTGCATCCATGTATATGTCAAAATAAAATGTACATGAAAAGAAAATCACAGGTACGAGACTGTCGGCGTCGCGAATGCCAGTGACATTGATCGAAAAGATATGGCAGTGGGAAACTTCGACGATCCGATGCGCCCATAATCTATGGAACATCAAAGGATTACAAATGACTGTCTGAAGCACCTTTAGCTAACCGACAAAGATGATAGGTCAAAAGCAATGGCTGTCAAGAGCGATCTACGAGGGCGAACCCCAAGAATGACAAGTCAAACCAAAAGAAGTGGCTGGCAAAAGCGATTTACGAGGACAAATCCCAGGGAGGCCCCACAAACTAATCAGGTACGCTTTCCTTTTAAATTTCCTCTAGAATTATTGCATTTTTATGATGTACAATACGATGCGAGTCCATTTAGGATAGTACACAGCGATTCCGGAGACGATACCTGACCAATTCAAAAAAAGACCCGTCAGATACGAGACCTGACCAATTCAAAACCGACCCGTCAGATACGAGACCTGACCAATTCAAAACAGACCCGTCAGAAACAAGAACTGACCGTCCAAAATGACCCGTCAGTGAAAACTCCTGACCGTCCAAACATGACCCGTCAGTGAAAACCCCTGACCGTCCAAACATGACCCGTCAGTGAAAATACCTGACCGTCCAAGCATGACCCGTCAGTGAAAACCCCTGACCGTCCAAAATGACCCGTCAGAAACAATACCTGACCGTCCAAAATGACCCGTCAGAAACAAGAACTGACCGTCCAACACGACCCGTCAGAAACAAGAACTGACCGTCCAACACGACCCGTCAGTCAAAAGAACTGACCGTCCAAACATGACCCGTCAGTCAAAAGAACTGACCGTCCAAAATGACCAGTCAGTGAAAACCCCTGACCGTCCAAACATGACCCGTCAGTAAAAACCCTGACCGTCCAACATGACCCGTCAGTGAAAATACCTGACCGTCCAAGCATGACCCGTCAGTGAAAACCCCTGACCGTCTAAAATGACCCGTCAGAAACAATACCTGACCGTCCAAAATGACCCGTCAGAAACAAGAACTGACCGTCCAACACGACCCGTCAGTCAAAAGAACTGACCGTCTAACACGACCCGTCAGTCAAAAGAACTGACCGTCCAAACATGACCCGTAAGTCAAAAGAACTGACCGTCCAAAATGATCAGTCAGTGAAAACCCCTGACCGTCCAAAATGACCCGTCAGTGCAAAATCCTGACTGTCCAAAGCGACCCGTTGGAGAAAGATCCGACGATGACAATACGATAACCGTTGGAGAAAGATCCGACGATGACTAAAACAATGTGATGCGATGCGATGTGCGAGGAGATGTGCGATGCGATATGCGATTTCATATGCGAGGTGATGCGATTTTGAGTTAATATGGTATGCGGGTTGATAATTAACATGCAACTTGATATGCGATATGCGATAAGCAAGAGAAAAATAATTTTCCTTGATAAATATGCAAGTCCATTTGAGACAGTAACCGGTAATATTAGTGTTGCATCATTAATATGTATATGTTGCATCAATGATATATATGTTGCATCATTAAATGTGTACTGTCATCATCATGCATTGGGTGCCTACTTCTTTATCATGTTCATTTCACTTACCATTTCATAAACATGATAAAGAGGGGCAGCTGTAGACACCCAAATTTTGCACTTTTGTACTAACCCTGACAGGAGGGCAAAATCATCATTTGATCCGACATGCGAAAAGGAAGGTGGACCCCAACACGAAGCCACCCCAACGATTTACGGTCAGAGCCGCCACAACGGACAACGAGCATTCGGTCACTTGAGGCAAGGCAAACAGTTGATCCAGAAAACCTGAGTTGATCACAAAAGGCGACTAATGGCCACTACGCTTACGATGTTCGGGGGTCTCGCTCCCCGGTGAGCGAGCGGCTGCCCAGCTCGCCGGTGAGCTGGCGGGGGGGGTAGGGGGCAGCGCCCCCTGAAAGACAGGCACAATTGTCAAAAGCTACATCAAGTCGCAACCCTCCGAACTAGCCTCCCAGAACAATATGGCACGTTTCCCAGGGAGTTCCGGACTGCAAAAATACAGCCTCCCAAAATAATACCGCAGAAATTGGCGAATTAGGACCGCGTGGCACGAAAACCGAGAAAAGCCAGCCAGACAGCCGCGGATGCATCTGCGGCCAAAACGAGTTTCGAGGTTCGCACGGCTCGAGGAGACGGCACACGGCAGCCGAGGAAACGGCGCAGGCGGCCAGCCGCCCAGCCGCAGATGGATCTGCGGCCAGCCGCAGATGCATCTGCGGCTGCCTGGAAATGGCTATAGATCGCCATTTCCACCCGAGAGCTCGGGGGAGAGAAGAAAAAATAGATTTTTAGAGAGAGAGAGCTCGCGGGAGAAGAAGAAAATGGCGGAAATGTAGAGAGAGAAACGAGATTTTAGAGAGAGAAACCCACGGGTTTGTTCCAAAGAGTGAGATTTCTTCATCCTTTGTACAATCTTTGTATCCTATTTTGGTTTCCAAGTGTTGAATCATCTATTTCATCATTTGGAATGTAAAAAATCCGAGTTTCATAGCGTCGTTGTGTTTGATATATCAAATCTTGTAGATCTAGTTTTTATTTTGTTCTTATTGTGTTTGTTGGGTGGATCTTCTGTGGATCCGAAAATATTTGGTGCATTGCTATTTAAATAGTTTGTTTTAGTGTATTTGAAAGTTAGATCCAATGTAGTGGATATTTGTTTTGGGATCTATGGATTAGGGACGGTTAGAGAGGATTTATTGCGGATAGAATCTCCTCCTAACCTCCCGATGATATCCCTTTAGTTTATTTTCTAGCTTTTACGTATGTAACGATCGCGATGCACCTTTATGTAAATATGTAAATTTTTGGGCCTTAAAACGACATCGAGTCGAAAATCGGGTTTAAGGCCCCGTGATAATGAAATATGTGATTGTGGGCGTTTGGGGCTATTTAGACGGCTTACATGCCCACAAATAGCTCCAACGTTATTTTGATGCTTGGTTTTCCCTTTCGACATGAGAAAACGAATTTTGAATGAAAAGATAAAGATTTTCATAAAATCAATCAAAGTAGGATATTAGATCACTCGTAGGCTAAATAAAATTGTAAGTGTCGGATGAGCTCTATTCCTATTTGACGAAGGGTTTGAAAAATATGTTTTACAAATATCATCGGTTTTATTATCAAAACGAAAAAGCAATAACAATGAACTTTTCGATTAAGTCAAATCCTTCGTGAATAGGGTTAACGAGATTCTGAAGCACTTTCAAAGTAAAGCATTTCAACGACATTCATTTAGGCACATACACACACACACACACACACACACACACACACACACACACACACACATATTTTAGGATTTAAAAGGATAGGAAAACATCGAGATTGCGGTAACCGTGTTTCACGGAAGTCGGGGGGTGCCTAACACCTTCCCCTCGCTTAAGCAAGCCCCCGAACTCTATGAATCTCGGTTTGCGGACCAATTGAATCGGAGTCACATATGAGCCATTACGATTACGAAAACAAAATTCGGATGAGTTGGTACATCCATTTCAAAAATACCAACTGGCGACTCTGGTCAATTGGCTCATAAAAATTCAACATTTCAAAACCCCGTCGACACTAAGCCGACCCTTTTCAAAAATCACATCTTAATCTAAAGGCTAAAATTGGAAAGGGACATTTTTAATAATAAAAAAGCGAGACGACGAAAATCCCGGCGTCGACAGTTAACATTTATATAACGCAGTAAATGAAATCATAATAAAATAATCTATTTATTCAATCAAATATAATATCAAAAATGTTAAGCAATTACATCAAATAATTAGCCTCTAGGGCATAAACTCTAACATAACCGAACCGAAATATCCGAACCGAAATATTACGGTTATTTAGACAATTCGGTTATAACCGAATTTTATTTTGATTTTCGGGTTCAATTTTGGATAGTAAAATATAACAAAAAAAAAATATAACAAAAAAAAAATCACTTTCTTTATTCAATTATGGAATATATACCACATTTTTTCCCCAACAAATATCATTTTCTTTTTTGGGTGTTAATTTCGGTTATTAATCGAATATTAAATTCGGTTACTTACTAATTCGGTTATCAATTCAGATATCAAAAATATATTAATTTTAATTTTTGGTTATAACTGAATAAACTATTCAATTTGATTATAATTGAATTGCTCACCCTAATTGTAGGATAGGTTCTATCTCTACCTTCTCTCCTCTGGTCCCAACCGTCTGATCACAATCAAACGTTAATATACTACTAATAGCTCAAACCCTTCAAATACATTTCCTAAACTTCCCCAAGCTCTGTACATTAAAGACTACTCCCATATATGGGTGTTCATCGGTAAAAAATCGAACCGGTACCGAAAAAATCAAACTGGTATCAAACCGAAAATGCCGCTAAAACAAGAACCGGTACCGGTACCAAATTACCGATTTTGGTACAATTTCGGTTCGGTTTTCGGTTTTTACCGATTGGTAATATATATAATTATTATTAATTATATATATTATTATATACATAATAATTATTATATATATTATAATAATTAATATAAATTTATTATTATTTTATTTAATTCGATTTTTTCGGTATATCGATTTTTACCAAAATTCAAAAATATTCATACCGCTACCGGTACCGAAAAGTATAAAAAATCAAAAAAATCGGTATAAAAAAAAATCGATACCGAAAAAATCAGTACCGATCAATTCAGTAAAAAATCGAAAAAATCAAAATTTTTGGACACCCATACTCCCATATCTCTCATATACCTCCTTTACCTTCTTTATCAAGCCTCCTAGGTTTTCGGTGGACCCCTTTAATCCCCCATCCAAGGTATCCTATAAATATATATATATATATATATATATATATATATATATATATATAAAAGTTTTTTAGGGCTTTGCTACAGAAAAATTAATTACAGTGTTAGCAAGGGTTTTTGATTTGTGCTGCAGTTTGAATGGCGGGAGGTGGTTCTGCTAAGGGGAGCTCGAAAGGCGTTCGCATTGTCGTCGCCGGCGACCGGGGCACCGGAAAATCCAGTTTGATTGTCACTGCCGCAGCTGGTACTTTTCCGACCAATGTCCCTCCTGTGTTGCAGCCGACGAGGTTGCCTGACGATATGTATCCCGAAAAAGTCCCTATTACAATAATCGATACCTCTTCTAGGTCTAATTTTCTTTCACTTTCCCGTTTATGTATAATGTATCTGTACATATCCTCTTTTTGCTTTTTAAATTTCTACCTGTCTCTACATGATTTTACTGTGCGGCTAAATTACTGATATCGGCCAGTAACAAACATAAAGTAATCCAATTCAAACAAGTTACTGCAAAATAACTTGGAAAAAATCTTAATTTTTTCTTTAGCTTAATTACAAGGACTTGATATTGATTATACTATGAGAAACTAGCTAATTGAATGAAACTACAGTCATAATTTTAGATGCCTACAAAGGAACTAACGAATAGAAGCAAATGTTACCTTGCTGCAAAAAGTAAATTGAACTTGAATTTTCCGCATAATAATTGGAAGCTTGAAGTGAACCTGAACTCAACGGGCCTTTAGATAAGTACTTGCGGTGAAGAAAATTCACTGAACACTTTGCTAGCAGTTTGGTATGAGGGTTAAAAATCTTTTCTTCTTAATTTCTGATTTTATACCACTGGTTAATGACTCTGTGCTTACCTTTTTCCGAGAGAATTCTTCAGATCCTTACTCCTTAGCCACCATCTAATTGTGTTGGATTGTGTCCAAGTAAATTACATGATTCCTCTCATGGAAATTGTTTTTTTTTTGTTAAATCATGGTTCAGCTTATCTTTTGTTTGAATGACCCTGTCAGTGGTATCACCATTGATTGTCCAGCTAAGATAATTGAATATGGGTCCATGTGTGTACAGCTTCATATCCAATTTTTTCACTTGTTCTCGAGCCTAATATTTCATGTTTAAACATACATACATATATGTTTATGTGCGCACTTTCCTTTATGCATATAATTAATAGGTATATTACATATTCTGTTTTAAGATTATATTAATACTTTCATGATGTGTATCTCCATGTCGGCGGAATTGTGGTGGTAATTGAACTGAAGGGAATAGCACATGTTTGTATTTCACTGAACTTTATTTTCAAAGATTCTATATAGTATATAAAGTACATATACGCTCCCTTGAACAACTCTCATTATATGATGCTCTACTGTGAAACTTTGTCTTGGTTCAGAACTAATTCTTGTTTCATTCCTAACATTCAGTGTAGAGAATAGAGGTAGACTCGCTGAAGAATTGAAGCGAGCTGATGCAGTTGTGCTAACTTATGGTTGTGATCAGCTTGCCACTCTTGATCGCTTGAGTACTTTCTGGCTTCCTGAATTGAGACGATTAGAGGTTTGTTTATGAAATCAATGTTTGTTAAGCAGATAGGATGTGCTTTTCTTTCTGTTAAGAGAGAACTTTTCTCTGATTATAATTTATAAGCTTCAGGAAGCACAAAATTAGTTCTTTAAATGCAGAACAAAGAGCCTCTTTAAGTTATTATTTTTTGTCCGTATCATTTGTCTTTGTATCATATGTTTTGATATTGAGGTGGATTTTATATATCTGAGCAGGTAAAGGTGCCGGTTATAGTGGTGGGTTGTAAGCTGGATTTGAGGGATGAACAGCACTCAGATAGTCTGGAGCAGGTGATGTCACCTTTAATGCAACAGTTTCGGGAAATCGAAACTTGTATTGAATGTTCGGCACTTAACGATATTCAGGTACAACCGGAATTGCTTATGTTTCAATGGAATAAACATCTGATTAACTTTAATACTTTCTTTGACTGCATTGTGCCATCTGCTGTTGCACTGTAAATGACATTGTGGATTGTAATGAGAGCTTATGAAATTCTTTGTTTGCAGATCCCTGAGGTTTTCTACTATTCCCAAAAAGCAGTGCTTCATCCCACGACTCCACTATTTGACCAGGAAGCACAAACTCTGAAGCCACGATGCATTAGGGCTTTAAAAAGAATATTCATTATATGTGATCATGACAGGGATGGTGCCCTCAGCGATGCGGAATTAAATGATTTTCAGGTGTTGTTTCTTGTTTCCATGTGCTGTATGCTCAGGTCTTTGTTACTCTAAAGTCTATTATTACTGTGCTTCCTGACGAATTATAATTTCACAAGACTGTCTTGTAAGCGAGATTCTGAGATATTTAGTAATGATTGTAAACAGGTCAAGTGTTTCAATGCTCCATTGCAACCTTCTGAAATAGTGGGTGTCAAGAGGGTTGTGCAAGAAAAAATGCCAGAAGGTGTCAATGATCGTGGTCTTACTCTGTCAGGATTCCTCTTTCTCCATGCACTATTCATAGAAAAGGGCCGTTTGGAGACAACATGGACTGTCCTAAGGAAATTTGGTTACAATAATGACATTAGACTTGGTGAGGATCAGTTTCCACCTCCAATTAAAAGAACTCCTGATCAGGTAATTAATTCCTGTTTTCTTGAGCCTTGTGTATCCAATTATCCATGTGGTTGATCCCTGGGGACCTACACACTATGTTACGTTATGGATACTGGACACTTCATTTTAATATAAAAAATGAAAAAATTGAGGAGTATTCATCTCGGACTCTTCAAAATACCGTATCCAACTGGATACACCATCCGAGTACGTGTAACATAGCCTACACGGTTCTTATCATCTGAAAGTGAAAATCTTCCTTATATTTGTTCAAACTGAAAAACTTAGGTTTCCAACATCTAAACACATTACAAGAAATTGTAAAATGGTGCGCTTCCATGTTGTTTTGTTTAGTTAGTTGACAAGGATCCATTTGTATTCTGATCACTTACATTCTTAGAAGCGTGTTTGCACTTTACAATAAATTCTTATTGCTATGTAAATATGGTAGCTGGGGTGAGAGTAAGAAAACTTAACTGCTTCTGAAATAAAGATTTGAGCCCAACTTGTTGTGGACTTGGTTAGGCGGACACTGTTTTGGGAGTTTTCTCTAATAGCGCATGGAGGGAGGGTGGTGTAGTACTTTCTTTACTTGATTCAGTTTTGTATTTCAGATGCGCCAATCTCCTAATTTCAGCATTCATTTTATTCACATTTTTCCTTGTAAGAGCTAGATTGCTAGGTTGGAATGGTCTTGCTGGATCACATTGATGGAAATTTCTTCAATATCACCATTTTCAACTGTTTAATAAATACATTTTAAGTTCATTTTAAGATAGAATGAATGAATATAAAATTCTCAGAATGATGTGTGATGCATCTTTTCTTTGAATGTGAGGTCCAAGACGCTAAGGGTATATTTGTTTGAGGGACTGGATTAGATAGGACTATTGGTCTTTGGGACTAACAGGCCCTCGTATGGGGGACTGTGAAACTCACCCCCTCCTTCCCCTCTAATTAGTCCCTTATATGGGTGAGTATTTCCTTAAACCAGACTAATAATTGTAGTCATTAATGACAAAACAAACAATATCATATTTTAAAACTAACTGTCTAGTTCCATGTTCTAATCCTGCAAATAATGTAGGCTAAGAACCCTAGGTGTGAGGCCTAGTTTATTTATCCCTTTGATCATTTCCTTCTCTTCATTTGTTTGCTCTCTTCTAAGTTCTCCTCAATCTGTCCAGGAGTTTATCAACTTTAGGTGCTGAACTAGTAAGATCCTGCATCAAATAAATAAAGAGAAAACTACCAAAAAAAATCCAGAGATTATAACTATAATTAGTTATTGGAGAATAAGACTATAATACTTCAGCTATCCGTAGAAGTGAAAGTTCAAGGACGAACAACAATAATTATTAAACCAACTAGTACTAGGCAACTCAATAATATAATGAATACTACCAATAATTATAATATAAAAGTCCTAAAGTACCACATATGATCTTTTCCTTCTCTCCATTTATTTGCTCTCTTCTAAGTTTTTCTTAATCTATCCACGAGTATATCAACTTTAGGTGCTGAATGAATAAGATCCTGCATCAAATAAATAAATAGAAAACTACCAAAAAAATTCTGAGATTACAACTATAATTATAATTACTAGAATACTTCAACTGTCCGTGAGAACGAAAGTCAAAGACGGACAACAATAATATTACTAAACCACCTACTACTAGGCAACTCACTAATATAATGAATAATACCAATAATTATAATTTAAAAGTCCTAAAGTACCAAGTAGTACACTTCCTTTCGATGTTTAGCTATAGCGTAGTACAATAAGTTTGACATAATAATTTATAACATTTATACTTAATGGTGCAACCTTGATATTTAATTTGTCATCTAGATGCGTAAAGTTTGCCATATAATTTGCAACTGAGGAGAGCTACATTGAAATGGTATGTACATCTTATGATCCTTTACGTCATTTCTTTGTAATGCCTACTTGTCTTTTGTAGACTGTGGAGCTGACAAATGAAGCTGTCGAGTTTCTCAAAGAGACCTTCTGCACATTTGACATTGATGGTGTAAGTTCTAGTTTCTCTTTACGAAATTCTTAAATTGAAATATAGATTTGGTATATGATTATAGTTTTGAATAGTTTTTTTTTATTACTTTAATCTGAGTTTAGTGTTAGGTTTTAATGTTTTATCATATGATCATGGTATGTACATATCATCATTATGTGTATGAAACTATCAGTAGTCAATTTAGTAATCCGGATGTCCATCATTACCAGTGTGGGTTTAGGGTTTCTTCTTTTATGATTCAGAATATAAATATGATTGAATTTATCAGACAAAAGCAAGTAAAACCAAATATATCGTTAGACCTTGGTATCATTGGATCTTGTAGTTTAGGAAGAAAGGGCTTTCTTACAAACCAAGTGTCAATCATCCTTGATGAAAGTTAATTCTCAAAAAAAGAAAAGGACTGAAGGAAGTCACATGATTTGTGAACTATCTATGAGCAATGGAATTATGATTGTATAATAAGTCAATTAGATTTGGTGATTATTGCTATTCATTTTTCTACATGGCAGTATTAAAGTTGTTTCTAAAAACAGCTTAAATATAAATTACTATCCTAAACTATTAACCTTTTTCCACTTAAATGACCGACATTTCAATTTTTGCAATCAGGTGATTAAACTAACAATGTTTTCCACTTTAGTTTAATTAAACTTGTCACGTCATAAATTAATGACAAGGCTACTACACCTGCCATATTAGTGCTGAGGTGTTGAAGAAACTCATTTTTTGAATTAATTTTGCTATCCTGTTAATGTTTTAAAAAGAAAAAAATGTAATAAAACATAAAAATTATTATTAAATTTGAAACAACTTCTCATTTACTAAATTAGGCTTAATCAAATTTAAAGGCATCAGTAAAGCTTAAATTTAAATAAAATGTAATAAAAAAATACAATCAAAATTGAAAGGGGATTAGTATTGGAACGGACAAGCAACCATGCTTCTTCTCAAATTCCTTGTATGTGAAGAAAATTCCCAAATCATGAGTTCATAACTTCAAAATTGTATCTCATCACAACCCAATTGATCCAAACTAACTCATCATCTTCTTCACCTCAAACCATTAAATAATTATATGGCAATTGTAAACCTAAGATTATCATAAATAAGAAAAAGAAAGTGTCTTTTTTTTTTTTTGCAGAAGAGAGAGAGTGATGCAAAAGGAATTCTTCTTCATGTTCTCCCTTTTTTTTTCACTTTTTGGTAAGGCTATCAAGTACATCGGTTGTGGTGGTGGTGGTTAGATCTGCAGATTGTGGTGGTGGATAGATTTGGGGGTTGTGGTGCCGGCTAGATTACAAGCAATAATAGTAGGCAACAATGGCAATTAAAGGGAAACCTGAAACCTACTAGCAAAAGCTCTAAGAACAAAGATGACAATCAAAGGGAAACCTACTACCCAAATGAATTTTTCAGGAAGGGGATTTTGGATTGTAGACGAAATTTGAATCGTAGAAACCTACCTTGATTTTGATCTACATTTTTCCGTCATTTTGATCGAGGCTTTTCAGTTGATGATCAATCTCAGATTTTCTGGGGATTATGGTTTGATTTGGATTAGGGCTATTCGGTGGTTGTGGGGGGCTGGTTTCATTGATATTTACCTGATCAAAGCAAATGGGCTAATTTTATTTAGTTAGTTTTAATGTTAGATAAAATATGATTTGACATTTTTACCTTCAATTATTTGATAAATGTGATTTTTTTCCATAATAATCTTTTTTATTTACACATAAGCATGTGTTGACTTAGTTAGCGAGCCGCATCATCAATTTCTGACGTGGCAAGTTCAATTGAATTGATAGTTTATTTATCTGATTGCAAAAATTGAAAGGGCAATCACCGAAGTGAAAAAAGGTCAATAGTTTAGGGTAGTAATTTATATTTAAGCCTTCTAAAAATGATAGTTTGTCAAATATTATTGACTTAATGTGTTCTTATTACTAGTTACAAGGTATAAAGTTAAATTCATAAATTGGATGTTGCATTTTTTGTTGCGAGTAATAAACTAAATCAAATTTATCAGTACTTGTGTATAATGTTGTGCCTTTCAGTGATGGTGTTAAAATTTTTTAACGCCTGTATAGTTAGGACTTTGATTTATTACATTTTTTGTATTTATTAGCTGTCATGTATCTTTGAATATTTGGGAATGTTGTTTGATTTTTATCAGGATGGAGCCCTTCGGATGGTCGAGCTTGAGGATCTTTTTTCTACTGCCCCTGAAAGGTATTGAAGTTATCTTCAATAACAACCTTGGTTTTCTTAATCTTATTTTAACAATTCTTTAGCTATTTGATGAAGTACTTTATGTTTTCTTAACATTTCAAGTTCACTTTGTGAGTGAGGAAATTTGATTTTTAACTTGCCTGAAGATTCTCGCTAATGCAAGAATTCATATTGTAAGGAAGCTCTAAGATCACGGTTCAAAGTTTTGACGTATTGGTCGAAATTTCGACGCATCAGAGCGGTTTTGGGCCTTGCCGAACTGTAACCTTGATACGAGTCGAAAAATTAATGATTATTCATGTAAATAGTTTGTTTCTGCGAAATTTCATCCTATCGGCATCATGAAATAATTTCGAGTCAAGTAGTTGAGAAATTTCGGCGTAAAAGGGAGAAACATCACACACAATAAAAGATTAAAAAAATTATATTAAATACGTTAACTAGTACCTGAATTGGTATTAAAAATAAAATAAAATGAAATAAAACTAGTATTCAAGTTACTACAAATTATAAAATTATACTTAAACTACTTGGGAAAAAAAACAATTACATAATATATAGTACCTAAATTAACTAGAGTTTAATAATAATTATACCCATTTAACTTAGAAATAAAAAAATATATATATTTCATACATATTAAATAAAAAAAATTGTACCTTACTTGAGCATAACATGAAAATATCTTAAAAAGTTTTCTAATTTTATGCATTTTAGCATCAGATACGTCCGCAAGATGTGTGTTTTATCATTTGAAAATTGATCCATCTTGTTGCTCTTATTATTTAGAATTTTTTCATATATTTTTTTAATTTATTCTTGAAATTCCTAACTAACATAACAGCGTCCGAAACCGATACCAAACCCGATACTGGGTAAAAAAAATGACCTCGAGAAATATAGGTTGTTACTGCAACTTTGAACCATGTTTAAGATCTAGCTAAGAATTAAGCAATTTGTATATATAAGATCATCTTGGAGTTTTTGACTATAAAAAACCTTTATAACAAACGAAAGTTTCGCTCAGTCTAGTTTACATGTTATGCAATCTTTAGACTTTAGGATTTCAGGGTGTTACCCATAAACTTAGAAATCTCAATTCTTCTTTCAGACTTTACAAGCATACAATTATCCAACTTTGAGACCAATTGACTCAGTGAACTATGTGGTTATACTGTACTGTTTTAACAAAAACGTTGATGGCTGAGCGCAAACATTGTAAAATCCTTGAATCCGCAAGGAAGGTTAAATTCTCGAAGAGTAATTAATAATAATTGTCAAAAGTTTGAAGATCCAAAAACTTAAACATATTTTTAGCCCTAAATAACTTTTCTGCGACTATTCGAAAAAGAGAAAATAATAAAACCCTAATTAAAATAAAATTAGAAAAGTAAGCCAAAAATACAAACATGCCAAAAAAATAAATTAAAATACTGGATTTCCCGTAATAATAAATAAAATACATAATAGATTAAATCTCCATAAATACTAAAATATTTGGAAATTTGAATCTTCATGGTTATTTTGTTCTGCATCATATGTTTTTCCTAAAACAGGCAAATGAACAAAATGAAGTGCCCTCCTAAAGGGAATCTTCAATCTTGATGCACCAATGTAACAATATTTTAACTTCTTTAGAGCTATATTACATGGACTGTTCACTTTTTCCTAAAGTATCCATATCTGACATATTTGACACTCGAACTCGAACAAGAGTATGGAACCTATAGGTGTTGTACACTTCATTTTAGCATAAACGTTTGACAAAATTGAGGAGAACCGGTGTCTGATTCTTCAAAGTATTCATGTCCGGCCGGACACAATATCTGAGTCCATGTAACTTGGCTTTAGAGTATCCCTGTCATTCAACTAGTTTTAGTGAGCCAAAAATCAGTGGATGTTGTCGTTCGCGTAGCATATCATATTACATATGCATCTGGGTAATATTATGTTAATGTGATATCATCATTTAGTTGTATAAATCAGTTTAATGGCATGCATCCTGCTGTGTGCATTATGTACTGCAACAATGCCTTTTTACATACTGACCTTGATGCCCACTTCATTTTTCATCAGTCCTTGGCGTGAAGCTTCATATGAGGATGCTGCAGAGAAAACTGCCTTGGGAGGGCTTTCACTTGATGGGTTTTTGTCTGAGGTATGGCGACGGAATACTTTTTTTCTTCATTTTTTGTGTTTACACACGTTCATTTCTGGGACCGCATATCACATATGACATCTGTGGATATGATATTTGCTCACATATAATTTTTATGCCCATGACAATTGATCTAATAAATTTCTGCAGTTCAACTTGACACATGGTCGCTAGGGGTGTCCATCGGTAAAAAACCGAACCGGTACCGAAAAAACCGAACCGGTACCGAACCTAAATTACCGAAAAAACAAGAACCGAAACCGGTACCGAATTATCGGTTCGGTACAAATGCGGTACGGTTTTTTTCGGTACGGTTTTTCGGTAATACCGCCCGGTAGTATATAAAATTATAATTTTTAAATAATAATTACATATAACAAAATTTATATATTTACAATTTTAAAACTAAGAAATTTGTGTAATGGAAGTATGAAACTGTGGAAGTTCACTGCATTCTGCATCCATAAATATAATTGGGAAAGCAATTATAAGTTATAATTTATAACTTTGCACTTTGCACTTTTGCAGCACATGGTAAATGAAAAAGATACTCTTTGGACCTACTTTATGAGAAAGCAATGAGTTCACATTTTACCATCCATCAGTGATCAGACATTCAGACCATCACTAAAGCCTCAAGGATATATTCATATATATATGTGTCAAAAATAGCATTATTTACTGGAAGGTTTTTAAAAACTAGTGTACATGTCAAGTTGGTTTATTCTTCAGATATCTTGCATCTTGCATAGGATATGATAAATTTTTCCTAGGAGGCTAGGACTAACTTAATACGAATTGCCGGAATGGGTATATGCTTTAGAATGAGAATTATAATGAATCTAAATCTTTAAATATGACAAATGATATTTCTTCCTCTCTCTCGGGTGAATGAGAATGAAGTGATCAGAAATATTACACTTGATCATTTTGTTTTGATCACAAGTTTGGCCTCTCTCTATGATCTATGTGTTATATATATATATACACACACACACACAAATATATAATACTGTAATTTGTTTAATAAGATAAGAGAATCTGATACAATGTCATCACTGAAGCCCAAGCCAATAATTCATTCTTCCTTCACTCGTATAACTGCTAAACTAACTAAACAGATTTAACTTTCATGGTCATCATGGACCACCATTAATAACTATCTGTATTATAACAGGAGCAAGTTCGGAGGCTATAATTGTGGGCTGCTATATGGGAAAATGAAGAGTGATTAGAAAGATAAAGCACCAAGACAATTCAGATTTGGAGAAACACATATACTTTTCATCCATTAATGCAAACCATATTTTGCATAAACTGGAAGTCTGGAATGAAATTTAACATAATAAGATAATAACATCCATTACAAAGTTTAATCCAAATTTAACATCCATTACAAAGTTCAAAAGCGCTAACTGAAAGTAGAACACAATTCTCTAATCCAACAAATCAACCACATCACATATCCAAGATTGATGTATCTCGCTCCCCGAAAATTCTGCAGTTTTTACAAGATAAATGTGAGCAAATCATAATTTATAAAGAAGAATTTAAACCTACATTAGAAAAAATAAATAAGCAATACAAAGTGTTAATGTGCAATACCTTTTTCAATTTCTTCAAGGGATTCCAACTTTTCTTCAATATCAATTAGTTCTTTGCTTCGACGAAACCAATCTTGAGCACAAACAATTCCTTGCACCATCCTAGGAGTTAAAGAGCTCCTAAAGGAATCAAGGATGCGACCTCCTGTGCTAAATGCCGATTCGGAAGCCACGGTAGAAATTGGAACCGCCAAGACATCTCTAGCCATTAATGAAAGAACGGGAAATCTATGACTGTTTGATCTCCACCATGCTAAAAGGTTAAATTTTTCATCATTTCTTTCAACTCGATCCTTTAAATACATTTCTAACTCATTTTGAACTTCCCCACCTTGAACATCCTCAACATGTTGATCAAACAAGCAATCAATTTTTCTTTTTTTCCTTGATATACTTTCTACTAATGATGAGCCACCACTTTGAGTTACACTTCCACTCCCACTTGGAGTTAATGAATGAACTTGGGATGATAAATGATTGAGATTATAATAATTGAACAAGTCAAATAATGCATCTTTCGTTGCTCTAGTCATTTTGATTGCCAAATCACTTTCTTTACCATACATGTGATTAAATGTAAACTCAACGAAAGTGAATTTGTGTCTTGGATCAAGAACCACAGCAATGTATAATAACTTGTTCATTTTATCAACATCCCCCCAGTATTTTTTTAACTTTGATTTCATCCTCTTAGCCATTTCTCTCATTTGAAAATCATCATCATCTTCCATTTCTTTCAAAAGATCATCAACTTCCACAAACTCATGAAAAAAACCATTGGATGTAACGTATGAAGAGCCGGAGATTCTAAGTGTTAATTCATAGAAATGTTTCAAAAATAAAACAATTCTTCTAACATTACCCCAATCCTCCAATGTTGGCCACCCTTCACCTGAGATCATTTCTTGTTTAAACAAAGGATCCCTACTCCCAAGCCTATTAAAAGCACGCTCAAAATGTTGAGCCACATTCAACATTGAATAAGTGGAGTTCCATCTAGTAGCAACATCTAGGATTAATGAAGAATTATTTTCAATTTTTTCAAAGTCAACACACTCCTTGAATTTTCTAATCCTAGATGGAGATTGCCTTACCCACCTAATCAATGCCCGAACACGAGCTACTGAAATATTAACATCTTTCAACCCATCAACTACAACCAAGTTTAAAATATGAGCAGCACATCGAACATGAATGAATTTATTCTCACAAATACTATGTCCCCATACTTGTAATTGATTTTTTAAATAAGCTACCGCAACATCATTTGAACTAGCATTATCAACAGTTATAGTAAATACTCTTTTAATCCCCCATTCTACCAAACAATTCTCAATTGCCATTCCAATGGCCTCACCCTTGTGACTCAAAATTGGAACAAAGTTTATAATTTTTTTTCTCAATCTCCATTTGTCATCAATGTAATGAGCCGTCACAACCATATAATTAAGTCTATGCATTGATGTCCATGTGTCAGTTGTAATACATATCCTTTGAGAAGATGAGATAAAAATTGATTTTAACCTCTTTTTCTCTTCCGTATACATTTTAAAGCAATCTCTTGTAATTGTGGAACGTGAAGGAACATTGGACCTAGGACATGCAATAGACATAAAATGTCGAAACCCTAAATTTTCCACAAATTTGAAAGGAAGTTCATCAACTAGAATCATAAATGATAAAGCACCCCGTGTTAGATCCGCATCAAACTTCCAAAGACAATTAGTTGTTGACTCCCCTTCTATGGTCTCATCATCATTGTCACCGCTAGATTTAAAGTTTAAGATTGCTTGTTTTTTTAATTCCACATTTGGGGGGTAACTTTTGCATCTCCTATTGTGAGCATTAAGACCACTAGTCCCATTACTTTTTGGATCGGCACCTAAAATAGCTCCACAATACTTGCATTTAACTTTAATTTGACCATTTTGTTTAAATCTTGTATAATGAGCCCAAATTTTAGCACGAGTCTTACCGATATCAAGTTGCTGAATTTCACCTTCATTCAAATCCTCTTCATTAATATGTATTAAATTTTCAGCATTCGAGCTCACATGGGCCACATTGATGGGTGCCTCAGACTGCTCTTCTGCCATTATAACCTACACATGCTCAAAAAAACACCAAAGGTTCAAAGTTATATGTTAACACTCAAAAAAACATCAAAGGTTCAAAGTTATATGTTAACAGTTAACATGCTAGAGACTCAGAGCATATCGACATATCGTTGGTAATTTGGGATACACAATATTATTGTATCCCAGGAACAAATACCTTGCCATTATGTGGGTTTCTTAAAGCTATAAACTTAAGCAGTTAAGCACATGATTTGTCAAAAATTTGTTTCCTTTCAAATAAACACACCAAACCCAAGCCAAGTGTACTAGACAGTAAACACCTCTCAAAGCCTAAGACTAACACCTCTCAGAATCATTTTATCGAACAGTCTATATGCATCATTATTCACTAGTAAACAGTAAACCCATCAAATGAAAGAGCAATCTTATCAATCTTTAGCCAAACTCAAGCATCACATAAACATAGCCATCAATCTTATCAAGTAGAAGAAAACCCCCAACTCAGAAATCAATAAAAAAAAAACGAGATGATATGTCACGACTCACGACTTACCGTTACCGATGAGCAGATTTGGACTCTTGGTGGTGAGATAGACTCTAGTGTCCGAGGACTGAGATCGAGGATTTGGTCAGGTGTGGACCGTGTGGTTAACCGGTGATGGGATCGGAGAAGAGATGCGATCGGAGAAGAGATGGAGACTTAGAGAGTGAAACTGTGAGAGTGTGAGATAGAAAATGAGAGATGAGAGAACGAAAGATGCTAAGTGAGTGTACTGTGACTCTGTGAGAGATTTTTCTTTTAATGCTTTTGTTAAAATCTAATTAATAAATTTATTATTATATTATTTAAATCGGTATTTTCGGTATACCGATTTGTACCGAATATAGAAATTTCTATACCGAAACCGATAACTGTACAAAAACCGAAAAAACCGAACCGAAAAAACCGATACCGAAAAAAATAAAAAACCAAAAATTTTGAACACCCCTAATGGTCGCCTATATTTGGCCTATATATTTACACTTATTTTGTAATTTTTAGCAGTCATGCTGTTTGAAAAATATTGTTGGAACTATCATTCCCTTTCCTTTTTCAGGGTATTAACTTTGTCGTGTTTATTAATAACACAAGTTTCCTTTGACAGTTTCTTCATTACTATTTGGTGGGGATTAGTGAAGAGATTAACTCTTAGATAATCAAATTTCCAATTTAAGAGATTGATCACTTCAATTGTTCATTATTTAGGAATTTTAGCACCTTTGATTTGGTTGTAAGTTTATTTGAGTGAAATTGTAGTTTTTGTCAGCTATGTTACTCTGGCATTTCTTGTAGGAGGGATAAACAGTTGTCAATTTGGGTGTGTGCTTGCAATTTTCTTTTATTAGTCTTTTTTGGTGAATTTGCTCATTTGTAGAAGTTGTCTGATGTGATGATTTTGTTTGTACATCGAAGGAATGCACACATCTACTAATTTTGTTGTGGTAATTTGGTAAATGTGCCAACTGATTATATTTGTAATATTTCTTAGAGGGATTGTTTCGCCTAATTTATTATTAGCAAATACACGCAAGAATATGCGATCGACTAGCAATATAATGGCAAATAGAGTATCATTCTCACATAGAATTAATTAATAATTATAACTAATTACTAAAACTTAACCAAATTAATTTTATTTAAACAATTGAATTAAAATTAACAACTATAAAGACGAGGATTAAAATCAGATTAAAAGACTTAAGATTACAATTTCTCCCATTGTTCATTTAAATCTCGTAACTTTCTTTTTAATTATAAGGTCACGATGAATTGTTAACCTAAGAATTCGTTAGTATTTATAAGCCTATTTCGATGGTCATATAAACATATCTCTTCTAAATCCACCACTATGGGAATAAAATCGGAAAGGAACATCTTAGGTAAATAAATCACTATATTCCTATGAGATTTAAATTAAACAAGGATTCTTTAAGCTCAGATTATCTAATTGGTTACACATGACGTATAGGTATATGTCTATCTTTTACATGAATTATGAATTCCAACCACACAAAATAACACAAACATATGTCATTATATTCAGGTCTAAACCTATAATTTATCCATCGAGTTCATATAAATTACCACTCATTACCCAACTGTTAGTAATTAAACATTAAGCACAAAATATAACAAACCAAATCATATGGTGCCAATAAAAAAGAAATAAATTTAATTTAGACTATACATTGCGTTCAATTGCAATCTTAATTAAAAATTAATTCATATCTGAAAAAGAAAACATCATCATAAAATAAGATATCATCCCAAGAATACAAAAATTAAAGAGAAGAGTTAGAGGAAAAATCTGATTATATGCGCGATCTCCAATTTTTCCTTCAATTCTTGAATCCTTCTTCAAATTTGAAAATAATCCTTGCTTCTAATTGTCTAATCTACTCCTAATTACTCTAACTCTCTCTTTATGTGTCCTACATTATGTATTTATAGGCTACATGACCAATCTCTAGCACACTTGGAAAACCAATCTAATTGGGAATCAAAAAGCTGCAAAATCCGCGACCCAACTGGAACAGGACGCCACACGGCTCTATGGCGCTTGAAATTGAACTGCAGACGGCGTTGCAGCGCTTGACTTGTAGAATGCCTGGAAAGGTTAAGGCACTGCGGCGCCATATTTGCTCTATAGTTGGGCGCTGCGGCGCCCTTTACTGAAATTCCTTGCTTCCCGTTTGGCTTTCACATGCACTTTTCTTAGCCAAGACTCATCGTTTTGCTTCCATAATTTGCTTCCAACACCCCACGTTCAATGTCCTATAAAATAAAATAAAAACACATAAAAATCAAATAAAATACAGATTCAGAAATTATCAAGTTAAAAGATAATCAATTAATAGGTATAAAACCCATTCATCAGGGATAATACTAGTTTCAGTTCTAGACTTCTAGCATAATATTTATGTGATTTACTTATCAACAGAAAGAAAATATAAAAGAGGATAGTGTGATATCAATTATCATGTTATAAACATTTTAGTAAATTGACTACTGTCGCCAGTAGTCAGTAGTCTGATTGCTGTTTGTGCTGATTTGTTCAGAATCTTGGCTGCAAACACGTAACATGTCAACATAACTTATCAGAAAAGAAAGAAAAAGTGCATGTAATTTGTAATTTTTTTCCCCTTCTTTTCTTAGCAAAATATCACTAGTTACTCAGCTATATCTACAAAGGTTATTTACCCATTGATTTATGTATTAGTCTCATGAGCAACCAATGTTATAAGTTTCTGACAAATGTGTGAAGGAGTGCAGTGGGCCCTTATGACTCTTCGAGAACCAATTCGTAGTGTTGAGAACCTGATATATATTGGATATACCGGTGATCCTTCTTCTGTCATCCGTGTCACTAGGAGAAGACGTATAGATCGTAAAAAGAAACAGTCGGACAGAAATGTTTTCCAGTGTTTTGTGTTTGGGCCAAAAGAGGCTGGAAAGTCTGCATTATTGAATTCTTTTATTGGAAGGTAACTTCTGAATAAAAATTTGAACTTATTTATATTAGTAAAACTTATTTATATTAGTAAAATAGATCTGATTTAAAATGTCGTACCATGGTAACTAGATTTGATGTGATCTTACACATGATACTTCTACATCTAATGTAAGCAACTTTGACGGCATCTGTTGTTGTGCAATCAAAAATTGCAGGCCTTTCTCTGATGATTATATTTCAACAACAGAGGAGCGTTATGCAGCTAATATAGTTGATCAACTTGGGGTAAGTTCCGGTGCATTCTGCATCACGGGATTGATGATTTGGGAGTGTGTGCTTGTGTGGTGTGTCCCTCTGTCTCTCCACCCCTGTACACACAAAAAAACCCTCTTCTAGACAACTATTAAACAACAATCTTTGTTAGTGCATTAGCTTCTCATGCTTTTTTTAATTTTTCTTATAGTTTCGTTACAGACTTCTCATGCTTCTCATGTTATTGATTAACAATTTAATGATATGTATCAAAATTTTCAATATTTCAATACACCACCACCACCTGCATTATATATATATATATATATATATATATATATATATATATATATGTTATGCCTGACAATGTTATTTTTCAATACTTAATTTTACATAATATATTGTTGTAAGGATTTCATTGACAAATACTCGAGTTTAACTTTCACAGAGTTTTAGTTATGATGATCAAAATACGGTATAGCATGCATAACTTCGTACATAATTCCCTCAAAACTGCATAACTTTGGTCATGTTACCAAATTTAGGGATTATTATGCCGGCTATCCCGCTGCTGGCGGCTCTCAAGTTTCTGCCCATAAAATATTAGAAAACAAAATGATAGTTAACACCACACTGCGAGCAATGCTGAGCATGAATACCAACAAAATATGGACATTATGACCACTTTTAAAAAAGATAATATACTACGATGGTGCCCTTCTATGTTTTCACATTTATCATTATGATGTGATGGTCATCGATCAAGCTTGTTAAGTATGACTTTCTTTACTGGACAGGGAAAGAAAGCCCTTATATTGCGAGAAATACCTGAAGAAGGAGTTGACAAATTGCTAAGTAAGAAGGATTCTTTGGCAGACTGTGACATAGCTGTCTTTGTTTATGATAGGTAATTATTGCCTTTCTGATCATTTGATTTATTTTGATTGAGAAGAGTGCTTTTATTTCTAAGAGACCAGTCAAATTAATTATAAATTTATAATAGCATCAAAAACATCTACAGAACATCTGAATTCAATTCTTTATAAGCTGTGTGCAATTTTAATTAACTTTCTAAAGTAGCTTAAGATTGCTTGTCTGCTCATGTACACAAACTAATCGAAAAATAATAGTAATAAATAGTAATAAACAAAATATGTATATGTACTTACTAATTTATCAATAATAATAATAAATAAATAAATAAATAAACAAATATGTATGTGTACATACTAACATGACCCTAGCTCTAGCTCTGCCTCTGCCTCCACCGCCTAATATTGAGGAACATGAAGAGGATGATGATACTAGATGATGTTTTTGTGTTTATCTAATTAATCCATCTTGTTATTCTTATTATTTAGTATTTTTTTCATATTAAATTTTAAAAAAATTGAAGCTGCAGTGTAGTGGTGCTTATTGCCTAAAACTGAAACAGAAACCGAGTCCAAAAAAAACCTTCCGCAAAGCCGTAACTGCGACTTTGGACTGTGGTATGCTATGTGTACAGATATTCATTTATAAATTTAATAATAAGTATGCAATCATTATCCGATGACACTATGTTTGAGTTTTGGATAGAAAAGAAAAGAACTATACAGTAGTGATACTATGTGTTTGTGAGTTTGGATAGAAAGAAATGAACGAAAATTTTAAATTAGGATAGAAAAGAAAAGAATAGAAAGCTTGTAAGTTTTTTTGTGTGTAGTTCCTATAGTTGTGAGTTTATAAAAGAAAACAAAAATAAAATGTAACAGATTCTCAGTTTACCCTATATTGAATCCTGTTGTGTTTTAAACTTTTTAAATAAAGGGTAATATAGGGATTATAAAAGATTCACTTTATTTAGCTTTTGTGTCCAAATCTGTCCATTAAATGGCCTACTTTTCTGTCCATTTCTTTTCTTTTCTCTCACCAAACAAGAGAAATGGACAGAAAATGCGTTTTCCATCCATGTCTATACTTTTCTATTCATTTTAAAACTTGCAAATACAGTGTAAAGGTTGTGGCTGCAGGTCTTACTGTCATTCAAAAACTAAGAATCAAACCATTTTTGTTTTTTCTGCTTATATAATATATCCTTAAATTCTAAATCAGATTAAAGTGAATCTCTGGAGCAATAAACTGTATTAAAAGTTTAAAGGAGTATACGAGGAATGGAAATTTAGTATAATTAGTAACTTTCTCCTGCCTTCATTGTATGTTTTTAATTTTGTTTAGATCTAGAGACATTTTCTTTATTTAATGAGTATTTAAAGATCTTTCATCAGTTATCATTGTGTTTATTTATGTGAGAATTGTATGATTATGAAATTTTGCCGTAACTACTTTCAGCTTCTCTTTAAAGGTATAGACATCTATATATGTAGATATCATTTTGAAAATATTATGATCAAAGGACAGTTTAGCCTTTATCTGCCTTTACGAACTTCCATTTCACTAAGAATGATAATTGTTCTAGAGGTGGCATGAACCACCTGATACATGCCATATTGTAAGTGTTTAATTTCAACTACCATGCTTAGCATTATGTATTATTTTGTAAATTAGCAATCCAGAATGTAGACTGAGAAGAAACATCTTGTAGTTAAGGTTGTATGAGGAACTCATGGTTGTATATTGTTAAGGATTGAAGTGAGATCTCTATTGTACTCCCTGTCTCTCTCTACACACAATTAAATTACTCGATAGTGTTAATTGGTACCTTTTCTACAACTAGTTTGAAAGGAGGCTTCCCTGTTTTGGCTCATTGTTGTTGTTAAAGACATCATATTTATAATAGATCTTGAGTTGGTTCAGATCTTTCACATGAGAAAAGGATGTAATGTGTTTATGTTCATCAACTTCTAACCAACTTATGAGTTTTATCTGCTAAGGCCTCATCAATACTTCTTTGTTCATCTCTCTCTCAAGTGTTAACATGTACTTTTTTATAGGAAGCTCTAGGTTATGTTATTCCAAACTCCCCTCATTGCCGGTACTTAATGATACTCTTCAAAATCAGTCAGCAACTTTAATTACAGTATATGAATTGAGGGAGCCCTATTGGTTTCATTTCTACATCTGTGCTGTACTAATTTTATTCAAATAGCATTATATTATTGCTCAACAGTCTGACCGTAGGAAACAGAGTTGTTTATTTACTAGTACAAAATGGCTTCTAATTATTTTGTTTCACGCCAATACTCAATCATTTTTAAGAATACAATTTTTTTGAACAAGTTTCTTGGATCACATATTGCTGTTAGTTTACACATACATGCATCATTTTCACTTTGCATGCCCTAATGTTTGGATTGGCCATGCCATGTTCATGCTTCATTCTATGCAGTGTGCACCTATAGCTGCATGATTTTTATGTTGAATATCCTGTTAAATCTCTCTCTTTCAGTTCTTATGAGCCCTCGTGGAAGAAAACAACGGAATTGATTCTCAAAGTAGCCAGTCAAGGAGAAGCTACTGGTTATGAGGTGCCATGTCTGATTGTTGCTGCTAAAGATGATCTGGATCCTTATATGACAGCAATACAGGACTCAACCAGGGTATTTACATTAATCAGTGGTTGATTTGTTATGTTTCAATATGTAAATAGCTTGATTAATAGCTTGTGTTCTTTCCAGACTCGAAGCATTTAGCATATTTTTCCAGGAAGCTACTTGTGGTCCTAGTCCTGGTTTGTAAAGTTTGTTTTGCTCTGTTGACAAGGTTTGCTGGAGCTTAATTGTTTGCCAGCACTTTTTGATTTTATGTGGTTTACTTGGATTACTTTGCCCAATGATTCTGAGTATTAGGGTGTATCTTTTTCCTTTTATATCTAATAAATGTAGTCTGATTAAAGACAAGATGAACTTTGGTTGTTTCACAACAGTTTCTAATTTGATAAGATTAGGTGGTATTTATACTGCAGGGTAGGAGTTATAATAATTCTTCTGTTTAGAGTCTCAATACTGTCAATTCTAAATTCAACAATATCGAATTTGGTAATATTAGTGATTTTCTTTTGTCTTGAGAGTTGGACCTCTTCTTTGATGAAAATCTGTTTTAACTTCTTTCTTTAGAAGTCTGAAAGTGCATATTATAGAAATGAAAGAATTGCTACAAAGCCTACACAGTTATTTTTTTTCATTTTAAAGTTTCTACCAGTGATAGGTTGTGTTTTCTTCACTTTTAGATATGGACCAATAGCGCATGAAAGACCTGACTGACATGTTCAATTTGTTTTTAGTTAAATTGCTCCTTTTCAATTCACTGTTTAGTGGAGCTGTTGGTTAAACTTGACCATTCTGAGAATTCTTGTTTTTATAGGTCAGTCAGGATATGGGGATAGATGCTCCTATACCTATCAGCACAAAGTTGGGAGATTTTAATAATGTATTCAGAAGAATTATTAATGCTGCGGAGCAACCTCATTTGAGCATTCCTGAAACTGAAGCTGGGAAAAGCCGCAAGGAGTACCACCGGCTTATTAACCGTTCTCTCATGTTTGTATCAGGTATATCTTTATAATGATTAGTTCAATTGTTTGGTCTATAAGCTCTTAGCCTTTATTCTACGGGAACTAGTAAAATCTGGAAGTTTAAATATGTTTATTTGCTTTTTCAAGTTTGAGAATTGGACATTATCCTGCCATGACAAAGTTTCTTCAGATCATCATAAAAGAGTATGGTGTGTGTGTGTGGAAGTATACCTTCCCGTGTTCTTTAGTTTTTTGCCCCCTTGAAAGACCTGTAAATAGCAATCATAAGTTGAGACAACAGGGTCAAATTTAACTTTCAGTTGGAACACCCATCTAACGTAACACGTTTCAAAATATATGATTAATATTTTGACTTTTTGAAGTCAATTTGAAAAAATTTCAAATTCAAATTTGATATAAATTATCTAATTTTAAACAATACAATTATGAAAAAAATTTAAACTATCTAAATAGTACTACTATTACACTAAATAGTACTATTACACATTTTATTGTTCTTAAAAGTTAATATAAACACATCAATATTGAATTTGAACATGTCTTAGTTTGACTTTAAAAAATCAAACTTGATCCTATATTTGGAACGGACGTAGTATCTTAGTTTTGGGGCTAAAATTACCCATAAAAAATCAATAAAACTAAACAAAACTTTACAGTATATTCTAGTTTTGGCTTACTTTCTTAGACAATTTTTATTGGTATATAAATCAATTCAAATCTATTGATACTACTTGAGTTTAGTTTTTGCATCATAATATAATCTTTCAACGTCTGAATTTTAATCATCCATCACAGTTGGATCTGCAGTAGCCATTATTGGGCTGGCAGCTTACCGTGTCTATTCTGCAAGGAAGAATGCCTCAAGTTAAAAGAACTTAGGTTTGCAAGTCTACATCATTTCAGTAAAAGATATTTAATCTGGGACCAGGCTTCATCTTCAGGTCCTAGTTATTGTGTTTTTCCCAAAATGCCCTTTTTATGTAGAGAAAACCAGAATTTTTCAGCCAACTTATTTCACCTATATAATTTTCTATTACTGAGTTTGTGATTCTTGTAGGCTTTTACGGATAGAATTAGTGAATGAAGTGTTTTGGGTGGAAGGGTTTCCCAGTTTTCATTTATCAAGCCTTGTAATGCTCGTAGGGTTTTACTTTCAGAATTAGTGAATGAAATGTTTAATGAGTGGATGGTTTACCCGATTATAAGAAACAACTGATAGTAATGTGCAATAAAAATAATTTTTTTTGAAATATTTTGTCTAAGCATCCCTCGAGCAACTGCTGCTGTTCTTTCTGAGTTGTGCAACTGAAAACATATCTTGTCATTTGCCAACTTAATTTTCCTCGGCCATTAGTTCCTGCCTGTTTGAAGAAACTGTATTTTATGCTTATGATTGGTTAGTATGTTATGCTAGTTTGATTGGAATGGCAAATAATTTACATGCTCTGCGTTCTTGTGGAGGAACAAAATCACTTGCCAAGTTATCTGATGCTGTTTCCTGTGAGAGTAATAAATAGTGCTAGAAACAATGGCATGATACTAGTAAAAGATCAGTCTTTTTTTTTTTTTTTGTTTTGGTTGGGGGGGGGGGGGGGGGGGGGGGATGTGATGGAATTAATTATTTTTGGTGACTGAAAAATTGATATTAAAAATGGATACTAAATTATGTGTATGGTAGTAGTTGGTTATAATCACTAGGTTCATCAATGTATGCTGATCATCAATTAACACATTATTTTGTAGGTTGGATTTTGTTCAAGGTTTTTGTATGTGTAGCAAATTAGCAATACTCGTTTGTAAACTATATAAGTACTACTAATTAGAATTTTATTAATTTTAAATTTTAATTAATCTTGAATTTAAAAATATTTTAAATTAATTTTTAAAAATTAATAATTATTTTATAATTCGGAACACAGGAATTGAGGAAGTCCTAAAGATCTAGTTAAACATAAAATTCTTGAAAAGGAAATCTATTGTCACAAATTATTTCTCAAGTTACATTCACTTTACCCCCAAATTTTCTATTTAATTGTACAATTTAACGTTTTCCATCAAATTTTAAGTAATGTTTATTTACTAATGGTTACATTTTGGCTGCTCAGCCTTTCTTCGCTGCACAAACACTGGTCTCCATGCAGGTAGTTGCACCATCTTGGTCGAGCTGTGAGCAGTATTTGTTAAAAGTTTCTACAGTTACATGTAATCTGAAGTCTATACTGACCAGGAACTTCATCTCCAGCCTATTCATTTCTTCAGTGCTTACTCCTCCCAGTTCAGCATAATAAACATTGTTGTAGCATCTACAAAATTTGGTGTACAATATATTTTGAGCTGATGAATCCATTTTTATAGCCATTAAGGGGCAAATATGCCATAAAAAACCACAACCTAGGCGGCGGTCATGTATCAAATTTACCTTCGAGCCCACACTTGGTGGGGTCTATGAAATGAATATACTTGTTTCTATCCTGAATCTCATTCGACTTTTTGACTTTTTTTAATAAAATTTGTCTCGAACAAACTTTACCAAACTAAAGTGCATAAAACATAATAAAAAACAGATTCAACAAAGGAAAACTTACTCATCATCCAAGTACTTAGCAGCTAATATTATGCTGGTTATCAGAATCCGGTGAACATTGAGAGAAGTTAAACAAATATCCGTTTGTTGAAGAAATCTCTCCATATAAATGTATGCAACAACAAAGCAAGAAGGGCTGCAGCGCGCGTACTTAAAGACTCGCTCAAGGTACTGCTGAATGCTCATCGCGGGCGCTCTTGAACCATGAAAGATTGTTATTACATTTCTCCCTCCAGACGCCTTGACAAGATTTTCATTCTTTTGAATGGTTCTTTCAAGAACTGAAGAAAGAAGTGGTAGTATTTTCGGAGGCCCTGAAAAAAGTGCTTTATTGCAACTTTCCAGGCCTAAATTTACATAAATTGATGACCCTTTTGCCTTGCTGTTGAGGGATTGTTTTCCCATGTGTAATTAGAGCTCTGCAGCAACAGATAGAGAGTCAAAGTTTGAAAAAAAGTCGGGTACAAGAAAACATAAACAATTTATGAACCGAACAAAACAATGTCTCTGGCAACTCAAGTGCAAGCCTTGGAATTGAAATTACACGCTAAATTTGAATTCCTTGGAATTGAAAACGTGCTTTCAATTCCAATTACAGAACTTGGAATTAAGTTGCCAAACATAGCATAAGAAAAATTGCTTACTCTTCGACGGAGTAAGTTTAGGCCTGTATATTCTATAACATGAGATTAGCCTCGTGTATTCTGAAATATATTAGAAGATATTTACTTAAACTGCGAATCAAGTTCTTCTCTATCTCCCTCCTCTTTTTGGCCAAATCATTGTGCCATCTTTGGATTAGATACCATTCGGTACAAAAGACATAATCGTCACTTCCCAATAACACTGCTAGTCAAGACTGATGGATATGGTCGGTTATATTCTTGTTTAAAAACATGTGGTTTGGCATGCTGATGAATCTAACTGTTCACTAGTAGCATACAACACACGCCTTGCACAAATGCTGTATCCCTTTTGTGTCAAAAATTATAAATATATTTTGATTTTTTTTTATGTCAATTTGTGAATTCTTAAAATTTAAATTGATACAAATTTATTTGATTTTTGTACAAATAACTTAACTATTGTAAATTAATTGAAAAAATGTAAAAATTTGAGCCATATCTGTATTGCGAATAAAGCTCAACTGATTCACTTCAAAGAAAAAAAATCAATTGGATGGGTACACAAATAGCTTGCAGTCTGACCTTAGTACGACTTGAGTCCGACCTTGTCAAAGTTTGTCTTGGTCAAGGTCTGAACTAGTCAGGCCTGACTTGGAAGGCCAGGAAAAGACCAGTTTTTTACCCAACGACCGGCCTGAACCGTCATGACAAAAAACCCAACCTGGTCTAGCTTGGGCTTGGGTCTAGCCTGGTCCATTTACCATCCAACATTCCAACCCAATTCAATTTAAAACAAATAATAATAAGTAAGACCCAACTCAGGAAAAGAAAGTAGCCCAAGCGTTGCACGTAGTTAGAAAAGTCTAGAACATGGTCAAAGTCCAATTTTTTGTACCGAGTTGGCCCATGTTTCCATACCAAGAACATAAGAAGACATTTGTCCACAACCTTTTGAACAAGTCCTCATTTTACTCCTATGTTTTTGTCGCTGGCGGGGGAAATATATTTGGGATACAAAACCACCTTCCAAGTTCCAACCCATGTGAGTTTCTCAAAAAAAAAAAAAAGTTCCAACCCATGTGTCAAATTAAAATTTTCAAAAAAGTATGAAGTTTTTCTTTCGGTATTTGTTGTGCATATAGAATAAATAACCACCATCATTAGTTGATCACTTGACTTCCCTTACATCTTAAAGAATTTCTCCATTTCAAACTTACAATTATTCATTAACGATTCAATGAAGTATATTTTACTAATTCATTATCGTAATTTGTAAGTTATAATACATTAATTTTAATTAATATATTAATAAAATTTTAAATTTAAATTATTAAATTTTGATTTCCTGTAAATAAATTTAATTAATGTACATTTTCAATGAAAAGAAGTATATAACTAGTTAGTTTATTTAATATTCAACATTAAAAGTTAGTTGATCAAATATTCATAATAAGTTAATTTATTGTAAATACTCTAGTTTTTTATTAAAATTTTACTTTTATAAAAAAAACTTTAATTTATATTTTATAGCTTTTATTTTTAATATTTAATACTAAAAATAAAGAGAATGAGGGAGGGAGGGAGGGGGGGGGGGGGGGGGTAGACTGTTTGGATCAGACCAATCTTGGCTTGACCTTTTAGGTCTAATTAGACTGTACTTCAGCGGCCAATGCCTTATCTGACCTGACCGATCAAAGTCAACAATCTAGCCTGATCAAAGCTTAAGGCTCGGCAAACTTAGTCCGGATCATACTAGGTTGACCTGTTGTACCCCTAGTGGCCAACTTTTCATGAAAAATATTGGTGCTCGTGGTAGTTGAGTTTAGACCTTATATGCAATACAACTTATCCCTTATGTTCCGGTATGAGACTGGAGTATTACAAAAGTACTACGAATTATCATATTTCTTTCCTTTAATTTAAAATAATTTATAATATTTTTGAATTTTAAGATTTTATAAATTTATTTCAATGAATTAAAATATAACCGTAATTTTGAGGGGAGGGGATATTTTTGAATTCTATCAAAATTAACTTGCAGGCTTTGACTTTAACATTGTTTCTGTGTTTTGGTCAGAAAAGAATAGAAAACTTAAATTTTTTCTCTGTATTGTTTATGAGTTTTTAATAGAAAAAAATAAAAAAATTTATAAATTTCTTTTCTTGTGTTTTTAAGTTTTAAAAAAAAGAAAAAAAAATTACTTTTACAAATTTACTCTTCACTCTTTTGCTGATTATTTTGAACAATTATATTTACTCGGATGCGTATTCAACGGTAGCCAGAAGAAAATGGCGAATGTGCCATTATGAATGCCCAGTAACTCCAGTTAGATCTTTTGTGTATGAGAAAAAAGGGTTTTGATATTTAAGTAAAAAAAATGGAGAAATCTTTAGCTGCTTGTGCTAGTAAAATAGTGTTGCCCAATCACAGAGATCTCTCTCCACAACTAATAGGATTTCTCAACAAGCATTTCAGCGCAAATAAAAATCTCTCATCACTTGCATCTAAGGCATTGGAATTGAGCAAACAGTGCAAAAAATTCGAGACAGATCTGTTGAAAATTCAGAGAAAACTGGACAAGTTCATAGTCTCATGGATTTATCGTTCAGTTGGAGTCAAAACTACTCTCCACAAACTCAATCTCAGCTTTTGCAATCAGTGTTTATTTGAGAGAAATAAATTGGGGACATGAGTTGTAATTAAAAAAAAATTTATATTACAAGTTAAGGATAATATGAGAATTATGAAAATATTACCTATCTCATTTTTCTTTTCCATCTAAATCATGTCAATTTTGGATGAAAAACTTTGGCGGAAAAAATGATCAAGTTTTCTATAAATTTCTTTTTTTTCCGTTTATTAAAAAACTTAGAAATACAAGAATTGGACATAAAACTTAAAATTTTCATCTATTTCTTTTCATTTCTATCCATTTTAAAACTCAACACCATAGTGTAAGGGTAGCAAGTGTCATTAAACCTATTTTATTTGACCAAGTATATATAGTATTAATTTAAATTACCTAAACTTTATATTATTTTAGGGAACTTACTTCTCGCAAATTTTATGCTACTTGTGACAAAAAAAATTCCCCCATGAAATTTGCTAGAAAGCCTAAAAAGTTCGTAGGGAGCAATGGAAGAGCATCTACCCTCCTTTTTACTTCTTGTGTTAGAATTATATGCCTTCTTTTTAGCTGACTGGGGAATCAAATTGTGACAGAAATGTCCAGTAAGAGTTTATAAGGTCAATTGTGATGCCTCAAAGGCAATGGATTCATTGGCGTGGGTTTTACTATTCAGGATGATATGGGTTTTATCTTAGGGGCGGGCTGATGTGAATGGTCAATTGGTAGCAGGAAAGTTAACACTAGTCAATGAAGGGACCATTGAACTCGAGCAATTTCAGAATTTAGAGAATGGGTCTAACAATTTTAAGCTAATTGAACCAACCAACAACAACAACATTAATGCACCAGAGGAACAACATCACAGAGATGACAGATATAGAGGCTGTGGAAGTGGATATGACTAGTGATGAGGATAGCAGGGACAAGGAGGCAGCTAAAAGAGTGGAGATGGAGCAAGATGAGCTGAAGGATCTCTTTGATCTTAGTGGACTGCACAGGTCAAGGAGACAGGTCAGAGAACCTACTTGGATGCAGGACTACAACATGGGCAGGAAAGGAAAAGCTTGAATAGCTTGGTAATTATGTTAGTTAGTAAGTTAGTTAAAGCCATCTAAAGACCATAAATGATTAATAAAGAATGTGTGTTGTATGGTTGTGATGAATTGTCTATAATTCTCTGAAGATGCTCATTATATGCAGCTAGAATGTAACAGAATTGGGGTGTCGAATGAAGATTATTCTTTTATCCTACCTCTCCTCCTATTCTCTCTCCCTTTTCCTTCTCTTCTTATCAATTGAGTCTAGCTATAGACCCAAAATCCAGCATCATGGGCATTGATAGATTTCAAGGAAATTTCAACGCCGAGTGTGCAAAAGCTATTGTGATTCGTAATGCTTTGTGTTTTGCTAATGAGTGGCTTTCAAAAGATTTTTGTGGAAAGTGATGGTGCTAATATTATTAGACTGTTCACCTAGTGTGGAACAGTCGTATTTGTCCTCTATTGTCCATGACTGTAGTGTGTTGGTTGATGATTTTGAGTAGGTGATTTTTTCTCATGTTTGTAGGACAATTATAATCTTATGGTCTTACTGAATTAGCTCGGGCATTTGATTTTTGTGTTCCTATTTTTTGGGTTGAAAGATGCTCATCCTAGAGTTCTTCATTCGATTATTTCGGATAGTTTACAATAATAAAATTTTTTAATCTAGTAACTGTTTATCAAAAAAAAAAAAAAATCCACTAGAGAATCAGATGGTCCCAATTTCAATTTGAAACTTTTAATATACGAGCCCATGGCTCAGTGTTTCATCACACAATCTTTTCTTTTTTACTGTCCTAGGCTTGCATGTTAAAAATGTACTTTATGCTTATATCATACTCACTCCGTCTCAAAATAATTATTTTGACTTTTTTTATTTAATTAATTTTTTTTAATTTAATAATTAGCCATGTATAAATATATTTTAAAATTATAAAAATTAGTATTTAGTAGTAAATTGTATGTAGTTTCATAAGATTATAATCTCTTTACCAATATTTTATCAAAAATGGTACAATAATAATGGTTAACTTGACTAAAAAATCGAAACTGAACATTTATTTTGGAATTGAATGAATAATTAAGATAAGTGTGTGATTAGATTAACATTATGGTATGTCAATCTTAGGATCTGGGTTGTTCAACAGTGTGGTTCTTCTCTTTTCTCTCTAAAATTTCAAACTTAGATATAAGAGTCGCTATTCTCTTTTGAAGACCCTTCCCTAGATCTTCTTATTATCATCGTTTTCTTATTTAATCATTGTTCATCTCTTATGTGAGTTTATCTTTCCTTTATGTTGGATTTTATTTTCTTTTAGTTTTAGGGTTAAATCATTCTTTCTCCAATTTTGTAAAAATCTTTTTACTCTTCTTGGGAGTTTTGATTCTCTCCATGTAAAGAGTGGTTTTCGTTTATGACAACGGGTGATTGTAAATATACTTTAAATTGAATGTGGAATGCGACATGTCTTTGATGATTATTTCTCGATAATTTACTTTTCTGCTTAAATTATAAAAATTTATAACAAATTTTATTTTTTAATAGAGTAGGTGTCCTCCAACTCTATTATACATCTAATGAGCTGGGTGAGTTTATTTGGTCACTTTAGTGGTTATGGCTGTAATAAATTAGCGGGCCTTATATTAGCTGAAATTGTGGGCTGAAAATGGATAGACATAGGTGGTTGAATCAGCCTATGTCCCCATCATACTAAATATTTTAATTTATTTTTAATTTATTTTTGTTATAATCATAGATCATCACCAATCCAACATGGAAAATTACCAGCAAATACATGAGACCTAGCAAAAGGCCCAAATCCATAGGTCAATTCAATTCACCTATAAAAAAGTGGGTTTTGGGCTTATACTTTTATAGCCAATAAAATTTGGGTATTTTTTATCTAACTCCATTTTGATCTAGCTCAAAGCAGCTCAACCCACAAGTGACCTAGCCAAACCCAACTTATTACTTAATAGCAATTCAAAATTAATTTATTTCACTAACTTTATCCACTATAACACTACTCTAAAGTTAAGAGTCAAATCTAACTATTTTAGAAATTTAGAAGTAAGTAAACAAATAAAAGAAATATTAATTTTAGTTCTGTTATTCTCGACCTCCATTCTCGCTCTCCTTGTCTATCACTCATCTTACTTAAATCAATTGTTTTTAGTCTTTTAATTCAATGTTTTTATCGAAATGTTGCTTCCATATCTTTTTATATGATTGAATTAGAATTTGCGTGATACATCTGTCTTAACTATATATTCATTATCTATGAATCGAAAGAAATAATTATATTTTATCATTGATATCTAGTGTTTTAACTTTTGTATTTGGACTATGTGGGAACGATGTTAGGCCATTTAATATTATTTTGTCAAAAAAATAAAATAAATTATAAATAGTGTTTGAATTATGCACAAATAAAAATATGTAACATAAAAAATAAAATAAAATAAGTCAAAAATAATTATTGAGTTAGTCAACATTGATTATTTATTATTGATCTCATGTAAATCAATTGAAACTTTTTATTTATTTTTCTCTACACCACTTTTTACCAGATGATTATTATTATCTGTTTTATATAAAATAAAATAAAATAATAACATTACCATGACCTTATTATTAAAATTTTTTAAAAATAAAAATAAAAAATGCAATAGTGCATAGGTTAGTCTAGCACATTATACCCCAGGCCATGGGCCTCACTATTAGTGCCCGATAAAAGTTGGACCTTTTTGACCTAACCCATTTTTGGCCCAACTCAGCCATGGCTAGTGTGACGACCCTAAATTCGGGTTCCTTGAACCCCGGATTCGGTACAACATTTTTCTTATCGTTCATGACTTACAACAATATTATAATTGCTAAATAATCGTTTATTTAAAACTTTACAACATCTCTTTCTATTTCAGAATCGCAATCTTTACAAATTCCTAGTATGTCTCATTATCATATCTGATACGAGTTCATTTTATTACAATCCATTTAAGTATTTAAACACTCACAATACATAATAATTATTTCTTTAATTACACAATCATTTTTACCTGTCCAATACGGACTCATAACTACAACAATCACTTAAACTTTCGGTGAAAGTAATACGCATTCCTGATCCTTGATTCTTTAATGAAATCTTTGGATATCTTGCACTTATCTGAAAGTGTTGATTTTATAGCAAGAGTGAACACGACGGTTCAACAAGTCTAATAGTTACACATAATACATAGCATGTTTCACATATTAAACATACTTTGCATTTTATACGTACATCATGCTTTTCATGCTTTTCATTTTATGAATATTTCATACTTCTCATGTATCTCATATAATAAACAACTAGCATCTATCAAGTCATGCTTCATATTCTGTACATACTTCACATATAATCATATTTCATGCTTTTCACATATCACAAAATATCATCAATATATCTTCATATTAATAATTTAATATAACATTGTTGCATAACAATACACATAGGAGCAAGTTCTGAAAAACTTGTCTGGTTCGCTTTTACCGTTTGCGCTTATTTTGCGCCTTTCGTTCAACTTACAATTTATATATGAAATTGACATCATCATTAGTTACAATGACTATTACTTAGTCTTTATATAAGACTCTAATTTTAAATTATTAATTCTTAAGATGTCCGACAAACGAATCCTTAAGTTTCGGACCAAAAACTCTAGCCCAAATACAGTTCGGACATATCAGGTACACTTAACCAACTTATACCTTCACTACATGTTTTTCATACGACTCATTTTTAAAAAGTTGTCTAAATTAGTCACAAATGAACTATTTACATTAGTTTAATTCAATTAAAATTTATTCTTTTACATAACTTAATGATTTGGACATTTAATAATATACCAAATACTCAAAATATTATCTATCTTCGATAATATACAACTACAATCAAATATTATTAACCATTTAATAATATTTTAATCTCTTATTAATATTATTAACCTTTTAATAATATTTTAATCACTTATTAATATTATTATCCATTTAATAATATTTTAATCAATTTATTAATATTATTATCCATTTAATAATATTTTAACCTCTTACTAATATTATTAACTATTTAATAATATTTTAATCATTTATTAATATTATTAACCATTTAATAATATTTACCAAAAACCCTAGCCCAAATACAGTTCGGACATATCGGGTACGCTTAACTAACTTACGCCTTCACTACACGTTCTTTTACGACTCCTTTTTATAAAGTTGTTTAAATTAGTCACAAATGGACTATTTACATTGGTTTAATTCAATTAAAATTTCTTCTTTTACATAACTTAATGATTTGGATATTTAATAATATACCAAATACTAAAAATATTATCTATCTTCGATAATATACAACTAAAATCAAATATTATTAACCATTTAATAATATTTTAATCATTTATTAATATTATTAATCATTTAATAATATTTTAATTATTTATTAATATTATTAACTATTTAATAATATTTTAATCTCTTATTAATATTATTAACCATTTAATAATATTCTAATCACTTATTAATATTATTATCCATTTAATAATATTTTAATCACTTTATTAATATTATTATCCATTTAATAATATTTTAATTATTTATTAATATTATTAATCATTTAATAATATTTTGATCACTTATTAATATTTTTATTCATTGAATAATATTTTAACCTCTTACTAATATTATTAACCATTTAATAATATTTTAATTATTTTATTAATATTATTATCCATTTAATAATATTTTAATTTCTTACTAATATTATTAACCATTTAATAATATTTTAATCACTTCTTAATATTATTAACCATTTAATAATATTTTAATCACTTACTAATATAATTCACCATTTTATTATATTTTAATCACTTATTAATATTATTAAGCATTTAATAATATTTTAATACTCTTCAAACAATACCAATAATTAATTTTTTATTTGTGTTAACCTTAGTCTTTATTTTAAAATATTTAGCTATATATTAGTCACTGATAGATTCTATATATATTGGTTTATTATTCAAACACATTTATTTTACATTTGTTTCAACTTAAATTTTCACAAAAAACTCGACCCGGACAACTAAAACAGGTCCTAGGCAGTGCGGTTAATCGCTGTGGCGATGGTACAAAAATTAAAAACGTTAATTTGGGGAATGCTCGACCGTTCTTCACTAAAACTATCATATCTTCTTTATTTTAAAATATTTTGGGGTGATTCTTGAGTTCATTCTCATCAGAATTTTTCCCTCTAAAAGTTCTCTTTATACCATAAATCCAAATTCCAAACGGAAGTAGCCGTAAAATCGCTTGCAAGGAAAGATATAAAAACTCTAAGATTTCAAAACGACCTATTTTGCGGTAAAAGCCATAACTTCTTTGTTTTTTTTTTCATATTTTTTGAAAGCTTCAAGTTGAGTTTTCTTTAAAACTCATATATGTAACTTTTTAGCTATAGAAATCCATTTTTCAACTTGTACATTTCAAATTACAACATTAAATAACACATGCTCAACTAGAATTTTACCGGTAAAGTTCAATATGAACTTTTCTTCCATTTATTTGCACATCACACATACCAAAATATATTTTAAGCATATCAAACCATGAATATACCAATATATCATAGTTTTAGACTTCTAGATCATCAAAATAATTTTTGATCGGTTAAAAATATTTTTTAACCAAAGAAAACATATATAGACTACAAATATGAACTAAAGAAGAGTTATAGCACTTTTGAACCTTATGCTCTTGGATGCTCTTCTTCTCTTGGCTAGAAACTTTGTTAGTGACTCCACCTTGATAAATCTCTAACAATTTCTTTGGTAAAATCTCAACTCACAAGTGTTTGCTTACTTTTCTCTCAAATGAGTTCTCTATTTTCTCTCTAGAAATGCTATAGAAATGACTAAACAACACAAAATTCTATTTATATAACTTGGGTAATCCTTCATTAACATTCCTAATCAACTAGCATTAGTCAATTAAGAGGCTAATTAGGATTACTATTTGATAGATTGACATGAAGAATGACTAGGTGATTGACTAGGGTTGTTCAACCACAAAATCCTAGTGTGTGAATGAAGCAACATGAGCAAATCAAGCCACCCATTGTGCCATTGTGGGCCCCTTTATGTGCCGTCCAAATGGGGATTCCCCCCCCCCCCCCCCCACCCCCACCCCCACCCCATTTTTGATTTATTTTTCCTCTTTTTATATACATATATATATAGATACCTCCATATGTATATATATATATATATATATATATATATATATATATATATTGACCAACCTTTTGATTATGTATTGAGCTCTATCTTGGATTTAGGAATATATTTCATTTGGACTTAACATTTAAATTATTTGGGCTCATCAATTTATTTCATTTGGCTACTACATTTATCCATTTAAGTCATCAACACTTGAGCTCCCAATAATTAAATCAATTGGGCTAACTATGTCACTTGAAATAAACAAGTATTGGATAGTTTAAATTAATTTAGACTCACCATATATTATATATACGGTTCACTAATTAAATCATATAAGGCTACTACATCGGGCTTATAAAATAAACACATTAGTTTAATTACATAATCCAATTATACTTGCTATTTATAAGTCTATTGGACTACTTAATTAAGTTAGTCTACAAAACACTAACACTTAATATATCTTGAGTTTATTTTATTAACATCCTAACGCTCATATATACTAGTACCTCAATTTGATACCATAAATTTTCAAACAGTCTGTACCACCGCTGCGACGGTGAGGACCACCGCTGTGGCAATAGTTCTGATTTTTAAATTCTATGGAGTTTCACCGCGACGACGGTGAAACCTACCGCTGCGGCGGTAGTGCTGATTTTTTTCAAAACCCTAATACACATTAATACAAGTACTTCGACTTGATTAAATTTAATTAACTTCATCTTATCATCAACTTGGGTTTATAATATAGTTACCCAAACACATACAATTATTCTCGCATTGAGATATATTTAATAAGTCATTTATTTTTTCATTCTCATTAATCATACAAGTAATTCATTTGTTCACTATTACTAATTAAATTACTTGTACTCTTCATGAAGCTAAATCCTTAAATTTATTTGGATCTCTTTATTATTACCGATAAGACTTACAGTAATTAAAATATTGAGCTTGTTTTAAATTTATTAATGGACTCTATACCATAACTTGATATTTAAGTTAATTACTTAATTAATTAACTTCTTATTATTGTCATCTTATGCAATCATTTTAGCTTTTCTATAACTTTAACTCATAACTAATATAATTAACATAATTAATTATATTTCATAACATTCATTCTTACTCTATATCAAAACTAATTAATTTATTAATTTTGTTGAGTATTAATTTACTCATCTTCTTATTTGGTTAAAAAACACACTTTAGGTATATATGTATCAATATAACCACTTTCACTTCTTAATTGAATTTATTTTCTTAATAAATTCTCTACATACATCATTATAATATTTTAACATTTAATCCCTAATAAATAAATTAGGTTAAAAAAAAATATTTTCTCATTTTCTACACATCTCATTTCTCTAACTCTAGGTTTTAAACCTTAACCTTTAATTAAATCATTTAAGATCTTGTCTCCAAATCTTGTAAATATCCGGGTATTACAGCCAGCCCATTTGGGCAGCCTAATCCATTTGCCAAGTCTTTATACCTCCTGTCCTAGGGTCTATGCACCAAACTCAACCTTGTGACATGATGCATTGATTTGCACACTCAAACCAGTCAGCTACGTTTCACACATTCACAATGTAAATGTCGAAAAACACACAACACACACACATGAAGCCATAATTTATAGGACAATGTCATAACTTTTTATTGCTCACTCAATACAAAGAATACACCAGTCAAGGGCTTATAAGACTCGCATAAATTGCCCACAACACAAAACCCTAATAATGCATATAAAAAGATACAAAATAGGTTTGCAGTTGGCATCTCCAACTGCCTAGAAATTTCTAACCAATGGTCTTTTAGCATTTAAATTCAAACCAACAACTACTAGCAACCACCCAACAAATATGTTTGAAGGCTCACACATTTTAAATTTGAATTCAAGACAAACCCAACATGTGTATTGATATTGTCTAAATGTGTAATTATCCGTAAATACCACCAGTCCTATTGTTCAACCCATTTAGCCCAACATCTAAATCAACCCACAAAATCAATCCATTTAGTTGTCTTATCCACAAATTTGCATAACATATGTCACAATGCCTCACCAATCTGGCTCACATGAAATTCCATTATGCCCCAACACCTTGCACGCATTGACCATGATATATAGTCTGCGCATTGCCTAGGTGGACTACACGGACCACCCCTCCCCTATAGTAGAAATTAAGATAATTTCTAAATTGTCATTAGCAGGATATCAGATATGCTTGAGTAGTTATAATGTATATCCCTTGGATATACGCATTTGACCAATTGCCTTGTCTTGCCACACGAGTTCAGTGTTAAGGACGTAGTCTTGGCATGCTGCTCGGCAAACCTACCATGCCAACACAATGCCAACCTATTAAGGGGCTAACACCTCCGTTGATTTCATGGAAACAATCTATTAGAAAAAAAAAACTTTTTCAACAACAGTCTATTAACTTTTTGATACCTTTCCGACAACTCTTCTAGCAATTATATATGTATTGTTATTTAGGCGCACTCGATCCTTTTATCTCTTCAATCCTTGTGAATTTTGAATGTAAAAGCTTTTGTATTTTTATTTTTGGCTAAGGCAAAATTTATTATATTATAAACTGAAAACCCACAATCCAAAAGATTTGGAGAATGGGTCAATTAATATGTTACTCAAATTTAGTACTCAAATTGATTTGTACATCACTATGTTACAATGCTATTTCATAACACAAACAAGCTGCAACTTCAAACTCTTCCCATATAAAAAAGCAACTATCCAACACTGTTACTTCAATAAATCCCGACTATCTCTCTACTCTGAATGATACATCAAACCTATAATATGTTGGCTTGTGCTGAAGGCACATGAACAGCATATCACGTCCGTAAACAATAATCTTTCTCTGCGTTGATAAGATTACACACTTTCAGTCACAAAAAATCTTATATTAATTAGTCTTTCCCTCTCAGTTATTGACACTCACACGGAAAGCATCCTATGATAGTCATGATCATTTATCCACCATAAGGACATTATGTGCAAGTGGCTCAAAGCTTAGCAACCACAACGAAGATCATATACTTGAAGGAATGGACAGGGCCGGCCCTATAGCTCATGTAAAAAAATTTTAAACACAATAAATAACTCATGTAAAAAAGGTCTTGTAAAAAAATAAGTCCAATCAATTCTTTAGGGCTCATAGTCTAATCCAAATATTAAATATCTAAAAACAATTAACAGTATAAAAAAAATCTCATTTAAATAAAAAATACTAATACTCTCTCCATCCCAAAATAAAAGTTTTTTATTGACTTTTGTAGTCAAATTGACCATTTTTAAAATTAACAATTAAACATATATATTTAGATTTTTAAAAAAAGTAAACTTTGAAATTAGTACTAAATTTTATGTTGTTTATAATGTTTATAGGTTTTTTACGTATATATTAAATAATAATAAGATATATTGAATTAAAAAATGGTTAATTTGACTATAAAAGTTATCATTTAGAAATATTGCTTTAGGTCCTAAATTGTCTTGAGCGAGATCATCATGACTAAAATTTGCTGAGCATAATCATTCTAGTATAATTTAATTCCAAAACAATGTCTTGTTGTTTATGAGAAGTTTATTTTTAGGTTTTGTTGATCCGCCGCAGTATTAATTGTAGTGCAATCTCAGTGAAAGCACTTAGCAGAAACAAATACCCGCGCATTAACTTGAACAAAAAAAGCAAGAAAGCATAAACCACTTTATGAAAACAATTTTAGAAGAGTATTATAATTACAAAAGTGGAAAACACTAGGTGCAATACAACTCTTATTTCTTCTTTTTTTATTTTAATTTAATATTATATTATTAAATGTTATGTTTTATTTTTCTTAGTACAATGTCTAGTGGCGGATTCAGGATATTACTTCAGTGCAAGTAAAATTAATTTTTAAAAATTATATAAATTGAAAAATCTAGAGCAAAGGAAATAAAATAAAAATAACATATATATATATATATATATATATATATATATATATATATATATATATATATATATATATACACATGCGAGCGTATCTCATTAAATTTAAAATAGTCCCCTAATGTTTATAATATTTACAAAATACTGTATAGTTTTTATTTTTTTATTTTTTTATGTTGGATTGTAAATAAATTTATTTTCTTTTGAGTAGCTGAATTTTCTCAAAAATTCTTCTTTCATTTAGAATCATCTATTTTTGTTCATTTGAACCTTAAAATAATATAAAACTAATAGTTTTAGAAATGTTAATTTTAACATTAATCAATAAAAATAACTATGCCTCACTTAAAGAACAGATATCCTATTACATTAATTCTAAAAATAATACGTACTTACTCATGACAAATATTTAAAAGAGGAGAAAGAATAGAAGAATGGATTTTCATAATAAAGTATACTATATATATATCTGAGAAGTTTTTAATAAACACACACACACACACACACACGCTGTTATTACTACAATAGGGTCTTGGAGAGAGCTAACAAAAATAAGATTGAAATTACAATAAAATAAGATAAAGATTATCACTAAAATAGGTTGAAGGTTATCTAGAGTTTTAAAGAAAATTAATATATAGAAACCTATGATATTACTACTACTTGATAAAACTCAAAAGGTTTGAGTGATGTGCTTGCGACATATAGTGCATCCACCACTGATAGTGTCACATGTTGCAGGAGTAATTTGGACTTTTCACTAACAAGGCTCAATGAACCGGTTTCATAATATTAACCGGCTTAACCATACTTCGGAATAACAGTACTCCATCTATTTTATTATTAATTTTTTAAAATTAAATTGAGATATTTATAAATTTAAAATTTATATAAATTTGACAATATAAAAATTATAACTGCGTAGAAAGTACTACTTTAATACAAGATTTTGTATTCAAAAGAGTTAAATGAATTTATATCAATTTTGAGTTAAAAAAAATATCTCATATTAACTTTAAAATCTCAAATTTAATCTATATTTTGAAACTAAAAAAGTATTAATGTATTTAACAATTATTCTCCACTAAGAGGAACAACAATTTTCATATTTACTTTTCTAGTACAATAAAAAATTTAGGACACAAATATACCATATTTAATTTTTTATTCTTTATATTTCTCATAATTATGAATTTTATTTTGAACACCATTACACATTTATTTACGTTAATAAAATTTCATAATGATATTATTTGAAAGTTTTCCTAAAGTATTATCTATCAAATAATATGATTAGACGTATTTGACATGTATCATTTAGAAGTCTTTTTTTTTAGGAATATGAGTAGTTTTTTCCTTTTTATTTTGTCCAATTAAAAGTATCAATTTCACCCATTCAAAATAAATTTTCATGTTAATAACTGTTGACGTGAGAATTTTTCTCTCATCAAAATCACCCAATAGCAAGATTTCTGTACTTAGAAAAACTCGTTAACACCCCACAGATCAGGTCACGGTTTGAGTTGTCCGGAGATACTCCAGTATAAAAATAAGTACATGTGATAAACATCAGAATGGAGAGTCAAAAATAATGTAAGATATTTGATATCTCTGTTTTGCCTGTAAAAACATTACCTAGTTCACTTGTTGACGTTATAAATATACACTTACTTCACCGCTTGGAGTCCCATCAACTTTACCAAGTAGGAAAATAATATATTTTTCCACTAACCCAAACTGCCTCAAAGATAAGAATACTTGAATAGGTTGACTTACGGTCCAGGTCCACCATAGTATATAAAAAGAGTCCAACCCAACTCCAAATATAAATTAATCCTTGGCCACATTAAAATATAGGATCCAATAAATTAGGTCCTAACATTTCCCTCCACTCTCCTGTTTTTACTCTTTAAAATAGGAGAGTACTTCAATTACCAAATAATCAGCATGTTGCCAAATAAACTGCCGACTACAGTGAAATCGCCCCATACATCACGTCAGCACCCACGCGCTCCTTATTAAATGTCGTCTCATTCGATTACCACGCTACTTATTACCACTCTAAAAAATTACCCACCCACTTCACTTTTTACTTCAAAACTTTTAGCTTTTAACTTCAAAACTTTTAGCTTTCCCTCTCATCGTTCTTTTTATAGAAGAATTCCAACTAAAAACTTCCATTGTTTCCGGTAAATACTTATCAACCTTCAAACGCCATGCCCCAAAACCCAGATTCTCCACCTTTCTTCGATAGCCCCGTCACCAGCTCGATCACGGAGGACCTCATAAATCCCATCCTTACAGAAGTTGAGAAAGCAGAAAACGCCAACTGAGATCGGTATAGTTCCGCCAAGGCATTTGATCAGACTAACATCGTCTCCAATATCAAACCCACTGATTTGGAATCCATCTGAAATGAGTACCAGATCCCTATGCAATACGAGCTCGTGGCCCCTGACCACGACAACAAGATGTACCACCGAGCCAACATGAAACACATCGTCGTCTATACCCAATCTCTAAAGTACGGGCTCAACTTCCCCTTCATGACTTCATCAACGCCTTTTTTACACTTACAGGCATAGCCCTATCCTAATTCCTTCCCAACTCCGACTTTCATCTTATCTGTTTTATCGCCTTATGTTAAGAAATTAGGGTCGAACCTTCCGCTGATTTCTTCTTCTCCATATTCACCCTGAATAAAGCCCAAATCCCCGGGTCTAAGTACCTGAGCAAAATCCCAGGTCGCCGAGCTTGGAGGCAACCCCTATCAACCAACAAAGGGTGGAACGCCTAATAGTTCTACCTTTACAGTTTCAAGGTAAACCAACTCCAGAGCTAAAGCGAGTCACAAAAACTCAACTTGGATTACGAGCACCTATCCATCGAGCGTCAGAAGGAGTTTTCTGAATTTTGTAAAAAGATACCAACTACACCATGGAGTCTGAGCCTCCTATTCGACGAAGATTGCTATTTAGACATGGATCTAAGTCTCTGACCTCTACTCAAATTTTCATATATGTAATTTCTTGATAGCAACTCTCCTAACTTCTTATTTTTTCACTTTTTCCTTCAGTAATGCTGACCAGACCAAATAGTCAATCCCCTACTTAATTATCATCCAGTCCTACACTCTTTACCGAGGAATTCAATATGGAGGTACACCTCAATCTTAATACTGAGCCACCAATCTCAGTCCAACTTATCCATTCCATTCCAATCCTTCAAGGCCCCCCACGTACAACCGCTCCCATCGCCACTGCACAAGCATCCACCCCTCCCAAAAAAACCATCCACATAAAGAAGAAAGCCCACAAATGAACAAAAGAAGCCTGAGCCATCCAAACCCAACAAATAGAATGTGACGCCCCCAAATCTGGGCCCACACAGCCCAAACTTGAGTCGTCAAAATACTACAACAAAATTATTACAACAAAGCACAACGTACAACAATACAGTGTATAATAATACACAACTAAGTCTTCACTATTATTGCCACACTATTTTACAAAACGTGAAGACTATGATAACTATTCCTCGGACCCTCACTCCATTCCCCGGCTAGACCTTGTTATGTTTTCATCTCCTGTTGAAAAACAATGGAACAAAAGAAAGGGTGAGCTCAAATAGCCCAGTAAAGAATATCATGACTAAGATAATGACGAATAAATTATCATTAGTCTTCAACAGTTGAGTTCTTGATAGAATACAATAGACTACAAGGTTTATATCAAAAACTGCAGTTAAATTCTTAAACAATGTTCAGATCAATAATAGCAGCGGAATGAGCAATCTATTAGAAGAATAATGCAGACTATAATGTCCACTCGCTTCTCTTTTTCGTAAAAACATCATCAACTTTTATCATCTGAAATACCATTAGTCATGATAATATAAATTCACAGTTCCTGATCATAATCATGCACATCAACAGTTCATCTTTGCACTACGGGCCAAAGATATTCAATATAGCACCAACGGTCATGATTATACCAGATTCAGCCTTTGGTCATAATCATACCAAACAACAGTTCATCTTTGCACTACGGGCCAAAGATATTCAATATAGCACCAACGGTCATGATTATACCAGATTCAGCCTTTGGTCATAATCATACCAAACAACAGTTCATCTTTGCACTACGGGCCAAAGAGAACATTCACCACGTGCCATAAAAGACACCGAACAGATGTATCGCCTTTAACCTATTATATCGCCTTTAACCTATCATCTGTTCAACAAATATATCACATCTGTGCCCCCGGCCACAGATATTCACAACAGCTTGATTTTTGGATGATTAGAATGATATAAATGATGAACAGAAGAAATAGGATAACAATAAGTATCGGAAGTTTACTTTGTGCAGATTCAAATAATGTCCAAATTGTCAACATGATGTGGAGTGAAATTTAAAAATGATATTCAAGATCCACAGTTCAGAATAACGGTTACAATTCAATAGAAAGGTTCACGTAAATAGGAAGGTTCAGTTGAAATAATGAAGTTCATCTATTATGGAACATATAATATTTTCAGGAATTATAGAAGCAATAGTTCCATAATAAATTTCGATTTAGGAGTATGAAAGAAAATAATATCCTTACCGTAGCAGGTTTGATTAACAAAAGGTGAAGGAAATTAATACAAAGGGGTTATTCACCAACAGGCGATAATCCGCGCCGTAAGTTATTCCCACAATTTGAGTACAAAGAGTTATTTACCAAACAGGCGGTCATCCGCGCCGTAAGGTTATTCTTAGAGATTAATAATGAATGAATACGAAAGGTTATTCACCAACAGGCGATAATCCGCGCCGTAAGGTTATTCCCATAATTTAATAGAATTTGAGTACAAAGAGTTATTCACCAAACAGGCGATAATCCGCGCCGTAAGGTTATTCTCAGAGATTAATAATGAATGAATACGAAAGGTTATTCACCAACAGGCGATAATCCGCGCCGTAAGGTTATTCCCACAATTTAATACATGGAAATAAATGGCACATCTTATGAGTAAGAAAGAAACAATATTATTTTCGAGAATCAAATAATGATAATCCCTTACCATAGTACGTTTGAATAATGGAAGATGAAAAAGATGGTATCCCTTACCGTAGTAAGTTTTAATAATAGAAGATGAAAGAAAATGACATTTCTTACCGTAATAAATTTAAGAGTGTGAAAAGAATGATATTCCTTACCGTAATAAATTTAAGAGTGTGAAAAGAATGATATTCCTTACCATAATAAGGTTAAGAGTATGAAAGAAAATGATATTTCTTACAAGTAAGAAAAGAAAATGACATTCATTACCGTAATAAATTTAAGAGTGTGAAAAGAATGATATTCCTTACCGTAATAAATTTAAGAGTGTGAAAAGAATGATATTCCTTACGAGTAGTAAATTTAAGAGTATGAAAGAAAATGACATCCCTTACCGTAGCAGGTTTGATTAACAAAAGGTGAAGAAAATTAATACAAAGGGTTATTCACCAACAGGCGGCAATCCGCTTCGTAAGGTTATTCCCACAATTTAATAGAATTTAAGTACAAAGAGTTATTCACCAAACAGGCGGCAATCCGCTCCGTAAGGTTATTCTCAGATATTAATAATAAATGAATACGAAAGGTTATTCACCAACAGGCGGCAATCCGCTCCGTAAGGTTATTCCCACAATTTAATACATGAAAATAAAAGGCACGTCTTATGAGTAATGAAGAAACAATATTATTATCGAGAATCAAATAATGATAATCCCTTACCATAGTACGTTTGAATAATGGAAGATGAAAAAGATGGTATCCCTTACGAGTAGTAATTTTAAGAGTATGAAAGAAAATGACATCCCTTACCTTGATATTGTGAAACAAGTTTATAGCCGAACAAATCCTTCATTGTTTGTCTATGTAGCAGTAAAGAATCTGACTTTTGAGTCTTCTAGAGTTTTTAAAATCTCTTTATGTTTTTAAAATAATGTTACTCTCGGAAAGATAGACGGTATAGACTCAAGAATCACTCAATTCGGAGTTAATATGAATGAGTTATGAATTTTCAAAACTAAGACTGAAAATAGTGACGAAAATCAGAATAGGTTACGGTTTTTAGTATTTTAAGGCATGAAGATGATTTCAGATGACTTTTCTTCCTTCTTCAAAGTTGTAGAGGACGAAAAACTGAAGAGACAGACTTTTAATTCATTAAATTCTGACAAATAATGAATTTACTACGATTTTTCGAAAGAGTTACTGTACATAAGAAAATTCCACTCGGGAATTCAAAGAAGAATGCAAAAGATTTCAAAACTAGGAATGACTTAAGAACACTTAGAGAGAACTTACACAAAAAGTATTTAGAGAGAGAAAGAAAGATCAAGTAAGGAAGTTTATGAAAAATCCTTAAGTTAAGGCTTCTATTTATAGCCAAAAATCTTATCATTCATTTAATCTAAACCATTCATTTAAAGATCATCTTTTAATCTACACCATCCATTTCAAATATTATATTATCTTTAATCTACACCATTCATTTCATATCACCTAATAATCACCTAACTTTATATTATAAACAAATCAATTTAATTATTCAACAATAATTCACACTTTAATCTACACCATTCATTTCATATCACCTAATAATCACCTAACTTTATATTATAAACAAATCAATTCAATTATTCAACAATAATTCACACTTTAATCTACACCATTCATTCCATATCACCTAATAATCACCTAACTTTATATTATAAACAAATAACTTTATCAATTCAATTATTATGACTAATTGTTATAAATACAGTATAGTTAGCTCTTAGATATCAAGTCAATAAATTAATGAAATACAATTGTTTAAATAATATCATAATAGAGATAATAATAATGTAAAAGAAAGCATACGTTACTGTGTAATGACAATTATTGATTCAATAATTTGAATTACTGTGCATATGTTACTGTGACAATTATTAAATCAATAATACAAAATACTGTGTAACAACAATTATTGAATTGATAATATAAAATATTATGCAGTGACAATTATCGATGAAATGATGCGTAACAGTTACGGTGTCAATTATCAGACCAATAATATGAGACACTATGCAATACCGTGTGTTACTGTAGAGTACCGTGTGCTACAGAAAATACCAAAAACTACCGTATGCTACTATTCTTTTATCACCGGTATTTTAACAGTTCCGTTGACTAATTTTATTTAAAAAGATTATTTCTGTCGTTTTCTATATCCGACAAATATTCCGTTGTGGGGTCCACCAATAATTTGTTATTTCGGCGCCGTCGTACGACACGAATATTCCCCGACCAAACGAATATTCCCCGACAAAGCGAATATTGTCCGACAAAATAAAATTTTCAGATAACATCCTTAACTTTTAACTTGATCGATTTAACCACTTACTGTTTCAAAAAAATATATATGAAGAAAAATTAAATTTTGTATTTCATAAAATTCGGGGTCTTACAACCTCCCCTCCTTATGAAATTTCGTCCCCGAAATTGACGTACCGGGCATTTCATAGTTATCCTCCTGATTTTCAGATGCCATACTAAACTGTGGTCACAAAATAAATGTTAGTTCAAACAAACTGACTCATCACTTCCTGTTCATACATTCAAATCGATTCGTTAGATAACAAAATCTAATTTAGGTAGGACATACTAGTAACTGATTCTATTCGTCTCTCCCCTCCTAGTTCTACCCCAGATCTCCATTAAAGACCATATCCCTAAGCTCTGATGCCAACTGTGACGCCCCCAAATCTGGGCCCACACAGCCCAAACTTGAGTCGTCAAAATACTACAACAAAATTATTACAACAAAGCACAACGTACAACAATACAGTGTATAATAATACACAACTAAGTCTTCACTATTATTGCCACACTATTTTACAAAACGTGAAGACTATGATAACTATTCCTCGGACCCTCACTCCATTCCCCGGCTAGACCCTGTTATGTTTTCATCTCCTGTTGAAAAACAATGGAACAAAAGAAAGGGTGAGCTCAAATAGCCCAGTAAAGAATATCATGACTAAGATAATGACGAATAAATTATCATTAGTCTTCAACAGTTGAGTTCTTGATAGAATACAATAGACTACAAGGTTTATATCAAAAACTGCAGTTAAATTCTTAAACAATGTTCAGATCAATAACAGCAGCGGAATGAGCAATCTATTAGAAGAATAATGCAGACTATAATGTCCACTCGCTTCTCTTTTTCGTAAAAACATCATCAACTTTTATCATCTGAAATACCATTAGTCATGATAATATAAATTCACAGTTCCTGATCATAATCATGCACATCAACAGTTCATCTTTGCACTACGGGCCAAAGATATTCAATATAGCACCAACGGTCATGATTATACCAGATTCAGCCTTTGGTCATAATCATACCAAACAACAGTTCATCTTTGCACTACGGGCCAAAGATATTCAATATAGCACCAACGGTCATGATTATACCAGATTCAGCCTTTGGTCATAATCATACCAAACAACAGTTCATCTTTGCACTACGGGCCAAAGAGAACATTCACCACGTGCCATAAAAGACACCGAACAGATGTATCGCCTTTAACCTATTATATCGCCTTTAACCTATCATCTGTTCAACAAATATATCACATCTGTGCCCCCGGCCACAGATATTCACAACAGCTTGATTTTTGGATGATTAGAATGATATAAATGATGAACAGAAGAAATAGGATAACAATAAGTATCGGAAGTTTACTTTGTGCAGATTCAAATAATGTCCAAATTGTCAACATGATGTGGAGTGAAATTTAAAAATGATATTCAAGATCCACAGTTCAGAATAACGGTTACAATTCAATAGAAAGGTTCACGTAAATAGGAAGGTTCAGTTGAAATAATGAAGTTCATCTATTATGGAACATATAATATTTTCAGGAATTATAGAAGCAATAGTTCCATAATAAATTTCGATTTAGGAGTATGAAATAAAATAATATCCTTACCGTAGCAGGTTTGATTAACAAAAGGTGAAGGAAATTAATACAAAGGGGTTATTCACCAACATGCGATAATCCGCGCCGTAAGTTATTCCCACAATTTGAGTACAAAGAGTTATTCACCAAACAGGCGGTCATCCGCGCCGTAAGGTTATTCTTAGAGATTAATAATGAATGAATACGAAAGGTTATTCACCAACAGGCGATAATCCGCGCCGTAAGGTTATTCCCATAATTTAATAGAATTTGAGTACAAAGAGTTATTCACCAAACAGGCGATAATCCGCGTCGTAAGGTTATTCTCAGAGATTAATAATGAATGAATACGAAAGGTTATTCACCAACAGGCGATAATCCGCGCCGTAAGGTTATTCCCACAATTTAATACATGGAAATAAATGGCACATCTTATGAGTAAGAAAGAAACAATATTATTTTCGAGAATCAAATAATGATAATCCCTTACCATAGTACGTTTGAATAATGGAAGATGAAAAAGATGGTATCCCTTACCGTAGTAAGTTTTAATAATAGAAGATGAAAGAAAATGACATTTCTTACCGTAATAAATTTAAGAGTGTGAAAAGAATGATATTCCTTACCGTAATAAATTTAAGAGTGTGAAAAGAATGATATTCCTTACCATAATAAGGTTAAGAGTATGAAAGAAAATGATATTTCTTACAAGTAAGAAAAGAAAATGACATTCATTACCGTAATAAATTTAAGAGTGTGAAAAGAATGATATTCCTTACCGTAATAAATTTAAGAGTGTGAAAAGAATGATATTCCTTACGAGTAGTAAATTTAAGAGTATGAAAGAAAATGACATCCCTTACCGTAGCAGGTTTGATTAACAAAAGGTGAAGAAAATTAATACAAAGGGTTATTCACCAACAGGCGGCAATCCGCTCCGTAAGGTTATTCCCACAATTTAATAGAATTTAAGTACAAAGAGTTATTCACCAAACAGGCGGCAATCCGCTCCGTAAGGTTATTCTCAGAGATTAATAATAAATGAATACGAAAGGTTATTTACCAACAGGCGGCAATCCGCTCCGTAAGGTTATTCCCACAATTTAATACATGAAAATAAAAGGCACGTCTTATGAGTAATGAAGAAACAATATTATTATCGAGAATCAAATAATGATAATCCCTTACCATAGTACGTTTGAATAATGGAAGATGAAAAAGATGGTATCCCTTACGAGTAGTAATTTTAAGAGTATGAAAGAAAATGACATCCCTTACCTTGATATTGTGAAACAAGTTTATAGCCGAACAAATCCTTCATTGTTTGTCTATGTAGCAGTAAAGAATCTGACTTTTGAGTCTTCTAGAGTTTTTAAAATCTCTTTATGTTTTTAAAATAATGTTACTCTCGGAAAGATAGACGGTATAGACTCAAGAATCACTCAATTCGGAGTTAATATGAATGAGTTATGAATTTTCAAAACTAAGACTGAAAATAGTGACGAAAATCAGAATAGGTTACGGTTTTTAGTATTTTAAGGCATGAAGATGATTTCAGATGACTTTTCTTCCTTCTTCAAAGTTGTAGAGGACGAAAAACTGAAGAGACAGACTTTTAATTCATTAAATTCTGACAAATAATGAATTTACTACGATTTTTCGAAAGAGTTACTGTACATAAGAAAATTCCACTCGGGAATTCAAAGAAGAATGCAAAAGATTTCAAAACTAGGAATGACTTAAGAACACTTAGAGAGAACTTACACAAAAAGTATTTAGAGAGAGAAAGAAAGATCAAGTAAGGAAGTTTATGAAAAATCCTTAAGTTAAGGCTTCTATTTATAGCCAAAAATCTTATCATTCATTTAATCTAAACCATTCATTTAAAGATCATCTTTTAATCTACACCATCCATTTCAAATATTATATTATCTTTAATCTACACCATTCATTTCATATCACCTAATAATCACCTAACTTTATATTATAAACAAATCAATTTAATTATTCAACAATAATTCACACTTTAATCTACACCATTCATTTCATATCACCTAATAATCACCTAACTTTATATTATAAACAAATCAATTCAATTATTCAACAATAATTCACACTTTAATCTACACCATTCATTCCATATCACCTAATAATCACCTAACTTTATATTATAAACAAATAACTTTATCAATTCAATTATTATGACTAATTGTTATAAATACAGTATAGTTAGCTCTTAGATATCAAGTCAATAAATTAATGAAATACAATTGTTTAAATAATATCATAATAGAGATAATAATAATGTAAAAGAAAGCATACGTTACTGTGTAATGACAATTATTGATTCAATAATTTGAATTACTGTGCATATGTTACTGTGACAATTATTAAATCAATAATACAAAATACTGTGTAACAACAATTATTGAATTGATAATATAAAATATTATGCAGTGACAATTATCGATGAAATGATGCGTAACAGTTACGGTGTCAATTATCAGACCAATAATATGAGACACTATGCAATACCGTGTGTTACTGTAGAGTACCGTGTGCTACAGAAAATACCAAAAACTACCGTATGCTACTATTCTTTTATCACCGGTATTTTAACAGTTCCGTTGACTAATTTTATTTAAAAAGATTATTTCTGTCGTTTTCTATATCCGACAAATATTCCGTTGTGGGGTCCACCAATAATTTGTTATTTCGGCGCCGTCGTACGACACGAATATTCCCCGACCAAACGAATATTCCCCGACAAAGCGAATATTGTCCGACAAAATAAAATTTTCAGATAACATCCTTAACTTTTAACTTGATCGATTTAACCACTTACTGTTTCAAAAAAATATATATGAAGAAAAATTAAATTTTGTATTTCATAAAATTCGGGGTCTTACATAGAAACCACCTCCGAAATTTGTTACTGGATCATCAGAAGCACAACAACAACCACTAACCGAGGCCAACCAAACTACTAAAAGAGACATTTCCTAACTAAACGATGTCTACAAACTGAATATTGCCATGCTAAAATGCTGACGCCTTGTAAAAACGTCCAACAAAGAGGTGGCTCAACCTCAAGCAGAAAAACCAGCAACACAGACAACAACCGCCCCTTTTCAACCGAGACCAACAGAACAAACGTCAACCGTCCCTATTCAGACCTCGGCTGACATAGCTAAGACTCAACCAACCTCATTCCCCAAAACGATGATACGCCCCTCTCTCAAAATAACTACAGATTCTAACCCCCAACCCCTGCTCCATATACAACCCCTTTTTTCAGCCCCAACCTCAAGCAACAATTCCCCGCATCTACCTTCTGGCCCACTAAAGAAGAGCTCACCATCCCCACCCAATATTTTGAAGCCTTTAACTTCCCACGGGACGACTTCGCCTTAAATGGACTGACCAACCACGAGCTAATCCAAGGTTTCATACTTCACTAAGGCCGGGTAAGACCTCATACCTATTTCTCACCTCATTTTCCATTATAACCATTTCCCTGTCTTACTTTTACTTTTGTTTTGTAGTTCTTGGCTATGTACAGTCGAATTCTAAGAAAAGAAAGATCAGTAGCCGAGTTCGACCACACAATTGCCAAATTAAAGGCCAAACTAAAGAACTCTCGAAGAGACAAGATTATTCTGGAACGACAATATACCGAACAGAAAGAACACTTGCAGACCGTGATTAACGACTGCGTTCAATTCCGCAGAGAGGTCAATGACCTGACGACCCAAAATCAAAACCTCTCCCATGCCAACCGAAACAATCCCGAGCTTGTCCAACTCAGACAATAAAAAGGCGAGCTCACAACCACAAACACTAAACTATTTGATGAGTGCCAACAACTTCAACATAAAAACCAAACCCTTGAAGAAAAAAACGAAGAATACTCTACTGACTCCACAAACTACATGAAGCCCATGCCATCGCCCAAGACTCCCTTTAATAGTTCAATGAAGCCAACCGAGCCCTCTACGCCCAACTTGAACGATAACCCCAGCTCCCCAAATAGAATGTATACCTTCGTCAACAACTCTTGGACGCCCATCACCAAATCGACACCCTCGAACAACCCCTTTACATGGACCAGGCCGAGCATACCCAAACAGAAGAACAACACCAGAAGGAGCTCGCTCAACTACGGTAACAAAACGAGGAATAACCTGTACGCCTAACTCACCGAGGTCAACAGAAAAGGCTTTGTCGCGCATGCTAAACTCCAGAAGTTCACATAAGCTCTCAAAAAATCCTACATCAACCTCCAAAACAATGTCAAAGAAACCACCACAACCAAGAAACAAATAATTGTCGAATACTGGGCCTCCACCGAGTTAACAGAAGAGATAGCCCTAGAGTTTGGTAAGGACTATCGAGCTGCTTTGCTAAAAATCCAAGCAGCCGGTAAGGACCCCAAATTAGTAGGCTTCTCTGATAATAACTTGCTTTGGCTCGAAGATGACCTCACTGAGCAAGCAACAATCCTCTCAACCGACCCTCCAACCCCCTAATTACCTTGTATTTATTTGATCTCTTTCTTCGAATAGTTTGTAGATAGATTTTTTATATGTGAATAATTCAAACAAGTCGATAAATAAAATGAATTTTCCTTTATTGAGCTCTATCCAAATTTATTACAACTGAATATTCCTTCCTTTTCTTCGAACAGTTATAATATATATTTAAAGAACTTCATATGTAACCAACCAAACAAGTCAATAAATAAAATATATTCTTCTTTTATTGAAACTTGTTTAAGATTGTTACAACTGAATAATCCTTCTAACTATATTATAGGATTGTTAGAATAAAAAGGCAACAAAAACTTTCAACTACCGATAGTACCTTTTTAGTTGACTTGTGTGCCAAGTATTCTTTAACGCAACCCCATTCATATCTCTTAATCGATAAGTACCCTCCTTTATTACCTCAGTAATTTCATAAGGGCCTTCCCAATTAGGCATTAACTTGCCTGCATTCTGTGGAGTAGAGGCATCGACCTCCCAAAATACAAGATCACCCACCCTAAACCTTCTGACTCGAACTCTGCGTTTGTAATACTTAGTCGTCCTCTACTGATAAGTTGTCAACCTTAAAATTATAGCATCCAGAGCTTTAACTATCAAATCCAAGTTAAGCAGAAGTCCTTTTTCATTATATAACTCCCTAAAATTAGACACTCTGAACGAGGTAGACCCGTTCTCAACTGGAATCAATACATTAGTGACGTATGCCAACCTGAAAGGTGAATCCCTTGTAGTAGTTTGTGGAGTTGTCCGATAAGCCCATAAGACACTCTGTAACTCCTTCAGCCACTTTCCCTTAGTATCATCTAGTTGCCTCTTAATTTCATTGAGCAAAGTTCGATTAGTAATCTTGACTTGGCTATTGGATTGTGGATGTGCTACCGAAATCCTCCGATGTTGAATCCCCAAATCGGATAAGAATTGTTCAAACTTAGCCCCTACAAATTGTGAACCATTGTCCGAGACAAGCGCCATTGGAAAAAAATTTAAACAATCATCATCGGTAATATAACTTAGTGGCTTAGCCTTTACCCACTTAGTCATGTAATTGATAGCCACCACCACATACTAGAGTTGTCCTTTCGCCTTTGGTAATGGCCCCGACAAATCTATTCCCCAAATAGTAAACGGGATTAGAGATAATACCGACGATAATTTTTCTAGAGGTTGGTGAGGAACCGAGCTGTTAAGTTGACACTTCGAACACTTCTGCACATACCCCTCAGCTTCTTAGAACATAGTTGACCAGTAGTACCCCTGCCAGATCAACTTGTATGCCAACGCCTTAGCACCCATATGGTCTCCATAAATCCCTTTATGAACCTTTCAGAGTGCATACGATGCCTCTAAAGGAACCAAACACTTTAACAATGGGGAGGAATACGATCTCTTATACAAATCTCCATCAATTAAACAAAAATATGAACTCCGATACTTGATCATTTTTTCCATAATCTTATCCGTCGAAAGCTTCACATCGGCTAAGTAATCAATGTACGAAGTCATCCAACAATTTGACCTCTCGATGCATAAAAGCACATTTCTATTAATGATGGACTCATTAAAAATTTATAAGTACACCGAGTCTCCAAAATCTTCCACTTGCGTAACAGCCAGCTTTGATAAAGCATCCGCAACAGAATTACCTTTTCTCTTAATCCCGTTAAGAACACATAAATAAAATTGGTGTAACAACATCTTCACCTCGAATAAGTTTATGGTCATCCGAGCTCCTCGAGCTTCATACTCTCCTTGAATTTGCTTAACTACCATTTGGAAATCATTGAAAATGAGGAGATGTCGAACTTCCAAACTCTTAGCCAACAACAAGCCTGCCAACACTACCTCATACTCTACTTCGTTGTTGATAGCTCGAAACTTAAACTGAATTGCCTGTTGCACCTTAAAACCCTCCGGGCTAGTCAGGATAACCCCTACTCCACTAGACGACCCATCAACAAACAAAGTCTATCAAAAAGCAGGCACCGACTGCGCCCAACTATAACAACAACCTTCTCGACCGCATGGCCGACCCCATTATCGTCAGGAAAAGTACACTTAATCATGAAATCTACCAAAGTTTGACCCTTGATGGCTGTACGTGGAAGATACTCCAAATTATACTGACTTAGCTCCACAGCGCATGTCACCATTCTTCCTAAGGCAGGTTTATGCAAAACTTTATTCAATGGCTAATTCGTGTAAATTTTGATAAGTCAACTTTGAAATAGTGTCTAAGCTTTCGACTTGCTACTAGGGGTGCTCATCGGTAAATTATCGAACTAGTACCCAAAAAATCATAACTGTATCTGTGACGCCCCCAAATCTGGGCGCACACAGCCCAAACTTGAGTCGTCAAAATACTACAACAAAATTATTACAACAAAGCACAACGTACAACAATACAGTGTATAATAATACACAACTAAGTCTTCACTATTATTGCCACACTATTTTACAAAACGTGAAGACTATGATAACTATTCCTCGGACCCTCACTCCATTCCCCGGCTAGACCCTGTTATGTTTTCATCTCCTGTTGAAAAACAATGGAACAAAAGAAAGGGTGAGCTCAAATAGCCCAGTAAAGAATATCATGACTAAGATAATGACGAATAAATTATCATTAGTCTTCAACAGTTGAGTTCTTGATAGAATACAATAGACTACAAGGTTTATATCAAAAACTGCAGTTAAATTCTTAAACAACGTTCAGATCAATAATAGCAGCGGAATGAGTAATCTATTAGAAGAATAATGCAGACTATAATGTCCACTCGGTTCTCTTTTTAGGAAAAACATCATCAACTTTTATCATCTGAAATATCATTAGTCAAGATAATACAAATTCACAGTTCCTGATCATAATCATGCACATCAACAGTTCATCTTTGTACTACGGGCCAAAGATATTCAATATAGCACCAACGGTCATGATTATACCAGATTCAGCCTTTGGTCATAATCATACCAAACAACAGTTCATCTTTGCACTACGGGCCAAAGAGAACATTCACCACGTGCCATAAAAGACACCGAACAGATGTATCGCCTTTAACCTATTATATCGCCTTTAACCTATCATCTGTTCAACAAATATATCACATATGTGCCCCCGGCCACAGATATTCACAACAGCTTGATTTTTGGATGATTAGAATGATATAAATGATGAACAGAAGAAATAGGATAACAATAAGTATCGGAAGTTTACTTTGTACAGATTCAAATAATGTCCAAATTGTCAACATAATGTGGAGTGAAATTTAAAAATGATATTCAAGATCCACAGTTCAGAATAACGGTTACAATTCAATAGAAAGGTTCACGTAAATAGGAAGGTTCAGTTGAAATAATGAAGTTCAACTATTATGGAACATATAATATTTTCAGGAATTATAGAAGCAATAGTTCCATAATAAATTTCGATTTAGGAGTATGAAATAAAATAATATCCCTTACCGTAGCAGGTTTGATTAACAAAGGGTGAAGGAAATTAATACAAAGGGTTATTCACCAACAGGCGGCAAACCGCTCCGTAAGGTTATTCCCACAATTTAATAGAATTTGAGTACAAAGAGTTATTCACCAAACAGGCGGCAATCCGCTCCGTAAGGTTATTCTCAGAGATTAATAATGAATGAATACGAAAGGTTATTCACCAACAGGCGGCAATCCGCTCCGTAAGGTTATTCCCACAATTTAATACATGGAAATAAAAGGCACGTCTTATGAGTAAGGAAGAAACAATATTATTATCGAGAATCAAATAATGATAATCCCTTACCATAGTATGTTTGAATAATGGAAGATGAAAAAGATGGTATCCCTTACCGTAGTAAGTTTTAATAATAGAAGATGAAAGAAGATGACATTCCTTACTATAGTACGTTTCAATAATGGAAGATGAAAAAGATGGTATCCCTTACTATAGTACGTTTGAATAATGGAAGATGAAAAAGATGGTATCCCTTACCTCAACACGTGACTAGATATTGATTTAAATGAGGTTGATTAACTTGAACAGTACACGTATACTTATAGATCTTCACAAATACTCAAGATGACTTAAGCACACTTAAAGAGAACTTTCACAAGAAGTATTTAGAGAGAGAAAGAAAGAACAAGTAAGGAAGTTTATGAAAAATCCTTAAGTTAAGGCTTCTATTTATAGCCAAAAATCTTATCATTCATTTAATCTAAACCATTCATTTAAAGATCATCTTTTAATCTACACCATCCATTTCAAATATTATATTATCTTTAATCTACACCATTCATTTCATATCACCTAATAATCACCTAACTTTATATTATAAACAAATCAATTTAATTATTCAACAATAATTCACACTTTAATCTACACCATTCATTTCATATCACCTAATAATCACCTAACTTTATATTATAAACAAATCAATTCAATTATTCAACAATAATTCACACTTTAGTCTACACCATTCATTTCATATCACCTAATAATCACCTAACTTTATATTATAAACAAATAACTTTATCAATTCAATTATTATGACTAATTGTTATAAATACAGTATAGTTAGCTCTTAGATATCAAGTCAATAAATTAATGAAATACAACTGTTTAAATAACATCATAATAGAGATAACAATAATGTAAAATAAAGCATACGTTACTGTGTAATGACAATTATTGATTCAATAATGTGAATTACTGTGCATATGTTACTGTGACAATTATTAGATTCAATAATTTTAAAAACAGTGCAACAACAATTATTGACTCAATGATATAAAATACAGTGTAATGACAATTATTAAATCAATAATGCAAAATACTGTGTAACAACAATTATTGAATTGATAATATAAAATATTATGCAGTGACAATTATCGATGAAATGATGCGTAACAGTTACGGTGTCAATTATCAGACCAATAATATGAGACACTATGCAATACCGTGTGTTACTGTAGAGTACCGTGTGCTACAGAAAATACCATAAACTACCGTATGCTACTATTCTTTTATCACCGGTATTTTAACAGTTCCGTTGACTATTTTTATTTAAAAAGGTTACTTCTGTCGTTTTCTATATCCGACAAATATTCCGTTGTGGGGTCCACCAATAATTTATTATTTCGGCGCCGTCGTACGGCACGAATATTCCCCGACAAAGCGAATATTGTCCGGCAAAATAAAATTTGCACATAACATCCTTAACTTTCAATTTTGTTAATTTAACCACTTACTGTTTCAAAAAAAATATATATGAAGAAAAATTAAATTTTGTATTTCATAAAATTCGGGGTCTTACAACCTCCCCTCCTTATGAAATTTCGTCCCCGAAATTGACGTACCTGACATATCGAAGAGGTAAGGATACTTAGATTTCATCTCAGATTCTAGCTCCCAGGTCATTTCCTCAGTATCTTGGTTCCTCCATAAAACCTTAACTTGAGGTATAACCTTTGAGCATAGGATCTGCTCCTTCTTATCCAGGATCTTAACAGGTACCTCCTCGTATGTTAAATCCTCTGCTATAACGTCTGGTTCTAACTCAATGACGTGGTTTGGGTCCTTCACATATTTACGTAACATAGATATGTGAAAAACGTTATGGATGCGAGACATACTTGGTGGTAGGGCTAGTCTGTAGGCTACGGTTCCTATTCGATCGAGGATTTCAAATGGGCCAATAAATCGAGGGTTGAGCTTTCCTCTCTTTCCGAATCTCGTAACCCCTTTCCATGGAGAAACACGTAAGAATACATGATCTCCGACGTTGAAACTTTCGTCTCTCCGATGAAGATCGGCATAACTCTTTTGTCGTTCTTGTGCGGTCTGTATTCGTTGTCGGATCATTTGGATCTTTTCGGTCGTCAAGCGTACCAACTCGGGTCCCAACAATTTTGCTTCTCCTACCTCATTCCAACATATTGGAGAGCGACACTTCCTTCCATACAATGCCTCGAATGGAGCCATGCCTATACTTGCTTGGTAACTGTTGTTGTAAGAAAATTCCACCAACGACAAGTACTTATCCCAACTTCCTTTGAAGTCTAATACACAAAGTCTCAAAAGATCTTCGAGGGTCTGGATCGTCCTTTCCGATTGTCCGTCCGTTTGAGGATGGTATGCAGAACTAAAACGTAGTTCAGTGCCCATAGCTTTTTGTAGACTGATCCAAAAGCGTGAAGTGAATCTAGGATCTCGATCAGAAACTATGGAAACTGGCATGCCATGCAATCTCACGATCTCATTTATGTACATACCGGCAAGATGTTCAAGTGAAAAGTTTTCTCGTATAGGCAAGAAATGAGCAGATTTGGTCAATCTATCTACGATCACCCAAATTGCATCTAAGCCTTGAGAAACTTTTGGAAGACCCGTCACGAAGTCCATATTGATGTGTTCCCACTTCCATTCGGGAACTTCAAGTGATTGTAATGGACCTTTAGGAACTTGATGTTCTGCCTTGACACGTTGACAAGTTAGGCACCTTGAGATAAACTCCGCAATCTCTCTTTTCATATTGTTCCACCAAAATGTATGTCGAAGATCTCGATACATCTTGGTACCTCCTGGGTGGATTGTGTTGTGTGCCTCCATCATGATTTTATGCTTTAATTCAGGATCGTTAGGAACACAGAGTCGAGAGTTGACTCGAAGTATTCCTTTCTCGTCGATTCTTGCTTCGGGAATGACACCTTCTTGTACTTTCTTTATCATGTTTATCAGTTCCGGATCGGTAGCTTGAGCAGCTTTAATTTTATCGATTAAAGTTGGTTCTACTCGCACGTGAGCAATCTTCGAGTGGGTCCCTGGTGTCTTTAGCTCTATCTCCATCCTTTGCAAGTCGTACAAAATACACTTTTGTGTTGTCAGCAGTGCACTTGTACTTGCATAAGATTTTCTGCTCAAAGCGTCAGCTACAACGTTCGCCTTTCTCGGGTGATACTGGATTGTGTGGTCATAATCCTTTAACAGCTCAAGCCAACGTCGTTGTCGCATGTTGAGTTCCTTCTGGGTGAAGAAATACTTGAGACTTTTATGATCCGTATAGATATCCACTTGTTCTCCGTACAAGTAGTGTCTCCAGATCTTCAACGCGAAAACGACTGCTGCCAACTCTAGATCATGAGTAGGATAATTTTTCTCATAATCTTTGAGTTTGTCGAGAGGCGTAGGCTATAACCTTTCCATGTTGCATAAGGACACAACCTAGACCTTTGCCAGAAGTATCGCTGTAGATAACAAATTCTCCTGATCCTGATGGTATGGTCAGAACAGGAGCTGAAACCAGTCTCTTCTTGAGTTCTTGGAAACTTTTCTCGCATTCCTCGCTCCATATGAATTTTGTGCTTTTCCGAGTAAGCTGCGTTAATGGAGTGGCGATTCGAGAAAATCCTTCTACAAATCTCCGATAATAACCAGCTAGACCCAGAAAACTTCGGACTTCGGTTACTGTTTTGGGTTGTTCCCAATTTAGTACCGTTTCAATCTTCGCAGGATCGACTAATATTCCTTGACTAGAAATCACATGCCCAAGAAACGCGACCTCCTCAAGCCAGAACTCACATTTCTTCAACTTGGCATATAATTTGTTTTCACGGAGCTTTTGTAGTATCAATCTCAGGTGTTGTTCATGATCCTCGCGACTCTTGGAGTATATGAGGATGTCATCAATAAAGACAACCACAAAATGATCCAAATGTTCCTTGAATATCCGGTTCATCATGTCCATGAAAGCTGCAGGAGCATTAGTTAGTCCAAAAGGCATGACTAAGAACTCATAATGCCCATAACGAGTTCTGAAAGCAGTCTTTGGAATGTCCTCAGCTTTAACCTTTAACTGATGATATCCAGAACGGAGATCAATCTTTGAGAAATGTTGAGCGCCTTGCAATTGATCAAACATGTCATCAATCCGAGGTAACGGGTACCTGTTCTTGATGGTGACATGGTTCAATTCTCGGTAGTCAATGCACAATCTCATACTCCCGTCTTTCTTCTTCACAAATAGAACAGGAGCACCCCAAGGTGATGCACTCGGACGAATGAAACCGGTATCCAACAATTCCTGTAGTTGGACTTTTAACTCTTGAAGTTCAATGGGAGCCATTCGGTAGGGAGCTTTGGAAATGGGCTTGGTACCGGGTTCAAGATCAATATAAAAATCAATTTCACGGTTTGGGGGTAAGCCAGGAAGTTCTTCAGAAAAAACGTCAGGAAACTCATTAACAATGGGAATATCATTCAAGTTTGACGTATTTTTGTTCAAATCAGTGACATGAGCTAAAAAGGCTTGACATCCGTTTTTCAATAAACGAATGGCTTTATGGCTAGAAATAACAGTTATAGATTTCAATGGTTTAGTTGCTTGAATTTGCATGACAGGTTGATTAGGAATATGAAAACTAATAATCTTATGAAAACAATCAATTTTAGCATGATGGGTAGTCAACCAATCAATTCCTAGAATCACATCAAATTCATGCATTTCCAGAGAAATAAGGTCAACAGATAATGTGAGGTTGTTGATTTGAACTAGGCAAGATTTATAGATAGTAAATGTAATAGGTATTTCTCCCAATGAGGTTTCAACTGATAAGACAAGATTTAAGTTTTCAATAGTCAAATTTAAACGTTGAGTACATATAGGTGAGATAAAAGAGTGGATAGAGCCAGTATCTAATATGGCATAGACTTCACGAGAATTTATGAATAGCTTACCGATTATCACCTCATTCGGTTTCTTGACTGTTATCGTCAAATCGAATCCCGAATACTTCATTCGGATCTTCACGTATTTCAACCATGGGAATACCACTGAATAATTTTCTAGCAAACTGTTTCTCAGGTTCATCAACTTCATCAGTAGTAAGGTACCAATGATTTCCATTAAAATAGTATTTTCGATAGACTGCAGTTTCCACGATAGTGACTAACTTAACCTGAATTCCTCTAAATTGTAACGCCCAAAAGTATAGAAACATCATTTTTAAATAATCTTGAAAATCATAGCTGGAACACCATAAATCCCAAAGACTAATACGAAAAGTCCATATATTCTGATCCTTTGTTATAGAGCATAACCAGGTGATATCACTCTCCCAATTAGTGAGTAAATTAAAGGCAATAATTTCCGCAAGTTCGTTACTTCCTTTAATTGCTTCTAAGAATGGATCTGGAACGACTGTAGCAGAGCTTTCACCTTCATCCTTACTGGATAGAACACGCATAATTTTTGCCTTAGGCAAATGATTCAACTCTGAGTTTGTAAGAAGATTATTCGTCGCCTCTTGTTTTGCAGCTACATTTGTTTCAGTAATTTCATAGTTAACCTCCTGATTTCCAGATGCCATACTTAACTGTGGTCACAAAATAAATGTTAGTTCAAATAAACTGACTCATCTCTTCATGTTCCTACATTCAAATCGATTCATTCGATAAAAAAAAATCTAATTTAGGTAGGACACACTAATGATTGATTCTATTCGTCTCTCCCCTCCTAGTTCTAACCCCAGATCTCCATTAAAGACCATATCCCTAAGCTCTGATGCCAACTGTGACGCCCCCAAATCTGGGCGCACACAGCCCAAACTTGAGTCGTCAAAATACTACAACAAAATTATTACAACAAAGCACAACGTACAACAATACAGTGTATAATAATACACAACTAAGTCTTCACTATTATTGCCACACTATTTTACAAAACGTGAAGACTATGATAACTATTCCTCGGACCCTCACTCCATTCCCCGGCTAGACCCTGTTATGTTTTCATCTCCTGTTGAAAAACAATGGAACAAAAGAAAGGGTGAGCTCAAATAGCCCAGTAAAGAATATCATGACTAAGATAATGACGAATAAATTATCATTAGTCTTCAACAGTTGAGTTCTTGATAGAATACAATAGACTACAAGGTTTATATCAAAAACTGCAGTTAAATTCTTAAACAACGTTCAGATCAATAATAGCAGCGGAATGAGTAATCTATTAGAAGAATAATGCAGACTATAATGTCCACTCGGTTCTCTTTTTAGGAAAAACATCATCAACTTTTATCATCTGAAATATCATTAGTCAAGATAATACAAATTCACAGTTCCTGATCATAATCATGCACATCAACAGTTCATCTTTGTACTACGGGCCAAAGATATTCAATATAGCACCAACGGTCATGATTATACCAGATTCAGCCTTTGGTCATAATCATACCAAACAACAGTTCATCTTTGCACTACGGGCCAAAGAGAACATTCACCACGTGCCATAAAAGACACCGAACAGATGTATCGCCTTTAACCTATTATATCGCCTTTAACCTATCATCTGTTCAACAAATATATCACATCTGTGCCCCCGGCCACAGATATTCACAACAGCTTGATTTTTGGATGATTAGAATGATATAAATGATGAACAGAAGAAATAGGATAACAATAAGTATCGGAAGTTTACTTTGTACAGATTCAAATAATGTCCAAATTGTCAACATAATGTGGAGTGAAATTTAAAAATGATATTCAAGATCCACAGTTCAGAATAACGGTCACAATTCAATAGAAAGGTTCACGTAAATAGGAAGGTTCAGTTGAAATAATGAAGTTCAACTATTATGGAACATATAATATTTTCAGGAATTATAGAAGCAATAGTTCCATAATAAATTTCGATTTAGGAGTATGAAAGAAAATAATATCCCTTACCGTAGCAGGTTTGATTAACAAAAGGTGAAGGAAATTAATACAAAGGGTTATTCACCAACAGGCGGCAAACCGCTCCGTAAGGTTATTCCCACAATTTAATAGAATTTGAGTACAAAGAGTTATTCACCAAACAGGTGGCAATCCGCTCCGTAAGGTTATTCTCAGAGATTAATAATGAATGAATACAAAAGGTTATTCACCAACAGGCGGCAATCCGCTCCGTAAGGTTATTCCCACAATTTAATACATGAAAATAAAAGGCACGTCTTATGAGTAAGGAAGAAACAATATTATTATCGAGAATCAAATAATGATAATCCCTTACCATAGTATGTTTGAATAATGGAAGATGAAAAAGATGGTATCCCTTACCGTAGTAAGTTTTAATAATAGAAGATGAAAGAAGATGACATTCCTTACTATAGTACGTTTGAATAATGGAACATGAAAAAGATGGTATCCCTTACTATAGTACGTTTGAATAATGGAAGATGAAAAAGATGGTATCCCTTACCTCAACACGTGACTGGATATTGATTTAAATGAGGTTGATTAACTTGAACAGTACACGTATACTTATAGATCTTCACAAATACTCAAGATGACTTAAGCACACTTAGAGAGAACTTTCACAAGAAGTATTTAGAGAGAGAAAGAAAGAACAAGTAAGGAAGTTTATGAAAAATCCTTAAGTTAAGGCTTCTATTTATAGCCAAAAATCTTATCATTCATTTAATCTAAACCATTCATTTAAAGATCATCTTTTAATCTACACCATCCATTTCAAATATTATATTATCTTTAATCTACACCATTCATTTCATATCACCTAATAATCACCTAACTTTATATTATAAACAAATCAATTTAATTATTCAACAATAATTCACACTTTAATCTACACCATTCATTTCATATCACCTAATAATCACCTAACTTTATATTATAAACAAATCAATTCAATTATTCAACAATAATTCACACTTTAATCTACACCATTCATTTCATATCACCTAATAATCACCTAACTTTATATTATAAACAAATAACTTTATCAATTCAATTATTATGACTAATTGTTATAAATACAGTATAGTTAGCTCTTAGATATCAAGTCAATAAATTAATGAAATACAACTGTTTAAATAACATCATAATAGAGATAACAATAATGTAAAATAAAGCATACGTTACTGTGTAATGACAATTATTGATTCAATAATGTGAATTACTGTGCATATGTTACTGTGACAATTATTAGGTTCAATAATTTTAAAAACAGTGCAACAACAATTATTGACTCAATGATATAAAATACAGTGTAATGACAATTATTAAATCAATAATGCAAAATACTGTGTAACAACAATTATTGAATTGATAATATAAAATATTATGCAGTGACAATTATCGATGAAATGATGCGTAACAGTTACGGTGTCAATTATCAGACCAATAATATGAGACACTATGCAATACCGTGTGTTACTGTAGAGTACCGTGTGCTACAGAAAATACCATAAACTACCGTATGCTACTATTCTTTTATCACCGGTATTTTAACAGTTCCGTTGACTAATTTTATTTAAAAAGATTATTTCTGTCGTTTTCTATATCCGACAAATATTCCGTTGTGGGGTCCACCAATAATTTATTATTTCGGCGCCGTCGTACGGCACGAATATTCCCCGACAAAGCGAATATTGTCCGGCAAAATAAAATTTGCACATAACATCCTTAACTTTCAATTTTGTTAATTTAACCACTTACTGTTTCAAAAAAAATATATATGAAGAAAAATTAAATTTTGTATTTCATAAAATTCGGGGTCTTACAGTATCGAACCCAAAATACCGCAAAAGCAATAACCAGTACTGGTACCGAATTATCGATTCAGTACAAATTCGATACGGCTTTTTCGATACGATTTTTTGGTTATACCGATTAGTAATATATATAATTATAATTTATAAATAATAATTATATATTAATTTATTTATAAATTATAATAATATATATAATTATTATTAATTATATATTATTATATATATATAAATTAATTAATCTATAATTGTTATTTATAAATTATAATAATATATATACTTATTATATATATTATAATAATTAATGTAAATTTATTATTATATTATTTAATTCAATTTTTTTGGTATACCTATTTATACTGAATTTGGAAATTCCTATATCGTTACTAATACCGAAAATTGTAAAAAAAACAAAAATATCGAACCGAAAATATCGGTGCCGAAAAGAACTAGTACTGCCGGTACCGATTTGGATTGATTCGGTAAAAAACCAAAAAAACCTGTTGAAATGAACACTCTTACTTGCTAACACCAAAGCATAGACACATTTTTTCAAACTCGGATATCTAATCTCTACATCCTTCATCACGTGACTAACATAATAAACTGGCCATTGAATCCATCCTTTCTATCGGATCAAGAGCGTACCCACAACTAACGAACTAATTGCCAAATACAAGTAAAGTTGCTCCGTTGGCATAAGCTTCTGCAATAAGGGATCCGACATCTAATATTTTTTTATTCCCTGAAAAACATCTTCACACTTCTAGGTCCGTTGGAAGGTCTTCTCATTCTTCGGCCATTTCAATGTATCAAAGAAAGGTAAACACCTCTAAGTCGACCTTGGCATAAACTTTCTCAACGCTGCAATCCGACCAACAAGCCTCTGTACATCTTTAAAACTTTACGATGATCTCATATCCAATATCGCTTTGATCTTCTCTAGATTAGCCTCAATTCCCCGCTTACTTACCAAATACTCCAATAATTTCCTTGACCCAAGGCTAAAAGTACACTTCATAGGGTTGAGGCATATATTATAATGTTGGATAGTTTAGAAATACTCTTCCAGATCGTGAAGATGATCCTGTATCCTTGGACTCTTAACGATCATATCATTAACATACACCTTCATATTCCTTCTAATCTACTTTTGGAAGACAATATTCATCATCCTCTGATATGTTATCCCAACATTTATCAGCCCAAATGACATTCTACTGTAAGCATGGACAACAGCTCTATGGGTAATAAACGTCGTCTTTAGAAAGTCTTTTTTGGTCATGAAAATCTGATGGTATCCCGAGAAAGCATCCAAGAAACTCAAAATTGCATTTTCCAAGATCGCATCGATGAGCTGATCAATATGCGAAAGTGAATAAAAGTCTTTTGGGCACGCCTTATTCAAATTCGTGTAATCTATACAGACCCTCAACTTCCTAGTTTACTTTCGAACCAAAATCACATTGGCCAACCACTCTGGATATTCAATCTCTTCGAACCAAAATCACACTCCGGTTATTCAATCTTTTCGAACCAAAATCACACTCCGGATATTCAATCTCTTTGATTGTCCCGGCATCCAAGAGCTTTCCAAGCTCTCTATCTATGATTTTCTGGTGCTCTGATTCAAATATCCTCCATTTTTGATGAACTGACTTCTTGCTTGGATCAACCAACAACCTATGAACAGTCACATCCTCAGCTATACCAGGCATATCCCGAGGCGTCTAAGTAAAAATATCAACGTATGTCTCTAATACTTATATTAAACTAAACTTGACTGCATTAGGTAACCCAAACCCTATCTTTATCAACTTTGAAGTATTTTCGGGTACCAACTCCAATTCCGGTCTCCTCAACCGGCAGTGCTAATGGTTCAGTAACCTCTTCAGCATATGACTCAATATCAACAGTCATAGTCTACATCTGCCTATTGACCCCACTTGCAGATGACATCACAACATAATGATAACACCTCTGGGCGATATCAATACCCCCCTTCAGCTCAGCGACTCCTTCCGACGTTGAAAACTTAATCTTAAAGTGCAGAATAGATGTAACATCATTTAAAGCAGATAAAGTTATTCGACCCAAAATAGCATCATTACAGGCCGAATCAACCTGAACAACAAAAAACTTCACTTGAACCGTCATTTACCAAGGAGCAGTTCCAAACACTACCGGAAGCTCCAAGGTTTCGATCACAGGTATAACTTCATTGCCAAATTCATACAAAGAGGACTTCATACCCACTTCTAGTCTTACACTATGAAGATCCATCCTCTGAAAAACATAGCTATAAAGTACATCTACCGATGACCCGTTATTGATCATAATCATCTTCATGTCTACTGGGCCGAACTGTGTAGTGATAATCAAGGCTCCTTTATGTAGCTCAACTGCATTAGCCGAATAATCCTTATTTGAGAATGAGATCACAGTATTGGGAAAGGGCCGCTCTACCTTAGGCGTCTAATTGAAGGGGATCGACGTTTTTTGCCAATCTTCCTCTTCACCAACCCACCTATGATAATATCCATCACCTTTCGAGGCTGATTCCCCTGCTCAGCCCTTCTTTCTACAACATGCTTTGGATTGGGAGCTTGCCCTTCTCTTCTAACCACATACTGGGTCAATTCACCCCTTTAAACTTTCAACTCGATCATGTCCTTCAACCAAGCACATGTCTCCGTCGTATGTCCAGCCTGGTGATGGTACTGACAATATGAATTTGATCTAGCATGCTTCAATCCTGATGGTCACGGCATAGCTGTCGATTCATTCCTTATAGCCTCCAACACATTAACCCGGTCCGTATTTAGAGGGGTATAAGACTTTTTGTCTGAGGTTAAAAGGGTGGCTTGTTAGTAGTCAGTTGTCCCACCTTTGGCCCAATCCGATCAAAGATGTTAGATCTACTATATCCGCCTTTATTTCCACTATAAGCTTTATCATTCCCCTTGTTCGTTCCTCGGCATCAAACTGTCTATAGCCTTATCGATCGTACTAAACTTTTCAGCTCGTTCATACGTGTCTAAGAGGTCCTTCGGAGGGTTGAACATCACATCTTTCATCATCTTTTTGTTCCAAATAACATCCATTCCTGTAGTAAAAAATCCAAACGCTTGTATCATGTTAAGGTCGGTAAACGTTCCTAACGCATCCCGAAACCTCTGTACATACTGGCTTAATGACTCTTTGAACTTTTGCTTAATCTGCATCAAAGACATAGTCACTTTTTCCCTTCTCTTATTACTTCCAAATCGTCCACATAACTCTGCCCATGAACTGATACAATTTGGAGGTAACGACATCATCCACTGCTTAGCACATTTCTTAAGTGTCGTCACGAAGATCTGACACATTCCAGCTTTCGAGTGATTATAATACTTTATCACCTACTCATACGAACTAGTATAATTATAGGGGTCACCCGAGCCATCATAAACTTTCAGAGGTGGCAGCTTCTTCTTTAGGTCGATTTTCTCTTGATCAATAGCCGCCGAGAATGGAGACTTGGGATCCAAAGGCATGGGCGTAGACGCCTTCGGTTTAGACCATGTCATCGGTCTTGCCTCTGCTGCTGCCAATCTCCTTTCCAAGTCTGATATCCTCTCGCTGACCGGGTCGGGAATAGGCACGTAAGAAATTATTTGATGCTCCTCCCGACCTAGTTCCGCCATTGGACCATCATGGCCCCTTCTTTCAACTAGAGATCGAGCCCTTCCCTTAGAATTACGGCTCAGATAATCGGGCTGTCTCCATCCTTCCGACCAACCCTGACTGGCCCGACCAGGTTGCCTAATATAACCCTGAGACTGGTGTTGACCTTCCATACTATCTCGACTGACCCGTTCAAGATGCCTCATATGACCCTGAGACTAGTATTGATCATCTGTATTATCATGACCGACCCGTTCAGGATGCCTCATATGACCATAAGACTAGTATTGATCATTTGTATTATTATGGTCGACCTGTCCAGGATGCCTCATATGACCCTGAGACTGGTATTGATCATTAAATTCTGATATCTTCATCCATCTTTGCTCCGCCCGAGGATGACTTGGAGGGGTATTCGTCCGTTCTGCTCCATTAATAGTAGTTGACGAACCCTCATCTCTACGTATCTCTAATAGGTGGGCACACCACTCTTGGCACTCACGTTGCAATGCCTCCAGCTCTGTCTCTGCCTCTGCCTCTCTAATCATGTGTCGTCTACATGCTCACTTTGTGAAACCCTTCACAAGGGGGCTTCCCCATCTTCTAAATCCCTCATCTATAAATCAGAATCTAGCGTGTGCAATGGAGAAAATAAACGCATCCTAACAAATGTTGAATGAGCATGCACCGATCCATGCCTAGACTCATTATGCCCCAACCTATCCTTCACTGGACCTCTGACATGCTGCATGCGTGGTTCAATAGAGGATTCCTGATGATCCCTACTTGGACTACCCCTCTTCGCCATAAAAACAACTTGCTGACCAAACTAAGTTGGTGATTTGCTTACTAAATTTCAAACGACACTCCTTCTGGCGCCAATGTTGGCATTCAAATCTTTCTCCCTCCGAAATCACCCAACAGCAAGATTCCTACACTCAGAAGAACCCATTAACACCCCCACAGATTAGGTCATGACTTGGGCCATCCGAAAATGCTCTAGTGTAAGAATAAGTACAGGTGATAAACGTCACAATGAAGAGCTAAAAATAATACTGAAAAATGATGTAAGATATTTGATATCTTCGTTTTGCATGTAAAAACATTACCTGGTTCACTTGTTGACGTTTTATGTATAAACTCTTACTTCATCGCTTAGAGTCTCATCAACTTTATCAAGTAGAAAAATAATATTTTCTTCTATTAATCCAAACCGCTTCAAAGATAAGAATACTTGAATGAACTGATTCACGATACAGGCCTATCATAGTATATAAAAAGAGTCTAACCTAACTCCAATTATAAATTAATTCTTAGCTCATATTAAAATATAGAATCTAATAAATTAGATGTCACAATAGCAATGCTCCACTTCTAAAAGAAAATACTTAAATAATTATTTTATATTTTTCCATAAAGACAAAGTGTAATATTAATGACCGTACCAGGCGACCATGGTTTCAACTTTCAATGTATCAACACTAAAATTGTTATGATTAGCGGCGGGTACATTTTGTTGTGCTAGTCAATTTGCCACTTTTGCTGGTAACTAAGTTATACGTCTCATTTTGTCCAAGACTTAGAACATTAACCTGATGTCTCGAGTTGATAATTTGCCACCCGAGTCAAAAAAAATTATATCAAAGCAAGTAATCATTTGATTGATAAAAAAGTCAATAGACGATACATCAAAGAGGGTGCACCATTTGGGCATATTTATCTATCTTATGAGTCATGCCAAAACAACGTGCAATCTACTCGAGTCCTCATCTTGAGTGACAAAAAGTTTAACACGATGACATCTAAGGAATTATATTTGTCTTGAAAAGTTAAATTAATCGTGTAGGTGTGCAACAATGCAATTCGTAAGAATATGTTCGGTTATAAACGTTTATAATATTTAGGTAGATACTTTTTTTCAGATTTGGCGTATATATATTTACATACGCATTATATTATTTTTGGTATGTTATTTTTGAAAATTAAATAAATTATATTTAAATTAAATTACTTTTCAATAAATTAATTTTTTAAGTATATTTGAATTTTCAAATATTACAGACACTGTATAAATTTAACCAAACATTAACTAAATTTATTTACATGTGTAATGTTGACTTGATAATGGAAAAAACTGATGAACCTTTTCTTTTGGAGTCTTGTTATTTATTGTTCTGAATTGGGTCAATATGTCTATCTTGTTTATTGGAAACTGATCACAACCTTTCATCCGGTCAGGTACAATCTAGATCATCAGATTGTGCGCGATTTTAAATAGATATTAATGTCATCTAGACAGTTATAATTTGAACCAGCCAAAAAAATTAGTTATGATCTAACGGAACCTACACAAACATGATTATTCTAATATTTTCTATACTTATCATACATCAATGTATTTTTTTCTTTCATCATTTTCATCTCTAAATTTTTCTCTTTCTTCTTTTCTCATATATTGCTTCTATTTTTAATAACAAAAAGGAGAGTCCATTGATAAGTATCAAGTTCTCATATATTGCTTCTATATTCAATAAGTTTGATAATCGGGCAAAAGTACAGGTAAGTTTTAAAACGACTTATTAAATATTTTTTTTATACAAAACGTAATTTTAACGTTCATACTAACTTCTTATTCTAATTGAACGTATAAAATAAAACATAAGTTGTTTGCTATTTTTTTTTGTGGGCTCTTTGACAAATTACAATTCAACGTAAAATGGAAAGAACCATTGGGTACGATGGTTCTTGGGTTCAATATTTTTGTTTGATTATATATGTTTATTATAAGATAGTAGAAGTTTGATAATTTTTTATTTTTTAACAAACTAAAAATCCCTTCATATATAAAGAAAAATATGTGTGAGAGGAATGGTAAATTAGGATAAACCAAATACATTGGAATAATAATAATAATAAAATCAAAAAAAAAAAAAATTTGAGCTGCTAAGTCATTAAAAACAAATCTTGAACCATCGTGTCGACTCGAGATCAAGTTTGTTGCTTGCTATTATCAGAGTTGTGACTTGTTATGTTACATAAAGTAATTTATTTATTTGCATCCACAACAACTTTGATTTATCAAAGGGAGACAAATAAAACTTTAAGAAATTAAAGTGTAATTATACGCATTCCTCAAGTCAAATTTTTGTGTTACATCTTCAGTTTCTGCATTTCAATAAAAACGAGTTCAGGGATAAAGGAGCTTACTAAATTGTGACGGAATAAGGAGCAGTAATTTTGCAATATACTCCCTATGTCCCATTTTATTTGACAAAAGAGCACTGCTATGGCGGCCAGATATTTAGCACCTGGAATTTATATCCGGATGGGCGTTACAGTGTTGTATCATACCGTTGGGAATTGGCGTACATTGCTAGTCACGGGTAGCCACATGTTTAGCTTTAGCCACACTCAAGTCCAAGATGTCAGTCTAAAAATGCAGCAACTTAGTTTTACATTTCATTTCAAAGTTAGTGGCTCGAACAAGTTTTGAGGAATAGCAGTGCTCAGGTAGGCATGCAACTTTTACAATGCAATTTCAAGAATTGCCTACGGAATACGCGGAGCATGTCGAGGCTTCACACCACAGCAACGAAAGTTAGAGAGAAATATCATTGAGGTAGTAAGAAAATAATTAGTGAATTTATTTTCTCAAATAACAAAGATTGTATTTTTATTTTTTTTATAGTGAATTTTTAAGATCTCTTTCGGTGATTTTTTTTAGTTGGATTTTTCATATAAAAATTTATTATGTCATTATTTTATATCTCATATAGTACGTAGTGTGTGTGTTATATTATTGTGTTTGAGTATGCTTGATTTTATAATTGGTATCAGAGTTTTTGATTCACGCCATTGGTCTATAAGAAAGTGGTTCAAAAGGCAACGCCTTTAAGAACAATGGTTATTTAATTAGTCACCGTTGCAAAAGTACGGAGAGACTCTAACCCACTTACACTTACCTGGCCAACTGGTGCGTTTTGTTAAAGAGAAATCTCATGGGTCACAATTAAGAAGATGACAAGCACGAATACAAGATACGATATTGAGACATTTGATAGAAAATTAAATTTAAGTATTTAGCAGAGTATTGTTAAAGTGTATTAGTTCAACAAGGACTAATAAAGCCACTTGAAGGGAAGGAGATAAAAACAGCGTCTATGACAACTGACAAACGTATAGATCTTGAAGTAAGGGTCGTGACAACAATCAGATTGAGTTTGATGTCACAGATCAATTATTAGGTTTTGACATAAACCTTTTCGAAATGCTTGTGGGAGAAACTAAAGAAAATTTACAAGTCGAAGTCTTTGTCAAATTAGTTATATTTGAAGAAAGAATTGTATCGGTTTTGGATGGAAGAAAATTCAAATTTGACTAATCATATTAATGAGTTTAATAGATTGGTGATCAAACTAATTAGTATAGATGTAAAGCTGGATGAAGAAGATAAAGTCTTATTACTTCTTGTATCTCTACCAGATTACTCTCCTTGTAAGAAAGAAAAAGGCTCATAGTTGACGATGAGATGTCAAAAATCTTGGACTAACATAAGTTCAAGGGCACTACTTCCAAAGATTAAGGAGAAAGTCTTCTTGTAACCTCAGATGAACGTGACAAGGGTCATAATCGAAAGAAGAATTTCGGCAAGGAGGAAGATCTTAGTCAAGATCATGCAAGAAGGACAAATCGCATGTTGAGTGTTATTATTGTCACGAGAAAGACCACTACAAAAATCAGTATCCATCATAAAAGAAGAGAGCAAGAAAAGTAAGTAGACATAAATTTTTACTACTATCGCTGAGCAAGTAGATGGAAACAGCGACAGAGAGCTGTACAGAGCGATTAAAATGAAGTTTCACAAGGTGATCTCTTATTCGTTAAAGAAAATAGCAGCCTAACAGATTGATACTTGGACTCCAATTGTTCTTTTGATATGTACCCTCACAGGGATTGGTTTGGTATTTTTACACCCCACAATGGTGGTACTGTTCTATTGGGTAATAATACACTCTATAAAGTTACTGAAAAAGATACCATCAAAATTAAAATGATTTGTTATGACATCCCAAATTTTTACATGAATGCTAATTGAGAATCTTAGTTAATTAAATAAAGGTTAGCAATAAAACCTAGTATTAAATGTCAGAAAGTTGTAAGAATAGATTAAATATAAATGATTATTTAATCAATGTGCTAGAAGTGACATATGTGGTTGAAATGGTTAAGAGGGACCTATGTGGTTGAATTAGTACAAAAGGACTCTTAGTGAGAATAAGGGTCTATAAAATATTTATAGATCAGTTAGTTATTTAAAGTGCATTAGTGATGTATCAGATAATGAAATTATAATGAAAATGAATCTTGATGGTTAAATGGTAAAATAATGAATTTAAGATGAATGATTGATTATAATACCACAATATGGTAATTTGAAAGGAATTAGTATAAGACATTGTTGTGTCAGCAGGTGATAGCTTGAATATATGAATATGTATGTATATTTGATCTGATAAAAGGAAGAATGAATTAAAGTTATAAATAAAGGAAATAAGGATATATATGTGAATTGAGCTTAAATTATGAAATTTATAGTGAGCTTAATGAATAGGCCTGGAGAGGCTATATTACAGGAATGGCAAGGTAAGACATGACAGAATATACGAAAAAGGAAGGAATAGTATAACCTAATTGGTATATTATGGATTAAAGAAATAATGTGTGAATATTTGGAATTTTAAGGAATTGATATTGAATGATTGAATTAAGATAATCGTGATACGATGTGTAAAGACAAAAAGGTAATACTCTCAAATGTGAGTATAAGAAACATAGATTTCATGTATGTTTAGAATTGGCATTATGAAGATATTATGAATTTAACAGGATAAATGATGATGAATTTTGGTAATCTGGTCGAGGTTCGCTTCTCAAGAAAACGGTTTATGTAAAAGTGAGTATGTCGATTTGATGAGATGTTAAAAATTAAAATTGATTGAATATGGAACCGAAATGGTTCATAGCAAATTAAGATTTTATTAATATGTATTTGAGCATAATGATAAATTGATGAGTATGTAATTGATTGAATTAATGTTTTGAAGTGCGACAAGTGTTATGGGACAAGCAAGTTACGAAGTATTTGACGCTAGAATAAAATTCAAGCCTAATGAAACAAGTTTGGATTAAAAAGGACTTGATTTGAATTGAAAATAATAAAGTATGATTTAATTATATTAAAATTCCCTAGATTTTTGTGGCTAAAGACAATGATGCCCTTGACAAGTTGGAAAATGCCCTTGGTATCCTGTTAGTGGGTAATGACCATGCTACCCTTGACAACTTGGAATATAACAATTATGTCCTAGAGATGTATAATGACCAAGCTAGCCTTGTTTAGTAATGGGAATTGACGTGTTTAACCTTGACCATGTTGGGTTAAGCTAACCAAAGTTTGGTTAGTTGCTAGAGAATTGCTTATAATAGTTGTGTGTATATTTTTCAGGAAAAGCTAAATTCATTTGCTAAGTTGCTCAAGTGATAGTTAAAAGAGAAAAGAGAGAAGGAAGCTAGGGTTTTGCCAAGAGCTTAAGAAATTGCTAGAAAAATGAGCAAGGGAAGGAGAATAAGCCATCAAAGTGAAAAATATAAGACTAACAAGCTTCATAGCAAAAAAAGGAAGAGCTTAAAGAAGGTATAAATGAGTTTTAGCATTAAAAGTTATATTTTATGTGTTTTTATGTAAGAACAAAAGAAGCCATGCATGAATTAATGACTAGATGTAAAGATTTTCTGAGTTTATGTGCTCATGTTTGATTTATGATGAAACCCTATACTCAAGTTGGTAGAACAAGGTTAATGGACTATTCATGCTCATGTTACAAGCTAGAAATCATGATTTAGGGCATGATCATGTATTATATGTTGGAAGTTTTGATGAAGACCTAGTTAGAAAGGTTAAATATATTTGAAGCATGAGAATTTTCATGTTAAATGACTTGAAAGAATCATAAATGGAAGAGAGGTATAATTTGTGAAGGAAATATACAATATTAGGCTATATTTTTCATTTAAACCAAATCATAATCTGTAAAGTGCATTGGAAGGTACATATAGAAGTTATGTGAATTCATAAAATTGTTAAATGAGCATGCGATAATGGATTTGATGTGTGGAGTCAAGAATTGAAGTATAGGTTAAAGAGCAAAGTTTTGAAAGTTGGCAAAAATTCCACCAACATAAGATTTTTGGCCATTTCAAATAATTAATGGTTTAATGAGGCCAAACAACTAAGTTTTACATAAATACATGTGTTAGAGTTATTTTGAAAGTCATTTGGTGTCAATGGTGACAATTGTGGATTTTTAAACGTTTTAAAACGTTCACCGACACCTAAAATGAAAACTTTGAAAAAACAAAACCATTTGAAAAGTTTTAAATGTTTTGAAGGCCTAAGCAAGTCAATTATATGTTATATGTGTTATGTGACATGTTGGAATCAAGGTTTACAAAAAAGGGCAAAAAATAGTATGAATTTTTAAAAGGAATTTTTTTCAGAAAATGCAACACAGCGCCAGGGCGCCATCTATTGCACTTGGAACTACGTCGGGGCGCAATGCTGCTGAAGAAGTTGGTCGGGGCAAGTTCAGAGAGCGCCGGGGAGAGAGAGATGTACTATTCACAGAAAAGAAATTTTAAAAAAAAATCCAAAATGAAATATTTTGATACATAATGATAGAGACATGTATGATAAGCCACAAATTGATAAAAATGATCAATGTGGTAAAGATTAAAGTATAAAGGAACAATGTGTTATGTGTTAAGTTATATAAAGATAAAAGATAGACAAGATTTAGCATGCACGTGTGTGTAACCAATACATGAACCAATATTATGATTATGTAGTACCCAATCGGGGTAAGATATTACCAGTAGAGGTAAACAAATGTAAATGATATTAAGGTAATGAAACAGGAAATTGTATACTATAATATACCTACAGCTATATAAAAGCATTGTAATGCTTGTGTGTTAGGTCAGAGACAAGCTAGAATGTATTATTAACATAAATAATTAAGGTATAATACATCAAAAGTGAACTAAATAGAGATAAATGGTTAAGCGATTATGGATAAAGTTTGATAAGTTATATTAAGTCTTATGATCCTATAATGTTATATAGGTACAATGTTGGCAGATAAAGTTCAGACTAGCAACCCTATGCGAGGAAGGATAGAAAGAACGAACGAGAAGCGTAAAGATTAAGTAAATAAACGAAGATCAGGCAAGTTTTTTAGACTTATATATAATAATTGTTCTACGTGAAATATGTGATAGTAAAAGACTTGAAATGTGCACTCCGTGCAACTATGTGCCTTAACTGTTAAATGCAATACGTGACATTTATGCATAGCATGGTGAAGTAAAGGATGCATGACGCATGAATATAAATTGCAAGCATGAAAGGTGTGATCTAATTGACTTGCTGAGCCTTTGTGCTCACTCTTGCTATGAACTAACATTTTCAGGTAAAGTACGAGAAGGTCGGATGTTCCAGTTAAGCTAAAGGTAAAGAATGTTAAATGCATAAATAAACGTGAAGAAAATTTGTTATATGTATTGGTGTAATGTGCAAGTAAGCCAGATAAATATAAACCTATAGTGGTAAATGTAATTAATGTCTAGGTTTTAATTATGAGCTTAGTCATTAACAAGGGATGTGTTGGTTGTTTTATATAACGATAATAACGCACAAGTGTACATGGTCAACAAGTAATATAGAAGTAAATCGAGTGTCGAACCCACAGAGACTTATGCCTTGTAATTTCTCAAAACGAATTTCATATCAACTTGATTATATTTAAACAATCACAAATGAAGATTATAATGGAAATTAACTTAAAACTAAGATTAAAATTTAACACGAAACTGAATATCAGATGTTTAAAACTTAAGACTACAATATCCCCAATACATCATATGAACCTATCCTCTATATTTTCAATTATAAAATCCATTAAAGTTATTGACCAGGAATTCATGAATACTTATTAGATCTTTTCCAATGATCACATAAGAATATTCACCTCAATTATCTTGCTATATTCCTATGCAAAATAAGAGAAACAATACATTAAAAACCAATTCCCAAACGGGTCACATGCAGCATATGGATATATTCCTATTCCATATACAAACCTAGTTATTCAATTCACCAAATAACCAAGAATACATGCTATCACATTTGAATCTAATCCTAGATTTCATCTCCCGAATTCGTCTAGGATATCCCACTAGTTGTTGGCCAAACAATTATCAATCGCACACAAAACATGATAAATAACTCTAAATGAATCAATAATTGAAGAATAATAGATATTTAATTCATACTAGTAAGAGGTTCAATTGTAGCCTTAATAGATAAGTTAGTTAATAATGAAATCAAAAAAAACTAAGAACATCAAAGTCATCATCTTAGATTACAAAACTGAGAAAAGGAAGATAAAAGAAACACTCTAAACAGGAATTCTTGTCTTCTCAATCCTCCGTCTTGATCTCCTTGAGTGGCTCCTTGATCCTCCAAGTCTTCAATTGTGATCTTCAGTCTACGTTCAATTGCTTCCCCTCTTCAGTCCCCTTACGTCTACTTATAATCCCTTCTACCAATTTAGGTTTAATTTCGCCTAAACCCTACTAAAAACCAACCAAATTCGTCCAACTGTAAAACTGGGCTGACGCACCTATTGTTTTGAAAGCCCAGGCGCTCGTTTGAAAGCCCTGGTGCTCAACTTCGAGTTATTTACCAAAGTGCCACTGCTTCTTCAGAAATTCCAGATTTATCCCTTCTTTGCACTTTCCTGCAAAACAACATAAAAACTAGATAAAATGCAGTAAAAATACTTAGGAATAACAACATACCAAGTCCAAAAGTGCCCGATTCGTAAGTATAATTTCCACTCATCAAATACCCCCAAACTTAAGCATTTGCTTGTTTGGAAATGATTCATTGATCGCTAACCCATCTCCTTTTTGATTATTTGAGTTTTCGAGTCGGGAGAGATAATCAGCCACCTGATTTTTCGTACCCTTTCTGTCTCGAATTTCAAGGTCGAATTCTTGCAACAGAAGAACCCATTGGATCAATCTTGGTTTTGCATCCTTCTTCGAAATAAGGTACTTGATTATCGAGTGATCAGTAAAGACTATGACCTTTGTTCCAATCAGATACGCTCTAAACTTATCGAATGCAAACACCACAGCTAGTAATTCCTTTTCAGTTGTGGTGTAGTTCAGCTGTGCATCTGAGAGTGTCTTGCTGGAGAAGTAAATGGCGTGGAATACTTTATCCTTATGTTGTCCTAGAACTGCACCAACCGCATAATCACTTGCATCACACATTAACTCAAATGGCATGGCCCAATTTGGAGCAGTAATCACCGGAGCGGATACCAACTTTGTCTTAAGCACCTCAAAGGCATCGATACATGCTTGATCAAATTTGAATGGGACATCCTTCTCAAGGAGGTTGCACAGGGGTTTTGAAATTTTAGATAAGTCCTTAATAAACCGCCGATAAAACCTCGCATGGCCAAGAAAACTCCTAATTCCTTTCACATATGTGGGTGGGGGTAACTTCTCAATTGTTGAAATTTTGGCTTTGCCCACTTCTATTCCTTTTTCAGAGACCTTGTGACCCAGAATAATTCCTTCACGCATCATGAAGTGGCATTTTTCCCAGTTTAGCACTAAGTTGGTCTCTACACATCTTTTCAATACCAGTGTCAAATTTTCGAGGCAACGATCAAAACTATCACCAAACACGGAGAAGTCGTCCATGAACACTTCCAGATTATGTTCAACCATGTTTGAGAAGATCGCCATCATACACCTCTGAAATGTGGCTGGAGCGTTGTATAAACCAAAAGACATCCGACGGAATGCGAAGGTTCCGTAGGGGCAAGTAAACGTAGTCTTCTCCTGATCTTCTGGTGCTATGACAATCTGGTTATATCCGGAATACCCATCAAGAAGGCAGTAAAACTGATGACCTGCCAACCTGTCTAACATCTTATCAATGAATGGCAATGGAAAGTGGTCCTTGCGAGTCGCTTTATTCAGCTTGCGGTAGTCCATACATACTCCCCACCCAGTTACCGTCCTTGTTGGAATGAGTTCATTATTTTTGTTTGCCACAACGGTCATTCCTCCTTTTTTCGGCACACTGTACCGAACTTACCCATGAACTGTATGATATAGGATATATTATGCCAGCGTCTAACCATTTGATGATCTCTTTCTTTACAACCTCCTTCATAATTGTATTCAATCTTCTTTGTTGTTCAATTATGGGTCTAGCCTTATCCTCCAACAGGATTTTATGCATGCAAAAAGACGGGCTTATCCCTTTTATATCTGCAATAGTCCACCCGATTGCCAATTTGTATTCCTTCAGTACCCTCAACAATTTATCCTCTTGCACACCATCAAGTGAAGCTGAGATGATGATAGGTAATGTGTTTGAATCACCTAAGTAGGCATACCTCAAATGGCTAGGAAGAGGTTTAAGTTCCAAAACTGGTGGCTCCTCTAAAGATGTCTTTGTGCGCTTCTTAGTAATCTCTTCTTGATCCAACGACTCATATTGCTTTTTCAATTTATGGAATAAGGGTGACGCATTTAATAGCTGCACAAATTCCATCGCACTAGGCACATCCATATTCTCAGAACTGACTAAAGCTGCTTCAAGTGGGTCTGTCAAGCAACTTTCGATGAATACTTCCTCCACTGATTCTTCAATGAGATCCACCCTAAAACAATCATCGGCTTCCTTCGGGAATTTCATGGCTTTGAGCACACTAAAAGTGACTTCCTGATCTTGAACCCTCATCATCAGTTCACCTTTCTGCACATTAATTAATGTTCTTCCCATGGCGAGGAATGGCCTTCCAAGTATGATCAGGATCTCCTTGTCTTCTTCGAAATCCAGCACTACGAACTCTGCGGGAAAAATTAATTTGTCGACCTTCACTAAGATATCCTCCACTATGCCTTTCGGGTATGTCAAAGACCTGTCTGCCAATTGCAAGGTCACATTTGTTGGCTTAGCTTCTTTCAATCCCAACTGCTTGTAGACTGAAAGTGGCATCAAGTTGATGCTAGCCCCCAGATCACATAGGGCTCTCCCATAAAACTGGTTGTCGATCGTGCATGGTATCGTAAAGCTACCTGGGTCCTTAAGTTTTGGAGGTAACTTTTTCTGCAAAATGGCACTGCACTCTTCTGTTAAAGCAACTGTTTCAAAATCCCCCAATTTTCTCTTCTTCGACAAAATCTCTTTCATAAATTTAACATAACTCGGCATCTGCTCTAGGGCCTCGGCAAACGGGATATTGATCCGAAGTTTCTTGAACACTTCTAAAAATTTTGCAAACTGCTTGTCTAGTCTTGTTTTCTGAAATCTTTGTGAAAAGGGGATTGGAGGCATGTTAGGTCTTTGGATGTCCCCTTCACTCTGCGTAGCTGATTTCTTCCCTTCTTCTCTCCTTTCACTTGAACCAACCTTCCCGTCTGCCTTATCACACTGGTTTTCTTCCTCTGTTGATTGCTTAGGATTTTTATTCGCGACTATATCAGGTAATTCCTTTCCACTCCGTAATGTAACCGCCTTGCAATGCTCTTTTCCTTCCTGCTTAGGATTGACCTCCGTGTCGCTTGGCAATGCTCCATGAGGACGGTTGTTCAAGGCGTTTGCAATATGTCCCATTTGATTCTCTAGATTTCGAATAGCAACTGATTGGTTTTTCATAGTCATATCCATTTCCTTCATTCTTGAATCTGTTTCTGCCATGAATTTACCTAAGAGATCCTCCAAATAAGAATTCTTTTCTGGCTGTTGTGTTTGCGGTTGTTGATATCCGGGTGGATATGGTTGCCTTGGAGCTTGCTGTTGCATTTGATTTTCCTTCCAAGAGAAATTAGGGTGATTCCTCCACTCAGGATTGTAATTGTTTGAATTATTTCCTTGTTGTTGCCTGTTATAGCTGCTAACAAACTGTACTGACTCTGCATTGATAGCGCACTCATCAGCCGCGTGATCTCCTGCACACAACTCACAACCCATAGATGCATTTTGCACCAGTTTCACCGCCATTGTGTCCATTTTCTTTGACAAAGAAGCAACTTGTGCAGCCAAGGCTGTGATAGCATCCACTTCATGAATTCTCGCTGCTCTAGGTTGGGTAGCTCTTGCTGATGGCCATTGATAGGTGTTGGCGGCCATAGTTTCCAGTAGCTTGTATGCCTCATCATAATTTTTCCCCATTAATTCACCTCTTGCTGCTGCATCTATACTCGTTCTAGTGACACTGGTTAACCCGTTATAAAAAGTTTGTACTAACAACCATTGTGGAATTCCATGGTGCGGGCACTTCCGTAACAAATCCTTGAACCGTTCCCAGGCTTCATATAGGCTTTCCGAATCAAACTGAGAGAATGCGGTAATGTCATTCCTCAATTTCGATGTTTTGGTTGGCGGAAAGAATTTAGCTAGAAACTTCTGTGCAAGATCCTCCCATGTAGTAATTGACCCCTGCAGCAAAGAATGAAGCCACCTTTTCGCCTTATCACGGAGTGTGAAAGGGAAAAGTCTAAGTCTGATTGCGTCCTCGGAAACTCCATTATATTTGAATGTGTCGCAAATTTCCATAAAACTAGGAAGGTGCTCGCTTGGATCATCATTCGGTAGACCCCCAAATTGAATCGAGTTCTGTATCATTTGCGAAGTTCCAGGCTTGATCTCAAATGTTGTTGCTTGTATGGCTGGCCTCCGAATACTCGACTGAATTTCAGTCACTAGAGGCATTGTGTAATCCTTTAACGCCTTTTGTTCGCCGTCTGCCATCTTCTCCAGAGCCGTTACTTCCTTAGAATATAGTCTCAGGTTGCGGAACTTCCTTTCGATCTCATCCTCGTATTGCACTGGTTCTGACCTTTAGATCTCGTGTGCATACACAAATTAGGAGTACCTAGCTTTAATTCCGGGAAAACGTAGTTTTACGTACGTTAGCGGAAATTGTGGCTTTGGTGACTACGTAATTTGTGTAATCAAGATAGGCAAGCCAACACTTGGTGCACTTTTGAGTCTAAGATCGATTTTTTTCAACTACAGACTTGAACGGATGAAAGCCTGCAAAAGCAAAAGAAAATCGTAAATTAAAAACGTTTAAATTAAAACCGAATTGATTGTAACTACTGTTGAAATAATTACTAAACATAAATCCCCGGCAACAGCGCCAAAAAAAACTTGTTGGTCGTTTTATATAACGATAATAACGTGCAAGTACACACGGTCAACAAGTAATATAGAAGTAAATCGAGTGTCGAACCCACAGAGACCTATGCCTTGTAATTTCTCAAAATGAATTTCATATCAACTTGATTATATTTAAACAATCATAAATGAAGATTATAATGGAAATTAACTTAAAACTAAGATTAAAATTTAACACGAAATTGAATATCAGATGTTTAAAACTTAAGACTACAATATCCCCAATACATCATATGAACCTATCCTCTATATTTTTAATTATAAAATCCATTAAAGTTATTGACCAGGAATTCATGAATACTTATTAGATCTTTTCCAATGATCACATAAGAATATTCACCTCAATTATCTTGCTATATTCCTATGCAAAATAAGAGAAACAACACATTAAAAACCAATTCCCAAACGGGTCACATGCAGCATATGGATATATTCATATTCCATATACAAACCTAGTTATTCAATTCACTAAATAACCAAGAATACATGCTATCACATTTGAATTTAATCCTAGATTTCATCTCCCGAATTCGTCTAGGATATCCCACTAGTTGTTGGCCAAACAATTATCAATCGCACACAAAACATGATAGATAACTCTAAATGAATCAATAATTGAAGAATAATATATATTTAATTCATACTAGTAAGAGGTTCAATTGTAGCCTTAATAGATAAGTTAGTTAATAATGAAATCAAAAAAAACTAAGAACATCAAAATCATCATCTTAGATTACAAAACTGAGAAAAGGAAGATAAAAGAAGCACTCTAAACAGGAATTCTTGTCTTCTCAATCCTCCGTCTTGATCTCCTTGAGTGGCTCCTTGATCCTCCAAGTCTTCAATTGTGATCTTCGGTCTACGTTCAATTGTTTCCCCTCTTCAGCCCCCTTACGTCTACTTATAATCCCTTCTACCAATTTAGGTTTAATTTCGTCTAAACCCTACTAAAAACCAACCAAATTCGTCCAGCTGTAAAACTGGGTCGACGCACCTACTGTTTTGAAAGCCCTGGTGCTCAACTTCGAGTTATTTACCAAAATGTCACTGCTTCTTCAGAAATTCCAGATTTATCCCTTTTTTGCACTTTCCTGCAAAACAACATAAAAACTAGATAAAATGCACTAAAAATACTTAGGAATAACAACATACCAAGTCTAAAAGTGCCCGATTTGTAGTTATAATTCTCACTCATCAGGGTGTATGATTTGTAAATTCATAATGATAGCAGTGAATGTAATTTATTTTGAGAAAGGTTGTAAAATGATAAGATAAAGGTATTATTGGTAGTCGAGTTTTATATGTAGTAAACTCGTATGTATTGTACAGATATATGACACAGGTACAAGCAAACAGGAACAGGTAGAAGGTAAACAGATAAATGTTAAAATTTATTCACTTGTTATGCCAAGTTAAATCATAAATTATATATATGATTTTGATAATTATAATAGACTGGGTCACAATTTATTAATGTTTCACCTATGTCCTAAAGTATAGAAAGTGAATGTTACGATCCTGAGACAGGTAAGGAATGTAAAATAAATAAACAGATTTATGGACCGCATTATGGTCAAATATTGATTTTAAAGGTTAAAGGTTATGTATTAACGCACGAAATTGTCGTTAAGATGCTTTATGATTATATAATATGATTTTAAGATTAATAATTATGTTATCCAGATGTAATTGAAAATAAATATGGAATGTTGGGATTTCGGTGCGTTACAGTTGTCATAATATTAAGTGATGTAAGGTATATTCTAGAGTTAAAAAAAAGCTTGTTATCGATTGGCGTACTTGATTCGATGGGCTGTAATATCTTATTTAGAGACGGTGTCATGAAAATTACCAATGGTTTCATGGTAATTTTGAAGGGCTAAAAAAAGTGCATTCTCTACAAGTTGACAAGGGACATGGTTGTTAATGGAACAACAATTTCTATACAAGTTAATTTCAGTAGTGATAACACAGAATTATGGTGCGTGGAACTTAGTCATCTGAGTTAAGGTGGAATGAAAGAAATTCACAAAAGGAAGTTATTGAAAGGTGTCAAACCATGCAACTTGTAGTTTTACAAGTTTTGTGTGTAAAGAAAACAATGAAGAGTTAGCTACAAGGTAGGAACACATACTAATAAGGATGTACTTGATTATGTACATTTAAATGTTTAGGGCCCGATCAAGCATACCTTAAAAAGTTGAGCCCATTATTTTTTCAACTTCATAGATAGTCCTCTAGAAAGGTGTTGATGTATTTTATGAAGTAGATATATAAGAAAAGCTAAGGTGGAAAAGCAGACAAGAAAGAAGTTAGAGTATTTCAGATTAGATAATGGTACGGAGTACAAAGATACACCATTCCTACAGTTTTTGCCAGGATGAAGATATCTCCAGACACTTCTTAGTTAAAAGAACTCCAAAACAAAACAGGGTTGCATGGGGAATGAACAAAACTCTATTGGAACGCGCCAAATGTAAGAGGTTAAATATAAGTCTGCCTAAGAATTTCTGGGCTGAAGCAGTTGACACAATTTGTTATATGATAAATTGATCCCTTTAACCTATAATTAATTACAAAATTCCTGATTAGGTATGGTTTGGAAAACCAATTGATCTTTTTGTAATGAAAATCTTTGATTGTCCAACTATTGTGCATCTGCCTATCAAGGAGTGACAGTCCAAACTCGATCCAAGGTCCAAAGAGTGTATACTCATTGGATATAAAGACAGAGTAAAATGATACAAGTTATGGGATCTAGTGTCTAATAAGAAGGTTGTCAATAAAGATGTGGTGTTCAATGAGAACATTTGCAGAACACATCTGAGAAAGAAAAACCTGTAGTAAGTGAGATTGCAAAGACATCCAATTGAGTTGGAACTTCCTGGAAAGATAAAAGAATCTGAAGAAATTGAAGAAGATAATCCCTCAGATCACCAAATGATACAATCCTAACAAGGGCTACATTAAACGAGAAGGTTTTAATTTAAATCGTTATCAAGATTTGCGCTAAAAAGTTTAAGGAAGACCTTATTAGATTGATTTTAAGTGTTTGGGCTAAATTTTATTCAATGATGCTTAAAATGGAGCTCAATTCAAGGCCAATTCAAGTCGCAAGGGTTCATCAAGTAATTCAAAATATTCAGGTTGAAAAATACTTCAAGGAAATATTGGATAAAAACTTTGAACAACAACCAGACCAATTAGAATACATTTTCTTGGCTTGGAGCTTAGATTATTTTGTAGATCTCGTCGAGAATTTTGATTTGATAGGTGGCACGTCTCGTAACTCTTTTTGAATAAAAAGTTATAGTCATTGTAGCAAAAAACGTCGAAGTAGGAAATGGGCCAGTGCCCCGGCGCTAGAAATGAACTACAGTCAGCGCCCTGTCATTGGGATGTGAACCAACCAAGATTGATTTGATATTTTCTAGTTTTTCTTAGGATTTTGTTACCTTTTTTATTAGGATTCTTATGTAATGTTATCTCCTATTGGTTTAAAGATTAAGAACACATAAAAGTACTATAAATACGAATCTATAGCTATTGTAAACATGAAACTTTTATAAAAACATATTTTCTTAAGAGGATTAATCTTTATCTTTTGGTTCTTTTAGAATTTCTAAGCGTTTCTTAGTTATTCTTGAGATTCAATATTGACTTATCATACAACAATTCATAGTTGTGTGTGGCGTCTTCTGCCGCATCAATCGTCGATTGTACTGAGATTCTTGTCTTTTTATAGATAATGGGTTGAGGAGTCGTTAGTATCCATTCAATGTAGATTTCTTGCACGGACAATTGTACTAAGGTTCTCGCTTCCACATAAGCGACGGGTTGATGTGCTGTGAGTGTTTCACCAAACAACTTTGCTAGAAAATGATCTGAGCATTGTTCATCTTACGCAAGCGTACTGTGAACCTTATCAGTTGGCATCAGAGCTACATTCATCTAGGGGGTTATCTATCTTTACTTTTCTTGTTCTAGTTTGATTATTTGTTAGCCAAAAAAGAAGTATATATATCGTTATTTTCAAGTTTTCTAGTAATTGCAATTTGCGAATTTTTGGAGACTTTAATCAAGTGCAATTTGCGAAGATCCAGGGATTTTAAGGAATTTAAGGCGCATCCAAAGGTGAAAAACCTGTGAATTTTGTTGATAATACGTTAGTCATATCTTGCTACTTATTGTTCTTAATAGTTCTTGTTGAATTGATAAAAACTTTGATCTTGTTTAGTGAATTCAAAAAGAACTTATAAGAGAAAATATGTGAGTGGTAAAAGACAAGAGTTGTGAGATTAATTAAGAGTAAAAGCCTATTGAGTGATACACGAGTGAAACATTGTATTGAGTGAAACACGTAAGGGTCTGTGAGGAAAATTATTATGTACTAACCCTTGTTTAACTGCAAACATGTTTGACTACGAGTTTGAAAGAGTTTCTTCACAATATTTTCAAGGTAGGAATGATCCTGAAGTATATTTGAAGTGGGAGAAGAAGATGGAGTGGAAGTTTGACTGTCATGACTATTCTAAATTTAAGAAAGTCAAACTTGCAACTATAGAATTCTCTAACCATGCAGTTATCTGGTGGGATCAATTAGTGATTTCCAGAAGGAGGTGTAAAGAGCGTCCAATCGAGATATGGGAAGAATTGATAACCGTGATGAGAAAATGTTGTGTCCCAATCGAATACGTTCGAGAGATAAAGAAAGGAAAAGAGCTTTCATCCATAAGACATTTGGAGCAACCCCCAAGGCGTTCAACATGGTGTGATAAGGAGGAGCTGTATGAGTAGAGTTGTAGAAAATTTTATAATGATTTTAGAGAGTTGTCGCAACATCCTATGGTGCATAGAAAGGAGCATGTGTAGCCTAGGGAGGTAAGGGATGATGTTACAGAAAAGTGTATGGCGAGAATCTCACAATCCTTATACCATAAGTCACCAAGGGAGGTTAGAGATCATGCTGTCCGAGAGGAGTTATTAGTTAAGCGAAGTGATACATGCGAGCAAGTTAAAAAGGAGTACAAAGTACAGCAAAAGAACACCATTTACATCTTTTACACTAGGTTCCAAGTCCAAGACAATGTAGGTAGTGTGAAGATTGATTGTGATAGTTGTACTAACATTACTAGCACTACTTTGGTGAAGAAACTAGGTCTATCAACGGATGCGCATCCTCAGCCTTACACATTGCAAGGAGTCCATGGTATTGGAGAGGTTAAGATGACTAAGCACTTGGTAGTTTCATTCAAAATTAGAAGATACGAAGATGAGGGGTTATGCAATATAGTTTCGACAAACACGTATCACTTGTTACTTGGGAGACCATGACAGATCAACAGGGGTGCGAAGCGTGACAAGTATTTATTGGTGTATAAAATAAGATCATTTTAGTGCAAATGATATAAGAGCATATTCAAGAAGATCTCAAGCACTTACAAAAAAGCAGTGTTGAAACGAAAGAGAGTGATCAAAAGAATGAGTGTAAAAAAGAGGATGAGAGAGGGGGGGAAAAGGCAGATGAGCTTGAGAGAGAAAATAAAAGTGCAGAAGAGAAGAGAAAGATTTATAAAAGTGAGATAAAGAGAAAATAGAATTGAACAAAAAGAAGAAGGAAAAATAAGTGACTATGAAAAAAAGAGTGAAAGAATGTTGTTTTCTAAACAGCCGATGATTGTACTTTCGTACAAGGAGACACTTTTGCATACTAACAATAATAACTCTTCTTTGTCTAGTTCTATTTTATCTCTTATGTAGGTGGTTGATTACATACCCCCATGCTATTATTCCAAAGTAACCAGCATATAGGAGTAATCCTGATGAAACGAAGGAGTTGCAAAAGCAAGTTAGTGAGTTGATAGAAGAGGGATTCGTTAGAGAAAGCATAAGTTCATATGCAGTTTCAGCATTCAAGGCACCTAAAGAGGATGGATCGTCGAGCATGTTCATTGATTTCAAATTGGTAAACATGTCTCATTATCCTAATCTTTGCTTAGATAATATGTTTAATGAATTGCATGGTACTTGTGTTTTATCTAAATTTGATTTGCATAGTGGTCATCATCAAATTGGCATGAGAGAATGTGATGGATGAAAAGTTGCATTAACATGTGATTTGTATAATTGGTTAGTTATTCTTGAGATTCAATATTGAATTATCATATAACAATTCATAATTATGTGCGGCATTTTCTACCTCAACAATCGTCGATTGTACCGAGTTTCTTGTCTCTTTATAGACAACGGGTTGAGGTGTCGTTGGTCACCTTCAACGTGAATTTCTTGCACGAGCAATTGTACCAAGGTTCTAGCTTCCATATAAGCAACGAGCTGAGGTGTTGTGAGTATCTTACTAAAAAACTTTGCTAAAAAATGATTCGGACAGCGTTCACCTTACACAAGCGTACCATGGACCTTGTCACCAAGAGTTGTCTGATAATCTTTTTAGAAATCAGGAAAGGCGAGTTAGGAAACTAGTATAGAGATATGGGTTTGAGCACATGGTTGTCTTTGCCTTGATTACTGGTAGTTAAGATCTAAGTAGCTATTCGTAGGCTATTCAGTCTGAAGATGGAGATAGCGATAGCAATAGCGATAGCGATAGCAGAAGAGATGGAGTATTTACAGAAGAACGATACTTAAGAGTTAGTTAAACTTCCAAAGGGATCGAAGCTATAAGGTGCAAGTGGGTGTTTAAAAAGAAGAAGCTCAGACAGTTAAAGAAGTTATAATATTTAAAGTCAGGTTAATGGCAAAGATGGCAAAGTGGTTCTCTTAAAGAGAGAGAATCGACTATAATGAGTTCTTCTCACCAGTTATGAAACAGACATCAATTCGGTTGATCTTATCTATGTAGCATCATAAGATATGAAGTTAGAGTAGTTTAATGTGAAGGCAACTTCTCCATGGTGATTTAAAAGAAAAGATCTACATGAAATAACCAGAGGAGTGTAGTGAACTAAGGAAAGAGGGTGAAAGATTCGAGGCCAAGTTAGTGACAAAGAGGCTCTCTCATGAGAGAGATAGAGAATTGACTACAATGAGATCTTTTCACTAGCTATGAAACACACATCAATTCAGTTAACCTTATCTATTGTAGCATCACATGATATGTAGTTAGAGTAGCTTGATGTGAAGACAAGTTCTTTATGGTGATTTAGAAGAAAGATATACATGATGCAACTAATTAAGGAGTTTAGTGAACTAGAGAAAGAGGGGATAGTTTACAGTTTGAAAAAATCTCTCAATGGTTGTTTGAAGTGTCTCTGAGACAGTGGTACATGCGATTTGACAGCTTCATAGTGCCTCATGGTTATTCTCATTGTGAGTATGATCCATGTGTATATTTCATACTGTTTGATGATGATTCTTTAGTATTGTTGACGTTATATGCAGATGACATGCTAATAACAGCAAATAGAAAGTCGTATGTTCTTCAGTTGAAGAATTTATTAAACAGTGAATTTGACATGAAAGATCCTAGATCGGCTACAAAGCTCCTATGTATGAAAATTCACAGAGGTCATTAGGCACAAAAAATGTTGGTTAACTCATAAAGAATATGTACAGAAAGTATTGAAGAGATTTAATATACATAATGTTAAACCAGCTAACACTCTACTGATAACACATTTTCGGTTATTATCACAATTGGGCCCACAACAGAGAATAAAGTGAAGTATATGTTGAAAATACCATATGTAAATGTGGTAGGTTGACTTATATATGTCATGGTATATATAAGACTAGATATTTCACAGGCAATCAGTGTGGTTAACAAATATATGGCAAATCCAATAAAATGAATTTTTCATTTTCTAGCAGGTACAACCAATCATGGTCTCATTTTTTATTGTGATAGTACAAAAAGTGAGGTTACAAGATTTGTTGATGCAAATTATGCTAGAGATTTAGACTTAAAGAGATCCATAACAGCCTAACAGGGTTTGTTTACACCTTTTGTAGAAGACCGATACTTATATGTTAGAGGTCAGTATTACAGTTTACAATAACATTATTAACAACCGAGGTAGAGTACATATCGTTAACAGAGGCAAGCAAGAAAGTTTTGTGGTTAAAGAGATTAGTTAAAGAACTAGGCTTCAAACAAGGAAGTATCCAGATAGAGTGTAATAGTTATAGCGTTATTCATTTAGCAAAGAAGTGGGTGTTCTACGTCAGGACCAAATACATTGATGTTTGGTATCACAAGATTCGTGAGTGGTTGAACAATGAAAATATTGCAATTTGCAAAGTTCGCACGAAAGAGAATGCCACATATAAGCTCACAAAGTTAGTTACAGCGTAAAAGTTCAAGCATTGTTTGAACTTAATTCACTTCATTGGTTGTTAAGTTCATGAGTGGAGTATCCAAGGAGAGGGATACATCTATAATTAGAAAAAAGTTCACAATATGCAGTCTTTGGAGAATATAAATCAAAGGTGAAGATTGTTGAGAATTGACTTACATTGCTGGTCACTGGTAGCCACATTTTTGGCTTATCATCACCCAATTCCTAGATGTCAGTCTAAAAATTAACTCAGTTTTACATTTCATTTCAAAATTAGTGCCTCGAACAAGTTTTGAGGAATACGCGAAGCGTGTCAAGGCTTCCTCCACTATAAATAGAGGACCTCAAATGCACAGAAAACACACCACGTTAACGAGAGTTAGAGAAATATCAATGAGATGGAGAGAAAATAATCAGTGAGTCTATTTTCTCAAATAGCAAAACTTGTATTATTCAATATTTTTCATAATGAATTTCTCGAATAGAAAAACTTATATTACTTTGTATCTTATACAGTAGTGTGCGTATGTTACATTAATGTGTTTGTGTGAGCTTGATTTCTAAACACATAACACACTGTAATGTCCATACAAGCATTTTGGGTGCTAAATATACGGGAATTATAAATTTTTCGTTAAAATACTGTGAAATGCACCGAGATTAATAAGATGACATTTCAAGTATTAAAAAATAAATTAACTTTTACCCTTCACCTTTTCTGAATTTTAAGGTGTGGCATATAGCGGGAGGATTATATAAACATATACAAGTAGTATGCTTTAACCATTCCATTGATCAAACATGTTACTACATCTTTCATTTTTTGGAAAAACTTCATATTCTATCAAAACACCATACTAAAAATGATTGGGTGGGATGATATTTACAAGGTAATGGTAGCAATAAACCGGATGTATTGCTACTTCATTCTTCCCCTTTCAGCCTTCAAATTCACGACGCATATCGACCCTTTCAAAATAAACTATATATCTTTTCACTGCTGCCGATGTCACTTCAAAATTTATTGTCGGAATTTTGTTAGGGATTTGGGCTTTTTTTTGTAGTTGTCAAAAAAAATAAAAAAATTGATTGTTTGATAACGAAGTTTTCGTTATTTACTTTGAATAATACTCTTCTAGTTGGTGTGCCACTTATGAGTGCAATGTACAATCAATTAGGCATGGACTTTGTTATTCAATTGTCGATTTTGCAGTCTATTATATGGTTTATGATTTTATTTTTCATGATGGAGCGTAGCCGAATGAGGCAATAGTTTATATAGTATAGCATTGTATCTAATCACAATAAAAGTAATACATTTTGTCGCGACATATAACACGACTTTTTTTATTTTAATTGTGCATTGTTAGTCAACTCATCTTATGATTTATTAAAATTGTAACCACTACTTGATTATGTATTAATAGGTATAGGTTTAAAAATATGATAGTTACAAGTTCATGCAACTCAAAAGAAAATAGTTTGTGGATTTAGGGGTTGTTATATTCTCAAACAACATGATATAAGGTGGGTCAGATGTATTTAAAAATATATATATACTTTTCGTGCCAAATGAATATATCCAATAACATTATTTGGGAGTATAAATTTTGAAATGGATTTCTAATGTGTGATAGAAGGTGTAAACTAAAGTGACAGTCTTGCGTTACCAAATTAGCTTTTAATGACTTTACACATTCTAAATCAATATTTAAAGAAAAGTGATGAATCAATAAAAGAATCTAACATAATATTTTACAGAAAAGGAAGAGATGATAAATAAATAAATAATTTTTATTTTTATATATATTTTTGATATTTTAACATCATACGAAAATAAAATAAATTATATTTTTATGTGAGATGAGCGCATGCAAAAATATCAAAAATAAAAATGAAAATATCATTTTAAAAAGAGGGTTAAAGTAGTCATTCAAAAGGAGTGACAATTACTTTATTCAGTTAGATATTCTATATTGTTATTGCTGTTAGTGGTGTATGACATTATAGTTGAAAATCTTACTCTTATGCTCTAATTTCAGGGTTACTTTCGGCACAGTGGTCTCACTTCCAATTTTGATTGCTCACTACGCAACGTTGAACTATATGTATCTCTTTACAAAGAATATACGATGAAGAGCTTATTTCCAACCCTTGCCTTTTCTTACTAGTGGCGTAGCTATGTTGGGACTGAAGGGCCCAAGAGTCTCCCAAATTTCAATTTTTTCACTTAGTATATGGGTATATTGTTAGATATTTTCAAATTTAAAAGTATATAATAAATATATTATATGTTGTCTATATAATCAATAAATGAAATAATTCAGTTGGTTAAGAAAAATGAGTTGTAATGTTAAAGACTTGGGTTCAAGTCATGACAACAGGATTTTTTCAATTTTATTTTTTGAAAGATGCTCTTTCCAATTCCAACTAAACATTGCAATGGTAAAAAAAAAAACCCTAAATTGATGCTAAAAACCAAAAAAAAAAAAAACTATAAAAAATTAATAAATTGATGCCAAAACCCCGAAAAAAACTAAATTAATGCCGACGGCTATTTTTTGAAAGATGCTCTTTCCAATTCCAACTAAACATTGCAATGGTAAAAAAAAAAAAAAAAAACCCTAAATTGATGCTAAAAAACAAAAAAAAGAAACTATAAAAAATTAATAAATTGATGCCAAAACCCCGAAAAAAACTAAATTAATGCCAACGGTTAATTGCAGTGTAACGGCAATTAAAATTAAGGGATGAATCAATGCAATGTTTCAACATACCATTAAAATTAAGGAGTTAATCAATGCAATGTTTCATCATACCTCTTCATAGGGGTGTTTGAAAACCTATAAATAGGTTGCAAATCTACTCAAAACAAGTTCTTCAAAATCATTCCAAATCCTTCTCAAATTCTTAGAAAAATTATTATTATTAATAATTTTTTTTGCTATAATTTTCTTTTTTCTCATTTATAGTTTTACACTATATTTGTTTCTACACAACAAATTTTAGTATAGAGTAAAATCTGGGACTATCTTATATTGGGAGATTAATTCGCAGTAACCTTGTGTAGCAGAAGTAAGGGGTGAATATAGTCATAAGGAAACAGTAGTCAACCATTCGATTCAGGCGGTAATATAATTGTTCTACCTCAAACTACAAAGCGGGTTTCAACAATCTTAAGACTATATTAACAATGTAGGACAACAATGCAAAAAGTAGCTTGAATCAAATTAACAAACTCGAGAAATTTGATGGATTATTCTTCAAACGTTGGAAGAGCAAAATGTATTTTTGTTTAATGGCATTAAAACTCTCTCGTGTGCTGAATGAAGAGAAAATAGAAGAAAAGGAAAATGAGACATCGGCAGAAATGAAGAATCGAATAAAATGGGAACAAGATGACCTTATGTGTAAAGGGTACATTCTAAATGCGCTATCCAATTCATTGTATGATGTGTATAAAGCCAAGTTCATGGAAAAGACAGCAAGAGAATTATGGGAGGATCTCGACAACAAGTACAAAATCAAGGACGCCGAAAATAAAAAATTTCTAGTAAGATCATTATTTGATTATCAAATGATTGATAACAAATATGTTATGTTGCAAGTGCATAAAATTCAAATTATGATGAATCAAATTGTGTCGAAAGGCCATAGGCTTAACGAAGGGTTTCAAGTTTCGACAATTATTTCAAAGTTACCATTTTTGTGAAAAGATTGTCGAAAGGAATTGAAACAAAAGAAAGATACAATGACTATCCAAGAGCTTATTAAATTTCTCTAAGTTGAAGAGAATTCTCAGAACTTGGATAAATTCGAAATAGAAAACAAAAGTGCTAAAGCTCTTGTCACAGAAAATGCATCTAAATCAAAGGGCAACAACAAAAGAAAGCGTGGTGGTCAAGATAACAATTTTGAAAATAAGAAACCGAAAGGTACTTGTTGGAAATGTGGTAAGCCATGACATTTCAAAAAATAATGTATTTTGTATTTGAAACAAAGGCAACAAAAAAATGACTAGACAAATATGGTAGGCATTGAAGATATTACTGCTATGATTATAGAGACTAACATGGTTGAAAATGACATGGAATGGTGGATTGATTATAGAGAAACCAAGCATATTGCCAAGAATAAAGCAATGTTTAAAGCCTATGAACCTATAAATGATAGTCAAGAACTATTCATAGGAAATTCATCGACTGCAAAAGTGATGGACAAAGGCAAGGTGATTCTCAAGTTATCATTCGGGAAGACAATCACTTTTAATGATATTCTTCATGTTCCAGAAATTAGAAAAAATCTTTTATATGTTAGTCTTTTAAACAAACATGGCATAAAAGTTTTGTTTGATGCTAATTGTATTGTATTGTCCAAAGGTGGCATGTATGTTGAAAAACGATATGAATCTGATGGCATGTACAAACTAAATGTTATTAATGAAAATTTATCTTTTGCTTATGTGGTTTCTACTTTTGATGTTTGGCATGCTAGATTAAGACATGTAAATTATAAAAGTATGCATAGTATGAATAATCTTAGTTTAATTCCTAAGATAAATTTTTCTGATTTAGAAAAATGTGTTATATGTGTTAAGTCTAAAATTGTCAAGAAGTCTTTTAAAAAAGTAGAAAGAAATTCACAATTATTATAATTAATTCATACCGATATTTATGAATTTGAGGGCATATTAACTAGGGGAGGTAAAAGATATTTATAACATTTATATATAATTGCTCTAGATACATTTAAGTTTACTTGTTAAGGACTAAAAATGAGGCTTTAGAAAAATTTAAAATCTACAAGACTAAATTTGAAAATCAATTACATCGAAGAATAAGAATTCTTAGACCGGATAAAGGAGGGAAATACTTCTCTTATAATGTTTTTTGTGAGAATTATGTTATAATTCATCAAACTATAACCCCTTATAGTCCTCAACAAAATGGAGTGGCAAAACAAAAAAATAAGACACTAAAAGAAATGATTAATACGTTACTTCTTACTTATGGATTTGTCTAAAAATTTATGAAGGGGAAGCATTAATGACTGCTTTTTATATACTTAATCATATATCCCATAAGAAAACTCACATTACACTTTATGAATTATGGAAAAAGAGAAAAACCTTTTCTTGACCATTTAAGGGTGTGGGCATGTAGGGCGTTAATAAGGTTAACTGATCCTAAAAGGCCTAAGCTTGGAGCTAAGTAATCGAGTGTGCTTTTATAGGCTATGCACAAAATATCACAGCCTATAAATTCTTGACCATGGAATCCACAAATTCTGCCGAAATATAATTTTGGAGTCCAAATATGTTGAGTTCTTTGAGAATATATTCTTTAGGAAAAGATCAAGAGAATACATTGATAAAGAGGATCAAGGAATATTTCATCATGAAACAAATGATGAAATGGAACTTACTATATCTACTAAAGAAAAAGAACCAAGAAGAAGGAAGAGAGCAATGATAGAAAAATCATATGGCCCTGATTTCTTCATGTGCCTAGTAGAAGGAAACAAGGATGATATTGTTTCTTCTAATGTTTTTGTGACTGAGCATGTTTCTAGTGATACAGATCCATTCACTTTTAGAGAAGCTATGTCTTCTCAAGATTCTAGTTTTTGGCAAGAAGCCATTAATGATGAAATGGATTCCATCATGGGTAATAAGACTTGGGTCTTGGTGGATTTACCACCTAGTTGTAAACTCATTGACTGTAAATGGGTCTTTAAAAGGAAAAGAAAACCAAATGGATCCATAGATAAGTATAAAACTAGACTGGTAGCCAAAGATTTTAAGCAAAAATGAATGAATTGATTACTTTGATACATATGCTCCAGTTGCAAGAATTAGTATCATTAGGTTATTAATTACATTAGCATCAATTCATAAATTTGTTATACACCAAATGGATGTTAAAACTACTTTTCTAATTGGCGATTTAGAAGATGAAGTTTATATGGAACAACTAGAAGGGTTTGTTTTGAAATGCCAAGAAAGAAAAATTTAGAAACTTGTTAAATTTTTATATGGCCTAAAACAAGTTCTTAAGCAGTGACATTAAAATTTTGACCAAATGATTGTTTCACTGGATTTAAAATAAACGAATCAGATAAATGTGTTTATTCTAAGTTTAGTGAAGATTTTGGTGTTATAATTTATTTATATGTTGATGATATGCTTATTTTTATACTAGTGAAAAAGGAGTATTATAAACTAAATCATTTTTATCTGTTACCTTTGATATGAAAGATATGGGGGAGGATAATGTAATTTTAGGTATTAAAATTGTGCGGTCTTAGGATACCATTTCTTTAACTCGGTCTCATTATATTGAGAAGTTGTTAAAGAAGTTTAATCACGAGAATTGTAATATAGCCTCTACCCCATATGATCATTTTGTTAAGTTATTTCTAAACAAAGGGAATAACATATCTCAGTTAGAGCATGTAAGTATAATCGGTAGTCTAATGTATGTAATGCAGTGTACTGGACCTAATATAGCATTTGCGGTTTGAGTATTAAGTATGTTTACTCGTAATCCAAGTCAAGTTCATTGAAATTCAATATCAAGGATACTTAAATATCTTAAAGGCACAATGACCTATGTATTATGCTATACAGGATATCCAATTGTGGTAGAAAGATACACGGATGCAAACAGGATAATGAATTCGGGTGAAATAAAGTCTACAAGTGGATGGATATTCACTTTAAGAGGAGGGGCAATTTCTTGGGATTCTAAGAAACAAACCTTAATAACACATTCAACTACGGAATCCGAATTTGTTGCGTTATCAAATGTTGTAAAAGAAGCTGAATGGCTTAAGGATTTATTATTTGAAATACCACTTTGGTATGAGCCAATGACAGCTATTTCAATATATTGTGATAATGAGACAACATTATCACGGTCTTACAATATGGTTTATAATAGGAAGTCTAGACATATAAGTTTAAGACATAATTATGTAAGGGAGCACATCAATAAATGGGTTGTTACCTTTAACTATGTCAAGTCAAAAGGAAATTTGGAGGATCTTTTTACAAAAGGCCTAGGCAAGGATATAATATGTAAGACTTCCAGGGAAATGGGTTTAAAGCCTTTTGAATGAGAGGTAACCTATAAAGTAGGACCCAACTAAATACTAGTAATATCTAGTATATTAGTTCAATGGAAAAATACTTATAGTAATAACTAGTTATACACTAGATAAGTATGAAGAAAAAATTCTTCGAAACTATCTCAAAGTCGGTGTATGTTTGTATGGACAACAAAGAGGGTAGGGTAAATTTTTAATGAATCTATGTTCAGTTTGGAAGATGCATGTCATACAAGTGCGTCTAATTAGATTCAACTATGTATTGTGAAAGAAGTGGGGCCGCTTCTGCGAGACTTAAGACTTGTCTCTAAATCATTTATGAAACTCAAGAGGTAAACACAAGGCCATAAATGTGTTGGGTTTCCTTAAACTATAAGGGATATAGTATATGTCTATTGAGCAAGATAGTACATTAAGATTTCTTAGTTCAAAGTTAACACTATTAAGAATTCGGATATTTTATGATATAGACTATGTAAAGGTTCAAGTCGAAAGACACCTCTTAATTATGTATGCTACATCTAATAAGAGAAAGAAGAAGGTCAAAGGAAAAAGATTGCAAGATTATGAAAATAGAGGAGGATTGTTGGATATTTTCAAATCTAAAAGTATATAGTAAATATATTATATACTGCCTATACAGTCAATAAATGAAATGATTCAGTTGGTTAAGAGAAATGAGTTATAATGTTAAGGATTTGGGTTCAAGTCATGGCAACAGCATTTTTACAATTTTATTTTTTGAAAGATGCTCTTTCCGACAATTAAGAAAAGTAACGATGGCAATTTAAAATTAAGGATTGAACCAATGCAATGTTTCAACATACCTCTTCAAAGGAATGTTTGGAAACCTATAAATAGGTTGCAAATCTACCCAAAACAAGTACTTCAAAATCATTCCAAATCCTTCTCAAGTTCTTAGAAAAATTATCATTATTAATAATTATTCTTATTATAATTTTCTTCTTTCTCATTTATAGTTTTGCACTAGATTTGTTTCTATACAACAAATTTTAGTACAAAATAAAATTTGGGTCTATCTTATATTGGGAGATTAATTCGATGTAACCCTATGTAGCAAAAGTAAGGGGCGAATAGAGTCTTAAGGAAAGAATGGTCAACCATTTGATTCAGGCGGTAATATTGTTGTTCTACTTTAAATTACAAAGCGGGTTTCAACATATATTTGATTGCTAACGTTTAGAGTATTTGTAGTAGTAGCGTTATTTGATTGCTAACGTTTAGAGTATTTGTAGTAGTAGCGTTCGGTGCGTTTAGAAGTCTAAATGTACCACACCAATTTTGGAGCGTTGCTTTAAAACCTCAAACACGGCATCTGAGGTTTAAATAAGTTGTGTTTAATAGAAGTTGCTTATAAACAAATAAGATTTTCAATTGTATTTGATACATTTAGAATTTCTAAACACACCAAATACTCCAAATATTAGTAAACGAACAAGTACTAAAACAATATTTATATATTTTGTTAGGTTTTTTATCTTGCTCCCTTCATGAATATATATATATATATATAACCATAATAGTGGGTTCATCTTTTGATAGTATAAACTTACACTATATTAGACCCAAAATAATATATAAAATTAATTTTCATATTTCAATACATATTAAATTCAAATTGTAACCTTAAAAATAGAGCAGATAAATTTAAAATTAAAAAGTTGACTTTTAGGCCTCTCTCTCTCCCCCTCAATAGGCATGCACAACAGACCGGCCCGGCCTGGCCCGACTTAGGCCTGTCAGGCCTTGGTCGTTGACCAGGCCAGGCCGGGCCTTTGACTTTTGGCCTGCAGGCCAGGCCGAGCTTGGCCCCCTCAAAAAGAGGCATGTTGAGGCCTGCAGGCCAGGCCAGTCTGATTCGACCCATTCAAATAATTTTTTTAGTAATTTTAAATATTATTAAAACACCAATTAAAATTTTAAACTTAATTGATGTATTAATTAAAAGTAATGTATTACAAGCTACAGCTTTCAAATTACAATAATGAAAAATATATTTTTTTATTATTATTATTATTTTACAAATGACTTTCTAGTTGTTACGCTAAGTATTTATTAAAATAAAGATACAATGAAAGATCTATAAAAAGTGTAGGTTGATAGCTAGGTAAGGAAAATTCTTATATATTACACTAGTCAATGTGTTTTCATGGATTTCTTTATTCGTATATAAACAAAGATGCATGAATGAACGTATTAAAATACGTTAATTTTATTTTGTTTATTGAATGAGTTGTCACAAAGATGAAGTTTTCCTCTGCAGTGGGAGAATTGAAGTAGCGAATAAAGAAAATTGGTAGGGCAGACCGAGCTTTGGGTGAACCAGGCCTGACCAGACCCCAGGTCAGGCCTCAAGTCAGGCCGGGCTTATTGGCAGGCCAGGTCAGGCCGGATCTGAGTCAAAAAAATGTGGCATGTTCGTGGCCTTCAGGCCAGGCCGAACCAGGCCGGGCCCAGACCTGTCCAAGGTCGGGTCGCAGGCCATTTGTGCACCATTACCCCTCAATTTAGTGGTTGTTTCTTTTCGTGGAATACACTCCTACAAAACCTATATGGCTACACTACAAAACCACAAATGTATGTTATTATTAGCAAAAGTCAAAAAATATTTTATTTTTTAGAAAATACCTTTTATCCAAAAAACTTGGACAAAAAGATACATTAATTACAGCAATTTCCTGAGTAATTAATAACATTACGATATCTCTGCATTCACAACATATATTGCTACCTAACTTGCATTACTTTCCTCTCCATAAAACTCTCATAAGGTTGCACCATCAACCAAATTCTAATATCTCTTCCAATATCCAACCCTTCTGACCTTTTTCCCGTGTTTCTTTTTCTCCCCTTTCTTCTTTTCGCCTTGTTTTGTTTTCTAAGTTGAATATTTAAATCATTTGCATGTTGATGATTATTATTTCTATCTACTTCCTTTGAAATTTTATTTGTACGTATATTAGGATTAACTCATACTTCTATGAATCCGACCGATGATCACTACAATAAGATAGTTGAGTCTGGCTCCAAGCATGATATGTATTTAGATTTGGAGATTTATTAATAGTCCGATCTTGAGTTTACTATTGTTTTGGACCTTATGAGTTTGAGACCATGATATAGTAGTTTAAAAAATTTAATTATTATATAAATATTATGTTGTACGTAGATTATTGAAAAGTGTGAGAGACACGTATATAAATAAATCAAACAAACAGGATTACTCACAATTTTTGTGAACCAGGCCGATAACTTCGTGTGTCATTTTATTTTCCCGTTAATTTTTGTTTGATTGTTGTCTAATTCGATTTTAAAATCTATGGTACGTTGACTAAAAATCTTGCAGTCAGCAAAATTACAACCCTGACCTCTAAATATTTGAGCTTCCATCAATTCTTCCTTATAATTTTTACTCACCCTCCTTCCAGGTATTATTCCTAATATTGTTACTAGACTCCTGAGAAGTTTAAATTTTAATATTCTACTCCCTTTCTTGACTATCAAAAGAACAATTCCCTCCATTTCTTACTCATTATTTTTAAAATTCTCCTTATTTAAACATTCTGATTCTTGTATTTCTGAAGTTCTAATTACATTCTCCTCCTCTGAACCCAGTAGTTTCTACTTGACATATTTTACCACCTGTTGACTTTAACCCTGACTTTTATATTTCTTTCAATCTATTTTTTTGTAGCACAAGCAAATTGTAAAGTTTCTATTCTCATTTAGGAATCTTAAAAATGTAAAACTTTATTTTTGTTTGGAACTCAGAATCTTAAAAGATCTGAGGGGAAAAAAAGGTGATGTGTAATATATATATATATTTCAAAATTTTAACATTATATTGCATGACTGTTTTTAGATGGAAGTTTTGGCCTCCTCCTACTTAAGTTTTGGACTACACCCTTATTTATTAGTATGGGGATTAACAAAACTCATATATATTGTTTTAACTATTACAAATTGAAAAACCTAGTTTTCTATAAAGCTGTCTTTTTGGCCTTTTGGTCCTTAAGCTGTGAACTTCTTCACTGGTATTTTATGGTACTCAAGGCCATTCATAATTTTCATTTTTTTTTTTTGTGTGATCATCTTAAAGCTATTTGACTACTTAAATTTTATCGTAGTGTCTTGAGCTATTATTCTTGAATTTTATCGTACTCAAAGGCTATAGAAAATAAAGAGAGAATTATAATGAATGGCCATGTATAAATTTATAAAAGTTAAGTGAAAAAAGAATATAACTTAGAGGGAATTAGTAAATACGATTATTTTTTGGTTTTTTTTTTAAATAAATCCAATTATACCGATTTAAAGAACATAAAAAAATATTTGAACATATGACTTTTTATATAATTTAGTGATATCTATTATCGACTTTATGGTAATAAAAATTTAATTAATATTAATCGTCGAAAAATATATATTTTACAATGTTATAGTAATGGTGCTACAAAACCTCAAAGTTAAATAAAAATTTACATTTACTCATATTTTTGTATGATCTTTCCATCCATAAGATTAAATTTTATTAAAAAAAATATGTGATAAACTCATTTAATAAAACTAAGTTATATAACTTATATATCATAGATAGTATCTCCGGCAAGCCCAAAAGATAATTAATTATTTTATATAATAATATTTTTTTGACAAAAGATTGGATACAAAAAGCGTATACAAAATGATATATGTAGTAACGATTGACTATAATCATTAGACTCACTTATATATAGTGAAATATTGACCAATTATAATACAACACATCATTTTTTATCTAATTTTTTATAAACCTGTGTTTTTACATTATTTACTTTCTTTTGTTTTCCTGTCATTCTGATCTTTACACTTAGATTAATATAACTTAATACAAAAAACAAGGTAAATTAAAGTTTGAACAGGTTTAAAACATAGAGTAGTTGACTATGTGTGTCTATCCAATCCACTGGATTCACTTGGTCATAAAACTTTAACAGATTTTCGCTGAAACACCCCCAAACAACTACATTTGTCTGTCCAATCCATTGGATTCACTTCCCGAAATGTAATTTCACAACGAACGAAATGTAGCAAAAGTGAACACAAAGTGCTAAAGGTGCAACAATGAACACAACGTGCAAAACAATGCAGCTCCATATATGTTGCAGAACAATAGTAGTCGTCATTCCAAATATCAATATTAACTTTTGAATAGTTAATTACAAATATTTTTAAATTTAAAATTGACATAATTTATTTAAATTTTAAAAATAATAAATCTTATAACTAGCAATTTTTTATAGTTATATAGTTTATTATATTCATAATTATATTAATATAAACTAAATGAATTCATGTCAATTTTGAGTTTGAAAATATTTCAAATTAATTTTTGCAAAAGTCAATATTGGTATAATTTAGAACGGAATGAGTATCAAACTTGTGACGCCCCCGAATTCGGGTCTCTTGAACCACGGGTTCGGTGCTCACGTTACTATTCTACCCTGTCAACACATCTATTCATTCTAAATAAAATAATAAAACTTAATTAATATTTATACATATCTCATCTCAGGTTCTACATACTTTTATACATATACACATCCGTACCTGTTATATTACAAAAGATAAGATTTACAATACATCTATCCTCTATATAAGCCTTCACTGCTGATTAGCTTATCTTTTTCCTTTGTCTAATCCTGATCCCTCAGCCTACTCAGGTTTAGCTGAAATATCATGTTTGAAAACAATGGTGAGCATAAAATAGCTCAACAAGTACATAAGCAAACGATGACATGATATTTCGAAATTGTGAATTTAAAATCATCTAAGATGATCATGAATCATTTACAATAAGCTGAGGCATAACAATGAAGTGGATCATTTTCGAAAGACTGATCAATATCAATAAGCTGAATCATTTGAAGTAAGCTGGTCAATATCAATTCAATGTATGAACATGAAAAATAAGCATAACTTAACATAATTAACTGGAAACATGAAACTTGCTTGTTGTACAGTCACAAGACCTAGAACTCGTTAAGAACAATACCAATCATGAAGACTGATATTGCCCAAGTTAGTCATAAGACTGTTGTTCAAATTAGATGTGTACTCTGGGTGATCAGTCCATCGTACCATTATATTGTGCACAATATAAACATCTAGCGATGTACCACATCATAAAATTTTATTTTTCCTTTGTCATGTATTCCCCTTTTTATTAGGGTTGTTCTGTTACAGCATATAATAGAGTATGCATCACAACAATGTGGATTAGTGAATATATCAAACAATAACTGATTTCGACATAAATCATGACATATGTCTAACCGAAATCAAGACTGGCATCAACCTTTTTAAAATAATTCAATAATGAATGAATTCTACATAATCACGTGAATGCATAACATGAATAGCTTCAAAAGAACTACAATGAGAGTTCAGATAGGAAACTTGCATTTATCTCTTTTTTCCTCAACTGGTAAAATACTATCTCGTTTATAACCTATATGACCATAATATTAGTTCATATATTAGTTACATACACATACATGTTATAACTTGTTATACAAGCTACCCTTTATCTCTACATAACCTTTAACATTTAACACATTGTTCATTTATCCTTAACATCTACCACATTAATTACTTTTATCAATTTATGGCTTACATTACATGTTTCTATCATTTAATAACAAAACATTTTATTTTGAAAATAATTTATTTAAAAAAAAAAAATCAGAACACTACGCCCGGCGCAGTGTTCTCTTCTTGGAATCTCGTTGGTCACAAGAAATGCTTGGCCAGACTGCGCCCCGGCGAGCTTTGGTGCTGCCCCCAGCGAACTCCTTGCACCATTGCGCCCCGGCGCAGTTCCTAGTGTAAAAGATGGCGCCCCGGCGCCATGCTGGTTTTTCAGAAAAAAAAAATTATTTTCAAAATCTCTTCTATCTTTAGCCCTAATTTGATTTTCTGAGTCTTAACACTTCACCTAGCACACATAACAAATATTCGACTTGCATGGGCCTTCAAAACATTTAAACTCTTAAAATGGTTCAATTTTTCTATAAAATTCGTTTTAGTCGTCGGCGAACGTTTTAAAACATTTAAAACTCGTATTTATTGCCACAAACACCAAATGAGTTCCAAAACGACTCTAACACGTGTATTCACATAAAATTTAGATGTTTAGCCTCATTTCACCATTAATTATCTAAAATGGCCAAAAATCACACATTGGTAGGATTTTGCCAACTTTTCAAAACTCAACCCTTGAATACCATTTGAATTCTTATGCATCATGCACATATAGCTTAACACATGCTCAATTAGCAACTTTGTATACTTGTACAACTTCTATATGCACCTTCTAAAATACTTTACAGATTATGATTTGATTAATACACAAATCATAGCCTAATATTATAACTTTTCTACACAAATAATGTTCTTGAACCAATAATGATCTTTTAATGCTATCTAGCATGATATTATGCATGCTTCTAACATATTCAACCTTTCAAGCTAGGTTTTTATCACTTCTAGCAACATATAACACATAATTATTCATGAATCATGCTTCTTAGCTTTATTATATACATGAATAGTGTACTACATTTGTTCTAGCAACTTTGAGCTTAAGTTTTCATCCAATATCAAACATGAAGCACATAAACTTACAAAAAATCACATAATTAACACATATAGCCAAAGATACATGCATGGCTTCACTCAAACTTGAATTTAAACACATAAACACAAAGTCTTATGGCTTGAACATCTTTTTACCTTCTATGTGCTCTTCTCATTCTAGTTATGAAGCTTCTAAGAGCTAAGTTCTCCACTTTGATAGCTTCCTTTACTTCACTTGATCACTTTTCCTTGAATCTCTTGTGATATTAATGGAAACCTAGCCTTCTCTTCTTCTTTCTCTCCTACGAACTCTTGCTACCAACTTGAGATGATATAAGAAAATGAACAACTTAATACTTAAAAGTTATACATATATAAGTTATATATAATTTCCTAGCATTTAACTAACCTTGGGTTAACTAACCAGGCATGGTCAAGGCTAGTTAAGTCATTTCGCATTACTAAGTAAGGACCAAATAGACTTTACACCATTCTAGGACGTCAATGTCATTCTTCAAATTTCCAAGGGTAGCATGGTCTTTTTGGCAAAATTCCTAGACAATTTAATTCCCAATAATTCATACTTTGCTTATTTTTCATCGAATTCAAGTCCATTTTGATCCAAATTTGTTTCACTCAGATTTAATTTTATTCTAACATAAAATAGTCCACAATTGGTTTGTCCCATAACACTTGTCACATTTCAAAAATTAATTTCCATTAATAATTTATTAATTTATAAAATTACCAATTTGTATATCATTACAAAACTTGGGGGTAAAAATTCGTGTTAAAGAAGTAATTTGTTAAAGGAATGTAATGAATCAAATCTTTGCACAAAACAATAACATTCATGTCATTTGTGATGCGCTGAAAGAACAAACCAAAAAGTGAATCAAATTAGTCAAAACTGAATAATAATTAAGGAAAGGTTGATCACTGGCCAAACCTATTCCCAAGTAAAACCAAAGCCGAAAAAAATGAAAAATGAAGTCCAAAAACCGAAGTCAAAATCAAATAAAAAATTGAAGAACTGAAAGAAAAAGAAAAAAAAAATTGTAACTAATGCAACGGAAGCAAAAAATATAATATCCCAACACTAATCGCTATGCGCCACCAGCGACAGACGTTTATTTACTTAGATCTAACCTATAGCTCTAATACCATCTATGAAATAAAGAGAGAATTATATTAAATGGTACCTATAAACTTACAAAAGATAATTGTTTATATTTATATAGACATTACAGAACTTGAACACCACACAACATACTTGATATAAATCAAACCAATATTCTTTTAAGTTTTATCTAACTTCAGCATCCGGGAGGCTTTAAAAAGAACTATTTTTGATCGTTTATTGTTTTGCAAATCAAGTCATCCATTTTGTGCTCAAAATAATCGCAGAATTTGTTTCATAACTCTAAACTAAGCAACTGCAATTCTATATAGAAATTTGAGTTATATAGTCTAGCAAAATGCCATATAGAAGCAACAGAATTCGAGCTTATTTTTATTTTGTCCAAATTAAAAGCATCAATTTCACCCATCCAAAGTACATATTTATGATAATAACAATTCTCCACTTCTGAAATAAAATACTTAAATAATTGTTTTATATTTTTTCCTAAAGACAAAGTGTGATATTAATGAGCATTTGTCCATGTAAACTGGTTCCAATGTATGTGCACTAACAACATTATGACCAGCATATACATTTGGTTGTCCAAGTCATTTGCCACTTGATGGTAACTAAGCTATACGTCCCAAATTAAATGACTTACCTAGTGTCCCTTGAGTGGATAATTTGTCATCTGACTCACCTTATGAACCTATAGGATGTAATTTGTTAACCATTATAATATGAACCTAAAATCTAACTCGATTGGTATTGAATGCCACAAAGTTCAAAAGAGTGACATATAAGCACTTATATTTGCCATGAAAAGTTAAACTATAAGTGGAACAACCTAAACCTAAATATCTTTACAAATTCAAATTTGTTTTCTCATTGGATGTGTCATTTTGTTGTCACGTTTCACCTAAACCTACATATGTCTACAAATTTAAATTTGTTTTCTCATTGGATGTGTCATCTGCTGTAACATTTCATTTATTGCTCTCTACGTAATTTATATTTAATTATTAAATAATTATAAATAAATGAATAAAAATTAAATGATAACATTGCATAAAAATAAAAATACAAATGAGACAGACAATGTAATAACATAATTGGATTCATCACTCATTAACGTTTTCTTTCTCAACCGAATTAATTATATTTTATTAAAATTTAAAGGCAAGAATTTCATAACAAAAACAAATTGGCCGAAAACCTTAAGATTAATGATATTTTCAACACCAAAAAAATAATTTTTCAATACAAATGTACACCTTTAATATACCATACAAATTTATGCTAATAATATTATGTTGAGAAATCACTTTTTTTGGTAAAATCTCACTACCCAAAACAACCAAATAAAACTAAACAGGATAAAACTAAACCACATAGTGACCAATTGGCATATAGCAAAAACAATAGATAAGCACTTAAAGATTCCTATCCAATTGAGCATTAAGCCAAATAAATTATCCCAACTTAAGGACCTCAGCAGCACCCAGAACCAGCAAAACCTACCTTGGCCAGGAATACTTTAAAACCCTATAAATTGGATAGGAGACCACTTTAGGAAAGAAAACTTAAATAAATCCATTGCTCTTTCTTCATCACCCACAGCACAGCTTGACACTTTCAAAGAAAATTAATTTTTCAAGCTCCGTTTGGAACTAAAAAAATAAAAACAAAAACAAAAGAAAAGCAAAAATTTTAGATATATTCGATATTTTTTTCCACGGGTTTTCTAAGTTCCAAACAGAACCTTACTTTTTCTCCTAAAATCCGCACAAGCAAGAACCACGCAAGGACGAAGCCATATATATATGCTAGTGGGTCAATTGACATCACTGAACTATTTTTTTTAGATTTAATATATTATAAATTTAATTTTTTTTAGATATAATAGATAAATTAACCCCACTAAAAATTTGCAAGTTTTTTAATAGGAAGGATCAAATTAAAATTTTGTAATTTTCTCAATCAAATATAAATCTCATAACATAACTAGAGTCTCCAAATTTTATAAATTATTAAACAACAAAATTTATAATTAATTAGTAATATTTTTTAGATAATTTATAATTACATCATTTTAGTAACAAAAGTTAAATAAATTTATATCAATTTTGAGTTTAAAAATATTTTAAAAAATTAATAATAATCTTACATTTTGAAAAGAAGAAAAAGTTATAAAATACATGTTCTAATATATCATGAATTATAAAATTACTAATAAAATTTGACTCAGAAACACAAACTCTAACTCATGTCAAACTATTTATAATTTTATTATAATTTTGACCCACAAAAAAAAAAGATTCTGGCTTCTTCACTGAAACCACGAGCCCACTTAATCCAACTCACGTTAAAAGAAAGTACATAAATGAAACACACATGCACCACTGAAAAACTAAAAGATGGAGAAGGAACTGAAAGTAAAAGTAATTCCCTGTGCATTACCGTAAACAAGCCTCCTAATATACAATCCTGTTTGACGTAACTCTAGGCTAGGATAAGTACAATTACAAGATATCAATTATCAATCACTAGAAATTAGGAGAGCCAACTATACAACAGATATGCTAGGATAACTCTAAAGGATAACTGAAATAAATGTATATTCTATCACACCCCCGCAGTCTTAGCGGGAGGTTGTCGGACGCTGAGACTGTCCCGAAAATCATCAAATAAGACGCGCGGAAGCCCTTTTGTAAAAATATCGGCGATCTGATAACGAGACGGGACATGAAGGACACGTACCTCTCCCTTGTGTACCTTTTCACGAACAAAGTGGATGTCCATTTCAATATGTTTAGTGCGCTGATGTTGAACGGGATTGCCGGATAAATATATCGCACTAACATTATCACAGTAGACCAAAGTAGCCTTTTGGATAGGACAATGAAGTTCAAGAAGAAGATTCCTAATCCAACAAGACTCAGAGACAACGTTAGCGACACCGCGATATTCAGCTTCAGCACTAGACTTGGATATGGTAGGTTGTCGCTTAGAAGACCAAGAAATGAGATTATCTCCGAGAAATACACAATAACCCGAGGTGGACCGTCTAGTATCAGGACAGCCACCCCAATCGGCATCTGTATAGGACAAAATAGAGTGAAGCGAAGACGTATACAAGTGCATACCATAATCAATCGTGCCTTGTACATAACGAAGAATGCGTTTCAAAGACTCCATGTGTTCAATTTTCGGAGCATGCATAAATAGGCAGACCTGTTGGACTGCATAAGAAATATCTGGCCGAGTGAAAGTAAGATATTGCAGAGCACCAGCCAATCGACGATATCTCATCGGATCATCATACGGGTCACCCAATTTGGTACTGAGCTTCCCCTTAGTGTCGACGGGTGTGGGGCAAGGTTTGCAAGCAGTCATTCCTGCCCTCTCTAATATCTCTTCGGCATATTTATGTTGAGAGAGAAAAAGGCCAGATTTGGTACGAGTGACAGCAATACCCAAAAAATAACTCAATTGACCCAGATCTTTCATAGCAAATTCTGCACTGAGAAGAGAGATAATAGAACATCGAAAAGCATCTGAAGAAGCTGTGAGTATAATGTCATCAACATACAATAAAATATATGCAATGTCAGTCCCACGACAATATATGAAAAGTGAGTGATCTGATTTGCTGTGATTAAAACCAATAGTGGCAACAAAATCAGCAAAACGTTGATACCAGGCTCGGGGAGCTTGCTTAAGACCATAAAGAGATTTACGTAACAGACAAACATGATCAGGATGAGTGGGGTCTTTAAACCCCATAGGCTGGTGCATGTAAACAGTCTCAGACAAGTTCCCGTGCAAAAATGCGTTCTTGACATCTAACTGATGAATAGGCCAAGATTTGGACAATGCAATGCTAAGAACTGTCCGAATAGTTACCGGTTTTACAACCGGGCTAAATGTCTCCTCACAGTCAATCCCTTCTCGTTGCGACCTGCCATCACCTACAAGACGGGCTTTATGCCTCTCAAAAGAACCATCAGATTTCTTTTTATGACGAAAAATCCACATTGACCGAATTATATTCACATGAGATGGACGAGGTACTAAATCCCACGTCTTATTTTTAATTAGAGCATTATATTCATCTAACATAGCAGATTTCCAATTCGGGTCATGAAGTGCATTCACCGGGTTGCGAGGGATAGGAGAGATGGTTAGAGTTGCGACACTTAAGACATGGTGGAATTTTCGGTTTGGTTTGAAGATGCCGTGTTGACTACGGGTAGTCATATGATGGGATGGTGGTTGGTAGGTAGGTGTGGGTACTGGTGGTCTTGGATGAGGTGGTATATAGCAGTCTGGTAAGGTAGACGATAGAGGGGTGGTTTGGGCCTGGGTCGGAGAGAGGGAGAGAGGGGAGGCCGGTTCTGGGGTAGTGTTCTGCTGATCAGAGGGCTGGGCCGGAGAAGGAGATTGAGGGAGGTGGTGTTGTTGAGATTGTGTGACATTTTGATGCAAGTTGTGAATTTGCAATGGAGACAAACCATCCTCGAAAAAATCATATGTATGAGTATTTGGAGTATGGATTTGTGAAAATGGAAATTGAGTTTCATCAAAATGCACATGACGTGAAATGATAAGTTTTCGAGCCGACAAATCATAACACTTGTACCCCCTATGATTGGGAGGATATCCTAAAAAAGCACACGGAGTTGAACGGGCTTGGAGTTTATTAATGTTGGTGGATGGAAAAAGTGGGAAGCATAAACACCCGAAAACCCGAAGATGAGAATATGAAGGATTCTTTTGATAAAGAATTTGGGTAGGAGATGTGTATCCTAGAACCTTTGTGGGAAGGATGTTTAGAAGGTAGGTAGCCATTTGTAGAGCGTGGTGCCAAAAGGAGGGAGGCACAGATGAATGTGCAAGTAGAGTACGAACAATATTATTTATGGATTTTATTTTTCGTTCTGCTTTTCCGTTTTGAGGAGAAGTGTAAGGACACGAAAAACGGAATGACATGCCATTTTGTTCACAAAATTTATGAAAGGGACCATTGTCGTACTCACGACCATTATCACACTGAAATGATTTTATTTCTCTTTCAAATTGAGTTTTTATGAATGCTTGAAAAGAAAGAAAAATGTTGTGAACCTGTGATTTTTGAAACAAGGGAAAAGTCCACAAAAAATTAGTGTAATCATCAAGAAATAATGCATAATAACGATGGCCGGATGAACTAAGAATAGGTGACGTCCACAAATCACTATGAACAATATCAAAAGGCATAGTAGTGAAAGATAAAGAATCATAAAAAGGCAATTGAACAAACTTTCCAAGGGGACAAGATGAACAAAAATTACGGGCTTTATTACAACTAATAAAATTGTTTTTACGTAGAGTACTAAGAATTGCATCTCCCGGATGACCTAGACGGGAGTGCCAAATACTAGGAGAAATGATTGTAAAAACAGAGGGTGCTGAAGATGAAATAGCCCGAGGTTTGGTGGTGAACGGGTAGAGCTCGCCCGTGCTCTCACATCTCATTAGTTTGCTCCCTGTCTGGAAGTCCTTCACAGAAAAGCCAAAAGGGTCAAATTCAACGGAAACCATATTATCGTTAGTAAATTTTCGTACCGAAATAAGGTTTTTAATCAGGTTAGGAGCGTGTAAAACATTGTTGAGGTGTAATGGTGGATTTGTTTTGGTAAGGGAGGTATTACCATAACCACGAATTGGAATCATACTACCGTCACCAACAATTATTCCATTAGTTTTGCTCAAATTAAAATAAGGCGTGAGAGTACCTGGATTAGTGGTCATGTGAGACGTTGCTCCAGTGTCCATATACCAATTTTCGTCCGGCTGGTTCAAAGAGAGAGTGTGCATTGCTTGATCAATGTTAGTTGGAGCATAAACACTTGGAGCCGGAGTTGCGGTGTAGAAGGATTGAGGAGGACGAGCACCCAAGACACCCTGCTGCCTTGCCGGCAGTGGTGGACGGACACCCCAAGAGGTGGTAGGAGAAGGACATGGTGGGATGGCCCATGACTGAGGGACCCACCCGCCCCAAGGTGGAAAATTCCAGGCCTGCTGCTGCTGTGGAAGCCGCTGCTGGTTGCGGTTGTCGCCACCGCGGGTCTGCTGGTTGCGGTGGTTGTTTCCTCCGCGATTTCTGCCATTGTTCTTCCTACCCTTATTGTGGGAATTCCTGTTCTGACCCATCTCCTGTTTGTGTCCATGATTGTGCAAATTATCAGTATTGGAGTTCATGAAAAAAACAGAGGTCGAACCTGATTCAAGTTTGGCTCGTTCGGCCTTGGTGGTTTCATCCAAAAGCAGCATCGATCGTGCTTGAGCGAACGTCGGCAGAGGTTTCATGTTCTGAACCACCGTCACAAATCCGTCATATGCTTCGGTCAAGCCAGTGAGAAGACGCAGTACCATTCGTTGGTCAGAGACCTTGGCTCCGACATTGGCCAACTGATCGGCCAGCACCTTGAGGCGGCGAGTAAACGCCTGTGCATCAGGAAAGTTACGCAAATTAGTGGTTGCGAACTCTGTCTCGAGGTGGATGGCCCGAGAAATCATATTATCCTGGAACAATTCCGCCAAACGGTTCCAAGCCTCAGCAGCCGTGTCATCGGGATCAATTATGGTGTTTAGGAGATCCTCGGAGATGGTTCCATAAATCCACTGACGAACAATGTTGTCAATTCGATCCCAATGAGCCTTTTCGGCTAGAAGTGTAGCCTCAGTTTTTGGAGGAGAGGCCGGAGTTGTCACCTTATCATCGACCGGTGGCGGCACGATGTGCTCGTAGGTGAGTGTGGCTTTAGCATGGATTGTGAATAAAGTCTTCCAATTAGTATATTTAGCAGACTCGTAATCCAGCGTGAGGGGAATGGCTGTTTTGATGTTTGTTATGGTGACGGCGGGATGAATCTTTTCAGCCATTGATAAATAATAAAAGAGGAAGGAGGAGGAGAGGCTTGAATGTGAAGAGAAAGAGGAAGGAGGAGGAGAGGCTTGAATGTGAAGGAGGAGAGGCTTTAACGTGGCTTTGATACCATGAAAGTAAAAGTAATTCCCTGTGCATTACCGTAAACAAGCCTCCTAATATACAATCCTGTTTGACGTAACTCTAGGCTAGGATAAGTACAATTACAAGATATCAATTATCAATCACTAGAAATTAGGAGAGCCAACTATACAACAGATATGCTAGGATAACTCTAAAGGATAACTGAAATAAATGTATATTCTATCAGGAACCTCTTTCTTAGCGTACTTTTTTTTATTTTATTTTTGATTATTCTTAAACGAGTCAGGAAAGGTATACCGAAGAGTATACAAATTAATTGAGCTGTTTTGAGTGGCACATAGTTTTAGGTGAAGGATAATTAATACTAATTTACATTTATATTTTAAGCGAAAAGTTATTAATTTAGTGCAAATAATGCATCGAATAATTGTATCATGTCAATTAAAAGTTGTACATTAGAATTAACCAAGATATTATATGAATAAGGTAAATTTCTCCAAACTCTCCCTCTACTCTCTTCCCTAAATTCTCTCTATTTCCTAGGATAAATGAATTTCTAGAATCGAATTGTAATATAATAGATTCCCTAGGAGTATATGTATAAATTAAATTAGTTAATTAAAATAATTAATGAGACAAATATTAATTATTTTAAATACGTTTCCAACTTCTGTGTAGAAATGATAAATTTTGAGCTGAAAATATCAAATTCCTTTCGTACAACCGGTAGACAAAAGATATATAGTTACGATAGAAGGATTTCAAATAGAAGGATAAAACTAAATTGCATTTGAAGGAGACGGCGAGGTAGTAATTTTGCAATATACTCCCTACGTCATATTTTACTTGACAAAATATGTGAACCGCACAAAGTTTAATAAAATGACACTTCAAGTATTAAAAAAATTTAGCTTTTCAACTTTACCCTTTTTGAAGTGTCAAGGTTGGGAGTATATATATGTACACTTATTATGCTTCAACCATTCCATTCATCAAACACATTATTACATCTTTCCTTGGTAACAAAATCTCAAAATACCATCAGAGAGGGAGGGTGTCCCTTTTATTTGAAAAACTTCATTTTTCTTTTCACAAGCACCATATTAAAATGATAGGGTGGGATGATATTTACAAGGTGGTGGTAGCAATGGTACCACTCTATGTTGCACTGATTTTAGGGTACGGTTCAGTCAAATGGTGGCACATGTTCACACCGGAGCAATCCGACGCGATAAACCGGATGAATTGCTACTTCATTCTTCCCCTTTTCACCTTCGAATTCACCACGCATATCGACCCTTTTAAAATGAACCGTCTCTTCATTGCAGCTGATGTAATTTCCAAAGCTATTATCGGGATTTTGCTAGCGATTTGGGCTTATTGTGGTCGCACTAAAAATTCTGATTGGTCGATAACGGGATTTTCATTATTTACTTTGAATAATACTCTTGTGGTGGGTGTGCCCCTTATGAGTGCAATGTATGGTCAACTAGGCGTGGACCTTGTTATTCAGTCGTCCATTTTGCAGTCTATTATATGGTTTATGATCCTACTGTTCATGATGGAGCTTAGACGAACGAGGCAACAGTTTGATTCTGCTGCAGTTGTTGAAAGTTCGGAAAAAGATTTGGAAAGAAACAATAATATTGTTGTTGGTGACGATGCTCGTAGCATGACAAGGCCATCGTTCTGGCTGTCGATGAAGCTTGTGTGGCAAAAACTTGCTAAGAATCCTAATTCTTATGCTTGTGTTGCTGGACTTGTTTGGGCATTTTTATCTAACAGGTATTTATGCTTACTGGTTTAGTTATCGTCAATGTTGGAATTGTAAATATGTAGAGTCTGTCAATAGTTGCAAATCATCCTATTTTAGGGGATGTACTTTGTACAAAAACAATTATACTAAAGGACAAATCTATGCATACACACTGTGCACCGAAACGACAGTGCTTTGCTTACTTTTCCTGTGTTATTAACAATGTTTATTATTCATGTGGTGTCTACCTAAAGGGCGTTGCTTTTTATTTTTGGATGCTTTTTCTTCAGGTGGGATTTTGAAATGCCAAGCATTATGGAAGGATCTATATTGATCATGTCAAGAGCTGGGGCTGGCACTTCCATGTTTTGCATGGGTGAGAAAACATACGTTCACATACACGTACATCCCCATGTCTAATAACGTTAGGATACATGAAATTGTCACGTTTCTTGATTATTACAAAGTTTTATAATTTTTTAATACATTATTTATTATAATAAATGTTGCACGGATTGTACGTAGCTAAGAGTATAACAAGTTCATCCTAATCAAATCACTCCATGCCATGCCTGCATGAAGATTTTCCTTTTAAGCTTTTTGTTACATATATACACATATATTTATTCTATTTGTATTGCAACGATTCTCAAAAGATTTATTTGTTTAAATATTTACTAAAACTAAATAATTGTAACACAATAGTATTCGACCTACCTAAAATATAAGCATAACATATTAGTAACTACATATCAATTTATGGTTTAAAATATAAATGTATCTCTATTTTAGAAACTAATCAATATATATATATATATATAATTTTGAAATGGATAGAGTATATGATTTTCTTATCGATATACAACTTTTATTGGTATATGTTTGTCTACATGTATAGTTTTTGTAGTGTTTAGTCGTTTAAGTGCTTTTACAGTTTTTGAAATTCAAAAGTGCTTAAAAAATTTGTTAATGTAAAATTAACTTATTTTATATACAATTTATTTAATTGATCACAAATGCAAGGTTTGAGAGTCAAACACAACACATCAATTCACAATGTGTTTGGAGATCCAAATGCGTGTTGTCTCCGCAAACACAGCAAATAACTAAAGAAACTCTAAAATGTACAATATATGTTTAGGAAAATGCCGAGTCTCCTCTCTCTCTCTCTCTGTGAATATATATATATATATATATACATATGATAAAGTTTTCACCAGGTTTGGGTGATTTTGTGTTATACTTTTTTTCTTTTTCTTTTTCTTTTTCTTTTTCTTTTTTGTCCAGATAATTTTAATTATATTATTATTTTATTTTTTTATATTAATTTTTTTTATTTTTCTACTTAATACCTCAAATTTTATAAATTTCTTAGTTAATTTACATAATTTACACGCGTGACGTATATGTATACATCTCAGGGCTGTTCATGGCCTCCCAAGATAAAGTAATAGCATGCGGTGTTGGTCCCACTATGTTGGGGATGGCTTTGAGGTTTATTGGTGGACCACTGGCCATGGCTATTGCCTGTATTGCCGTACGTTTACATGGTGACGTCCTACGAATTGCTGTAATCCAGGTAATATATTATTTCCTCAATCATAATGTTGGCTTATTTTTTATTACTGATCAATCATTCACCATGACTCCATGAACGTTTTTGCTAATAAAATTGAATGGGCACATACATATATATATATATATATATATATAAACGTATTTAAATCTAGCACGTTGTTGTATCCGTGCAAATATTTCTCTGCTAAACAAACAATTACTAGTAGTGATTCCTAATATAAGAGTAAAAATAGGCAAAAGTATCCATATGATCCCATCTATAGCATCCAAATTAACAAATAAGGACTAGATTTTAAAAAAATAATCGTCATTGACTACAAATAGTTGAGAATATTACAATTTATCATCATCTCCAATTATTAGTAGTGAATATAATTTTTTCATCATCCGCTACTAGGCGTTATCCACTCTGCCACGAATAGTAACGAATGACGGATTTTAATTTCTTAATTAATCTTAATCGTTGGTCTATATAATGAATGGTATGAATATTATTTGCTTTATTTTGTTCCATAATAAATACTTACTATGAATCATTGTTAACACACACACACACACACATATATATATATATATTAAAATAATTTTTCAACACAAATAACGAAAAAAATGGTCGATCTTTTTCTTTCCAAAAAAATTTGAAGAACCCGCTAAAGTTAACGTTACTAGTATAAGTTTTTTATAATTTAGTACAGTATAATAAATGACTTAAATATTAATTTATCTTTATTTTTTTAATATGTGGTTGTTTCATGTGTGATTGCAGGCAGCATTGCCACAAGCCATCGCCTCTTTCATATATGCCAAAGAATATGTCTTGCATACAAATGTTATTAGTACGGCGTAAGTTCTTCCCTCCTAAATCTCTTCTTTCAGATCCCTCATGTTCTAAAATTAATTTTTCTTCGCAAAATAATGGACTGAAATTACTAATGAAATTGGACTGGACATCAACAAGGTGAAATACAGATTTTCATTTAAAAAATAATTTATCTTGCGATAAAAAAACTGAGACGATAAAAAATTGAGACTTTGTTACGAGTAAACACGTTTACGAAATATAAATATATTTTGTACTAATTTATGTAATATGACGATTTACTTAATCACAATAATGTCGTACTTTTTTGTTGCAACCTATAACATGACTCTTTTAATTTTAATTGTTCATTATTAGTCAACTGATCTTATGATTTATTAAAGTTGTAACAATTATTTGATTATGTTCGATAAGTTTAAAAGACTGTTAAAAATTGAATCTTTGAAATTAAAGCGCGCACCATTCAAAATATTTTCTTGTAGCATTAAAATTGGCTATAATAGGCATTTGGCACAAGTTCAGAATAATGTTACGACTCTTTTCGGACGTCAAAAAATCATATCAGATGCACTTAAAAAATAATATTCTTTTCGTTTTAAATTATAAGACTAATATTAATTTTTAAAAATTAATTTCTCATATTTTCAAACTCAAAATTGACATAAATTTATTTAATTTATGTCAATATAATTATGAATATCATAAATTATCTAAAAAGTACTACTAGTTATAAATTTTATTATTTTCAAAAGTTAAATGAATCATCCCAATTTTAAATTTAAAAATATCTTAAATTGACTTTTAGTTAGTCTTATAATTTCGAATGGACGGAATATATTCTTTTCGTGAAAAATAAATATTTCCTATAACATTATTAGTTGAGAAAGTATAAATTTTGAAATGTATTACTAATGTGTGATGGAATGTGTAAATTAAAGTGATGCACCGATAAAATAGCCAACATAAAATGGCGGGCTAAAAAAGGGAGAGATGATAAATAAATAAATAAAATTTTAAAAGATAGAGGATTAAGGTTGTCATTTGAAAGGCCGACACGTATTCAGTTGAATATTTTGTATTGTTTTTGTTGGTATATTATTTCTGTAATTCAAAATAATCTTTACTATTATGATCTGATATATTTCAGGGTTATCTTCGGCACTGTGGTCTCGCTTCCGATTTTGATTGCTTACTACGCAGTTCTGGACTTGATACATTAGAATTGATATTTTATGCAAAGGATGTTGTGGAATAATTATTTTTATTTATAAAAATATCAATTTATATTAATTAATGTATTTTCAATGTCAATAGAAGACGAAAAGTTTAATTAGTTGTAGGATAAGTCTAGGGACATAAAATTTAAATACAAAGATAAATATTATAATTATCTCGTCTATTAAAAAGTGGGTTATGGCATAAATTTTAATATTATACCCTATTTTTTAATAATTAAGACAAATGTAATATTAAATATTATGCACTTATTTTTATTCTTAGTTGTAACTCTTGCCTTTTCTTTTTTATATATTTTTAATTATGATAATTGGAAAAACTCATATATATTGTTTCAGATGTTATAGTATATTTTATATATAAATTTATATATGACAGACTCTAAAATGGGTTGATTTTATGGGTAATAGATAAAGTTTAATAAGTAATGAATTATTAACGGATTGGGTAATAAATGAATAATTTTAAATGAATTATAAATGAGTAAAATTTAAAAGGATATGGGTTGAACCCATCAACCCGTATAAAGCTCAAAAGTTAGTTTTTAAACTTTTCTCCATACAATAAAAAACTTTTTCTGACCTCAAAAAGAATAATAAATAACTATCAAAAATAATAATAATAATAAATACGTTGTTTTTTATAAATACAAACTAAATATTTATTTATTTATTGTATTCATCTTTTCTTTTTATATTTTTCAAATTCCAAAAGTATCCTTTTTATTAAAAAAATAATTTTTTTAGCCCGAGTTCACCCAAAAAACAACCATATTGTAATTGCAATGGTGGAAAAGAAGTTTCGAATTATGTTCTTCTCTGTTGCAGAGCCAGCAGCACATGACATGACATTCAACTATGAAGGAACTTTAATTTATAAGACTAGGCAATTTGTATCAGAAAACAAAGAAGACAAGATGGAGGACAAGAGATAAATAGCAGTAGAGAGAAACAACCACGATGGGCGACTGTTGAGAGGTGGGTTAGTGGGTACTAACCATTTGACCCACTTAATTTATTATTATCCATTTAACCTAACCACTTAGAACCCATATAAATAAATGGATAATTTAACTCATTAATTTATGGGTTTAATGGATGGGTTGATGGGTTGGGTTAAAAATTGTCAGCTCTTGGACCCTAAAATGGTCTCTCAACTCCAACGGTACAAAATACTCTTTCGACCCTCAAATTTAAAAATTATTCTTGAATATTAAAATCTAAGAATAGAAATCTAAAATTTAGGGAGAAAAACTATTTTTTCATCTTTTATTTGATTTTAAAAAAAATCATCTACACTCTGGCTATCATAATTATTTACTATCACTATCTCTTGCCCTCATACATTTTTTTCAATTTAGTTAGTGTTCTTAACAATAATATTTAATTACATAAAAAAATATTATTAATTTATATAAATAAAAGTAATTAGTTAGTGTTACAATAATGCTATAACAAAACCCATGTTTTGCATGGGATCGTGAGCTAGTTGTTTTAAATGTTGCATGCTAAATTCTAAACTTCATTATATATAAAATTAGGGGAGCACTATTTTTACATGAGTATTTGATATTTTTGAATGGTTCTCTCTCACGTGAAGGGGGACCCACTTTATTCTCATGTGAAAAAGTATCATGTGAAAATATATAAAAAAATATGTAAAAATGTCAGTTCTCATTAAATTAATCTGAGCTTTAGTATTTTTGCCTTTTGGTCCTTAAGCTTGTCAACTTTACCCATTAAGATATTTTTAAAGTGCGAAGGTGGGGAGTATATATATACACTTGTTATGCTTCAACCAATTCCATTGATCAAACATGTCATTACATCTTTCCTTAGGCTTAGAGTAACAAAATCTCAAAATATTATCAGAGAGGTAGAGTACCCCTTTTCTCTGAAAAAAATCATTTTTCTTTTTTAGAAACACCATATTAGAATGATAAGGTGGGATGATATTTATAAGGTAGTGGTACCACTCTATGTTGCACTAATTTTAGGGTACAGTTCAGTCAAATGGTGGCACATGTTTGCGCCGGAGCAATCCGATGCGATAAACCGGATGAATTGTTACTTCACTCTTCCCCTTTTCACCTTCGAATTCACCACACATATCGACCCTTTCAAAATTATTAGAATTTAAGATCGAATAATAGAACAATCACAAAGAATATTAGATAAAGAACAAAAAAATAAGAACACGCGATATACTCAGATTCATCAATTTGGCTAGTCCTGTTTGTCTGACGTATTCATTAGATATCTCACACGCTCTACAATGATTCACACACCAAATAATTAATTTTATAGTAACTAAAAAATCTTAACTGCTATAAAATGGGTTTTAAACCCAATACATTAGTAAATCAAAGACTGAACTACTAATAAATTCTCAAGCCCAATTACACCTTACATTTGACTTCCAGTGCCCCCTTGTAACATCCATCAGCTCATCAACGAGCTGGACAGTCGTTCATTCATCGGAGAACGAGACCCTCAACCACTATGTCGTAATGGCCATTAATCGAATCTGCAGAAATATGAGTCAATCTCAACAAAAATGAACAATCTCTTCATTGCAACTCATGTAATTTCCAAAGTAATTATTGGAATTTTGTTAGTGACATGGGCTTATTGTTATCCTAAAAAAAAATCGATTGGTCGATAACGGGTTTTTCGTTATTTACTTTGAATAATACTCATAACGAGATTGCCCCTTGTGAGTGCAACGTATGGTCAATTAGGCGTGGACCTTGTTATTCAATCGTCGATTTTGCAGTCTATTATATGGTTTATGATTTTATTGTTCATGATGGAACTTAGACAAACGAGGCAACAATTAAATTATGCTACAGTTGTTGAAAGCTCGAAAAATGATTTGGAAGGAAATAATAATATTGTTGTTAATGACAATGCTGGTAGCGCGAGGTTGCAGTTATTGAAAGTTCAGAAAAAGATTTGAAAGAAAAATAATAATGTTGTTGTTAATGATAATGCTCGTAGCGTGACAAGGCCATCGTTCGGGTTGTCGATGGCTATTGCCTTCATTGTCGTACGTTTACATGGTGACGTACTACGAATTGCTATAATCCAAGTAATTTTAGTGCATTCTCCCCTTAAAAACATACACGACATTACTTTATCACGCAACTAATGTATCTCTAATTTTAAAATATAAAAAATATAAATATTTATATATGTTAAGGATTATTTGATAATTTCTTTTTACTATTTTTTGGTATCATCTTTTTTTTGCACAGAAGCTAATTTGTTCAAAAAAAACTTAAACAACTTTTTTCCTTTTTTTTAAAAAAAAAAGACATTGAATTATTATTTTTATTAAAAAAAGATGCTTATCATTGTTCTTTTACCCACCACCACCCCCATCACCCACCACCACTATCACCACCACTAACTACCACCCACCGTCACCATATTTCATAATTATAATGTAAAATTATCATAATTATTATTATATTTTGTTAAACTTTAAATATTTCACTAATTATATATAGTTGATGATTTTATTTGAATTAATTATTTAATATTTATTATATTATTATTCTCACTCTAAGTTTGTATAAAATGATATAAGAGTAAGAAAATAAAAATATAGTATTAAATATACTATACAGATTAGTTATCAAATATTTTTTTTATATTTTAACTTTGTATTAAAAAATGTCTCTATTTTATACAAAATCTCTATTCTAATAAACTCTTGTTACAAAGTTTTATCAAATATTATCTTAGTTCCCTTTAGGCTATTTGTAAGACCCTGAATTTTATGAAATATAAAATTTAATTTTTCTTTATATATATTTTTTCATGAAACAGTAAGTGGTTAAATTGATAAAGTTAAAAGTTAAGGATGTTATTTGTAAATCATATTATGTCGGATAATATTCGTTTGGTCGGGGAATATTCGTTCTATCGGGAAATATTCGTACGACGGCGCCGTACGAACCAATCATTGGTGGACCCCACAACGAATAATTGTTGGATATAGAAAATGACATAAATAATTTTAAATGGTCAATGGTACTATCATTTTTAATTGTTAAAATACTCAATAGTAAAAGAATAGTAACACACGGTATTGCACAGTAACACATGGTATTGCACAGTAGCACACGGTATTGCACAGTATTTCGTATTATTAAACTGATAAAGTAGGTTATCGTACAATATTTGACTTTACTGTCACATGCACAATAATTCATAATATTAAACTGATAATTGTCACAGTAGCATATGCATAGTAATTCACATTATTGAATTAATAATTATCATTACACAGTAACGTATTCTTTCTTTTATATATTTTCTGCATTATTGTTGTCTCTATTATGATGTTAATTAAACTGTTGTATTTTATTATTAATTAATTTGATATCTAACTCAAAGAGCCAACTACACTGTATTTATAACAATTAGTCATAATAATGAATAAGTGTGAATTATTATTAAATAATTGAATTGATAAAGTTATTTGTTTATTATAATAAATAATATAAAGTTAGGTGATATAAAATGAATGGTATAGATTAAAGATAATATAAAATTTAAAATGGATGGTGTAGATTAAAGATTATCTTTAAATGAATGGTTTAAATTAAAAAAATCTTAAAAGATGAAATGGATGGTATGGATTAAACATTATCTTGAAATGAACGGTTTGGATTAAATTAGGAAATCTTAGTTATGATAAGATTTTTGGCTATAACTAGAGACCTTAACTTAAGAATTTTTCATAAACTTTCTTACTTGTTCTTTCTTTCACTCTCTAAATACTTATTGTGTAAGTTCTCTCTAAGTGTGCTTAAGTCATCTTGAGTATTTGTGAAGATCTATAAGTGTACGAGTACTGTTCAAGTTAATCAACCTCATTTAAATCAATATTCAGTCACGTGTTAAGGTAAGGAATATCATCTTCTTTCATATTATATTATTTAAACTTACTACGGTAACGGTTATCATTCTTTAATTCTCGAAAATAATATCGTTTCTCTCTTACTCATAAGATGTGTTATTTATTTTCATGTATTAAATTGTGGGAATAACCTTACGGCGCGGATTACCGCATGTTGGTGAATAACCTTTCGTATTCATTCCTTATTAATCTCTGAGAATAACCTTACTACACGGATTACTGCTTGTTTGGTGAATAACTCTTCGTATTCAATTTTTATTAAATTGTGGGAATAACCTTACGGTGCGGATTACCGCTTGTTGATGAATAACCTTTCGTATTTATTCCTTATTAATCTCTGAAAATAACCTTACAGCGCGGATTACCGCCTGTTTGGTGAATAACTCTTCGTATTCAAATTTTATTAAATTGTGGGAATAACCTTACTGCGCGGATTACCACCTGTTGGTGAATAACCCTTTGTATTTATTTCTTATTTGTCTCTTTTGGAAATAATTTGTCTACACGAATTATCACATGACACTTTTATTCCATATACGTTTGTAATATCATTTTCTTTCATAAGGGATACCATCTTTTTCATCTTCTATTATTCAAACTTACTATGGTAAGGGATATTAATTTCCTTCACTTTTTGTTAATTAAACCTGCTACGGTAAGTGATATTATTTTCTTTCATACACCTAAATCGAAACTTATTATGGAACTATTGCTTCTATAATTACTGAAAATATTACATGTTCCATAATAGTTGCACTTCATCATTTCAATTGAACCTTCCCATTTACGTGAACCTTTCTATTAAACTGTAACTGTTATTCTGAACTATGGATCTTGAATATCATTTTTGAATTTCACTCCACATCATGTTGATAATTTGGACATTATTTAAATTTGCACAAAATAAACTTCTGATACTTATTTTTTATCCTGTTTCTTCTGTTCATCATTTATATCACTCTAATCATCCAAAATCAAGTTGTTGTGAATATATGTGACCGGGGGCACAGATGCGATATAATTGTTAAACAGATGATAGGTTAAAGGCGATATAATAGGTTAAAGGCGATACATCTGTTCGGTGTCTTTATGGCACGTGGTGAATGTTCTCTTTGGCCCATAGTGCAAACATGAACTGTTGTTTGGTATGATTATGACCAAAGGCTGAATCTGGTATAATCATGACCGTTGGTGTTATATTGAATGTCTTTGGTCCGTAGTGCAAAGATGAACTGTTGTTTGGTATGATTATGACCAAAGGCTGAATCTGGTATAATTATGATTGTTGGTGTTATATTGAATGTCTTTGGCCCGTAGTACAAAGATGAACTGTTGATCTGCATGATTATGACCAAGAACTGTAAATTTGTATTATCTTGACTAATGATATTTCAGATGATAAAAGTTGATGCTGTTTTCCTAAAAAGAGAAGCGAGCGGACATTATAGTCTGCATTATTCTTCTAATAGATTGTTCATTCCACTGCTATTATTGAACTGAACGTTGTTCAAGAATTTAACTGCAGTTTTTGATATAAACCGTGTAGTCTATTGTATTCTATCAAGAACTCAACTGTTGAAGGCTAATGATAATTTATTCGTCATTATCTTAGTCATGATATTCTTTACTGGGTTATTTGAGCCCACCATTTCTTTTGTTCCATTGTTTTTCAACAGGAGATGAGAACGTAGTTGGGTCTAGCCGAAAAATGGAGTGAGAGTCCGAGGGATAGCTATCGTAGTCTTCACGTGTTGTAAAATAGTGTGATAATAATAGTGAAGACTTAGTTGTGTATTATTATACACTGTATTGTTGAACGTTATTCTACATTATAATAATTTTGTTGTAATTGTTTGACAACCCAAGTTTGGGCTGTGTGGGCCCAGATTTGGGGGTGTCACACTATTGCCAAAAATTGCTTTATAAAGTTGTGAAAAGTTGAAATATTTAATGAAATTGTTATCTTCGAGTGTTGCTCCCACTTCATTATATAAGTCGTTTAAGACATAATCATACATATTAAAAAATCTCATTAATATTAGGTAATTAATATTAGTTCTAAATTTTATTACTACCCATGCACTAAATAATTACTCATCCTCTAATCTCTCACAACTACTCCATCTTTAAGGATAAAATAGAAAATGATTAGATTTTTTTTCTAGATATATATAAAACGTCTTATATTTTGAAGGAAAAAAAAAACTTCTAAAATAACCTTTATAATGGAAATGATGGAGTAGTAACTAAAGCATAGAAACATTATAATACTTCATTCATTTTAAAATATAAAAATAATTTATTGAAAATATAAAAATTAAGGTGATAATTTATCCTCTTGAGAAATGAGGTACTGACAAGATACTTAACTGTATATTTATATTTCTAAAATTCATTTTACTCATTTATTTTGAATGAACAAAAAACAGTTTTACTATTATATTTTGGAAGGGATAGTGTAGGGATTTAGTGCTCAAGCGACTTTTGTACCTTTTACCATGTTAAAGAGTTTTCGAGAGAAAAAGAAAAAAATATTAAGTTTGAGTAAAGAATTGGCGGAAAATTAAGAGGAGAAATTTCTCTCCTCTAGATTTAACGCTTAGAAAAATGATTTATATATCAATTAATTTTATAATAAATTTAGATTACAAGTAATATGAAATAAGTGATAAAATAGAATACTAATATGTAAGTCGTTTTTTAATTTTTTTCGTATCACATATATCCATGCACATACGTCACTATTTCAATATAAATTTATTAGTAATATGTAACAACATTCAATGTATAAATAAAAGATCATTCCGCTCTCAAAAGTCAAATCAAAGAACACACAAAAGTTTTTATAATTTTTTTGAATTTAATATAGGCAAAAACGGAAGTGAGGGACACAACATATTATTACGTGAGCTATCATACAAAAACGATATCGTTTTATAGAATTAAGTACACTTCCTCTTATGTTATGTATAAAAAAATATTTTATAATTTTTTAAAATATTATTATTATAAAGAACAACTCACATAACAACGGCCGTGTGTCTTTTTAATTTAATCAATTATTTATATGTTAATTTATATTAAAGTTTTTTTTTCTTATACTGTTGTTTCATGTAATTGCAGGCAGCATTGCCACAATCCATCACTTATTTCATATATGCCAAAGAATATGCATTACCATGCAAATGTTATTAGCACAGCGTAAGTTCTTCCCTCTTCCCTCTTCACTCTCTACCAAACTCGGATTACTCCTTTTCTAAAATAAAATTTTATTTACAAAATAATGGACTAAAATTAAAAATGCATCAAAATTATTGCATTTGAATTTATAATTAAATTGGATAATATTGTGTCACGCTATATTTTATCACGATATATAACAACAAGGACTCTTTTGATTTTACTTGTTTAATTTATTAAAATTGTAACCATTACTTGATTATGTTTAATAGGTTTTTTTTTTGTGATAGTTTTAACCAGAAATTAAACATACACACCCTATTAATTTTATCTTTATCAAAATTAAAACTCTCTATCTCATGATTATGTTGAAAAGAGTCGTCCCACTCATGCCAATACTCTCGGTCTCGGTATTATGTTTAATAGGTTTAAATATATGCTAGATACAAGTTCATACAACTCCACGCAAATAGTTTGTGTTTAGTGGAAGTTGGTGTTCTGTCTCCACTAAGACTGCTAAAAGTTGAATCTTGAAATTAAAGCACCATTCAAAATTTTAAATAATGTCATTAAAATTAGTTAGACTGATTCTATGTATTACGAAAATTAAGTTTTTTGTCGATTTATAATTGCGATATACATCGATATATTATAATATCCAAGATATTTTTAAGATTTTAGATAATATCTTAATTGATTTAATTAAATGTTAAGGTTTAAAACCTAGAATTTGAGACGTAAAATGTGTAGAAAATAGGTAAATATTTTTTTTTAACATAATTTATTTGTTAGAAATTAAATGTGGAAATATTTTAATGATGCATGTGGAGAATTTATTAAGGAAATAAATTCAATTGAGAAGTGAAAGTGATTATATATATATATATATATATATATATATATATATATATATATATATATATATATATATATATATACCTAAAGTATGCTTGTTAGCCAAATAAAAAGATGAGTAATTAATACTCAACAAAACTAATAAAGTAATTAGTTTTAATATAAAGTAAGAAGGAATGTTGTAAAATATAATTATATTAGTTATGAGTTCAAGTAATTTAATTATTACTACTGGACTAGCCCAAAAGGATTATATGTGTAGCCCAATATGGGAATACTTGCATGAATGTGGGTAATTAAATAAGAGAGTCTAATGAAAGGTAAGCTATGTAACTCAAACTTTTAAAAGTCCAATATTGGTCAAAGTGTGGGAAAATATTATTGAGTGTAGAGAATTAACTAATGTAGGGTAAGTTGAAAAACCCTAGTTGGTAGACAAGAGAGAGAGAGTATTAACCAAACATTGGTTAATTGCTAAGTAAATAAATATGATGATGAGAATTAACCATGTATGAGTTAATTGTGTAACCCAATGTAGGAATAACTATATGGGTATGGGTAATTATATTATAAACCCAAGTTAATGATAAAAGGTAGTTAATGAATTAAAATGAATCAAGTCAAAGTACTTGTATTAATGTGTATTAAATTAGCACTACTGCCGCAGCGGTAGGCTTCACCGCCGCAGCGGTGAAACTCTCTGGAATGTGAAAAATAGAACTACCGCCGCAGCGGTGAAACTTTCTGGAATGTGAAAAATAGAACTACCGCCGCAGCGATAGTAATCACCGCCACAGCGGTGGTACAGACTGTTTGAAAATTAATTGAATAAGTTAATTTAGTAACCCAATGTGATAGATTAATTTAATGCAAGTTTAATTGGAGTATGTTATAAGTCCAAGTGATGTTTTAATCTAGGTCAAATAAATTTACCTAGTAGTCCATGTAATATTTGAACAAGCCCAATGCTTATTTTAATTAAATGTACCATAGGGTGTGTAATGTTAGCCCAATGTAATAATTAAATTGAGCCTAAACAAATTAAATGAATGAGCCCAACTTATTTAACTCCTAAGTCCAAAGTGGAGCCCAATAGGAAGTCAAAATGTTGGTCAATGGTGTTATATATATATATATATATATATATATATATATATATATATATATATAGATGTATAAATGTATATTTAAGCTATAAAAATAAAGCAAAAATGGGGGATTAAATCCCATTTTGCTGAGATTTAGTGGTCCCCACAAGGGGGTGGCTTGATTTTGCTTGGTTGCTTCACTTGTACACAATATCAAAGTGGTTCACCAACCCTAGTCAATCACCTAGTTATTCAAGTGGTCAATCAATCCAATAGTAAGCATAATTAACTCTTAATTTGACTATGTTAGTTGATTAGTAGAAGTTTATGGTAATTAAGAGAGTGCTATATATAGCATGTTCCACCCATTTGTTATGTTTTGCTAGTCATTTTATAAGAGTTCAAGAGAGAGGTTCTAGAGAGAAGTGAGAGCTCATATTTCACTAAGTGTTGGAGTGTGATAGCTTGAGAGTTCATTCTAAAAAGCTAGAGGGTTTGATTAAGAAGAAGGAAGAGGAGAAGTACTAGCAAGCTATGACAAGAAGAAGATTTTCTTTTAAAGGTAGAAAAGTTTTCTTAACCTAGATCTTGTTATTTATGTTGTTAAATGTTGAACTAGAAAGGTTATAAATGATGTATGATATGTATATGATGTATGTAGAGTCATAAAACATGATGGTCTAGCAACTAATGTTTGTAGCATCATGTTTGAACTGATCGAACCAAGGATTTATGAAGCTAGTTTTCATTCTGTCCTTGTGAGCGATTTGAAGCCTAGATCCGTTTGGAATTTAAATTTGTGATATAAAGAGAAATTGTAGAGAGAGAAATTCTGATGAGAATGGACTGAAGAATCATCCCAAAATGTTTTAAAATGAAGAAGTTATGGCTGTCGGAGCGTCGGAGGGTCGGGCAGTCCTCAAGTTAGGGTTTCGAAAAATTTGTACTACCGCCGCAGCGGTCAAACATTCTGCCAGAAACAAGTTTTAGACGTCCGGGTCGGGTCAGGTCAGTCCGGGTCAGGTCGATTCGAGTTTTTAGTGGAAATTTAAGTTAAAATACATGTAAAATGAATGTATTTGAATACCAAACCTATTTATATAAAGTTTATTAGTGACTTAATGATATCTAAAGGTATAAAATAAAGACTAAAGTTAACACAATTAAAAAGTTAACTATTGGTAATATTTGAAGAATATTAAATGTGTAATAACATTTGTATATGATGAAAATGTTTTCAAATAATTAATGACATTATTAAATGATTAAAATATTATTAAATGGTTAATAATATTAATAAGTGATTAAAATATTATTAAATGGTTAATAATATATTATTAAATGGTTAACAATATTAATAAGTGATTAAAATATTATTAAATGGTTAACAATATTAATAAGTGATTAAAATATTATTAAATGGTTAACAATATTAATAAGTGACTAAAATATTATTAAATGGTTAATAATATTAACATGTGATTAAAATATTATTAAATGGTTAATAATATTAGTAAGTAATTAAAATATTATTAAATTTTTAATAATATTAATAAATGATTAAAATATTATTAAATATTTAATAATATTAATAAGAGATTAAAATACTATTAAATGGTTAATAATATTTGAACGGAATGGTATATTATCAAAGATAGATAATATGTTGGGGTATTTGGTACATTGTTAAATGTCCGAATCATTAAGTTATGTAAAAGAAGAAAGTTTAATTGAATAAAACAAATGTAAATAGTCCATTTGTGACTAATTTAGACAACTTATTAAAAGTGGGTCGTACGAAGATTGTATAATGAAAACGTAAGCTGGTTAAGCATGCCTGATATGTCCAAACTGTATTTGGACTAGGGTTTTGTCCGGAACTTAAGGGTTCGTTTGACGGACATCTTAAGAGTTAATAATTTGAAGTTAAGGTCTTAAGTTAAGACTAATTAAAAGTCCTGGTAGCTAATGATTATGTCAATTTGTTATATAAATTGTAGGTTGATCAAATGACGCAAATAAGTGTAAATGGTAGAAGCGACCAGGCAAGTTTTTCAGAACTTGCTCCTATGTGCCTTGACATGCTATGATGTGATATTAAATTGTTAATAGAAGGATATTAATGATAATTGAGATATGCATGAGATATGATTACATGTAAAATATGAAGCATGAAATACTAGATGTTATATGTGATGCATGAACAGTATGACATAAACTGAAATGCATAAAAAGCATGATGTAAGTATAAATTGCAAAGTATATGTGAAGCATGTAATGTGTTATGTGTAACTGTTAAACTTGCTGAGCCGTCGTGCTCACTCTTGCTTAAACCAATATTTTCAAATAGTACAAGTATTTGAAGTCTTGATAAGGATCACGAAACAGGAATGCATATTACATTCACTGAAGGTCTAGCACGACCATTGTAGATATTAGTCCGAATTGAACAGGTAAAATGATTGTGTAGTATAAGAATTGGTTGGTATGTATTATGAGTGTTAAATACACAAGTTGATTGTAATAGAATGTCGTATCATGTATGATATTAAGACATATTAGGAATATATAAAGATTTCGATTCTGAAATAGAAAGAGATGTTGTAAAATTATAAATAAATGGTTATTTATCAATTATAATATTGTTGTAATTCATGAACAATAAGAAAAATGTTGTACTCGTGTTGAACCGGATCTAAAGTTCAAGGAACCCAAATTTGGGTTCGTCACATATACGAAATTAAATAAAATATATATAAAGTTGGCTCACTATATTACATATCTAATTTAAAGAGTTGATACTAATAGTTATTCACTGACAATAAAAAAAATTAATATATAAAATCATAAAAATATATTCTTTTTCAATTAATTAAAGATACTAGATAAAGTTCGGGATAATGTTAAGAATTTTTTTTAACGTAGAAAATTATGAAATTAGCATGACCCCACAATCAATGTCTTCGTGGGGAATCATCAATTTTATAATATTTTAATAACAGCTCACGTTTCTTTAATGATCTTTTTGTAAAAGGTCATACAAGACTCAAGTAACATAATATAAAGAAGATTACGTGTACTTAGAAAATATATAGTTTTTTTTGTGAAAAATGAATTTATCCAATAACGTTATTTGAGAAAGTACAAGATTTTTAATGGATTGTGTGGTGGAATGTGTAAATTAAAGTGATTGTTTCATTATCAAATTAGTTTTGATGACTCTGCACATTCCATATGAATATTCATAGAAAAATGATGAACAAATAAAATAAAATAAAAAGAACTAATATTTTTATATAAAAAAATATTTTTTTCTATGATCTCTTTTATATAAATAATGAATATGTCTCACATTTACGTGAGAGATACTCATATAAAAATATCATTTTATCACGTATAAATATCAGTTTTCTATAAAAGTCTAACATTGTGTTAGACAAAAGAGAGACATATAAAAAGAAAAGAGAGGGTTAAAATTATCACTTGAAAGAGTGACACTTTATTTAGTACTCTCTCCGTTCTAAATTACAAGATTAATAATGATTTTTGAAAAGTTAATTTGAGATATTTTTAAATTCAAAATTGACATAAATTCAATTAGTTTATGTCAATACAATTATAAATATTATGGACTATCCAAAAAGTATTATTAATTATAAATTTTATTATTTTAAAAACTTAAATGAATCGTATCAATTTTAAGTTTGAAAATATTTTAAATTAATTTTTTAAAAATTAAAAATAATTTTATAATTTAAAACGAATGGAGTATGATATTATTCTAATTATTTATGCAATTGAAAATCTTAATGTTCTAATTTCAGGGTTATCTTCGCCACAGTGGGCTCACTTCCAATTTTGATTGCTTACTACGCAGTTCTGGACTTAATACATTAATTAATGTCTTTACAAGGTCAAGAGAAGATGAAGAGTTTAGTTGCACCCCAGCCTTTTCTTATTTTGATGAACGGGAATTCATATATATTGTTTTAAATGTTACATATTAAATTTCATAATAATATTGATATTTTTTTTGAACTCCTGCACCTTGAAAAATACAATATAATCTCTAAAAAAAATTCACTTGAATCGAATCGAACCCCGATCTTAATCACTAGGTTAAGACCTCATCAACTAACAATGTAACTATTAAACAAATGCCTGTGTTTTTGATAAAATACTATTTTTAAATGTCGTCTTTATGTAAATTTTTTTTTTTTTTTGAAATCACAAATTAAAGAGTGTCAGAACTTATGTGTAATATATTATGATCCTAATCTTTTCATCTATAATTCAAAAATTAGTACTTTATTGATATTAAAATTTATTAATTTGATCATAAAAATTAAATTATTAATTTGATCGTAGAAATTAAATTAGAACATTTATTTTGGGAGGGAGGAAGTAAACATAATTTAAAGTGAATAAGAAGAAACGGTTCGGATTTTTTGGGGATCCATTAACCCGAGAACATGAATTTCTGAAAAGCTCCCAGAATTGTGAAAGAGCTAGCCGTTAGAATCAGCTTTTCAAATCGGACGGCTCAGATTCTCTCAATTCAAAAAAACTTAAAATTATCCAAAAGGTCCCAAAACCCTATTCATTCATACCGTTGCCATTAGTATTCTATCTCTCTCTCTACATTGCGCTAGCTTTCGAGTTCTCTCTCTCTCGTCTCTCTCTCTCTCTCTCTCTCCAGTTCACATTTCAGAATTTAGGTTTTAGCTCTGAAGATCTTCACAATCTGTACCGATTTGATTGGTGATCGATGCAGAAAATCATGGCCGGTATTGAAATTCTCCTTAATTTCATATTTTTTACTTTATATATGTATAATTTTATATACATTTATATAAATATATAGTTCTTGTATTTAGCTTTATAGCATTTCTCTTTGATCTCATTGTAATAAGAATTTGTGGTTTAAGATGACTTACCCTGTTGTGTTCTATCAGATCAAACCCTAGAAACTCCAACAAGCAATTGCTCCGGTTACGAGTCATCTTCAATTTGCGAAATAGGTCTGTTTTTCATGTTTCATTTTCTTTTAGTTAGTAGTAGTTTTCGTATATGAAATGTGAATTGTTGATTGAGAGCTTTTGTGTTGATTTCTGTTTCAGATCAAACCCTAGAAACTCCGAACAGTGACTCAGGTTCGTGTCAATTTGTTCTGCATTATATTTATCCTTTGTTCGCGAACTTTAGGATGTGGTGAAATTATGTAGTAGTACTTCAATTTTTCCTTTTTCCTTATTCAATTGTCTGTGAATTCTGCTCATTTGAATGCAGAATTTGTGTCATTTTGCCCAAATTATGAACATTTTGTGATTTAAGGAGCAACCCTACTACTCTCACATTTGAAACCATGTGTGTATAACTCACCCAAGTCTTTATTAAGTGAAACATTTTTGTTTCATTATTTCTTTTCAATTTGCAAACAAAGAGGTTATTAGGAATCCTATTATTTCATTCTAGTTTGTTTAACATCAAAATGAGCAATCCTATCACTCTCACGTTCAAAACGATACGGACAAGTCACCCAAGACATTTAGGAAAACCTTTTTCTTGTTTTATTATTTCCTTTAAATTTGCAAACAAAGAGGTGATTTAGAGTCATATTATTTTGTTCTAGTTTTCTTGCATCAAAAGTTTTAATTATCATTTTTACAAAATTTGTTTTTGTAATATGAGTATTGATGTGAGATTTTGGGGTATTGTTTTAGAACACATTGAACAAAATAGTGATTTGATGGATGAGAGTAATGCTTCAAATGATGCTCAAGAAATTTCTTCCAATCAAGAGCAAGCTCTTCCCATTTTGCGGAAAATTGAATACTTGAGCTGCAAAGTACAGGTATAGTTTTTGTAATTATTCACGAACCTTTGTGCTGTAGACAATGAGGGTTTTAATTTGTTTATTACTGTTAACTCCTTTTGGCGGCTATATAGAGTTTGAGGAAAGAACATACAGTTCTGTGCAATGAAGTGAAAGGCATCACCGTGGACTCTTTTCCTGGCTCTGAAGTTTTTGGTGCTCTTCAGGGTCTCAGTATGTTCTCCTTTCCCATGAATTTTGTTGTCCTTTCTATGAATTTTTTGTCGAAGCCTTACAAATGCTTCATTTTTGAGTTTTAATTGATTCATTTCTTGCTTTGTTTGGTATAAGGTGCGGAACATGAAAATTTGAAAAAGAAGTACCACGGCGACTGTGATATTCTGAAGAAGAAGTACCTCGAAGAGTGCTCTGAGAGGAAGCGACTTTATAATGAAGTGATTGAGTTAAAGGGCAATATCAGGGTCTTTTGCAGATGTAGACCATTAAACCAAGATGAAATTGCTAAAGGGTCCACTTCGGTGGTTGATTTTATCTCGTCACAGGAGAATGAGCTACAGATCATTTGCTCTGATTCTTCCAGAAAGCAATTCAAGTTTGATCATGTATTTAAACCTGAGGATAGCCAAGGTAACTCAAGAGGACAATTTCTCTTTCTCTTTGAAAAATTCATGAAGTGGGGAGTTTTGATATTCTAATCTTCTGTTTTTAATATGCAGAGGCTGTTTTCATTCAAACCTTGCCAATTATTACCTCAGTATTAGATGGATACAATGTCTGCATATTTGCCTATGGGCAAACTGGAACTGGTAAAACATTTACGATGGAAGGAACTCCTGAAAATAGGGGCGTTAACTACCGGACTTTGGAGGAGTTGTTCCGGATATCTAATGAAAGGAGCAGTATCATAAAATATGAACTGTTTGTAAGCATGTTGGAGGTTTACAATGAGAAGATAAGAGACCTCTTGGTCGAGAACTCTGATCAACCTCCCAAAAAGTAAAGTTCTCTTCATCTCTATTCTTTGCTAATTGTTTCAACTCTTTTCATTTAGATCAAACGTAAACCTATACAGTATTGACTAATATATGAGGGAAGATAGCCAATATTGAACTACATTAACTTAGGATGTACTGTTGGTATAATAACCACAATGCTTGCTTTTTGGCAAGAGAATACTAACAATGCATTTATTTTACAAAAAGCAAGTTTATAGAGCAATTTTTTTTTCTTTTTCAGGTTAACCTCACCTTCATTTCAGCGCAAGCTGTAAACATCTTTTATATGAACATATTCTGTAATTTTGCCTTTTTGTGGTTGTAAACAAAATTTTTATGGTTCTTTTTGTCCAGATGACATCGGTTTCTACAGTGTTTTCCAGTAGTTGCATTTTATATGTGTAATTAGCGAACGAGGGACATCTAATTTCTTATATCAATCAAGTTAAATCTTCTGGGTTCCCTCCATCCCAAATTAAATGCCCCAACTTAATGTATGCTCAAATTAACCATTTTTAAAATTAACAAGTAATCATATTTATTTTAAATTTTGACATCATGAACACTGGGGTTAGTAGTAAATTTGTTGTGTAGCTTCTTATGGTTATAGTCATTCTGCCTATATTTGTAAGAAATAATAAATAAATAAATAAATAACTCGAATCTAAAAACAGTAAATCTGACTTTAAAAGAACTAGGACGTTTACCATCATGAAATACAAGAAATTAAACATTTTGGCAGCAATACTGCAACACTTAGTGTTAAATCATTTAACTTGATCTTAGATTTTTAATTGTTGGTCTAATGAAAACATTTTGAGGACAATGACTTATGTAGTGGAAACATGACAAGCTCAGGCATATACTTGAGATTTGAAAGAAAAAAAAACTGAATTCAACATACCCTAGTATTTGATTGATCATTTTGAAAATTTTCATTTAGATGTTTCCACCGGTCAAACTATTTAGTATCTAGTCTTGAGTTTATATTTGATCCTTCCACCAGTTAAGTTATAGAAAATCTCTATATTTAAGTCGGTCTTGCCTGCTCTGTACTATTTTTATTATTATTATTATCTTTCTGTAAGTGAGCTTTGTTTTTTAACAGAAAGGAACAAAAATACAACAATACAAGGGAATTGAAAGTGCCACCTCAGGACAAAATAACCTATAACCTTGAAACGACTAGGACAATTATAAACAGTTACTAGTAATTTAATAAGCCTAGTAGAGGAGATTTATTTATAGAGCTTTAAAAGTGAAATGGCTCTACAAACTATAAGCTTCAGATCCTCAAGTTCTCAACAGCCCTTTAAAAAACATAAAGTAATGAGAACTCCAAGGATCACATCATTTCATAGAATAGAAGTTTAGTTAACTCCACTGATGAGAACAAAAAGCTCAGTTGTTCCTGGTGTTCCCCTAAAAATATACAAGGAATTGGTTGTTAGCAGTTACTAAATTGAGATTCTCTTTTTCTGCCTCTCTTTAAGATCTCTTATATATATTGTTCTGAACCGGTAACCTAAAACTCATCTAGATTTGGATTTTGCCCTTTTGGACAATCCTATCAGATTTAACTGTGTTAAGCAATCACTTTTTATAGTTAGAACCTTTCTTTATATTTTATTGCCTTAGAATCCCTTCTCATAAATAAGAAATAGTTGTTTTTTATGGATGTCAGATTGTTTAGATCTTCTTTTAATTATGTGGTTATTTCCCTTTCAAGATTATGAATTTTTTTATCAAACAGTTGAAGCTTCTCTAAATTTAGTTGTTACTCATTTATAAATGATCAGTGGATTAAGTTTTCTAATTATGTATGACTTGCTCCGACAAGGTTGGAGATAAAGCAATCAGCAGAAGGAACCCAAGAAGTCCCTGGACTCGTGGAAGCTCAAGTTCATGGTACAAATGAAGTTTGGGAACTGCTCAAGTCTGGAAGTCGAGTGAGATCTGTTGGATCCACTAGTGCTAATGAGCTTAGCAGCCGATCTCACTGGTAATTACCTAACCCTTTTTGCTTTGCATTACAATTTGTCACTAATCTTTGTAAATTCAAAAATCTCAGAGTAAACATCTCTTTTTTCAATTTTTTCCTACTAAGAAATCATTTTTGTATGTAGCTTGTTGCGAGTGACTATTATAGGAGAGAATTTGATAAATGGTCAAAAGACAAGGAGCCACCTTTGGCTGGTAGACTTGGCTGGAAGTGAGCGTGTAGGGAAAATTGAAGTTGAAGGTGAAAGACTGAAGGAATCTCAATTTATAAACAAGTCCTTGTCAGCTCTTGGAGATGTTATCTTTGCTCTAGCTTCCAAGACATCCCATATTCCTTACAGGTCTCTCTCTATATATATACATATATACACACTCACACAACACCCACACACATAAATTTCTAATCCGTATCTCGTGTATATGTATCATCTACCTACCAAGTATTATTGGCTTATTGTTTTTTTTTATTTGGGTCAAACCAGGAACTCAAAGCTTACTCATATGCTGCAGAGCTCCCTAGGTACGCTTCTTAGGTGTTACCAAGATATTACTTCGTTAAATTTGACATGTTCTATACATTCTCCTCTCATCTGTAAAGCCGTTGTGTTACCCTTTGAGTATAGCTCATGTAGTAGTTATTTGGTGAAAGACAAGTGTACTATTTTAAAATGGCTTTTGCATACTGCTTTTCCTGTAAGTAATTATAATTGACTTGTATACGAAATGCAGGGGGAGATTGCAAGACCCTAATGTTTGTCCAGACCAGCCCAAGTGCCGCAGACTTGGGGGAAACCCTTTGCTCATTAAATTTTGCAACTCGTGTGCGAGGAGTGGAGCATGGACCTGCTCGAAAACAAGCAGACTTGACTGAGCTTTTCAAGTACAAGCAGCTGGTATTTTTTTGCCAATGAAACTTCTAATAAAATAATATGAACACGGTTAATAACTCTTGCAGGCTGCAACTAATGTTTTCATTATTGAACAGGCAGAAAAGGCAAAGCATGATGAGAAGGAAACAAAGAAACTGCAAGATAACGTGCAGTCCTTGCAATTAAGACTTTCTGCCAGAGAACACATCTGCAGAAGTTTACAAGAGAAGGTAATGAACATATATGATCACTGGGTTTATAATAATTTTTTTTCTCCTTTTAATTATCGTTTGAAATAGACAAGTAAAGTGAAGTAGAAGTTTCATTAAATACAATACTAAGCAATATCTTTGAATTAGTTCATTCTTGTCACATTTAGAGTAATTGTTGAGATATGAATTTTTCAACAGGTGCGAGATCTTGAGAACCAACTAGCAGAGGAGAGGAAAGCTAGACAAAAGCAGGAAACAAGAGCTTTGGCTGCTGTTTCTGCTCACCCTTCAGCCTTGTCATCTATAAAAGAAGTACAAAATGGCAAAGCAGAGAAAAAACCGCCCTTGGCTCCTGCAAAATTAAGAATGCCACTAAGAAGAATCTCCAATTTTATGATTCCATCTCCAGTTCCAGCACATAAAACCAGGACTTCCTTTATCCCAGTTTCAAAATATGACAAAGAAAATTCACTGAGAACATCATCTATGGCTTCAACCAAGGGAATGACACTACTAAAACCCAGGCGGGGTTCTATCGCTGTAAGACCTCCTCCTCAGGCAGCAACTAATCATCAAGCTATTCAGCCCAAAAGACGAGCCTCCATTGCAACCTTCCGCCCAGAGTCATCCTCAAACATGACAACTCCACTCAACACAGCTCGATTAAGGAATGACTGCGTGATGGGCCGGCAGTCCTTTGTTTGGGACCCACAAAGGGTGTGGCGGGCATCAAGGCCGCAATCTCCACTGCAGCAAGCGTCTCGTGCAACAACAGTAGAGGCGACACCTGCTGGCCCAAGAAGCAGTAAGTTCATGGGGAGTCCTCTCTCTCAAGCTGCTGCTGGTTCATGGAGGCCAAAGCATCCAACGGTGGTTGCGCTGCAGCGTAAGCAGTTAGTGTGGAGCCCACTCAGGTGCAGAGGCTTGAAAAATAACAGGAAATCATTGTTGACCTCTTGATGGAACACTGTTTGATGTAAAAGACATCTCTTTTGGCTTCTCCATGGAATGGATATGGTTAATTGTTCCTTGTGTGTGTTGTGTCAGTTGTTAATGATTTGCATGTTTGGTAATAGTTACAAGTATATTTGTAATGACCAGTATAAAAGGATTAGGAAATGTTGTTTGGGATTATCATAGAATAACAAGAGTTGTTTCTCTCTAGTTATCTGTCCTCTCTTTTTTTTTTTTTTTTTTTGTCCCTTCTACAATTTAAATGCTACTTTTCTGGAATTTCTTTACTAAAAGCTAACTTTTTTTTTTTTGTTGCTAATTTGAATAAAAGCTAACATTTGATTCCAAGGAATTAATAGATATTTCATCCGTCTCAAGATAAAAGTCATTATCGACTTTTTGCGCATATTAAAAAAAAGAATAAAATGACAAAATTGTCCATATTTAAATTCTCATTTAATTGTATAGTTTTCTGCATATGACTAATAACACTTCATAAATATACATAGAGAATAGAAATATGATAATTGACACTAAGAATTTATAGGCAAATTATTGTAATAAATAGATTATTTAAAATAAATAAACGTTTAATTTAAAACTATCTAAAATAATAAATAAAGACTTTTATCATAGGACAAAAGGCGTATATGAGTGGTTTAATTGTTCCTTTGTCTGTGAGTTGTTAATGATTTGCCATGTTTGGTAGTTAGTAACAACTTACAAGTATAATTATGTGACAACACGTATATAAGGATTAGGAAATGTAGTTTGGGATTTATTTAGGCAATTTAATCAGTAAATAAACTAGAGTTTGTTTCTACTTTTTACCTCTCACTTTCTTATCCTTCATTGTTTTACATTTTATTCATCTTCTTCAATTATAACTTCTATTTGATAATAAAAAAACATGTTGAATTCATTATTTCATAATTCAAAAATGGCGACAAATTATTGAAACTTTAACTAGTAGAGCTAAAATCTTATAGATAAACAAAATAAATTTACATGTTTGATGGGATTATGATGAGAAACTTGGGTATTTGTAAACATAGTGTTCATGTTTGTACTTCATGAGAAATAATTAAACTTAATTTAATCTAATATAAACACTTTTATTAGTTTAAATGCTAAATTGATAAGTTTTAATCTAATATAAACACTTTTATCATGTTGGCAATCAAGTGAGCCCCACCTGCTCTTCATTCGTCGTACATTAAAATGATCATATCTTACAATTCAAGAAGAAGTAGGAGGAGACATGTCACTCTAATCCGGAAAGTTCTTTTTCAAACCTTCGCAATGCTATCAAATTTGACCTCGTTCAAATCTGTTATGAGTGAAAAAAATAAAACCATTTACTTGCCTTGAATCTTCCTTTTTGCTTTTTGGCACGCCAATGTATATTTGTGTTATTCATTTAATACTCATCATCTTTGTGAGTCATCCTTTGATATTTCTAATTTATCATAATTTTACATTGTTGTTCTCCTGATACAAAAAAATCAATAAATAACTATTAAAATTATAATATGTTACAAATGATGAAATATTAGGCTAATCATATCAACCATGCACGAAAATACTTCTTCAATACAGCCCGACTTTAAAATAATTAATAGAATATATGCAAATTCAATTATTTTTTTTACCACATGCAAACAAGACGAAAAGTCAGTGCGATAATCTTACGCTCAAATCTGAAAAGGATATATCGTCGTCAATTAATCTATTGAAAAAAAAATTATAAACAGAAAAAAATTATTAAAAAATAAAAAATTCTTATGAGATGATAATGAAACTCTCCGAAGAAGGACATTTATCTTAAGGAGAAAGTATAATTCTACACGAAAAAAAAGGTAAAAGATCATGTTTACAGGTAAAAATACTCTGTTGTATCTTACAAAAATTAAAGTAAAAAAATTAGACACTAGCTGAATGTTTATTTTTTATCAAATAGATCAAAAAACTAATATATATTAAAATTATAATCTAATATAAAAAATAAAAAAAATTAATAACAAAATTTGAATGATAATCATTTCAAACAAATAATCTATAATCCAGTAAAAGGGTTAACTGAACATAATTAGCGAATACCATAAATACTCATGTATAACAATTATAATTCAAAAGTAACAATAGAACATGAAAATTTTAGCAGTGTTTTTCAACACTAGTAATAGAATAGTAAGCCGTCATAATTTATTAGTCAAAGATGAAGATGAATTACCTTCTTTTATTTTAACTAGCCATTTAGTGTGCACACACTGTGTGTGTAAAAAAATAAATAAAAAATAAGAGTTGGGGGAGAATAAGTTATGGGAGAGCAAAAGATTAAAAATAGGGATAAGAGAATAAAGTGTAAGGGAAAAAATAGTGACGGCCTCCATTTTCACTGCTCTCTCATTATATATTACATCGGTCTTAAAATAAAAGTCTTGGTTTATTTTTTACGTATATTAAAAAAATAATAAAATGACAAAATTATCAATATTTAAATTCTCATTTAATTGTATAATTTTTATACATGACTAGTGTTGCTCCATAAATATACATAAAGAATAAAAATATGACAATTAATACTAAAGGCAATGTTTTAAAAATCGGACCGGTTAGCGAACCAAAAAAGGTACCAAGTGGATGGATCACTGGTTCAACCAGTGGTCGAACCATTATTGAACCGATGATGTCATAAAAATATATATTATTAATAATTAATATATTTTTAAAATATTTATTTTTTGTAAGGTAAAATATAGTGAAATTATATGACAATATTACTAAAAATATCTAATTTTAAAAATAAAAATATTTTTATACAAAAAAGTATTTAAAAAATACTTAGCCGACTGGTTCATTGGGTCAATTAATTGGTTGAACCAGTGGTCAATGGATTTTTTACCGGGTCGCTGCCAAACTAATTTTCTGAGCCAATCGAATCGGAAAGTCGATCGGTTCTGGTTAAACTGCAGGTCCGGTCCGATTTTCTAAATATTGACTTAAGGTATTATAGGCAAAATATTATATAAAATATATTATTTAAGCTAAGTAGTCATTTAACTTAAAATTACTTAAAATAATATAAAAAAAATTATCTTGGGATGAAGAGAGAAATAGATAGATGAGGTGTCACAATCTTTTTTTTTTTTTAATGTATTTGATTCTTACTTAGATAAATTTATTTCTTCCTTAATGTAAACTTTGGTTTTCTTATATGAATTACTCCCTTTGTCCCTTTTTAAATGTCGTTTTAGAGAAGTATTTTCATCTCTTAACATTTGTCATTTGAGAATTTCAAGTAAGCATTAATTGTTTAGTTTTCAATATTACTCATAGTATTAAATATAACTTTAGTTCTCTCACTATTTTCTATCCAATAAGTAACACTCTCTTCTTCCAATGCAATAATAATATTATTGACATTTAAAATTATTTTAACTAAAAAGCATATTATTGATTATTTTTCTTAATATGGTTTAATGCATATATGACCTCCTCAAAGTATGCATCTTTTTACACATTATACTTCTACGTTTAAACGCTCACATCCCACTACCTAAAGTACCATTAAGTAAACATTACTGACTCTTTGTATAATTCCAGCCAAAAAAATGGCTGAAATTGTCACGTGTTCTGGCGATCACTATATAAGTATGATTTGACATTTTTTTTTTATACATTTGACCGTATAAAACCTTTTTAAACAAGATTAATTAGAAATCTGAATACATGTATATGTACTAATACTAATTCTCTTCTTTAACAACTTTCCCATTTTCATCATCTTCTTCATCCACCATAAAACTCAAAAATTTCAAAATTCAAAAAATACCTAAATTATTCATTTTATACTATTGCAAATCATTCATGAAATTTGAAAATCTCAAACCAAAAATCCTAACTCATTCATCATCTTTCAATTTGGGATCGCAAAATACCCTAACTCAATATTCTCTCTCTAAAAACCAACATTCTCTATTTAAAACTCTTTTCTATTGTCAAATAATTGAAAAACAGAGCTTCTTTGGTCAATGCAAAAATCAAACAAGAGTGAAAAACTATTGTATCCATTGCATCTATCTAGCACTACAAGTAATAAATTAATTAACAAGAAGTTAGAGAGAGAAGTCCAAAACATTAAACCAATGGTTCTTTGAGACCAACTTTGAGGACATTTTTTTTTGAAAGAATTACATTTACTAGTACAGTTTTAAAAAATATTATAACAAGCGTGCATACATAAAATATTTACAAAATTAGTGCATCTTTAATATTTAATTTTTAAATTAGTGCATTGTTATTCATTTAATTTAGTTAGGTGATTTAATGTGTAGTAATTCAAAATTCAAATTACTTAACAATATTTACACCACCAAATGCTCTGATATTTCTTTTCTTTCATCTTCTCTAAACTTCCTCCGCCGCTTTCTTTTTCCTTCATTTTCTCTTCCTCCGCCGCTTTTTTTTATCTTCTTCAAAACTTCATACGCCACTTTCTCTCTCCTCCATTTTTTCCGCCGCTATTTTGACTTCGTCTTCACGTTCATGGTGGTATCAATGATCAGCACCATCATAACCATTGTCAATCCCTTCTACACCACTGTTGATAAGCTCATGGTGTCGTTAATGGAGTTTTCGCGTTTATGGTGGCGACAAAAGTGGCGTCAATGGAGTATTCACGCTTATGGTGGTGTTAATGGAGTCTTTACGTTCATGGTTGAATTTCTCGATTTCTCTAGATAACCAAACACTAGTATGGAGGTAATCAAACAATAGCATGTCGATTTTTTGCTGCATTTAATTTAGGTAACCAAACACTAGTATGGAGGTAACCAAACACTGTTATGGAGGTAACCAAACACAATTATGGCAATTTTTTGCTGCAGTAAATCTAGATAACCAAACACTAGTATGGAGATAACCAATTCCTGAATGTGTAATAACTAATTTTTTTTCGTGCAGTAAATCTAGGTAACCAAACACTAGTATGGAGGTAACCAATTCCTGAATGTGTAATAACTAATTTTTTCGTGCAGTAACTCTAAATAACCAAACACTAGTAAGGAGGTAACCAATTCCTGAATTTACTTATCTTCGGTATGTATCTAAATTTCTTATTTATCGGCGTTTATTATAACTTAAGTTATGTAACGATCATAGTCTTCTTTTTTTCTTCAGGGTGGTGATCAACTATGACTTCCCATTAAATCTCGGCGGTAGTGTAGAAGGGATTGACCAGGGTTATGACGGCACCGATCATTAACGCCACCATGAACGTGAAGACGAATTCGACGAAGTTTTGGAGGAGATGAATTTAATTATACTTAATGGTGTTGGTATGCTAGTGGAGTCAAAGTAGGAGAGAGAGATGAAAAAATTGAATTGAAGTAATTTAATTTACTTCTCCTTGATTTAAGGGATTTGTGAAATTTATTTTATTTCTCATTGATTTAAGGGATTTGTGAAACCGAAATGATTTAATATGAGTATTGCATTGCACTCTTTTTATAATTATTTTCTGGATGCACTAACCTTGTATTTTTTTTTCTTAATTGTTGTATATTATTGTAAAGAACCTTTTTTTTTTTGGGTTTTAAGATTTTGGTTTCTAGATCTAAGTTATAAATTGGATGATGGAGAGCCAGGAATATGAGTTTTGATAGGTTCGAGGTTTCTAAATATGAGTTAGATGGTTTGAGGTTTACAGTTCTGATTTTTCTTTGAGTTTTAAGCTAAGGTGATAGAGAGCCATGGATTTGAGTTTTGATAGGTTTTGAATGTTTAGTTTTTAAATCTAAGTTAGTAATTGGAGAGCCATGGTTTAGAGCTTGGGATACTTGGAGAGTTTTGAAGTTTTGGTTTCTAAATCTAAATTTGTATTTTGTATTATTGATTTTTAATTAATTAGTTTGCATAATTAGTTGAGTAATTAATTGTTTATTTAAGTTATTTTTTAGTTAATTATTTATTTGCAGTTAATTATTTAGTTTTAATGATGTTTTGGGATTAGTTATTAGTGAGATTAATTATTTGGAATTTATTATTGGGTGAATGTATTAAAACCTTTTTTTGTATTGGTTTTGTAATTCCTACGTATTTATACTAATTAAATAAGTCAACTACGATATTTATATAGTCAACTATATTTAAATATTAACTTATGCCAAGTGACAATTTTTTAACAAATAACATAATCGAAATTATTGAAAGGGTTCATTATAAAAAATTATATTTCGGAGTCATGTATATATTTAACCCTTCTTAATACATGTGTCTATTTCTAAAAAAATAAATAGTAAGGGACGGAGGTATATATTGTAGTCCCAAAAAGTGGGTATATGTGTTTAACAAGAATTTAATATAGTAATAGTGATGATATATTTAATTATTGTATAGCAAGAATTTACTCTATTGGATAGAATTTTAAGTCTAAAAAATTATACTAGTGATTAATGATTTACCTCGCTTTTTCTATTATTCAATATTTTGAAAAATAAAATCCGCCCATCTTTTTCCCTCTGCTCTCCATTTCCATCGACCTCGAACACAAAACCCCTTTTTCCTCTTTCTACTGTGAAGTGTGACTCGATTGAATTTCATTCACAAACCATGTAATTCAGGCCTCTTCATCTCTACCACTACATAAACCCTAAGATTCTTATTCAGTTCTTCACAAACAATCCAAAATGCAGGACATATTCGGATCTGTCCGCCGATCACTGGTGTTCCGAGCACCCGACGACGAGGGCACAGTGGGAACCCTAGTCGACAAGTTCAACTCTTGCATTCGCAAATCCAGAGTTTTCTCCAAGCCCTCGCCTCCACCGCAGCCAGCCGTAAACGATTCGCCGGCGCCGACCATTAGGTGGCGAAAAGGGGAATTGATAGGATGTGGCGCATTTGGGCAGGTTTACATGGGCATGAATCTCGATTCTGGAGAGCTCCTCGCGGTTAAACAGGTTGGTAGTGATTTTTCACTGAAGTCAGTTATGGATTTGGATTTTGAGTTGTTTATTGGAAATTAAATAATATTTTTTGTTCAGGTTTTGATTGCTGTAAACAATGCTTCGAAGGAGAAGGCACAGGTTAGAATTATTATATTCTAGTGTTTACTTTGATTTTCGGTTGCTTTTAATGATTTTTAGGTTCATGTCTCCAAAGTCTCCATTATGTTTTTTTAGTAGTTTAACAAAATGTATCTAATAGTATGTAAATTGTAGTTTTAAATTTTTAACAGCTCAATTATCATAATATTTATGGCCTTATACTTTGATCTTAGTCTCGGGTAGTTTGTGTTTTTTTATTTTGTGATATGTGATTGCCGAAGAAATGGGGGAGAAGTAGAGATTCAAAATTTCTAATTATAGGTTTAAGAATTATGTTGTCCAGGAAAGAAGGCAATAGTTTTATTTTCAACTATTCAATATTTATAGTGCTCTTTATACTGTGTAAAAAGTAGACAGCACTACCTTCTTTACCATTCTTATTTGATATTAATCTGTTGCATGGTGTGTGTTTTGTAAGTTATACGTTGTTTGGTAGCTGAAGAACTGAGCTTATGGAGAGAGATTCTAGTTACAATCATAGTTATGTGTCCTAAAAGTAAAACCTTATCTTTATGAAGGCAATATTTGAATTTTCTTAAGGTCTGTTATAAGTAGTTTAAGGATCCAATATTGAAGTTGTTTCCTTTTCATTATTTTCTTTAGAGACCTTAGTGATCAAAATTCATGGGATCATTCAGCATAGCTGTTGATTAACTCATAGCTCATAATTTATTAACTCATAGCTCTTTATAGTGACTGATTTTTCTTTAATTTTTAATTGTGTAAGTAGGCTCATATTAGGGAGCTTGAGGAAGAAGTAAAGCTTCTTAAGAATCTTTCTCATCCAAATATCGTCGTAAGTTTTTTTTATTATCTCTCTAGTGTACTTGTGGTTATTTAACTTTTCTTAATGTATCCAACATTTTTTTGGTTCTTCAGAGATATTTGGGAACTGTGAGAGAGGAAGAAACTTTAAATATTCTGTTAGAATTTGTTTCTGGTGGGTCAATATCATCACTACTAGGGAAATTTGGGTCCTTCCCTGAGGCTGTAAGTAATCATCAATTTCCAAATTGTACTAGTTTTGTTCTGTTACCATTTGCTTAGTTTATATGCTGTCATTTCAAGCAGGTTATAAGAATGTACTCGAAGCAATTGTTGTTGGGGCTTGATTACCTTCATAAGAACGGTATTATGCATAGGGACATTAAGGTATCTTTTCTTTCCTGTCTTGGCATTTCCTTTCAACTTTGTGTGACAATAACATTTATTTCTTCTTGGCATTCAGGGAGCTAATATCCTTGTTGACAATAAAGGATGTATTAAACTTGCAGATTTTGGTGCATCCAAGCAAGTTGTTGAGCTGGTAATGCTGCTCTTCCCTTTCAGCTTGTTTGTTATTTTAATTATATTCATGTGACTTATGGTTGAATAACCTATCTAAACGAGAAGGGGTTACCCTAGGCTACTGTTTCAGGTGCCAAGTCCATGAAGGGTACACCATATTGGATGGCTCCTGAAGTAATTTTGCAGACTGGCCATAGCTTGTAAGGATAATCATGCTTTTCTTTATGAATGCTAATGATTTCATGTTAATTGTATTTCCAATGACTCTAACTTTGAAAGTTGTAATATCTCTGATATAAGCTGAATGCTTTGCTTTAAGACATGCATATCTATAATCTATTGTCCCTACCTTAGGAGGCCAGCTCAAACTTCTATTTTACAAACTTAATAGCATATCAATGCATTCCTCTTATGTCTGTATGCATTGACTTTGATATTTAAAGTCAAAAAATTACTTCCTATATGTTATTTATTGCGCGTGATGCTCTTTACTCCTTATTTCTAGTTGATCCCACTGATGGTGTACCACTTTACTCCTTATTTCTAGTTGATCCCACTGATGGTGTACCATGGTATCAGCTTTAGTAACAATGCTCTCTTAGTTCTAGATGCGGATGTTTCCGGTTTGTTTCATGATCAGCTAACAGTTTTCTAGTATCATATTTGATCATTATCTCGTGCGTAATTGCTATTGCCCTTTACTCCTGATTTCTAGTTGATCCCACTGATGGTGTACCACGGTATCAGCTCCCACTGATGGTGTACCACGGTATCAGTTTTAGTAACGATGCTAGCTTAGCTCTAGATGCGGATGTTTCCACTTTGTTTCATGATCAGTTAACAGTTTTCTAGTATCATATTTGATCATTATCTCGTGCATAATTGCTATTGCCCCCCCCCCCCCCCTCTCCTCCTTCATGCCATGACTAGTTTATCCAATACTTCAGTTGCTTCTTCATGCTAAAAAATGATTAAGCTAGATGAGCCTAGTCAAGCTGAGCTTGATTATTTGAAGCATGACCCTATAAAAAACTAAACAAGCCCTTGCTTGAGTTGAGATTCTAAGCATGCCAATTATGTTGTTCAAAGTTCAAAATTGGCTCATGTTGTTTAAACTCCAAAAACTAGTTTATGCTTTAGACTTTTAACAAGTTGTATCTATAATCAAGCTTATGTTGTTTATCTACTTGAGCCTGATACAATGGTCAATCTTATCCAGTTAGGTGGAGTTTGATTGGATTGAATCGGCGTCGGAATGGAATGCCTAGCATTTATTTCTTAAGTAGCTTGTGAAAATTCTATGCATGTCGAGATTACTAATTAGTTGGATGACTTAGAGCTGGATTTTAATTACCTTATGCGTGGTAGTTTACATTGGTTTTGTTTATTATTAATTTTGGTTCATGCTTCTATTTTTAGTATGCTGTTTATATGTTGCCAGTTGATGCTTCTAAGTTTAGTTTGATTTAGCATTCATAGGTTTGTTTTAGCTTTGCTGTGTAATTATGCACTGTCATTTTATTTTTCTTTTATTAATTTCATTTCCGTACATTTCCATTTAATATAGTAATTGGGGCATTGTATTTGCTAATTATTCTTTTAAGGTGATTTATGTACCTGGTGTTTCCTTGATCAGCATACTTGCTTGAAATTATGTTGTCAGTTTTTTCTCTTTAATCCTTTTTCTAGCCATCTTTAACCCTTTTTCTCTCTACTGTACTACCCCTGGTTTGAGGACGACTGATGTTCTAGTATGAAATATTTGAATCCCTTTTTTCACTATTAAATTGTAGCTACTATATTGCCAATTCAACCTTATGAATTGTCATCTTTTAGCTTTTTCATAGGAGGTAATGATGGATGCTTTAAGCTTGGTGAGCTTAATCGTGGTGTGCCCCGTTTCGGTTTAACTTACTCTTTTATATTTATAAGTGATAATTTTTGGTTTGTTCTTGCTTAATAATGACAAATGAAATATTTGTTGTTATCTTGCACTGCCGCTGGTATTCATTTTCAGTGCCAAGTTTCACTTTATCTAACATATTCATATAGAATTCTGTAGGGGCTGTCTAACTACAAATACGAGAGAGAGAAAAATATGCCTTTTAGGGGATTGTTGATATCTTGGTATTTGGTGTTATTTCCTTGCTTCCATGTTGTTTATGAAAGTATCACTTTTTTGCGTTCTTCAATTTTAGCTTCATTTTGATGCCCTCAATGGATGGTGAAGATGTTAACTTCCATGATTTCCATAATTACTCTGGATAATTGGTCTTTGTTTATTATTGATTCGGTGATTCCTAAGTTTTTTACTACCTAATCTGTCAGCTCTGCTGATATATGGAGTGTTGGATGTACCATAATCGAGATGGCTACTGGAAAGCCTCCCTGGAGCCAACAATACCAAGAGGTTTCTTTTCCATCTTTCAGTTTTGTCAGCTAACAATTTCTAAACCTTGAATATTAATTTTCGACGTTTAGAGTGTTCTTCCGTGCAGTACACTAACAAGAGGTGTCTTTTAGGTTGCTGCTCTCTTCTATATAGGCACAACGAAGTCTCATCCACCAATCCCTGAGCATCTCTCTGTTGAAGCAAAAGACTTTCTGCTGCAATGTCTGCAAAAGTATATATATTTAACTCCTTGTTTAATAGTCCGTTTATCAGTAGACAGTATCTGCAATTCACCCATAACCTAAGTTGTTGATCTTTCTTCCTTTAAAGAAATTATTTTTTATGCATTTACTCTGATAGAACTCTATTTATGTTAGTGCATCCTCACTGCAGGATACTTTTTGGAGTTGATGATATTTGTTATGCTATGAACATTCCTTATAAACTTGACCTTGTAAATCTGTCATAAAATGCACCTTCCTGGGTTCATTATCTGTCATAAAATGGTTCTTATTTATTGCAGTTGTTTTTTGTTTTCCTTTTCTGGTACTATTTTATGTGTGACAGCCGTTATAATATGCAGGGAACCGGAGTTGAGGCCCACTGCTTGTGAGTTGCTGCAGGTGATTGTGATATTAATAAGAAAATGTAGCAGCTTTTGTAAAGATCTATTTGGAAGTCAATTAGTGTTTGTTATACTTATACCTTGCTAATCACATGCAGCATCCTTTTGTTACTGGGGAATCCATGCAATCTCCTCCTGTTGTTTGTACTTCCTCCATGGTTAGTACAGCAAAAGTCAACTTCTACAGTATGCAGTTGTTCTTTACAAGTTTCATAAGATTAATTTTTTGCTGCCCTTAGGAATCTTCAAAAGCCCCTCTCGCTTCATATGGGAATAATATGGAAACTTCGTAAGTATTCAGTTTAGTGTATTTTGAATTACTAACGTGTATATATTGTTGTGATTGTAAAGGTTGCCAACATACTGTAGAAATTAATTATTTTTCTTATTAAATGACAACCAGCCCTGCCTCGATTGATGTCTGTAATTTGGGTACTCTGAACTTCTCAACCGTGAACTCTGAGAAATTAGCAGGAAGTAGACATGAATTGGGAGAAAACAATAGTGATGATGACATGTGTCAAATTGATGATAAAGATGATTTTGCAGTGGGTGCAGAAGCTAAGTTCAGCCCTGTGACGTGTGATGACTTTAATAAGGTCTGGAACTGCTTTAAAACTTGCTCCATTTTTTTTATTTCTATTTATGCAAGTAAGAGGTTCAGGGACTAATTTCTTGTATCCTCTTGCTAATTAGAGCTTCAACCCCATGTGTGAGCCCTCCGATGAATGGAGGTGCAAATATGATGACACTCCTGAACTGGAACAACGAAGTATGACTTTGGACGATGATCAGCCAGTTGATAGACTTGCCAATAGCTCTGAATCAACTGGAAAATGTGACAATGATTTCTCATTTCGATGTGGACGATCACTGTCTGAGGATGATGATGAGGTTACCGAGTCTAAAATAAAAGCCTTTCTGGACGAGAAGGTAGTTTCTTTGTTTTGTTCTTTTGTTGGAATGTAATTGCACATTCATGAAGTGTTTTCTTTCTATATGGATTCTCTCTGAACTGCTCTGATATTGCTCTTTTCTCCTATACCCCAGGCTATAGAACTAAAAAAACTGCAAACACCACTTTATGAAGAGTTCTACAACAGTGTAAATGCTACTTGCTCTCCTAGTTTTTCTGAAACAAGGTCACCTACATCTGATGGAAGTGCTCGTAACTTCTTGAAATTACCTCCTAAAAGTAGATCACCTAGTCATGTTCCTATGGGGATTCCATCTGCTGCAGTTGACTCTGCAACTAATTCAAGCCCCGGGAGTGGTAGCAGACGCATATCAAATATTAGTGGTGCAAGTAATCAAAGTCCTCAGGACAATTTATCACCTCAGCTTCATAATCGGAAAGGGACTCCAGTTGATGCGCAGCAGGAATCAAGTAGCCCGGGGTTAGTTGGTGATTTTTCTATGATTTTTCCCTATATAATTTTATTTCAATGTGCGAAGTTATCTTAAGAAAAGTGTGGCATTTGCAGTGTGAGCTTTTCTGAGATACAAAGAAAGTGGAAAGAGGAACTTGACCAAGAGCTTGAGAGAAAGCGAGGTATATGTCTCACTTTTCTGCAAAATGTCTAACTATTCCAAATAGGGGTTGGTTAGAGAAGCATGGAGTGGGAAGAAAGTGAAATCTAATTGCTTAGTTTTATTTACATTATACAAGTTGCAATCTTGTTTGCCAAATAAGCTATAATTTATACTATTTCAATAAAATAATACTTCCTCTTCTTCAGAAAAAGGAAGATAGAAGAGAGTCCCATTCTACCTGTAAAGTCAATTTGCAACATTTTCACATTCAAAATTGATATGAATTTATTTGATTTTAGATAATAAATCGATTAATGCTCGATTCAATAAATCGACTTAAAACGGTTAAGACTCGACTCAATTCATAATTGCGGCAATCTACTACTTGACTCGGTTACAGCCTTCATGAAATAACTTTTTCATGAGAAGCCAAGCTTTACGAGCTGTGATTGGGTTATTTAAAATGAAGAATGTTGGAATATATATTTTGAGTTTATTTCTTGTTCATTCTTTTACGGACCAACACATTAGGGCAAGATCTGCTAGTCAATGAAATTTTGCCTGATTGCAACTACCTTTAGATTTACCACTTGATAAACATATTTTTTTTATGAATTGATTTTGTTTGTTTCCTTTTGAGCTGATTCTCACACCTCAAAAATAGTAATGATCCTCTCATCTAGTAACAAGCTACGATGCAAGTTCTTTTGAGTGGCTTTATTTCTACTTGTTCTAGAACACTAACATATATGAACTTTTTATGGGTAATAATTTTGAGCCAACTTTCTACTGGCCTTGAACATGTTTCATGCTTTTTTATTGCATCACATGAATCGTTTTTGTAGAGATGATGCGCCAAGCAGGTGTGGGGGGAAAAACTTCATCTCCAAAAGATCGAGGTTTGAACAGACAGAGAGATCGCTCAAGGTTTGCATCTCCAGGCAAATGATAGTATGTACTAGTATCTATGCTAGTCCTTGAGAAAGGAATTATGCTCACCCTTTGAGGAAACTGAGGTGTTTTTCCTATTATATGCGTCTGCATCTGTCAAACCGGTGGAAATGATAAAAGTGTAGCCAGCTAGTAGTTTTTCATGAAACTAGCAGCTTCACAGCTTACATAGTGCTCAATCCAATTTTTACTGATGCACCTCTCAAGGACCCTTGGATGTCCTTTAGAAGGCCAAGCTACTGTATGTAATTGTGTGCCGTATAAAGAAGCGTTTGAAAGTAACATCTTAAAATTGTATTTCCATAACTTTTTTTCCCCCCCTCTGAATTTTCATCTTGCCTAGCCAGGAAGAGCTGGTGCAGATTGTTGAGTTGCGTTAGGTGCATAAATTTGTAGTATCTCGTTTTGTAAAATAATCAGGCTTGTATGACACATAAAATAATAACAAATCTGTTCCACTATCTCTTATATATAGTAGTAGTACGTTGTGCTTCCTTATTCAAGTGTTTACGCTTTGAATTGCATCTTTTAATCATTTACATAGTTCTCATTTTAATATTTGAAGCTCATATATGTAAACAATTTTCACATTTTAATATATGATGATATTCAGGAATGATGGAGACAAATTTATGTTGTTTATAGAGAGCAATTTCAATGGTGGAATCCTCTTATTCAATCTCCTCGATAAAATCTTTGACATCTTTTTCTCGTTGGTTTATTATGTTGCCTGCCTCTGAGCTATGAGGGATAGTATGAAGAGGCAGGGTGGTGAGAAGTTGCCTCTTTTCTCCAACTCACTTTGCTTGCTGTCTATAGTCAGCTTGTTGCACCTACCTGTTGCTATGCTACATGCAAATCTTTTTTTTTGCGAAAGTTTTTTGTCGAATTACAGTTGTGAAATATATGGCAAAAGATTTCTGTCGAATTACAGTTGCGAAATACATAAGATTTCTGCTGAATTCCACTGCTATATCAGTAATCTTTATAGTTCGGTTAATACTGGTCTTGCTTTAGTTTTATTATTTGAAATTTCTTGATTTTCTACTGCAATTTGGATCCGATGCTGCTGGATTCCTGTATATAGCTTTTTAGGCATCATACTATATAAAATCTCTATCTGTATTGTAAGTTCATATTAACCAAAGACACTACTGCATTGAACTATGAAATATAACAAGTCATTTTATGAGATTCAAAGAATAATAATATCAAACCAATAAAAGAGAACATTTTCAACCATGATAGACCAAAAAAAAAAGAATAAAACAAAAAAGGGACTATAGACATTGAGCGCATATATATCTTCTACCTAGAGCAAAATCATTTGAACACTAAAACAGAAGTAAAAAGCTAGAAACTTATGAATGGCAAAACAAATACAAAATCAAAACACAGAGGCCACTCAAATTCTCCGAGCTAAGAATTTCATTGGTGTAGAATTTTGTGGTCTCTGTTTGAGTCCACTCATCATAATCTTCATCCCATCACTCTTCTGTACAAAAGACTTTCTACTTTTCAATGGAGACACCAGTCTGCTAGCCAATCTTGATGGCGAAAACGACCTACGCAACTTTGCTGCAGTGGACACCTTTGGAGATTTCTTGCTCAATCTTGAGGCTCTTGTGGGGGAGAGACAAAATGGTGGGCTCTTGATCTTAACTTGAAACTTTGAGGCTGAGGCCGGGGACTTTACCAAGAATTTATGGGGAGTTTGTTGATTTTTGGCGATCACAGGAGATTTAGTATCGCCAAATTTCTGATGATTTGAAGTGGGTGATGAATGAAACATTGGGTTAGGAAAAATTACAGTCTTTTTGGCCCATGGCTTATTCCTTGGGGAAACTCTGTTAGCCATATAGCGACAGCTTTCTTTGTCGCTTTCTGTTTTTCTTGGAGGGGAAACCTTGAAGTTTATACGGGATTTAGCCCGATGGAGACGTGGGGCATCAGATTCTGGTCGAATCGATTGCAATGTGGGTTGTTTTTCTCTCTTTCTTCGTGCCCGGAGTTCAGAGTTTTCGGGATTTTGCCTCTGGTTTTGCCTTTTGGTTTTCGGAGTTTTTGGGTCTTTAGTGGCGGTAATGTTGCCATTTGGAGCAACTGTGGCCACCATTTCTCTTGCAAATTGACTTGCTTGTAGAATTTCTCCCACCGTTTCTCCCAGTAACATTGCTGGTAAGGACATTCGCCGCCATTCTCCTGAATTCATAAGACAATCCCAGTTAATCCATATGCCCTTTAAGAAAAATATCCAAAATTGATCTGCATTTTGAGTTTTTTTTTTTTGTTAATTGAGATATCCTAATATTGAAAACCACTGCAAAAAATTGATTAAATATCGAAAATTGATATGCATGTTGAGTTTTGAAGTTAATTGAGATATCCTACCTAATATTGAAAATCACTAACAATTTATGACTTCACTATAAACAATTGCAACTCAAGGTAAAACAACTGAAAATTACTTGTTGGGATTGACTCATATTGCAACCCCGATCTTGAGTTTTTACTAATATATTGGACTTGACATCAAGTTATAGCAATTAGGATTCTCTAGTTCCTATAAAATATTATTTGGTTTGTAAATCATTGTAGAGCGTGTGAGACATCTAATGAACATCAGAGCAAAATTAGCTAAATTAGTGAATTTGAGTATGTTGAATGTTCTTATTGTTTTGGTCTTTCTATTTTCTGTGTTATTACTGTGTGATTGATTTTAAAATCTAAGAGTACTATTTATTAATCATCAAATTTGTGCTCGTAAAACTAATATGTTCATCTCAAATTGAATATTTAGAAAGTCAAAATGTATATCTTAAATTGAATACTTGGAAAGTCAAAATGTATATCTATTTTTGAAATGAAAAAAAATTAATATACAGATATATAAGAGAGACAAATTACCTGTATTTTTTGTTGGCAACTCCCCAGTTGGAGATTTCCGAGGGGTATAATTCCTAGCCCTTCAAATTGAAGACAAATTCAACACAAACCCATTTGAGTTTTCATCTTTAACTAATCAAAATAGCAGAAAATTTAAACAATTCCCATAAGAATCGAAAAGGGAACATTCAAAATTAGTACCTGGCAGACTCCTGTTTACACCTGAGACTAGTTCTTAAATACCCTCTGGTACTGCGAGGACTAAGACTCACACCAGAAATCACCTTCGTTCCTCCAGTAACTGTGCATTGAAGCTCTTGTAATCGAGCCATACACTTGTTCACCTTCAAAAATATATACCCAAAATCTTTAAATTTTCATACCCATGTAAAGAGGAGTCTTTAAAATCAAGAACCAGTTTTGGTTATAGGGATGTATATAATTATTTTTAGAACCTATACAACCAAGTCTTTAAAATTTCATACCCATTTATAGAATTAAAGGCAAAATCAAGAACCATTTTTGGTTGTGGGGATATTATAATTATTTTTAGTACCTACCTTCAAAATAAACACCAAAAATCTTTAAAATTTCATGCCCATATAAAGAAAGAGATTTTGAATCCAAGAAGATTAATCTAGAGGGAAAAACATCAAGAACCATTTTTGGTTATAGGGATATTATAATTAGTTTAAGCACCTATACAACCAAATCTTTAAAATTTCATAACCATTTGTAGAAAGAGATTTTGAATCCAAGAAAATTAATCTACAGGCAAAATCAAGAACCAATTTTGGGTATAGGGATATTATAAGTATTATTAATAAAGTGCCTACCTTGTTTACAGTTTCTCTCAGAAGAATGGGATTTAGAGGAGCCACCATTCTCTTGATCTTTGGTGGTGGGGTTCTTGCAACCATTTTTAATCGAAATTCAGAAACAAAAAAAAGTGGGTTTCCGGGGAATTTCTCTCTCTAAACTGTGTTCTTTGAAGTGGAGGTGAAACAGGGGAAGGTTTGGGCTGAGCTTTTGGTAACGGATAGTCAGTGCTACTAGTTATGTTTTAACGGTCGAATCTATATATAATGATGTATATATAATTGTATCTGTAACGGCTATTTCTATAATTAGCCCATTGATGTATTATTATTACTTTTACCCTTTTCTTTCCTTTTGTTTTGGTATGAATTATTTTGTTTCAAAATTAAAAATATATTTATAAAAAATAAAGTTTTAATTTTTTAATCATATCTCTCTAATATTTAAAGAAAAATGTAATGGTGATGATAAGATAATATTGAATTTACTTGGGAAATTGATATTATTAAGAGAAATTTAATAATTAAATGGTACCCACATTTTGAGAATTTCAATTCCCTTTACTTAATACTTTCGCGATTATTTTTAATTGACGTTTTAAAAGAAAGTACATAAATTAAGAAGTATAATTAATATATTTTTTAATTAATTAAATTAGTTATTATATCTCAATGTTACCTTTTTAAGATTCAATAAAAGGATAACATGATATTTAGAGATAATATTATATTTAAGTTATTAATACTTGCTTGATAAAATATTCTCTTGACAAAGACAGATAGAAAAAGATGGAGAAAATATTTAAGTAATAATATATTAAAATTTCATGTAATTTTGCAGTTCAAAAATAAAAAATATACTCCCTTTGTCCAACTTTAATTTTACTAATTATTTTTTTATGACTAAATTAAATTAATATTTATTCTTAAGTTTATTAGATATATGTAGAAAGTTATTATCATACAAAAGTACATTGAATATAATGTCAACGTTAATTTATTTGATTTTATTTTTTTTTAATAAATTTGTTTAATTATTAATTTTAAAATTCATCAATTTAATCATAATAAATTAATTAAGGTAAATAAAACTGAATGGAGGGGTTACTATTTAAAATTTTTGAACGAATTATAAAATATAAAAAAAAAACTCTGATTTTATAATGGAGGGGAGTAATTTCTATTTTTTAAGAGCGCATATACGTTACTACTTGCTACCATTAAGAGTCAACAAGTGGTGTTGTCAGCTTTAGAACGGACAGAGCGGCGGTGATTAGATCAAACAATTTATGCGCCACGTATTAATTCTCATGCCAAACGAATATAATTTGAACATCACATTTTATAAATAAAATGTAAATTAGGTGTGTTTCATAATTAAAATGCAAATACTACTTTATGAACTCTTGTCAACTATCCATTATAGTTCACGGATTGATATATATATATATATATAAAAGATGGTTCAAAAGTATATTTTTTAAATAACATATTTTTTTAAATAACATATTTTTATTAAAACGAAGTCGTTTTGAAATTTATTTGATAGAATTTTCATAAAAAAAAAAAAAAAATAGGGATGCGGAATGTTATATCATGTCACATCTTTTTTTAATATAATTTTTCTTAAAAAAAAATTCAAAACTACGTCGTTTTGATAAATATATGTTATTTAAGAGAGATATGCTATTTAAGAAGTATATTTTACATCTGTTATCTCTCTCTCTCTCTCTCTCTCTCTCTCTCTCTCTCTCTATATATATATATATATATATATATATATATATATCCCTTAAATACAATGAAGAAACAGATTAAACATGTTTAATTGAAATTTCAGTGTTTGCTGAGCTGAAAAATAAGTAGAAAAAGAATTCCATTGTTTGGAAGGAGTATTTTTCAGGTACCTATTTGCATGCCTTTGTATGTATAAAGGTGTTTTATGTACATTTATGGTGTTCCTTTGTGCCTTGTTTGTATTGCAATTGTTATATATGTACATAATCACATAATTTAATGCTTTATGTATCAAGTAGTAGAAAATTATGTATTTAAAATTTTCAATTAATTTTCATTTGTATTAGTTATAACTATCGGTTACACATTTATTTGTTCATTTTTCATAAATTTTTATTTAATCGAACATCTTTATAGTTTCAAAGTAAGCGAATTTTGGGTTGTCTGATCAAGTCGGCTGAATTGAGTTGAAGATGCGACAATTTATTTGAGAGCAAGGTGCATATGATTTGTGAATAATTAAGGGCACAACGAGAATGATGAGAGGTCCCTTCATCATACCTGGCCTACAAGGAGGCTTAATTATTAGAGAAATGATTTATACGTCAATCAACGTGAAAATTTAAGCGATAAGATAAAATAAATTAGAGTGAGGTCATTTTTAATTTTTACCTATACATATGTTGCAAACTTGCGCGCAATCATGATTCAGAAGAAAATTTTCACAATATATAGCACGATTGTAATTATTAAGTAAGTTTATTCAAGTTATTTTAAGAAATGAATGAAAAAACAAGAATACTAGTTGTCATTAAAATTTTAAAAGAGAGAGAGTGACAATGTTGAAGTATGATTTCTTTTATGTCAGTTGTTGATTAGTTGATTAGGGTTCTTATATTAGACCTTCCGTAAAATTTAAAATAAAATTAGATTAAAGATTGTACTCTAAATTCACCTCTGGTGCTTGTATTAATGCTCTTCATACAACGTAATATAGAGATGTGCATATAAAAATGTAGGTGTCCTTACCAATATAAGGAATGCCCTCACCAATGCGAGTGACTCTTTGTGTAGAAAAAATTATTCTTGTAGAAAAAATTATTCTATATTCTTGTAGTTAGTAAATAATATGTTCTCCCTCTTAAATATTTATAGGCGGCACTACAGACGGACCCCACAGATATATTTGAAGAGGAAGTATACTGTTTACTTGTTTAAAAAATATGAAATAATCTCTCCTTATGTAGCCGTCTAAAAGTGTGACGCACCGTTGCTTGCGTTTTTGGGCCTTACTTCCCTAAATGTAGTCTGATGGCCTAAACGTGACGTTTGACCCACGATCGACGTCATCAGTTTTTAACCTATTGTCTGGCGTGAAAACTCAGATATGCTTGAGTTGAGCTCCTGCTCAACAATTCGGATATTGATGTGCCAATGGTCGTATGTCCTGATAGGATTATACTTTCTGGGTCTTCGGACATGGCCCGACCTAGGTTGGATACCCTATCCTAACACTTACGTACTTGAGTAGTACGGATTTGGATATCCTCCATTACATCTTCCAATAAGGCTAACTAAATACAACTTACATTTGTGACATGAAACTAATAAAATTATGTAGTTACAAACATGCCACAATTGGTTGTCAGTTTATTTTCAACGAGACTGGTATGATTTTTTCCAGGAAGGATGAACTTGAGTGACAAATAAGTAGCTAAATACTTGATGAGTTAATGATTGTTGCTTATTGGAGTAATCTATATGTTATTTTTACAGTAAGGTATTTAAAACTTACTGAATAAGGTTCAAGAATAATGAGGTTTGCAAGTATAAAGATTTTATTCATAACTACAGTTTATGCATAATTATTGCAAGATGGGCTATATATAGGACCGACAGTGTCAACATATGAGCATAATTAAACATGTCTTCCATTTCCTTCAATGTAAATAAAATGTCTACAATCGGGTCGTGTTCATGGCATGGCATTTCATCAATCAAGTAGCTATATATTTCTACAGTTTTTTGATGAAATGTTATGAACCAATAATGCTCTTGGGTTATAACCAATGAACAATCAACTCATTTCTCCTTTTGCAGATATTTTGACAATGGTATGCTTCTATACTTGGACAAAAAAAATAAATAGTTCTAAGGCATGTTTTAATCAAATTTTAAAAACGATACTTATATAAGGGTTTTTTATTTTATATTTTTAATCAGAATTCAGCCGTATATATAATGGAAGGATGAAAAAAAAAGAGACAATGTTGTCTTTTAGAAACTTCTATAATGTAAGACCTTCGTATTTAAAATAAAAATAAAAAAGTACACTGCGTGGGTTAATATATGATTTGGTCATTTTACTATAACCCGATTTTTATTATAGTTACCGACTTTTTTATTTATGACAAACACATTACTATAGTCGCTAAAAGTTATAAAAATGTCACTCGTTAAAATTCTATTCAAAAAAGTGACTGAACTTGCTGAATAGACTAATGGCTGACAGATGTGTCTTATGTGGCATGTGAGACTTAACATACGTGGATCAAAGTGATTTTATAAACTTAAATAAAGAGTTATAATTGATAAAGTTAAATAATTAGTTAGAATAATTAATAGGATTTAATTTCTTTACCAGTTAATCTAATAAAAAATTGTTTTCTCTTTCCAAAATCAAAAAAATTCAAAAAACTTATCTAAAATCAATCTTCAAGTAATACAATACCAGATCTTACAAATAAAAAAAAAAAAAATTGAACAAAGCATAGATCATTATATATATATATATATATATATATATATATATATATATTCCGTTATGGCCTTCTCTCTTCTGTTCGATCAACAATATAGCTTCCCTCAAATCTTCACTTTGCCAAAGATCCACTGAATCAAAGTTAAACGGTTGATAACTACGTTTCAATAATACTCCCTGTAGACACCCAAATTTTGCACTTTTGCACTAACCCTGACAGGAGGGCAGAATCGTCATTTGACCCGACGAGCGAAAAGGAAGGTGGACCCCAACATCAAGCCACCCCAGCGATTTACGGTCAAAGCCGCCACAACGGACAACGAACATCCGGTCACTTGAGGCAAGGCGAACAGTTGATCCAGAAAAACTTGAGCCGACCACAAAAGACGACTGATGGCCACTCCGCTTACGATGTTCGGGGGTCTCGCTCACCGGTGAGCGAGCGGCTGCCCAGCTCGCCGGTGAGCTGGCGGGGGTGGAAAGGGGGCAGCGCCCCCTGGAAGCCAAGCACAATTATTAAATTCTATATCAAGTCGCAGCCCTCCGAACTAGCCTCCCAGAACAATGTGGCACGTTTCCCAGGGATTTCCGGATTGCAAAAATACAGCCTTCCAAAATAATACCGCAGAAATTGGCGAATTAAGACCGCGTGGCACGAAAATCGAGAAAAGCAAGCCAGACAACCGCGGATGCATCTGCGGCCAAACGACTTTCGAGGTTCGCACGGCTCGAGGAGACGGCACACGGCAGCCGAGGAAGCGGCGTGCCGCCCAGCCGCAGATGGATCTGCGGCCAGCCGCAGATGGATCTGCGGCCAGCCGCAGATGCATCTGCGGCTGCCTGGAAATGGCTATAGATCGCCATTTCCACCCGAGAGCTGAGAAAAGAGAGAAATTTGAAGGATTTTCTAGAGAGAGAAAACGCGAGGAAGAAGAAGAGGGAGCTCGGGTTTGGTAAAAATCAAGTGAAAATTTCATTTTTTTCTTTGCTAAGAGAGTTGAATATTCTTGTGGGTTGTCCAAATCGTGATATATAAAGCTTTCGTTGGTTTATTGCAAGGTGAAAAGAGTGTTCTTTTTGAATTTTTCTTGTTTATATAAATGTGATAATATTGTGTTTTGGGTTTGTGTAGTATAGTTGTTGTTGTAATGGTGATGATCCGTGGATTAGGGGTCGTTTAGCGAGGGTTCCATCGGAACGTAATTCCTCCTAACGCCCCGATGACATCCGTACGGTGATTTTTCGCTCGTTGTGGTAATGAGTAATGCGTAGTTTTGATTTGGGTGATATTTGGGTTATGTAGTGCGATATCGAGGTTTAATATTGTTAGATTTGGTTTATTATTGGTTATGTAGCTATTTGGATGATTGTGAGCCTAGGGAGGAGATCCTAGTGGTCGAATCCCGATGATGGACGTTTTGGGTATATGTAATCGTGATATAGGGCCCATGTATGTGTATTTTGTAATATCGGGCCTTAAAACGACACAAAGTCGTGTTAGGGTTAAGGCCCCGTGATAATAATAAAATATGTGATTGTGGGTGTTTGGGGTTGTCTGGATGGCTCACATGCCCATGGATAGCCCCGACACGTTTTGGGATGTTTGTTTTAATTTACGACACGAAAAACGGTTTTCCAAAATAAGGCAAACGATGAAGATTTTCTAAAAGTGATCAATTTAGGATATTAGATTCACGAGGTTTAAAGGTTAAGTGTTTTGGCAAACTTTAATCCATGATTGATGAATAGGCTTTAGTTGGTTTTAAAACGTCACAAAAAACGATTTTGCAAATAAATAAATGTTTTCATTAAACTTTGTGCATAGGGTTAAAGAGTTCTAGAAGTTGCCCTCGTTTTATTTATATTAACTGTTAGAAGGCAATGTATGATCTCGATTCCTATTTGACAAAAGTTTAAAACTCTTGTTTTCTAAAATGACATCTAAATAAAAAACCCTCAACGCTTTCGAAATTAAAATCAATCTTTCTTATAAAAAGCGAAGCCTCGTCATTTGGGTCAAAGAACGTCCAAAACACTTTCCAGATAAACACTTTTGCCATATAAAATAAAAGCAAAACTTTTATGCAAAACGCACCACAAACGTTCATTTAGGCATACACGCACACACACGCGCGCACACACATTTTAGGATTTAAAAGGATAGGAAAACATCGAGATTGCGGTAACCGTGTTTCACGGAAGTCGGGGGGTGCCTAACACCTTCCCCTCGTTTAAGCAAGCCCCCGAATTCTATGAATCTCGGTTTGCGGACCATTTAAATCGGAGTCACATATGAGCCATTACGATTACGAAAACAAAATTCGGATGAGTTGGTACATCCATTTCAAAATATACCAACTGGCGACTCTGGTCAATTGGCTCATCATAAAATCGATCTTTCAAACCCCGTCGACACATAAGCCGACCCTTTTCAAAGTCACATTTTAAATCAAAAGGCTAAAATTGGAAAGGGACATTTTTATTATTAAAAAACGAGACGACGAAATCCCGGCGTCGACAGCTGGCGACTCCGCTGGGGACAGTAGAGGGCTTAAGCCGCATTTAAAATCTTGATGTTTTCCTATCCTTAAAAAATCTAAAAATGTGTGGTTGCGTTGCTTGCGATTGATCTACCTTTTGTGCGTGTATGAATGAATATGCGAGTGTTGTGATGGCTTTACGAATGCTTTACGTTATTGTCATCATTTGCATACGGTGAGGAACGATGAATGAATGATGAATGTATGTTGAGCAGTTCCTCCTCCTGAGGCAAACCCGTCGGATGTGGATTACTGGACTCAAAGGGGTGCTCCCCGTCGAGGCTCAGGAAAAGCATCCACTCAGATCCAATCCAATTGAAAGATCGGATTTTTCCCTTCTAGTATGTTGCGAAGATCTGGGAACCTTCATGCCAAAAAGCCCGCGAGAGTAACTTAGGGTAGGTCAGCCTCAGATAAACCCGACGCGTGGGAAGTCTCTTCATACCCTTTTACGTTTCACGCACATAATGTCATACTTTAGTCAAACATTTTGTACCTCCCACTTTTGTCAAAATAAAATACTAACCTCTGTTTTACAGGGACAGCTTGGAGAGCATCATAATTGCACACTGTCATACCTTGGTTAAAATAAAGGGATACTAACCTTGTTTTGCAGGAAAATATTACAAAACTCAAAAACACAAAAATATTTGCTTTAGCATGCATCCACCAGTGTCATTTCCCGGAACTAAACTGGGTTTGTTTATTCGCAGGATTGCGCCCCAAACTCGTCTCCGGTCCAAGAAAGCCAGAGAATCAACAGTCGAAATGGCTGAGAACCCTAATCCTAACCCAGCTCCTGTATCCCGGGAAGAATTCGATGCTGTGAGAAATCAGATGACGGAATTGACCACAATGCTAAAAGAGCACTTCAAGTTAAAATCGAAGTCGCAAACCGAGGACCCACCGGGGCCATCATCTCAGGGGAACGAGTTGACCCCAGAAACCCCGAAGGTTGAACAGCCAAAACAAATTATCGTTATTCCAAAAGATGAAATTGCTAGTAATGTCAGTAAGAAGCTAAAGCAGATGGAAGAGGCCATCAAAACTATGAAGGGGATCGGGTCATATGGCAGCGTCAACTACTCCGACTTATGCATTTTCCCGGGAGCCAAATACCCCGAGAAGTTCAAGATCCCCGAATTTGAAAAGTATAGCGGGTCGGGGGATCCTTACACGCATCTAAAAGTCTATATCGGAGAACTTGGGGTATATGCTGAGGACGAGTCGTTGAGAATGCAGTTATTCCAGAAAAGCCTGACAGGGGAGGCTAGGACCTGGTACGCGAGGCTGGATAATGCTAAAATTCATAACTGGGAGGAGTTGGCCCACACCTTCTTAATGCAATACAGCTTTCAGTCCCAAATGGTCCCGGACCGATACCAGATGACAAAGATCAGGAAGCAGACTAATGAATCTTTCATAGAGTACGCTCAACGGTGGAGAAGGTTGGCGGCCCAAGTAAACCCACCCATGAACGAAACAGAGATGGTAATGACCTTCATCGATATACAGGAGGCCCCTTATTATGAAATGATGATAGCTGGGATAGGGAAGCCTTTTGCGGAGATGATCAGACACGGGGAAATGGTAGAGATGGGGTTGAAGTCAGGAAAGATCCGAGACCTCACAGCTCTTGAAGCTGTTGCTGATCAGATACGAAGCGGGAACTATGGCAGTACGTCCCGGAGACCAGAAAAGAGAAATGAGGAGGATGTGTCCCTGGTCTTGCAAGGGCTATCTGGGGAAGCAATGAGTAGCCGTCCTGTCCGTATGCCAAGAAGCGAGCCCCTGCGACAGCCGACTTTCCCCAATCAGAGGTCTGAGGGGCGAAGGAGATTTGAAAATGCCCGAGATAGGGAATTCACCCCGTTGGGAGATCCATTAGAGCAAATATTGGCCGTGTTAATCACCCAAAAGAAGATTACGGAGCTGGCACCACCGACTGACCCAAAGGGGAGGAAGTACGACCCAAGCAAGAAATGTGCCTATCATTCCGGGTCCCCGGGGCATGACACTCAGGAATGCTGGACGTTGAAACATAAGATACAGAACTTGATCGATAGGGGGGACATCGTAATTGAACGACCAGATGTCAACGCCAGCCATCTGCCGCAATGCGAAACAGATGAGGTAAGCATGATTGGGTCAGGAAATATCGGGGTGGATCCCAATCGCAAATACATCCGAAAGGTCGAAGAATACCCCCCAATGAGCGAAACAAATGTCCTTGAATGGGAATGTTTGGGGGAGGTTAAGGTCATTAGGCAAGAATTGAAGTTGGTCAGGCATCAAATGAAGCAATTAGCAGACCTGGTGGTACACCAACATAATCTGACGAGGCAACTCTTCACCCAATTACTGAGAGACCAAACGGAAGAAGAGGACAAACAAATTTCAAACCAGGATCCCTCCCAGGAAAACCAGCTGACTCAAGGAGATCAAAACAGAATGAAAGGGCAGGGAAATGAAAATAATAAAGATGCCAGACGATCCCACCAGTGGAGCCTTGATAACCGCTCGGACAGAGGTGAACCCTCAAAGGGGAAAGATCGAGCAGCATTCCCAAGAGATCGAAAGTTCACCCCTTTGAGCAAATCAAATGCAGAAATATTGCACCTTCTGATCAGCCGGGGAAAGATTACGGAGTTGCTGCCACAAACCGACCCCAAGTCTAAAAGATACGATCCTACACGAATATGCCTCTATTATTCCAACTCACCAGGGCATGATACTGAAGAGTGTTGGGCGTTGCGGCACAAGATCCAAAATCTTATCGAAAGAGGAGAGCTGAAAATGGCAAACGACCTTGAGATCACCGCAATGGGGAGCCTGACCACCGACGAACGGATTGTCGAGCCTCAACGAACCATGAAATGGTAAATTCCCAAGGATACGATTGTGAGTCCCAAGAAAGGGGTGTGAGGATGTTATCGTCTGCTTAATGTTATGTCCTATTTTATTTTCTGTGCATTATTATGATATGAAAAAAAAAAACAAAAAAAAAAAAAAAACAAAAAAAATAAAAATAAAAAAAAATAAAAAAAAAATAAAAAAAAAAAAAAAAAAAAAAAAAAAAAAAAAAAAAAAAAAGTCTTGTGTGCTATCTCAGCCTGAACTACGAAAGACCTGATCTCCTCTTCCTATAGGAGTACGTAGGCAGCCACTTTGGCGCGGTCTAATCCTTGTAAAAATGTATATAACCCTTCGATAGTTTTGCAACTAACGATCAACGACTCAGAGGACCTGTTCTCCTGTCAACCCATCGGAGTACACTTCCTACCTAATCAAAGGCAAAGGATTCTTGGGTTCCCAACGTTTCATCAGCCCACCTGTCAAAGACACCACGAAGCGACGACCTTGATGACAATCAAAGCTGGGGCAGTTTCGAAAGCGATGACGACTCGGCACTGGGGCATTCGTCAATCATCCATGGAAGGATAGTGCATGATTCGACATCTATGGTGCGATCCCGTCTGCGTATGACAATATTATCAGAACTGTACGATCAATTGGTCTCTTCCAATCAGAGTCTTTTCAGAATACGAGGACCCGCAGGTAAGGGACAATTTTTTCCATCTTTTTTTCTTTCCTGTCTCCCCGTACATATATTAAGACTGTACATAGTTTAACTCTAACATTACTTTTGGAAAGAGAAAAGTTTTATTTGACTTGTTAGGAATCGAATTAATTCTGACAAGCATCCGTGGAGCAGATTCATGAGTATGATTAGACGATTAAAACTGATCAACCTATTAAAGATGCACAAAGACCTGATTTCGAAGTGTCGTTCGAAGCAGAATCCACCTCATAGGCAAGTATGCACTTTGCGTTTGCGCCAACTTTCAGATGTGGGGCATAAAACTATGACGATAATGATGACAGTTGATGCAGAGTCGAAAGGTAAATAAAAATGAATCCAATGCCTCGAATCGTGGCCTGAGTTAGTCGAGTAATTAAGCCTGAGGGGTGTCTTCACACCTGGCGACCTAAAGTCGTCTGATTTGGGAGTCGTCGGCCCAACGCTCGTTACATGGGTAATTCAGAGCCTAAGAAAACGAGCATTACAACTGCAGAGACCTGAGCAGATTCGAATCGTGGCAGGGGTTATTCGAGTAATTAAGCCTAAAGGGTGTCTCTACACCTGGTGCCCTAAGGTCGTCCGATTTGGGAGTCACCGGCCCAACGCTCGCTACATGGGTAACTCAAGCCTAAGAAAACGAATCTTGCGCAGAGTCAGACGAGGAATGAATGTGGTAAACCACCTAACTTGTATCGAAGCGTGGCCTTTGTTACTCGAGCAAGTAAACCCGAAGGGGTGTCTTTACACCTAATGCCCTAAAGCCGCATGGTTTGGGAGTCATTGGTCCAAAGCTCGTTAAAGGGGTAACTCTGAACAGCCTAAGAAAACGAGACAAGTTAAGTGGACACGAAAAAGAAAAAAACAGACTCGGGAAAAGAAAAAGAAAAAATTTTCGACCAGAGAAAAAAAGAGAGGCTCATCTAAAGTCACGGAAAAGAGGCCCCTAATTGAAGGATTGCATCGCACAGTGCACTTGCCATATGACGTAAATCCTGTGAAGAACGATATCAAGAATGAAGACGGAATACCTTTGATAAAGGAAGGTAGTTTTTGAATTTAATCATACTCACGTATATTGACCATGAATGCTTAAATGTTTTATTACGATTTCATAACTCGTCAAATGAAAAAAAAAAAAAAAAAAAAAAAAGTGAAATCGAGAGTGACTTAATACATTCACAATTCACTCAATGCCAAATTAATACACTCACGATTCACGAAAAAAAAGAGATTCATCTCGATGTCAAGTTTCTTTAACGATAAGACATAAACACCACGACACCAGCTAAATTGCAGAATCACGAGCTTTCCATTTTTTTATGCTGTACTGTCAAGATTTTAGCAATTCTTATATCGGAGTTAACCCCGCCGACCCGAACGGTCGAGCATTTAGCGTTTGTTATTTGTGCAGGATATGAATCGATGTGGGTAACTCGGCATGACCAACGAAATGACTTCCCATACGAATTTTCGACAAGAACATAAGTAAAGGCTGGGGCATCTTAAAGATCATGGAAATGAAAGGAGCACCGGTCTATATCAGACTCCTCATCAACGAACCTTTCCCCGCGACCATCAATGGATTTTGACGAACTCAGCCTGATGCATGCTGACATTACCTCGATACTCAGGCGAGCATATGCAAGAGTGATATAATTCCTGACGTCAGAGCTGATCGATTAAAAGGCGAGGAAGGGCAGTATGGCCGTCGGTCATCGGAAAAAAGAGAGGCCAAGTGGACTACCCCAATCAGATGAAAGTCAAGAGCTATCAAAGCATACGACCAACGGACCAGGGGATCACCTAGATATCAGCCCAAAATCTAGGCATAATCCTCCAGCATCAGAAGAAGTCCCTGCACCCCAAATTCAAAGACATGACAATTTGGGAACCAGCAGGACGAGGAGCCCGGGATAGGTCGATTGGGCATTCAAAACGACAGATACAATTCCCCAACAGAGAAATGATCAGGGGCATGCGATTCAACGGACCAACCTTGATGTCCAGAAACTGTACTCCCAAATAAGGCGTGGCACAACTGAGTAGTCAAAAAGAACGACACGTGAAAAATTGTATCATTTGACTAAACATGGGTCATTTACATTCCAAGCATATATATTGATCCATGCATAACATCTGCGCATTCATGTATATAAAATGCACAAGAAAGGAAAATCACAGGTACGAGACTGTCGGCGTCGCGAATGCCATTGCCATTGATCAGAAAGACGTGACAGCGGGAAACTTCTACGATCCGATGCACCTAGAATCTATGGAACATCAAGGAATTGCAAAGCGACTGTCTGAAGCACCTTCAGCTAATCAACAAGGATGACAGCTCAAAAGCAATGGCTGTCAAGAGCGATCGACGAGGACGAACCCCAAGAATGACAAGTCAAATCAAAGAAGTGGCTGGCAAAAGCGATTTACGAGGACGAATCCCAAGGAGGCCCCACAAACTAATCAGGTACGCTTTCTTTTTAAATTTCCTCAAGAATTATTGCATTTTTTATGATGTACGATACGATGCGAGTCCATTTGGGACAATACACAGCGATTCCGGAGACGAGACCCGGCAATTCAAAACCGACCCGTCAGATATGAGACCTGACCAATTCAAAACCGACCCGTCAGATATGAGACCTGACCAATTCAAAACCGACCCGTCAGATATGAGACCTGACCAATTCAAAATCGACCCGTCAGATACGATACCTGACCAACCCAAAAGCGACCAGTCAGATACGATACCTGACCAAACCAAAAACGACCAGTCAGAAACGATCCCTGACCAAGCCAAAAACGACCAGTCCGATACGATACCTGACCAACTCAAAAATGACCCGTCAGTCAAAGGAAACTGACCGTCCAACATGACCCGTCAGTCAAAGGAAACTGACCGTCCAACATGACCCGTCAGTCAAAGGAAACTGACCGTCCAAAATGACCCGTCAGTGAAAACCCCTGACTGTCCAAAATGGCCCGTCAGAAACAATACCTGACCGTCCAAAATGACCCGTCAGAAACAAGAACTGACCGTCCAACACGACCCGGCAGTCAAAAGAACTGACCGTCCAAACATGACCCGGCAGTCAAAAGAACTGACCGTCCAAACATGACCCGTCAGAAACAATACCTGACCGTCCAAAATGACCCGTCAGTGAAAACTCCTGACCGTCCAAACATGACCCGTCAGTGAAAACCCCTGACCGTCCAAACATGACCCGTCAGTGAAAATACCTGACCGTCCAAGCATGACCCGTCAGTGAAAACCCCTGACCGTCCAAAATGACCCGTCAGAAACAATACCTGACCGTCCAAAATGACCCGTCAGAAACAAGAACTGACCGTCCAACACGACCCGGCAGTCAAAAGAACTGACCGTCCAAACATGACCTGGCAGTCAAAAGAACTGACCGTCCAAACATGACCCGTCAGAAACAATACCTGACCGTCCAAAATGACCCGTCAGTGAAAACTCCTGACCGTCCAAACATGACCCGTCAGTGAAAACCCCTGACCGTCCAAACATGACCCGTCAGTGAAAATACCTGACCGTCCAAGCATGACCCGTCAGTGAAAACCCCTGACCGTCCAAAATGACCCGTCAGAAACAATACCTGACTGTCCAAAATGACTCGTCAGAAACAAGAACTGACCGTCCAACACGACCCGTCAGAAACAAGAACTGACCGTCCAACACGACCCGTCAGTCAAAAGAACTGACCGTCCAAACATGACCCGTCAGTCAAAAGAACTGACCGTCCAAAATGACCAGTCAGTGAAAACCCCTGACCGTCCAAAATGACCCGTCAGTGAAAACTCCTGACCGTCCAAACATGACCCGTCAGTGAAAACCCCTGACCGTCCAAACATGACCCGTCAGTGAAAATACCTGACCGTCCAAGCATGACCCGTCAGTGAAAACCCCTGACCGTCCAAAATGACCCGTCAGAAACAATACCTGACTGTCCAAAATGACCCGTCAGAAACAAGAACTGACCGTCCAACACGACCCGTCAGAAACAAGAACTGACCGTCCAACACGACCCGTCAGTCAAAAGAACTGACCGTCCAAACATGACCCGTCAGTCAAAAGAACTGACCGTCCAAAATGACCAGTCAGTGAAAACCCCTGACCGTCCAAACATGACCCGTCAGTAAAAACCCTGACCGTCCAACATGACCCGTTAGTGAAAATCCCTGACCGTCCCAAAATGACCCGTCAGTGAAAATTCCTGACCGTCCAAAAACAACCCATTGGGGAAAGATCCGACGATGACGATACGACCTGTTGGCAAAAGACCCGACGATGACGATACGACCCGTTGGCAAAAGATCCGACGATGACAATACGACCCGTTGGCAAAAGATCCGACAATGACAATGCGATAACCGTGGGAAAAGATCTGACGATGACCAAAACAATGTGATGCTATGCGATGTGCGATGCGATGCGATGCGATGTGCGATGCGATGCGACGAGCGATGCGATGCGATGCGATGTGCGATGCGATGCGATATGCGATATGCGATACATCATATGAGAAGCAGTGCGATATGTGATTTCATATGCGATGTAATGCGATTTTGATTTAGTATGATAAGCGATTTGATATTTAAATATGCAATATGCGTTAAGCAAGAGAAAAATAGTTTTGGCGAATATGCGATGCGAGTCCATTTGAGGCAGTAACCGGTAATATTAGTGTTGCATCATTAACCTGTATATGTTGCATCAATGATATATATGTTGCATCATTAAAATATGTGTTGCCATCATCATGCATTGGGTGCCTACTTCTTTATCATGTTCATTTCATATGACATTACATAAACATGATAAAGAGGGGCAGCTGTAGACACCCAAATTTTGCATTTTTGCACTAACCCTGACAGGAGGGTAGAATCGTCATTTGACCCGACGAGCGAAAAGGAAGGTGGACCCCAACATCAAGCCACCCCAGCGATTTACGGTCAAAGCCGCCACAACGGACAACGAACATCCGGTCACTTGAGGCAAGGCGAACAGTTGATCCAGAAAAACCTGAGCCGACCACAAAAGACGACTGATGGCCACTCCGCTTACGATGTTCGGGGTTCTCGCTCACCGGTGAGCGAGCGGCTGCCCAGCTCGCCGGTGAGCTGGCGGGGGTGGAAAGGGGGCAGCGCCCCCTGGAAGCCAAGCACAATTATTAAATTCTATATCAAGTCGCAGCCCTCCGAACTAGCCTCCCAGAACAATGTGGCACGTTTCCCAGGGATTTCCGGATTGCAAAAATACAGCCTTCCAAAATAATACCGCAGAAATTGGCGAATTAAGACCGCGTGGCACGAAAATCGAGAAAAGCAAGCCAGACAGCCGCGGATGCATCTGCGGCCAAACGACTTTCGAGGTGCGCACGGCTCGAGGAGACGGCACACGGCAGCCGAGGAAGCGGCGTGCCGCCCAGCCGCAGATGGATCTGCGGCCAGCCGCAGATGCATCTGCGGCTGCCTGGAAATGGCTATAGATCGCCATTTCCACCCGAGAGCTGAGAAAAGAGAGAAATTTGAAGGATTTTCTAGAGAGAGAAAACGCGAGGAAGAAGAAGAGGGAGCTCGGGTTTGGTAAAAACCAAGTGAAAATTTCATTTTTTTCTTTGCTAAGATAGTTGAATATTCTTGTGGGTTGTCCAAATCGTGATATATAAAGCTTTCGTTGGTTTATTGCAAGGTGAAAAGAGTGTTCTTTTTGAATTTTTCTTGTTTATATAAATGTGATAATATTGTGTTTTGGGTTTGTGTAGTATAGTTGTTGTTGTAATGGTGATGATCCGTGGATTAGGGGTCGTTTAGCGAGGGTTCCATCGGAACGTAATTCCTCCTAACGCCCCGATGACATCCGTACGGTGATTTTTCGCTCGTTGTGGTAATGAGTAATGCGTAGTTTTGATTTGGGTGATATTTGGGTTATGTAGTGCGATATCGAGGTTTAATATTGTTAGATTTGGTTTATTATTGGTTATGTAGCTATTTGGATGATTGTGAGCCTAGGGAGGAGATCCTAGTGGTCGAATCCCGATGATGGACGTTTTGGGTATATGTAATCGTGATATAGGGCCCATGTATGTGTATTTTGTAATATCGGGCCTTAAAACGACACAAAGTCGTGTTAGGGTTAAGGCCCCGTGATAATAATAAAATATGTGATTGTGGGTGTTTGGGGTTGTCTGGATGGCTCACATGCCCATGGATAGCCCCGACACGTTTTGGGATGTTTGTTTTAATTTACGACACGAAAAACGGTTTTCCAAAATAAGGCAAACGATGAAGATTTTCTAAAAGTGATCAATTTAGGATATTAGATTCACGAGGTTTAAAGGTTAAGTGTTTTGGCAAACTTTAATCCATGATTGATGAATAGGCTTTAGTTGGTTTTAAAGCGTCACAAAAAACGATTTTGCAAATAAATAAATGTTTTCATTAAACTTTGTGCATAGGGTTAAAGAGTTCTAGAAGTTGCCCTCGTTTTATTTATATTAACTGTTAGAAGGCAATGTATGATCTCGATTCCTATTTGACAAAAGTTTAAAACTTTTGTTTTCTAAAATGACATCTAAATAAAAAACCCTCAACGCTTTCGAAATTAAAATCAATCTTTCTTATAAAAAGCGAAGCCTCGTCATTTGGGTCAAAGAACGTCCAAAACACTTTCCAGATAAACACTTTTGCCATATAAAATAAAAGCAAAACTTTTATGCAAAACGCACCACAAACGTTCATTTAGGCATACACGCACACACACGCGCGCACACACATTTTAGGATTTAAAAGGATAGGAAAACATCGAGATTGCGGTAACCGTGTTTCACGGAAGTCGGGGGGTGCCTAACACCTTCCCCTCGTTTAAGCAAGCCCCCGAACTCTATGAATCTCGGTTTGCGGACCATTTAAATCGGAGTCACATATGAGCCATTACGATTACGAAAACAAAATTCGGATGAGTTGGTACATCCATTTCAAAATATACCAACTGGCGACTCTGGTCAATTGGCTCATCATAAAATCGATCTTTCAAACCCCGTCGACACATAAGCCGACCCTTTTCAAAGTCACATTTTAAATCAAAAGGCTAAAATTGGAAAGGGACATTTTTATTATTAAAAAACGAGACGACGAAATCCCGGCGTCGACACTCCCCTTGTTCTGTAAAGAAGGTCACAGACAACAACACAAATCAGTAGATCTAGAAAAATTTTCAAACCCACATCATACACAAAATTTTAAAGAAATTTTCCCTTTAAAGAATATGATCGAACTTGACAATCACAAGATCTAAAAAAAAATTATTTGTTTGATAAATGTTTAGAAATCCTCCTGTATGTATTAACCAGATCTGAGGAAATCTTTCTTATCTCCCTCAAAAATCTTCCGCAAGAATATATGTTGAAATTTCAAAAAAAAAAATATTCACATATTATCAAACCCAAACGAATAATAGATCAAAAAATTAGAAAAAAATAAAATAAAAAATAGGTCAAAGTAATAAAAAATAAATCAGAAGGAAGAAGAATAATAGATTGAAGCCGTCGGAACTCGAAACATTCACACCATAGATTCCGATGGAAAGCTTATAAGCCAAATATTTCCGATGCTATTTTGATGTTTCGGATGTCTCTTGGATTTGTTTGGGACTGTTTGTAAGCTCCTTTTCAAAACGACGGATTGGATCTTAGAAGTTTCGGTGCCTTTGGCTTGATTGAGACTAAGAAGAAGAATAAACGATTTCTATTCTTTCTAAAATGAAAAGTCTGATTTCAATTTATTTGGTTTTCATAATTTTGATTTTGAAGTATTTATTTAGTTAAAAATATTATTTACTTTTCCTTTTGAAATATTCTTTATCTAAGTTATAATTAGTAGTTTAATACAACCAATTAATGTTAATTATATGAAAATTAAAAATAAGAAATTATATTAATAGGATTTAATTTCTTTACCATTTAATGTTAATTATATTAATTTAATTATTCTAACTAATTATTTAACTTTTTCAATTATAACTCTTTATTTAAGTTTATAAAACCACTCTGATCCACGTATGTCAGGTCTCACATGCCACATAAGACACATTTGTCAGCCGTTAGTCTACTCAGTAAGTTTCGTCACTTTTTTGAATGGAACTTTAACGAGTGACCTTTTTGTAACTTTTAATTACTACAGTAATGCATTTGTCACAAAAAAAAGAATAGATAACTAAAATAAAAATCTAAGCATGTGTGCATTAACACTCCTTTAAGAGAATGGGCCATCTATGCCATTGAAATTATACTAAAATTTTAATACCTAGATCAGTGGGTTCACTTGACCCCCTTATTTTTTTTCATTATTTTGTCATCTATACGGTGGATTTAAGCGAGAATGTTAAATATGTCATTTTGTAGTGTTTGGTAGGCAAACTTGGTTAAGGCATATTTGTACATATATAAACATTTATTCTGTTTTAAAATTAAAAATACAATTTTTTTTGTTATAAAATTAGAGATACAATTCTATTTTTAAATATAAAATATCATAATATACCTAATTTACCCTTCACAAGGGTAAAGCTGGTACGTACATCATTGCTTCATTGCTTTGCATGGGCAGATAGAAAATTTGGATGGTGTCCTGAAAATATTGGTTACCATAATATAACGGCGTGCCTCTGTTATTAATTACAAGAGAACAACAAATCAGATCGATGATAGAGAATCCTTACATACAATAATGTACCGAAGAGACGTAATTTTGACACTATGATCCCCTCATATTACAAATTGAGTAACATTCGTACCATAAATTAGTACGAAGAACATGGCATCACAATTATAGTAAGTTTGCTTAATATGAATATTTTTTAAGGGTAAAGCTGAAAGTGAAAAATTATCTATAAAATTTTTTATTTTTAAAATGTATATCTAATTTTAGAATAGGAGTACATTTTTACATATATAAATACACGTCTTTCTATCATGCATGAAAGACTATTATTTTCCATACAAAATAAACACAAGATTGATAGTATTGGTAGTCTCCTCTTTAGCCTTTTATCTGCTAGCCTAATCAATTAGAGAAAATATTTTGCTAGTCTCTTTAACTTTTTATCAACGTTTCAAAGGTTAGTAGCGTCCAATACGCCACTCAAATTATTGTACTCGGTCTCCTTATATTTTTGAACTTGACATTTCTGTAGGTTTTGCAAAACAAAGATATATCATCTTCTAACGTTGATAAACCCTATTTTTTTCCCTCCATAAACCTTCTTATTCTCGCATGTCTTTGTCTATGTTGACAATCAAGTGATCCGCCTTTCGGCTCGATAATAAAAGTCAGTCAGTCAGTCAGTCACTCGTGAAACCAAAGTTCTCGTACCAATTTGACGCCGAGAAATATAACGGAGGTGTAAAACGGATGAATAGAAATAAGGTTTGAGAGAGGTGAACTTCGAAGATACAGAACAAATAATTCACTACTCACCGAAATACACCGAGAGGTGTCACCGGTAAATGAAAGAACCAAGCAGATATTTCATATATAAGACGCATAGAAAATACAAATATATGACTTATGTATTTATAGAGTTATAGGAACACCCTTTCAACCATTAGAGATGAAAATACATAAGATCCTCTAACTACCAAAGAAACTAAACTCATAGGATGCATAGAAAATAGCAAAAAGTCACATAAAAACTATAGCAATAGGCAAATATGTAGAATGTGCCCATTCTGTACGGATTGTACTAAAATGTCCATATCAAAAATCGAAATGACATGTCACTTGATGCGTTAAAAGACAGACTTCCAGCTTTTCATTCATATGGCTTGTAATTTTTGAAGGTCTATAGAAGTTCCAGTTTATTCCTTAAAGTTAGGCCAAAAACACTGGGTGCAGTGGAGCACTCCCGCGTCAGTAGCAATTATTTCTTATGGATTACTTTCTATATACATATATACATATATGTGCCTGTTTCTATCACACTATTTTCTATCATTTCAAAAATCTCTGATTAGGTCTGATTAATCTCCGCTTACGCGCTAGACGGTCATCGATTTGACTGGGCGTCTAGACTCCACCTAGATAAAATCAGATATTTACTTTGAAGTTTTACAATATTTAAATGAATTTGTTAAGTCTTAAAAGATTATTTTTTAGTAATATTTCATTTAAAATTAATTTTTTTTACAACCACTCTATATTTTGTATAGTACAACAATTATGTATAATTGAAAAATAAATAAATAAGAGAGCCTAAGAAAATGTACACCTAGTCCTGGAACACATACAAGGGGGTATACACACAAGCTAATGACTCCATGCTTCAGCGGGTGGTTCACACATTTGTATCATCTGTATTTGCTAATCCAACTTCTTTACCTGTTTCTCTTCAATAATGACACTTGATATACTTCGTATTTTTCTTGAGCCGTCTAGTAAAACTTGTTCCAGTGTGGCGCCGTCCAGTTTGATCAACACCAATTTAACAAATCCCTTCTTGTTCAAGTCCAAAAAGAAGAGGATTGCATTGCATGAGTTTTAGATGTACTTTATCAAGCATATTAGTACAAAATAGGTTACCAGTTGCACCCCTTCTTAGCCTAGGCCAAGAAAACAAAAGGAAAAAATCAGTATCAAATGCTCCCTCCGTTCCAAACCTAGGGATACAGTTTTATAATTACGGACTTTTTAAGAATAATATTATATTCTTAATTGTACCTATGTTTATTTGCAATTAAGTTGCATTAGATGGAACTATTTATGCTTGTTTAGTTTAATATCCTTAAACATTTTTTTATCCTTGAATTACTCCGGAGATCACATCCTCATGGACTTTTTTTAATTGTAAGGTTATTTATGGGGGCTACATAATCCCAAGGATAAAGGTGGAATTAAATAGTATTCCCTTTTGAGGTATCAAATGCCTTAAAAGAGCAAAACTATAATCCTTGCATTGTCGTCTCCTGAATAATTCATGGCTAAAAAAGTGTTTAAAAGTATTAAACTAATATAAATAATAGTAAATAGTCTAATTTCATCTAACATAATTTCAAATAAACATAGCCTTCATATTAGCCAGGAATTGGGTAGTATTGGTGTGTTTCTAAAAATGATAGTCACAATAGTAAAGACAAATTAAAAATATCTTATTATTTTATATTTCTAAAATATAATTGTATATCTTTTTTTTTAGAATAAATTAAAAAGAGAAATTTAGAACAGAGAGAGTATATACATTAAATAAGCAAAGTAAATATGTGGAGGGGCAAACAATGACCACCAAGTAACTTTTAACCCGGATCATAACCAAATCCAATGTTATTTGGAATGCGATTCATTGCAGTTCGTAGAACTGATACGGGAACATGCATGGTACATTGGGGGTAGCTTTATATAGATACTTATTATTAGGAGTTCTCTTAAATCTAAACGCAATAAAGCATGATTAAATTTAAAATATTTTCATCTTTAATTTGTTTGGAATGCGATTCGTTGTAGTTCGTAGAACTGATACGGGAACATGCATGGTACATTAGGGGTCGCTTTATATGGATACTTATTATTAGGAGTTCTCTTAAATCTAAACGTAATAAAGCATGATTAAATTTAAAATATTTTTATCATGTGATTTTTGGGCTTCTAATACCAAGTTCAAATATTAACATTTGTGTAACTAAAGGTAAAAAAATAAAATTGATTACACTAAATTTAGAATATTAAGAGCAACTTGTTTAGAAATGTAAGTAACAATCCGCAGTTCGCTAGATCAGTAAGACTATCTAGGTAAGAAAGAGTATATGATAACTCTAATGAAATCATATCATGTTAAGTAAGCAAGGTAGGAAAGATATAATTAGTTCTACTATTACTCATGCATTGAAGGTATCCTCCTTTCTTTTTAATGTCGCTCATATGGCATACCAGAGTGGCCTCGCAAGAAAAACAAGGATCATCAGGGACTATGTGGTCAAGATTATCTCACTACAAGCACATTACATCCTTACCGGGTTCAGCCTATCATTTCGAACAAATCCAATACATCCTTACCGGATTCTCTGGTTTATATTCAGCCTGAAACTGCAACTGAAAAACTTCCTGGACTTGGTATAGAATTCTCTCCTTGTTCTAGTCAACCTGATCCTAAACATGAAGCTACAGCGGCTAGTTTTAACACTTTTCAACCTGAAAATACAACGAAAGATGTGGAGTTTGTGACTGTAAAGGCAACCTATGTAGATGATATAATAAAGTTTGAACTCCCTTGTGTGTCAAAAATGGTGGATTTGAGAAAGGAAGTGACAAAGAAACTGAAATCAAAGATTGGAGGTTTTGAGATTATGTACTTGAACGAAGATGAGGATTGGGTTCTGATAGCCTGTGATGAGGATTTGTGGAGTTGTATGGCTACTAACATATCACTTGGCAGAAAAATAACAAAAATGATGATCCGACCTATCACCAATGGAGCAGCTTGAGTTTGTATGAATATTTATGTTTGTGGATTTGTAGGCTTTTCTTTTCAGATTTAGTATTAGTGCTGATTTATCGTCTGTCGTGGTAGTTTTTGGATGTCTTATAATATCTTCAACCGTTAATACTCTGTATAGGGTAACAGTATGCCCTGGTCTGTGTCTGTAGTCTATCTCCTTGTTATATCAGATTCTTGGTGTTCTTTTCTTATTCGTAGGTGTTGTCGATAATTTGATTCCGCAGATACCTTGCTGCTGTATTTGTATTGACAAATTAAAAGTCTTGTTGTTTGAATTGAATGTAGTTCTATGCTCAAGGTTATCATGGTTGGATGCTGAATGGTATATAAGTGTCTCATTGATGCCTAGTTACTAGTTTTGGGTAAAATGTTAAACTCCTGTATCCCTTTCTTAAGTTTGTTTATGAAGATTGTTGCTATTTTTGATTTGTTTTTTTTTTTTTTCGCTAAATAGTTTCTCGCTATTCTGATTTGCCTGTTGCTGCAGAATGTCATGCTTTCCATTGGAACAATTAATGCTTATCACTTTTAGGATTTCAATATGAGTAGTTCTATTACTAGATATAAGCTACACAAAACAACTTCACTATACAAGAAATGGGAGAAGAAAATAAAAGAAACATACTTTGAAATCAATCCCCTTTCATGTTGGAAGAAATATTATAATCTCCATTAGAATACACTGCCTGTTCCTTTTCCTTGTCATCCAAATAGTGTAGGATATATCTTTTGTCAGGCACATACCCTACATCTTTCATATGTCTAAACAACTCTAACAAAATGCCATAAACTCTCTCACCTTGAGGATGCATTTGGTCATAGACAACAAAACTATGGACTTTCTTCTCAATTTCAATCCAACTAATCCCTGTTTCTTTCGCTACCCCCATTTCCTTCATCTTTTTAATAGTTTTGGCTCTCTCTTTCCATCTCCTGCTAGAAGAATAAATATTGGCCAGTAAAATGTATGATGCTGGACTATCAGGCGCTGCCATAAACAACTGATCAGCTGCATATTTTCCCATTTCCGAGTCACCATAAATACTACAAGCACCAAGCAATGCTTGCCAAACTAGTACACCAGGTTTCACAGGTAATCCTTCAATAAAGTTCTTAGCTTCATTTAGACGCCCTGCTCTGCCCAACATGTCGACAGCACAAGCATAGTGCTCCATCCTTGGAATAATTCCATAAAACCTCTCCATGGATTCTAAGAATTCCATGCCCTTCTCTACTAACCCTACATGACTACAAGCATGAAGCAAAGAAAGAAATGTAACATCTGTTGGTGCTACACCTTCTAATCTCATTTCTTCGTATAATTGAAGTGCTCTAAAGCCATTACCATGACGAGCAAAAGCTGCTATGGTGGAGTTCCATGTGATTGAATTCCTCTTAGGCATTCCATCAAAGACTTTAATCGACTCCTCCAAGTCACCACACTTGGAGTACATGCTGATTAGCCCATTGTTCACAAAGATATTAGCACCAAAATTCTTCTTGATGACTAAGGAGTGGATTTGCTTACCAAGAGCCAATGAAGTATCAGTACCATATACCCCAAGAACTGCAGAGACCATGTTTGGGTCAATCTCGACTCCAGCCTTCACCATTTTTACGAAAATCTGGATAGCTTGATCCTCAAACCCATTTTGTGCAAAACCGACAAGAATCACAGTCATGGAAACCTCATCAAGCACTTCAGCAGACTCAAATATCTGCATTGCATCTTCCATGCTTCCACATTTTGAATACATGTCCATTAGTGCACTTTCAATGCGTAAATCTGATTGTATACCCAGCTTCCAGACAAGGCCATGAATTTGACAACCTTCCTTATACGCCTGTAAACCAGAGCAAGCCAACAGCGAGCTCAAATACGTCAAAGAATTGGGATCCACCCTTCCACAACGCATCTCCACAAACAAATCCAAACTTTCCTCATAAAACTGATTTTGTGCAAGTCCCGAAATCACAGCTGTCCAACTAATAACATTCTTCTCAATCATCTCATCAAAAACCAGCCTTCCAGAACTAAAACACCCACAATTGAAATACGACGTTATCAAAGCATTCCCCACAGGAATTCCCGGCTCATACCCACTTAAAATCACAAGTCCATGCATCATCTTACTAACATAAATAAAATCATGCCCATTACATTCAGACAAAATGGTGGTCAGAGTTGCTTGATCAAAACAACAAACACCCGTTGCACACATCCCTTTGAAATACCCAAAACCCATCTCCAATTCCCCACTGCCCAAAAACCCGGATATCATCGAGTTCCAAGATACTGTGTCTCTCACAATCATACCATCAAACAACTTGGCTGCATCATACAGTTTCCCACATTTCGAGTACATGAAAAGGAGGGAATTCAAAACCACAAGGGCATTGCGTTGATTGATATGATTTGTGGGTACGGGATAAGATTCAGGGTTTTTGATGATTGAGGCATGGATTGAAGAACCCAGATGGAGACGGCCTTCTCTTGCGCAAATGGAGAGTAGGAAGCTTATGTCTACATGGTTGAGTACGATTTTTTCAACAGAGTTTGGAGAGGTTTGGAAGGGAGACATAAGAGAAGAAACCCAATAGGGAACCTGAGTATTTAGTTTCTGAAAAACCCATTTGGATTTCATCCATGAAAATGGGGCCGAGAGGCTTAATTTTACATTGGTGACGAACAACCAACCGTCCAAATTTTGAATTTCACTTGAGTCATCAGCCAATAGTGCCTTTTATTTGACTGGTGAAATAGTGTTAGTGTGGAAAATGTTAATAGTAATATTTATGTCGTTAAAATAAATATATATTTAGTCATAATTTATATTTAATTTAATTATATTTTAAATTTTAAAAAATATGTATTATTTTGACAGTATAATTATTATTTTAGTATTATTAATAATATTTTTTTATTAAATTATGATGAGAAATTAAAACATGTTATAAGCACTAATTTTTTTGTACACATATTTTGTGTGCGCAATATAAAAACTTTAAAGTAATTTATTTATTTTTTAATTCTTCGTGTTAGCAAATTATAGGGAGAAAATTTAGAGACGGGAGAAAATTAAAAAAATATAATAAAAATTAGACAATGTCAGAAAATATTTCTTTTACATGTTAGACGGCTTCATCAAAAAGGGTAACAAGAGAATAATTTTAATAAAGGCAAATCAAGATACTCGAGGTTGGCAAGTATGATTTAGGGAGTTCGATAAAAATTGAATAAAATAGTTTTGAATGTTTAAATAATTTGAATGAGTTGAATAAAGTATATTATTGAATATTGAATAAAAAATATTATTTGATAAGTAACATGTCTAAAACATCTTAATAACATATTTTTATTATTTTACCCCTTTAAAAAAATTCAAAATTATTGTAAATTTATTTAATATAATAGTTAATATTTTATTTATTTATTTTTATTTCATTCAGTTGAGACTTATTTATTCAGTCAAAAAAATTAAATTTAATCATTCAATTAAATTTTTTTAAATAAATATACTGAATAATTGATCAATTCAATTATTTAAATTTATTTTATCCTAAACAAATAGTCCCTTAGACGTTTTACAAATGGCTTCTGCCCTTTGTAGCAAAGGCAAATCAAGGTACACGTACTAAAGGAAATATGATTTAGACCTTCTATAAAGGCTTCTTCCCTTCTTTTTCATGGAGCCTTTCAAAAATAACTTAAAAGTAGAAATCAAATGGTTTCTTCCCTTCTTTTATACAGGAACTTTGAATCCTTGAAAAGTGAAAGTGTTGTGAATTTGTCAGAATAAATACTCCATTCGTTTTAAATTATAAGATCATTATTAATTTTTTAAAAATCAATTTAAAATATTTTTAAATTTAAAATTAATACGACTCATTTAAAATTTTAAAATAATAAATCTTATAATTAATCGTAGTTTTTAGGTAGGTTATAATATTCATAATTATATTTACATAAACTAAATGAATTTATTTCAATTTTGTGTTTAAAAATATTTAAAATTGACAGCATTTATTCAAATAATATATTCTCCGGAAATGGGTTATAACAGTTTTAATATTAGCTTACAGCACCAACCTAAAAAATAAAAAATAAAATACAAACTAAATATTTGATTCTACCATTTTTAGACCAGAATTATGATACCCTCCTCCTCAATCAGTCTAGCCAGCTTGCTTTCCACGAGATTCTACAGTTCCAACAATTACAGGGACGAAACCACATGTGATTGTGGGGTCAATTGACCCCACTGATTTTATTTTTTTATAATATATGAAAATTTTTGAAAATTTTAAATATTATATACAAATTAACCCTATTAAATTTTTTGTAAATTGTTAATATACAGAGTCAAATAAAAAATTTATTACTCACTTAAATCTCAATCTCATATCATTCATACTTCCTCTATATATGTATATTCAATTAATCTTTTTAAACTAATTAATAATCTATTTTATATTATTTTTTGAAGAAATAATTATTTATAAACAATTTGTCTTTAAGAAAGTCTATTAGAGGTCATTAAGGTGTATATATATTTGCATATAAATATATTTAGAATTAATAATTATTATATTATTTTGTATATATAATCCAATAATATAAAATTATTCAAAAAAATTGACTCGGCTATTAAATTAATTAGACCACACTAAACTTTTATTCTGCCTTTGTGTCCACCAACACTTGCGATAAAACTTTAGTGGCATCTTGACCTTTGGTTTTCTGGCACATCAAACTGCAGGCATCTCATTCCATCCGGCTTTCTATCTGTCAAATACACTATAGTATTACATAGGCTTAAAATATAAAATAAAATAAAATAAAAACTAATGCTCTCGAGTTTCAGTAGCAATTCACAATTAAACATAAATAACAGGTCATCACTAACTTCTCTTTGTATCCTGAATTTTTTCAGTCAAATTTGCCTATATATCAAGTATAGGTGCCAGAATAAGTAGACCTAAACCAAATGAATCAAGCCTATATGGTTCTCCCGTCCACCATGGACAAAGTTTCACCATAAGACCAATTTGGCTCACGTGGGTACCCCCTCCAATCCTTCCCAGGGATGACATATAGGCCAATCATGATAAGAAACACGTCCACAAAACTTTTTTGATGATTACATTAATATCTCATTCAAAAAGCTGTCATTGGAGTAGTAAACAAGAAGAAACTGATAAGAACAAAAGAGCGAAGCAACAGATCATCTAATCCTATCTGGCCATCTTTCATGCAGGAGGATTGAAGTTTCTTGGATGCGACAAGTGACACAACAGTAGTTCTAAAAAGAATTGGAACAGGAGGACATTCATAATGCCGCAGCATTGAGGATGAGGAAAAGAGAAGAAAACATTAATTGGTTTCTCAAGCAACGGAGATATACAATTTGGATTAGATTGCATAGCATATATAACACGTATCGGCTGATATAAATATACGCAAGATATAAAAAGAATTTATGATTTTGCATCAAAAAATGTGAAGTCCAACAGCTATCTAATACAGTACATGACTTGTATAATGTTATATTTATTAACCGACGAGTATGTATTTACTTCATTATTTTATTTATCCTTATTTTTAGTATATTTTTCAATTTTTCAAAGCTATATGTAGCTTTTTGTTGTATATCTCCTAATATCACTACAAATTCCACATCAGGAATTGATTGTCAGGTAGGTCTTCTGATAATGCGAGTTTGAACCTTGATCGAGTCGAGGCAAAGCTCCAATAAGAATTCAAGCTGTTAAATGGTTCAAGATGGGATATCTTGCTCTAGTAAGGAGTCTGTAGTTCCTATATAATGCCTCCAATTTTCACAATCAAAAACTTTTAAAGAGAGCACATCAGATAAAGTTAATTTGATAATCCTATTTATGAAGGCCGGTTCTTGATTCTGAACATTCTTATGATTAAAACTTCTGATGCAACTTTGCAGATAAAGAAATGAAATCTTTTACCTGGCTCAATAATGAACAACAGTATGCCCACCATGGTAATTCCAACCTTCAAGTGTAACTCGTGGGGTGACACCTGGAGGTATCTCAAAGGAGAGAGTGATGGTCATCACCTCACCAGGTACTAGAGAGAAGTAATTGTCAGAATAATGAACTGGAAGAATTCTTGTGTCTTCCCCTTCCTTGTGATCTTGCTTTGAAGAATGAACAGAAAAATTGAGAAAAAAAGCAACTCCAACCTCAGACCCATTAATTTCTGCAACCCTCAAACCATTAGCTTCCCTTGAAAATTTTCTGTAAATCCTCTGAATCAACTTAACTTCCTGCTTACTCTCAGCGTGATTATCTACAGGTTCCACTGAGGCCATATCAAAATCATTTTCACCATTATTTTCAATGAAACTATTCTTGTACAGTAGATTTCTGGAATCTGGCTTCTTCGAAGTGTTCTCTACATGCATCAGCATTTCATAACTAGACCCTCTTATCATAGCCTCAGAAGTTATTTTGAGGGGTATTTTCTTCTTCCTGTATGGTTCCAATAGTTTGTAATCCCCACCAGACGGATGCAACCAGTAAAAGTTCCTTGATAATATGCTGTAGTCTGATACATTATAGAGTTTCAGAAGTAAAAAGTAGACGGGTTTAGGATTTTTAGACTTTGGGTACTTCATCTCAATAATAGGTACAGTTCTTTTAGATGGCACAGAGACTGCTTCAGTTACTTTATAGTATGGACATGCTCCTTCCAAATCCCAGACGGATGCTTCTATTGCCACATCAGTCAATCTGTCTGATGTAGTGTTAACAACCTGTACAAGGCAAAAAGAAAGGGACCAAAATTCTCTTCATCTCAACAAAGTTGTATGACTGCATTATTGATTTTTTATAGTTGAAATATGAAGAGTGACTATCCATATTACCAAGTTTTATGGAAGAAGAAAAAAGTGTCTTTAAGTAATACTTGGAAGATAAGAAGAAAAACATAAAGCATGTTTTTTTGTACTCTCAAACCATCAAAGTCTCCAAATTAGTGTAATTTGTCAAATTATTGTTCCAAAAAAAACTTTATATCTTGCCTTTCTGGGGTTGTATATAATGCAGATTAACGCAATTTATAGTCAGAATAGTTTGTAAATATATGACACATTGAATAATGTTCCTCCTCATGCACTTAACATGAATGGCACAACAAAGTAATTACAAAATGATTGGTATCGTTAACATGGTTAAGCAATGCCCAATTACCTCTATAAAATATGTTGCTAGATTCAGCTGGACATGGATCGGTTCCGCTGCAGAACGACAGCCATAGAACCCTGCTGTTTGGTCGTGTAGGTGATCATAAAACTGGCCTCTAAGACCTGACCAAGGATTTTGCGTTTTCCAAATCAGAACACCTGTGTATTTGCTCCACATTCGGGAACTCCAGCCTTCAAGGAGAGCTCTATACTGAATATAATTAACTAGTTGGGCCTGAGATGAGAATAAAATACAAGTCAACTTCGATGAAAGGAGGCATAGCATACATTATTCACGAAAGATGTTTGTTTACCTTAAGACAAAAATCATCAAGATTCTTTGTGGTTCCATAAAGTAATATCTGGTCATGAACTAAGTTTGGTTTTGAATAGGGAATATATTTATGGTATTCCCATATGGGATTTGGAACTTCTTCCGTGTAGCCATTTGATAGCTTCTTGAACAAAGGAATCTGCCATCCCGCTGGAGGCATTGTTGCCCTGATAGTAGCTGCAACAGGCATTCCAACAGAACCAACCTCAGGGTTAAATCCATACTCGTAAAAGTCATTCTTAAAAAAGTCTTCAGGGTTCTGAATTTCATATGGGCCATCTGTGAAATCTCCCTTCCCATTTGCAAATCCATCCCACATAGATCCTTGTACGTAAATGCGTGTACCATCAAGATATTGACTGGGATCCCCCAAAATTGGGGAGACTTCTTCTGTTGAGTTACCAATTTCGTTCAAGTTCATAAAATATGGATGGAGTTTCAGATCACTTTTCAAAGCTCTGTTGATGTCATCTGGTGGAACTTGTTCATTTCCCCCCACCCATAGAGCAAGGCTAGGATGATTCCTGAGAAGCTTGATAGTGTCTCTTGCACAGAGCATGAAAAGATCGTGATCTAAAGGGCCATCAGGGTTTGAGATTGGGACACCTCGTCCATCAACATCTCCAGTTATCCAAAACTCTTGCCAAACCTACAAAAACACATCAGGTAATACATAAGCCCTTTAACCAAATAACAGTTGATTAGCTAAAATTAAAAATACAATGAAATTAATAAAACGCATCAAAAAGGAGGAGTCACTGAGTAAGATTAAACGGAAGTATAAGATGACTGCCAATCAGGTGCAACCATTTTTCGTACAAACAATGCTTATGACAATATGAATTCTACTTATTCATTTTTTAGCCATGACCAACGATCCTGGTCAAGGACAGAATTCAAAAACTATATATGTGGGCGCAATCAAGGACCAAGAATCAACTAGTCTTAAACACTTGACCAATCAAATTAAATAAATTATAAAATTCCACTTAAACATGCAGATAATATATAAGTATATATACGTGACATTTTCAAATAACCTTTTACGAATTATGCTTCTAATAATGCTTCGACACTTTTATAATGATGTAACTTGAAAGCACCATCTGTAGATAACTACAAATTTAACAGTAATCAGAGCAATATAAGCAAGGATCAGGAATAAAAATTGAACAGGTCAGTCATTATTAATCCTAATAAAACTAGATAAAAAACAACCAATTAATAACCATGACGACAACACAACTTTAGTGCTAATTTTTGGCTTTTTCAGATGATTTTTGATTTTTTAGAGGACGCAGTTCATAGCCTCTCTTTCTCTAAACTTTTGCCAGTATCTTCATTTTTTAAAAATCCTAGCTTCAGACATTGTCCCAAAAAATGTACACTTACATTACCTTATATTACTATTGTTTGTTTAGTCTGTTGTTTTTCCTTCTCAAAGTATGAGCTAAATAGACAAGTGAAATGACAGAGCTGAATTGATAAGAGATGAAACTATGATTCTACAAACCAAATAGATGAGTAAAATGTGAGTTCAGAGCTGAATTAATAAGTGACGAAACATTAAGATGAAACTATGATTGTATGGGTTATAATTTTAGCCAAACTTTTTGGAAATTTTCAATGGCCATAAAACTTTTGAAGGTATGCACAAAAGTTATGATTTACAAAGTGATTGGAATGATTAAGTACTGAACTTTGCAAAGGCTATGGCAAGTAAACTTCTAAGAAAATAAACTCAAAGCAATCTAATTCATGATACTTGATTTCTTAAAGGATTCTAGTAAATAGTTAATACCCCCAGTCAACAGCCTCATTCCGTATCCTCTGTCTATGATCATGATCAATAGGCATATTACATAGTATTGTGGCTCATACTTTTCAAATTTGAGGTTTTTGTGTTTTCTCTTTTTTTTCATTTCAAATTTGAGTTGCTATACGAGTCTAGCAACATCTAAAACCAAGAAATAATGACTAACAAGCATGCAAGAAGAGAAAACAATTGATAATTTCCCCTAAAATGAAGATGTTGAACTAGTGTGGAAGAGAAAAGAGAAAACGATTGCCAATGCGTGCCAGAGCACCAAACAAATACACTCAAATGCTTACTAAATAGGCCTTGGTGATCATCCATGTGAACAAAGAACTAAATATTTGTAAGGTCCCATGATTTTCTTGAAATAGTATGCCTTCAAGCCAATCACATTTAATGTGATAAAGCATGTACCAAAATTTTATTCATTTATTAATAAAGAAGTTATTTAAGGCATTTATTTATTCATGTTTAATTGTTTGAATTAATTATTGTGATAAACTCATAGTTTTGTAGCAATGATTTTAGAATTATGAAGAGTTCATGCTAATGAGATCTAAATTCAAAATAGCTCAAAACTAAATATCTAAATTCAAAATAGCTCAAAACTAAAATGTTCCTAATTGTAGGATCACTAATATGGGGTCAATGAATCCGGATAGATTAGTACATACTATGCTTGCTCTGTTGAAGAGGATGATTGATCTCACAATCATTTATGTGGAGACACTAAAACAAGTTTGTAAGTGCTTATTAGAAAATAAGTTCATTGAATGCGACTTGCTTAAGAAACACCTAATGAAATTTTACATGCCTGTCAATAGGAGTTCCTAATGTGATAGTAGTACAAGTGATCATCGGACTTGAGATCATCATAGTATCTTGTGTATGATGAGTTGTACTCTGCCATATTCCTTAAGACTATATGGGTATAACAAATGATATATTCGGGTATAATAAAGTAGTACATAGAGGTAGGTGAATGATCAATAAAGGATCTACCACTTCCAGTAAAGGAAGATAATGTCCTATGTGATTTGATAAATAACAACTCAGTAGTCCTTGGCCAAGACAATATGGAAATTAGAAAGGAGTTTCGAATTTACATTAATTAGAATTGTGCATTTGATGATTGAAATGCATATGATCAAATAAATAAGACTTGACATAAATCCCATGTCTTATATTTGATTGGGACATTGTGTGGTAGAATGATTGAATTGTACGGTAACTATTCGCGGAATACGTTCTTTGTGATCAAATGTTGAAATTCATATTATCCGAAAAGTCGTGAATTGCTAAGGGAGTTTACCCCTATTGTAGAATAAATATATTTATTTATTTTGAATCAAATAAGTTTAATTCATAATAAATAATATTAGAATGATTCTAATTTATTTATTCTACAACTAGTATAATATTGAACCTAAAGGGTCACACCGCAAAAGAGAAATATTTATTTTAGAAGTAAGTGGCATAATGGTAATAATAAATTAAGTGTATTTAATTTATACTATGATGATAGAATAAATTAAATAGCTTAATATTTATAATTAAGTATTTTAAAAATACTAATTATAAATTAATAAGAGGAGTCTTATTATTATTATTATTATTATTATTATTATTATTATTTAGTTTCTAAATGGTTTAGGAATTAATTAATAAGTAATTACGTTCCTAAGTAATTTAAGAATTGTAATTATTAATAATAATTAATTTAGTTCCTAATTAAATTGGGAGTTAAATTAAAACCCCGAGTTTAGGAGGGTTGAGTAAGTCTATAAGAGAGCCTTATTATAGATGGGATTGATGCACAATTGCAAGTATTAGAGAATACTTCAGATTTTCTCCACATATAAGGAGTTGAGAGAGAAAGAAAATTAGGGTTAACCACCTAAGATCTAGTAGAATTTAAATTACTTCTTGAATCCATATTACTCTTGATAGATCACTTTTAAAGGCTGCATACTTGGGTAGCTAACGTTGATATGTAGATCTTGAAGAATTGCGAAGGATTTAAGGAGGTGAACTCTTAGCTGATTAAAAGTTATTCGTCTACAAAGGTATAACTTTTATCCTTTCTCAATTAATAACTTTGTATAAAGTAGATCCTAGGTAATTGCAGAAAAATTTTAAATCAGATTTATGTCATGCTTCCGCACTTTTATTACAATTTGATTGTATGTTTATATTTTCCTACAACTTACACTTCTCCGAGGAACACTTGTCCCAATCGCATGCAAAATATTCCCAGAAGCACATTCAAACACCATCACAAGTCTAAACCATAATATTTACACTTTAATTAGAGGAGTCCATCTCAATTGTACTTACTCTCTGCTCAATCATCCATTCCCAAAAACTCTTTTGAGGTGAGAGAGCGAGAGAGAGAGCTTACCAGCAAACCATAAATATCACAGTAATGATAGAACTCTGGCCTCTCAGCCAATCCCCCACCCCAACAGCGTATCATGTTGAAGTTCATATCTGCATGAAATTTGATATCTGTTTTGTAGCGTTTCTTTGAAAGTCGTAACAGGCCATCAGACAAAATCCAGTTGCCCCCACGAATGAACACCGGCTGCCCATTCACCTTAAATAACCTGTAAAATATAAAGACATAAGTTATCAGACATAACTATAGTACGTCAAAAATAAGTTTACCTATTACGTAAAAAGTTATCAACAAATTATACCTCCCACCAGTTGCACTGTCGATATGACTCTCTATTTTCCGAAATCCAAAAGGATGGCTCCATGAATCAGATTCTCCGTAACCCTTCACCTCAACAGAAATTTCAACATTGTAAAAGGATTGCTTTCCCATACCATTTGGCCACCATAAATTGGGCTTGTAAAAGAAAATCTGTATAAAACCATTAACATTTCAACTGGAGTAATGCAACAAGAATAAAATTAGCTTTCAATTTCTATATCATGTATTTTTGTTCCATGATGCTCCCCTTTCCAGTTTTATGAAGCTTGATGGGAACTCTTTTTCTTGGGATTTCAATTTTTTTCAGAAATCTCACGGACATGGAATCCAGGGAATTGTTTTTGTGCTTATATTGCTTTATTTTTTCCAATTATATCCTCCTCTTATAAGCATATGTGAACATTAGATTCATCTGGTACCTTTTTCTTGTAAGATTATTCATCTTTCTTTACTATCTCTATCTCTATTAGGATAGCAGACACTATAAGGCCTTGTCTCTAAACATTTGTTTTATGTGAAAACAGAGTAACGAGACACATGCTCATTTATTTTTGTATTATTCTGTTGCTTGGCATTTATGGAGCTCTCTGCGGAGTTTTCATACTTCGCTGGAAAATATGTTGTTATCACTTTTGAGGATTTGAATGTGAGAGGGGGGATGCCAAAATTTTGTGGAAGTGTGCTTTCTTTCCAATGTTATGGGGAATTTGAAATGAGCGTAATGCTATACTGTTTAGAGGGAGTTCCTCATCTTTTAAGTTTTTAAAGGACAAGTTATTTTTCTTGCTTCCTTTTGGAGTTCTGCTATTGGGGTATTTATGTTATGAGTTTGTGTAGGGCTGAACTTTCTAAAGTGCCTTTTTAGCCTTGTTTTTCATGAGTTTGATGAGGATGGACTCCTTGTCCACGTAGTTTATTGTACTCACTTTTCTATTAATAAAATTTCTTTCATTGTCAAAAAACAACAAAAAAACTAATGGAATTTACTGGGAAGCATGAAATTTTAATAAAATATTGAAGTATCTTTTGACATGTTATAACACATCAAATTTAATGACTATAATAACAAGGTCTTTGTCAAGTTGAGTTATGTTACATATACATCTTGCCAGTTCTCTAACAATCAGGCAAGTGACTTGACAACAGGAACTGATATAAGTTTGTGTAGAATTTCCTATGGGAGATGGTTTTGAGCAAAAAGAAGGACTACTATGGTAGAGATAAAAGAAAACAAAAACAGAGAGTGTAGCATGTAAGAGCGCAAAGGAATTTTATTCCAAATTGCCCATGCTTATTCATAATTCTTAAATTGAAAAATAATACTCACTCCGTCCGAAAAAGATCATACTATTATTGTTGACTTTTTAAGCGATATTACGGTTTGCATAAGAAACATCTAATTATGATTGTTTTCCCAATAATAAATTACTAAATTTAGTCATTAAAGCCTACTATTGAAACAAAAAATCACCGAAAAAAATTATGTCCAAATTTGCCATATTCAATACTTTATATTTGTAATGCAAGTCAACAAATTTAATGTACTCCTTCTCTAAGGATTCTTTGTCAAATATATTAGTTATAATGTTCTTCTCTAAGGACTGAGGGGAGTATTGAGTACTTAATCAAATTGTGGATGCTAGTTGAAGTCATCTGCTTTGTCAAACATATTAGTTATTCTTGGGTAATAATGAGCATAACTCTAATATACTAGTGAAAGAAAGGATCATAGGAACAGCCCCCCCCCCCCCCGCCCCCTGCGCGCGGGAAAGAAAAAAATGAAACCAATTCCAAGATTATCGGCGTTTAGAGTGTTTGGAGGTCCAAACGCAACGCTTCAAACGTCGGTAGACGAACAAGCACATAGACATAATACCAAAATTTCTGCAGTGCGTCAGTTAGGCTATGGGGTGAATAAGATTAGGACCAATCCATTTTAATCCAGTCAGTCGCTAGATTGAGCCATTTCCAACTCAAGAAATCAGGAGTGAACTGAATACTTAACAAAAAATTTAGTCTGAGTAAATACAATCCATGTAGTTTCCTTCATTTAATATTCCTACGATATTTAAGCTTTTAATTTATAGCTTCATGTTTGACTTTGAGCATAGAGGTACATTCATCGCCCAAAGTATATAGACGGAAAACACAATAGTCTGTATGAAATAATCTGCAAGTCATCATTTTCTCATCCTACAACATAAGAATATATTAAAAAAACTAAAGTCTGCTTGAACTAAAGTAAATATGTAAAAAACTGACCTGAGGGAATGTATATTGGACATGAGCTCCTGGAGAGATAGACACATGTTCCTTCTGAAGATGCTCCACTAAGCAAATGTTTCCTTCGAGTTCAGTTGTCACTTGGATAGTCAAAGCACACTCAGCAGCCCTGGCACTTCTGTTTACCAATTCAGAGGTTGCATGCAAATAAACTCTCTTATAACCATCGAAGAATGATGAAACCAAGTGAGGATCCACTACTTTCACAGGCTGCGAAAATGTTTATAGAAAGAAAATTATCAGATAATGGAAGTGAGCACAAATATAATAAAATTTCCTATTTAAGCTCACTGGTACTATTGATCACTTGATAGCTTTTATCTAAAGTAGATTATGGAAGTGAATCCAATAAATTGCATAAGATATTACCTTTCAAAAAATAAATGAATATATTATAAACAAGGAGAAAGGACATAAGTAATCTATTCTGCTTAATTTAAACCCGGATACATATACTAAGAAATTAAAGCTAGCAATATGCTTATTAAACAATTTGCACCTTGAATTGACCATCGTCCAGCAAAAGAAGAGTTTTAAGTAGTAAATGAAGAGAATAGAGTAAGAATAGCACATAAAAAGGTTGTTGAGCAAAATTTAAGAATTCCAAAATACAATCAAAACTCACCCCAGCAATGGAAATGGATACTTCATCCCATATGCCAGTGTTCCTATCCCTGTAATAATAACACACTGGTCAAAAACTCCAAACAAATCTGCAAAACTCTATGATGCAAACTCAATGGACTGGTGCTCTAAGGTTCTGTTTAAATATTGAGATAAATGCACTTTTGAAGCAAGACAACTGAGATCTTTGATTTTGATGAATCTTTAGATGATAACTTTTCAGAAAATAGTTTTTCAATGTGATACTTGAGTCAATGACAATGAAGCCATCTCCATAGAAAAAGATATCACACTGGCCTCCAATTTAATGGACTAAGAACCAATATCTAATGTTCGATAATAGCATTAGATTAGAAAAACAATTATTTTCCTTACTTCCTTTTTAGTAACAAACTTCTTCTAATGAAAAGGTGCACGAAGATAAAGAAATATGAGGTGAAATGCTTTTGACTATCAGGAATTTAAGCAAGAAAGTGGTCCTCATAAAAAGTTGAAATAAAAGAAAACAAAATTAAAATAAGAAAGTTATGTTACCATATGCATCGGGGAATCATACATATTTTTAGAAAGTATGTCTTCAACATTATAATCATATAACATCCATTATAAAGTGCAGGATATATTTTACGGGAAAGGATATTCATATAACAGCAAACACATGAGACGAGTTCTAGTTATCCTATCCTTTGCCATATATCCCATGTGCATCTCAGTAGAAAAAGGAGTACAAAGACCACGCTATATAGAGAGCCGTAAACGAAGAGAATTAGAAAGGTCTTCAGAGGCCTAAAAAGGATTGAAGATACCTGATAATTGGATTTTATTCATATTATTTAAAGATTTTTAGGCTTAATTATTTGTGAGTTTTTAAGTATTTTAATTTAATTTAGGTAATTTATTTAATTTTATGTGTTTTTATTTTTTTATATTTTATTTTGTAGGAAAATTGAATTGGATGGCAAACCGGTAAATTTTACAAGTCTTGATGGCATTATGGTAATAAAGCATACCAGTGACAATCTTGTAAATAAAAGGAAGTAGCAAGCGCGCTTGGCACATGGTTGAAACAAGGGCAGCACAAAACGTCGTCATCTGGAAAGCAGTAAGGAGCAAAATTTGAAGGGTGACTGCGCAATGCGCAGGGCTGAGTATTATGGCCACGAACGACGTCGTTTAGAAGGTGTGCAGGAAGCATTGAGGCGCACCATGTGCTAGGGGTGTTAAAAAAAAACCGATCCAACTAGTTTTTTGTGAATACCGAACCGGTCCGAACTGGATGGTTCGGTACAAATAGTAACTAGTCTGGTACCGATTCGGTATACCGATACAACCGGTTTGGTACCAGTCCGAAGTTTTGATGGTCCGGTATATCCCGGACTGTCGGTCATCCTATTTTTTTTATTTCTTTTTAATTGTTATTATTATTATTATTAAATAATAATAATAATTTTCGGTAAAAAATCGGTACCGAATCAGTAAACTGGTTTAATCGGTATCGGTACTGAGTTTTGAATAAATTTGGTATTGGCTCGGTCCGGTCCGGTTTTAACCGAATGAACACCCTTGCCATGCGCGCAGTTGATTTGAGCACACGTTGACTTGGTTAACGTCGTGTTTGGCAATGCGGGTTTTGCACAAAATCTAGGATTTTCAGCTTTTCAAATTCCTAATTGATTTTTAATTCCTTTTATGCTTAGGATTATTAATGTACTCCTATAAATATACTATTAGAGTCTTATTAACATATATTGACATTGATCTAACATAGGTAAGAGTAGAATAAAATAGAAGGAGGATTAATTAAAGATCTGAAGAAGGATTCAAGAGAGAAATTATGAAGGATTTAAAGGCTAAAGTGGAGATCAAACGCTTCAATTATACATTTGTTTTCTCTATTTTTTCCTTTTATTCTTATATTCTAAACTTGATGGATTATTTTATGATATTGTTTTCTTTTTCAGTTATGAGCTTAATATTTATTTAAGAGTGCAATGGAACCCAATGTGTAGTTTATATTAATTTTCTTCTTTTTTAATTATGTTTGATTATATATTAATTGTTTATCATATTTTGCGCTTTCGAGTATTAATTAATTGCAATAATTAAAGTGATAGTCAATATGAAGTTGACGAATGGATTATAGATTTGGGTTTAAATATTTTTGTGCTAAATATTTAAGTGTTTTCATGTATTAATTAATTAATTGTAGTTAATTATTTGGATAATTTATATGAAATTGAGAGATGAATTATAAATTTAGACTTGAATATGATAACATGTATTTGTGTTTTCTGCATTGATGGAATTCATGATTCGTGTATAGAATAGAGATATACCTATATGCCATATGTAACATTAAGAAAATCGATGCCTCAAATCCTTTTTAATTGTAATTCACATAGAGATATAGTGAGTTAGTTAATTAGGGTGCTATCTTTAATTCTGTTGTTATTGTATCAGATTTAAAGGGAACTGTTTATATGATCATCGAGAGGTGCATATAATTATTATAAAGAATTCTCGGTTAAAAATTTAATATAATTAATTAATTAAAAAAGGAGTGAAGAGATTTAAATGAAGCATTAGGGAAGATTGTAATCTTAAATCTTTAAAATCTTATATTAATTCTTGTCATTAGATAAATTTAGTTGTTAATTTAATTAGATTTTATTTTATATTTTAATTCGATTATTTAAATAAAATTAATTTGATATAAAATTAGTATTTGGTAATTATTATTATTTAATTATCTGTGAGAACGATACCTTACTTGCCACTGTGTTGCTATTTGATTGTGTAAACTTGCATGTGAAATCCTAAGTTAAAAATAGGCAAATAATACCAAACCTTCTACCGACTTGGTATCCAATTTGAAGACTCAGTTGACATTAACACACGTCCTATGTTACATCGACTCTTCACTTTGCTCTAAAATACCCATGCCTGACACTTGACACTCGGATAAGGGTATGGGTTCTTGACACTTCATTTTAGTGTAAAAAATTGGTAAAATTGAGAAGTAACCGTGTTGGACTCTTTAAAATACCGTGTCCAACAATACACTACATCCAAATTCATGTAACATAGCACATAGCGCCACATATACCATATAACAGCAGTCCCAAGTATCTTTGACCAAAAAAAAAATAACCACAGGATATTTTTTAGTATTAATTGTAAGTAGTTTAAAAAAAAAATGGCCTAAAGAGTGCATTATATAGACCTCTTACTTCTGATTTAAGAAAATAAAAAACTAAATATGCCCTTCTATGACCATAAATTGTCAGGATTTCAAACTTTTGCAACCTTGGAGTTAAATCTTGCTCTGCCTTTGCCTTCAAGCCAACCAAACTAGAAAGAGTCCTCATACCTATGATGCAAGAGCAATCATTTTAAGAAATACTGTATCATTTCCCTTCATTGTACTTTTCATGGTAAAGTAGACAGAAGTAGTGGTACTGTTCACTGTTGCAGTATTCTTCTTGATATAGTTACATGTTATTAAGGCTTTTATGTCTAATTGTTGGGCGATGTTAAGATATACAATGAGACTAAATAAGAGTATTGGATAATTAGGGTTTATTTACCACTTATAAGTATATCGGATCAAATTATAAGAGGATTTTCACATTATAAATTTGGCTTACCCAAAATTAGGTTCTTTCTGGTTCAACACCTTATTGAGGATTTTATTTTGTTTATTTCATAGATATTACCATAGATTAAGGTTTCCACTTTGTTTCCAACTTGACACACTACTATAGAGGAGTCTTGTCAATGTTGAAAACGTGACAGACAACAGCAATTTTAGGACACTTCAAGAGATATTCTCTAACATGGACAAGTTTATGGTTCATAATCCACCAAACTTGGATGGGACTTCATGCACACTCCCAAAAAAGGCTGACTGTAATACCTCAGAAATTGGGATGCTTTTTTCTATAATTGCAAAGAAAAGGTCATATCAAAGGTCATATAATATATCCCAAAGTTCTTTCTTCAGATGAAAGATGCTTTTATAAGGACAAGAGAAAGAGATCTAATTAGTAAGAGGACAAAAAGTCCTCCCTAAGAAATAAGTGTGAAAGAAACTTCTTTTTTTTCATTATATATTGTGATCACATATATTGAAATTTTCAGAACAGAACAGAACAGAACAGTAAATTCCATGGTCATGCAAGATAAACTCACTAGGGAATCAGTCCTCTAGAGAATTCAACTACGGAAATGTACACACTAAAAAACATCTAAACACTGTCAACATGCAGGTAAAGAGCATAAATTTAAATCAGCTGTCACCTTATAGGAGCCATCCAGTCCCAGCCCTCGACATATTGTGCGGCAACATCTTTCCCAATCTAAGACAAAAACATGATGATATTAGTAGTAGTCTGCAGAGCAAAATTAATACAGATGCATATACTTGTGATTGTGAAAAATAGTTGGGAATAAATTTTTTTATGTCAATCTACTACTTGCATGAGCTTCAAGTATCTACACAACTTATGAAAACTTAGCAAGTTCCTAGAGTAAAAGAGAATAAATCTTCGAGTTACAGAAAGATGAATAAATACCTCATGGTCACCACCTTGGCCTCCCTCTGGAGGAATCTTTCCCGGATGATCAGGAGGATGAACAAGAACAGCAAGCAAATTTTGACCTTCAGGATGCAGAATATCAGTGACATCAAGCGAATGTCTTCGAAACATCCCCTTTGGCAAGTCCCTTTTGTGCCCATTCAAATACACTTCAGCCGAATAATTAATAGCCCGGAAATTCAAGTCCACATTTTGATTGGCCGACTGGAAAAAAACATTAAAGAAATTAATATTCAGAATATAGAATAGAAAAAGTAATACTGCCCGGGTGGAGAAAAAAAAAGTAATACCCCCCGAGTGCCATTCCAGCCTTTTGGCTGTGCAGCATGATTTTTAGACTACTAAAAACATATTCATATATTATATTTCCGATATAAGTTTATATCTTTAACATATTTATAATACTTTTTCAAGTGTGTATATTTATGTATATATATACATATATAATGTGCTTTTGGTTTGTCTTAAAGTTTGTGTCACATTCAGCCAAAAAGAAGGTGTTACTAAGATGAGACAGAGGAAAATACTATGCACAGAATAGGAAATGGTTAGTATTGAACCGTACCAGCAGTAATAATGACACTGCTGATAATAATAAGGCGGCAATTTATGGAACAAAATGAAAAGTACTGGAAAACATTAATAGAACTCATGTAAATGGAAGCACTCTTCTCAATGACAAATTATGGGGCTAAACAAATGACTTTCAATTTTATATACTCCTACGGCCTACTTTGTAGGCAGGACTAGGAATCATGAGTGTGAATGGGAATCTCATTTCTATTCAATTAAATTTTGGCATTTGGTTCACATATTTGTTTATGGGAATCTCATTCCTTGGGGGTTGGTAAATGATAATCTTTTTTTACCCTTCGAGAATAAATAAGCAAAACTATATTAAAAATGGGTCAAATTACCTTAAAACTAACATTCAATACACGTCCCCTAAACACTTGAAAGAAATATATCATGAATTTCATTATATGGAATCTCATTACCATCGGTGAGATTCCCATTCCTATTCCGGCGTACCAAATGAGGCTAAAAGATATTAGGTTTTTATAACTTTTGGTAGTAAATCATAATTAGGAACAAAATTTTGCCTTGAATATCCAGATTCAGATCATAATGAAGAAGAAAACAATCAACATCTATAATTGGAAAGCACCTTGTTAAAGTATTACTTTGAAAATTTACAAGTGACTTATCAAACAAAAAGTGATGTCTTACAGGTCAAGGGAGATAGTACAAGCCAAAGCTACAACTGCTGAGACCAAGTAAAAAGTTGGATTACAGTAAGAGAAAAATAAAAGGAGGGGGGATTAAAACTGATGGAAAAATAATTATAAGTCAAATGATAAAATTTTAAGATTGAATAAAACTTACAGATTCGGTTCTTAAGCAATCCACAAGCGGCAAAGTTAGAACGTGGTCAGCTATGTTACACGGACTCCGCTAGAGTGTCTAGTTAGATACGGTATATTGAAGAGTCCAACATGGGTACTCCTCAATTTTGTCAATTTTTTACAATAAAATAAAGAAAGTATTCAGTACTCATACATTTGTCCGAGTGTTAAGTGTGAGACATGGGTATTTTAGGGGAAAGTGAAGAGTCCGTATAACATAAGTGGTCAGCACATTTAGTCATCTCAGTATCACCTTGATTTTGATTTTACAAGTAGACAATGGCAGACCCAGGGCCTTAATCATGTCTTCAACTGTTGTTGTGCACTTGACCCACTACTTGAGACTTTTTTATTCTTTTATCTACGATGTACTTCTAGTAATTTTTTCTTTTCCTTTTTTTTTAGAGAGAAAGGTATTTTGTTCTTCCGGTCATCTAGCTTACCGACATCTCCTTTTTCCAATGGTGATGACTTGCATCCTTGTAAGATGTTATCCTTAACCAATACAGCTTGTAAAATAAGGCACATCTAGCCTTCCATAGACTCTATAATACCATAGTTCATCCTTTGTATATATATATATATATAGTGATCGCAATATTTAATTATTATTTGACTTTGCTTTATCTACTGCTATTCCGTCCGCCACAAAATAGATGTCATAATTAACTTGAAACAAAGCTCAAGGTGAAAAAAGAGAGTTTATCACCCGAGTCTATTAATACCCTTACTTTTGAATCAAAATATGAGGGGTGGTGGGATCCACAAATTTAACTTTAATTTCTGGGAGGGTAATACAGTTTATTCAAAATATAATTGTGTAGGAATGCTAAAAGTGACAAACGTTTGGGTATATTATTAACCACATCTTACAAATTAATACTCCCTCTTTTCCATGAAAAAAGTCTTATTTGCAAAATTTACAAACTTTAAGAATATATTGTCGTTCCACGTTTACCCCTAAATTTATTGCGTGTTTAGTTTGGTACTAATGGAATTTTGATTAAATCCTGAAAGTATAATTGAGAACATTGTTTCATCTTATACTACCATAAAAATAAATGGGACTCTTTTTAGGAACAAAACATATAAACAAATGAGAATCTTTTGCAGACAGGAGGGAGTAATATTTAATGAGATATTGCACATTTTAAAACATTAATATTTAATGAGATATCGCACATTTTAAAACATCAACCTGTAGGCACATAACTTAACTAAGACTAGTGAGATTTTCACACTTCATAGAATAAGCCAGATTTGGGAAGGAGAGAATAGGTGAAAACAACACAACTTTAGAGATGACAGAGTAAATACGGTAATCATTAGTGTCCTCATATCTCCATGTTAGATGATGCTTTCGTCCACCAAAGAACCGGAGATAAAACAGTATGGTGAGAAAAGAAAAGGAATAGAGAGATGAAGAAATAGAATGTCAGTGAATAATGAGCACTTTAGGATCTGGTCTTGTCTTAATAGGTTCCCTTTATATACACAATATCCAATTAACCCTAGAAAATACCCGTCCAAAATCCAAAATAATGGAGTTGAGAGGAGGGGGGTGGGGGGGCTCAAGACTGTTAAACAGGTTTGAAGAGAACCTTAAGACTGTTAGAAGTTCCTCGGAGAAACTGCCTTACCTTTAGAAAGATAGTAAATAAGTAATAGACAAAAACAAGTTTTCATGATGAGGGCAAATTGCTAATATACACGTACCTGTCCTCCTTGTTGCTTACTTAAACTACTATTAACAAATAACCCTAAAGTGTACTTAAAGAAATGTAGTTCATTGACAAAACAAAATACTATTGAGAGATATGGGAAAATGTTTAGATGTCTAAACATAAAAAGCAATAATAATCTATGTTAGTATTAATAAATGTCCATCACTGGTAATGCATAATTTTGAAAATAAATATGAAATAATCAAAAATATATATATGGCTACACGCAAGAACCAATATCATGTAGGTCATTCATGTCGAACCTTTGAAAATTAAATATGCATACCAGCTTACACTGGAAACTTGTGAAAAACCAGAAGGTGTAGTACTCCCTCCCTGAATCAGCTATATCAATAATCGACTCATTTTCCAACCCGTAGAAAGGATCAGGTATGAGTTTGTTCTTTACAAGGGTCCCCAAGACACTGTCAATTAAACCACCTTAGCTAATAAGTAAAACATAATATAGGAAAAGCAAAACATTACACCCCTAACTTTGCCTAGTAAAAAATTATTACAATAATGTATCCTTATCTCCATAAAACAAAGAGTAAAACTTTAAAAAAGAAGAATAGTAATTCGACAGTAGCACTGGATTATATAAGATTCATCTTTTTAATAAGTTTTGAAGATTAGATTCCCAACCAAACTAGAAAAACAACACCAACTTTATCCTTTACTCAACTTATTATCTCGTTAGTTCCTCTATTTGTGTCTACACTTCATAATTAATACATACATATAGTAAGCATCCCCGTCCTAAGGCTGTAGTCTAATTTTGTATTAGTCTTCTGTTCAAGTTCAAATTTCTCTATATGAAACACAAATAGAAAAATCAATTCTTGAAATTAACGAACTTGGCAGCATTATGTAGCTCCTAATTTTTTTAATAAAAAAAATGCATTTTCTGAATTTTACAGTTAGGTTTAGACCATGAATTAACCAGTAACTGAATTTTGCACAATTCATTTTATGATTGATTACATTAACCACCCACTACACTAGCTACTCCATCAGTTCAGTCCGTTCCAATAATTTACCAATAAATTTATACTATCAAGTTAAGCATCGCTGATCGCACTATCACACATTTGTGCCTTAAAAGTCGTTGATTTAGAAATATCTCTAATTTTGGATTTTGGAGAGGGGAGGGTGCAACACATAGTTAACTTCCAAGTCCAAAATTCAAAAACAACTGTACGGGAGAGGAGAGAAAAAATAAATTACGTTCCGGGAACAACAGCCTCCATCCATGGAAGAGAAACGGGAGCATCGGAAGGAGGATGAGTGGTGGTGAGCTGAATTCCGGTGAGTTCGACCTCAGTTGATCTTGCTGCCAACCATCCTTTATCCAGCACCGTCTTCCCTATATTCTCCGCCATTGCTGCCTAATTTAAACCATCAAAATGAGAGAGAAACTCAGGAATTCTCTCCCATAAGTGTGAAGAGAGAGAAAGTGAGAGTGAGAATTGGGGTACTGTGTGTGGGTCAGGAGGAGGAAGAAGACTAGGCTGTACATGGTGGCAATGTTAACCTTTATGAGAGTGGGACCAAACGTTATCCCCCAGCGGCTTCGGGCTGAAGACGCAAGAAATATTTTTTGTCCTTCGTGTTTACCTTGACGGATCATCCAACTATACAGTATTAAGTAATGATTGATGGTGTAATATTACAATGGTAATGAAAAATAATGATAAATTAAGATCTTTATATTTTTTATTGTTTTGAAATATTTTGGATTAAATTACAAAAATTTATATTTATAATTTTTAAATAGTGCGAGTATTGATTAAATTTTTTATATAAAGTGATTTTAAAATATTATTTTAATCATTATATATTAAAATAACTAGACATATAATATTACCTAATAATGATATTGATATTCATTTTTAATGTTTAATAAAATATAGTGATGCACATTCGGCATGGGGCCTGACCCTGGTCAAAGTTCGATCTGGTCAAGACCTGTATTGGTTAGGCTCAACCTACAGGTCAGGCCTGACCCTAGTCAAAGTTTGATCTGGTCAAGGCCTGTATCGGTCAGGCTCAACCTGCAGGTTGCGAACAAACTATGCTTTTTCTCCTTCGATCCGACCCGGTATGACTTGTGTAAATGTCTGGCCCGGCCAGGCCTGTCATCACCACTGCTCTTCTTTCTTTTCTTTTTTATTATATACTTAGTTTTATTTGCTTAACCTTTCGATGGGGGACAAATTACTTACTTTAAATTGGACTTTTTTCTTGTACTTGTTCTAAAACTTCATGTTTGGCGTCACCAATGACTCCATCAAAACGTGCATTAAACCACCACTTGTTCAGGCCATAGCCTTCAAGATTGTAATTCTTACTCTCATCTCTTTTATTTTTTATTATATACTTAGTTTCATTTTCTTAACCTTTCAATGTGAGACAAATTACTTAACCTTGAAATTTTCAGTTTTGGCCAATTACTTCTCTGTTTGGTTGGAAGTGAAGTTGATATAATCATCTACTAGCGCGCTTCAGAATTAATACTAGTACGCGTGTGACTGTCTGTGAAGGCATTACAACTATAGGTTGTGCTCACATTTTAAAAATAGGGTATATAACACATTATTCTTATGAATGAAAAGCTACCAATAAATGATGTTAGTAATGTAATATTAGTTGTACTATATTGTTCTCGTGTGCTCCTGTAAGAAGTCCTTCCTGTACTTGTTATTTTAGCCTACATGGTTATAATATTTCACTAAACCAGCTTTAATTTTGTAAGTTATGACACAAGTATACAACTGAATAAACATGTGACTTCACAAACTAAATGGAACTCAAAGGTAGAAGCAGTTGTTTCTCCTTGATTTTCTACTTCTTGTAAGAATCCTACTGACTTGTTTCTTTCTTCTACCACGTAAGTTGTAAGACCCTGAATTTTATGAAATATAAAATTTAATTTTTTCTTCATATATATTTTCATGAAACAGTAAGTGGTTAAATTGATAAAGTTAAAAGTTAAGGATGTTATGTGTAAATTATATTATGTCGGACAATATTCGTTTGGTCGGGAAATATTCGTTATGTCGAGGAATATTCGTACGACGGCGCCGTACGAACCAATCATTGGTGGACCCCACAACGAATAATTGTCGGATATAGAAAATGACATAAAAAAATTTTAAATGGTTAATGGTACTATCACTTTTAATTGTTAAAATATCTGGTGGTAAAAGAATAGTAATATACGGTATTACAAGTAGCACACGACATTGCACAGTAGCACACGGCATTGCACAGTGTTTCGTATTATTAAACTGATAAAGTCGTTATTGTACAATATTTGACTTTATTGTCACATGCACAATAATTCATATTATTAAACTGATAATTGTCACAGTAGTATATGCACAGTAATTCACATTATTGAAACAATAATTGTCATGACACAATAACGTATTCTTTCTTTTACATACTTTCTGCATTATTGTTATCTCTATTATGGTGTTATTTAAACAGTTGTATTTCATTAATTGATTGACTTGATATCTAACTCAGAAAGCCAACTACACTGTATTTATAACAATTAGTCATAATAATGAATAAGTGTGAATTATTGTTGAAAATTTGAATTGATAAAGTTATTTGTTTATAATATCAAGTTAGGTGATATAAAATGAATGGTATAGATTAAAGATAATATAGAATTTGAAATGGATGGTGTAGATTAAAAGATAATCTTTAAATGAATGGTTTAGATTAAGGAAATCTTAACAGATGAAATGAATGGTATAGATTAAAGATAATATAGAATTTGAAATGGATGGTGTAGATTAAAAGATGATCTTTAAATGAATGATTTAGATTAAAGAAATCTTAAAAGATGAAATGAATGGTATATATTAAACATTATCTTGAAATGAACGATTTGGATTAAATTAGAAAATCTTGGTTATAATAAGATTTTTGGCAATAAATAGAGGCCTTAACTTAAGGATTTTTCATAAACTTCCTTACTTGTTCTTTCTTTCACTCTCTAAATACTTCTTGTGTAAGTTCTCTCTAAGTGTGCTTAAGTCATCTTGAGTATTTGTGAAGATCTATAAGTATACGTGTACTGTTCAAGTTAATCAACCTCATTTAAATCAATATCCAGTCACGTGTTAAGGTAAGGGATTATCATTATTTGATTCTCGAAAATAATATCGTTTCTTTCTTACTCATAAGATGTGCCATTTATTTCCATGTATTAATTTGTGGGAATAACCTTACAGCGCGGATTACCGCCTGTTGGTGAATAACCTTTCGTATTCATTCCTTATTAATCTCTGAGAATAACCTTACGGCGCGAATTACCGCCTGTTTGGTGAATAACTCTTCGTATTCAATTTTTATTAAATTGTGGGAATAACCTTACTGCGCGAACTACCGCCTGTTGGTGAATAACCCTTTGTATTTATTTCTTATTTATCTCTTGTGGAAATAATTTGTCTACACGAATTATCACATTACACTTTTATTCCATATTCGTTTGTAATATCATTTTCTTTCATATTCATAAGTGATATTATTTTCCTTTATACTCATAAGGGATACCATCTTTTTCATCTTCCATTATTCAAACTTACTATGGTAAGGGATATTAATTTCCTTCACCTTTTGTTAATCAAACCTACTACGGTAAGGGATATTATTTTCTTTCATACACCTAAATCGAAACTTATTATAGAACTATTGCTTCTATAATTCCTGAAAATATTATATGTTCCATAATAGTTGCACTTCATCATTTCAGTTGAACCTTCCTATTTACGTGAACCTTTCTATTGAACTGTAACCGTTATTCTGAACTGTAGATCTTGAATATCATTTTTGAATTTCACTCCACATCATGTTGATAATTTGGACATTATTTGAATCTGCACAAAGTAAACTTCTGATACTTATTGTTTATCCTGTTTCTTCTGTTCATCATTTATATCATTCTAATAATCCAAAATCAAGTTGTTGTGAATATCTGTGGCCGGGGGCACATATGCGATATAATTGTTGAACAGATGATAGGTTAAAGGCGATATAATAGATTAAAGGCGATACATCTGTTCGGTGTCTTTTATGACACGTGGTGAATGTTCTCTTTGGCCTGTAGTGCAAAGATGAACTGTTGTTTGGTATGATTATGACCAAAGACTGAATCTGATATAATCATGACCGTTGGTGTTATATTGAATATCTTTGGCCCGTAGTGCAAAGATGAACTTTTGTTTGGTATGATTATGACCAAAGGCTGAATCTGGTATAATCATGATCGTTGGTGTTATATTGAATGTCTTTGGCCGTTAGTGCAAAGATGAACTGTTGATCTGCATGATTGTGACCAAGAACTGTGAATTTGTATTATCTTGACTAATGGTATTTCAGATGATAAAAGTTAATGATGTTTTTCCTAAAAATAGAAGCGAGTGGACATTATAGTCTGCATTATTCTTCTAATAGATTGCTCATTCCGCTGCTATTATTGATCTGAACGTTGTTCAAGAATTTTACTGCAATTTTTGATATAAACCTTGTAGTCTATTGTATTCTATCAAGAACTCAACTGTTGAATGTTAATGATAATTTATTCGTCATTATCTTAGTTATGATATTCTTTACTGGGCTATTTGAGCTCACATTTTCTTTTGTTCCATTGTTTTTCAACAGGAGATGAGAACGTAGCTGGGTCTAGTCGGGGAATGGAGTGAGAGTCCGAGGGATATCTATCGTAGTCTTCACGTGTTGTAAAATAGTATGACAATAACTGTGAAAGACTTAGTTGTGTATTATTATACACTGTATTGTTGTACGTTGCACTACTTGTAATAATTTTGTTGTAGTCTTTTGACAACTCAAGTTTGGGCTGTGTGGGCCTAGATTTGGGGATGTCACATAAGTGATAACTAATGGCATGTTAACAAATTGTCAATTCAAATATGAGTTCATGAAACATATTAAGAATAGTTCTAGAACGTTGTAATTACACTGCTAAGTTTCCCAACCAGACAGTTACCATTACACAATCCCGTCAAGTTTATTCAGCACAAGTCCTCATATAGCTTCACAAAAATCCCACATCGCTTGTAAAAGGTATTTTCAAAGTACCAAGAGGCTATAAATAAGGCATTGAGCTTCTTTGTTATTCCCATTGCATTGCAGTGCTTTGCTCTATGGCTTTTAAATCCACTTTAGAGGGGGCCATTAGTGATTTGTTGAAAGTTTACTACTTAGTGGGTGTTGTCTAGAACTCCATTTCCTATTGGAAAGGGCCTAGTCTTGGCCTGACCTGCAGGCTTAAACAGGCCATGGTTTTGTTCCATTTATCCGGCTTAGCTTGACCTTCTTCTACTAAAGCTTAGGCATGGCCCGGCCTGGTCAATGGTCAAAGCCTAGTAGGCTTAGGTCAGGCCAGGTAGCCTGTTTGTGCAAGCCGAAATAAAATATATTAGCTCATCAAGATTTAAAAAAAAGGGAAGAAAAATAATTAAAAATGGGATATTTCTGCAAATGGGACTTGGGAAAATATTTCCGCAAGCTCATTTGATATTTTCGCAAATGGGACTTGGAAAAATATCAATTTCTTATAGGAATTGATATTTCCTCAAGTTTTTTACTAAATAACAATGGGACCCACTTGTACAAATATTAAATTGATCTGTCAAAATATCAATTCCCTAATTAAGAGACTACAAAGAGAGGACCATATACAATAAAATATTTACCAATTTACATATACATTGAAATTGAATTGCTTACAAATTCTATTATATATCTTTATGAATAAGTTGTCTACAAAGGGAGAGAATTTATCAATTCCGATATATATTTTATGAGATAATATAAATATAATAAAAGTAAAAATATCAATTAATTAAATTCAAGTATAGTTTCATGAGTTAACCCAGTTAAAAACTAATCAAAATATCTCAGTTAACTCATAACACAAACCATATTTTATTGTACGAGTTAACTGAGAAGTTTTGATTGGTCCTGAACTTAGTTGACTCGTAGATTTAATTGGTAGATATTTTTATTTTATTTTATTATTTTTATTTTGTATGTGTATTATTTTTTTTATGAGATATATATCAAAAATTTGTAATTCCTATCAATTCTATCCATTTAGAATATATATTTTTTTAATTCTTCTTCTTCTTCTTCTTCTTCTTTTCAATTCATTCCATTTGCAATGACTTGAAGAGATCAAGCACAATATTTACTTGCATTTTACTTATTAATTATAGTTTATATTATTAAACGTACTCTTAATATTAGCTAAGTAACGGTAGTGTGATGTTATAAATTATAGTAAAAAAATTAAGAGTATTATGTCACTTTATTGTCCTGAAATAAAAATATATATCTCTAGTTTTGAACCGAACTAAAAAAAAAATGTATTTGTAACTCTAAAACAAATCGATTAGTAGTTAAAAATCTTATATAAAATACTTTGAAATATTATTTTAATCATTATTTATAAAAATAGTTAGATATATAATTTTATTCAACAATGATATTCATATTCATTTTTAGTGTTTAATAAAACAACTTGACTCATCAAGACACAAAAAAATAGAATTTAAATTAAAAAAAATTGAAGAAGAAAAATTAAAAGTGTTTTTTTTTTTTGACAAAGTAAAAGAGAATTCTAAATGAATGTATAATACATTTCATGTTTTCTATATATAAGAAAAAGAAGAAGATAAGATACAATTAAATACCTACAAATAAAAGAAACTACCAATTTATATTGAATTGCTTACAAATACTATTATATATCTTATGAATAAATTGTCTATAAAGTGAGGGAATCTACCAATTTTTATATAAATCTTATGAGATAATACAAATATAATAAAAGTAAAAATATCAACCAATTAAATTCAAATATAATTTCATGAGTTAACTTAGTTTAGGATGAACCAAAACATCCTAGTTAACTCATACAATAAAATGTTATTTGTGCTATTATAATAAGTAATAGATATATAGATAGATAAGGTTCAGTATTGTACTTTCTTTGTTTCCTATTTTAAGATCATTATTGATTTTTTAAAAGTCAATTTAAAAAATTTTTAAACTAAAAATTGATATAATTTTTTATTTTTATTTTAGTCAATATAATGATAAATATTATAAACTATCTAAACAAATATTTTTCATTGTAAGATTTATTGTCTAATTTATAATGAGTTATCTCAATTTTAAATTTGAAAATGCCTTAAATTGACTTTCAACAATCATTAAAAGTCTTATGAGTTGGAAAGAGGGAGTATTATTCTTGATATATTGTGTTTATAAGTTAAATAATTTATTTTTAAAACAAAATAAATTATTTTTGATGAAGAAGATTTTTAAGTGCGTTTGGACTTTCAAACTTTATAACTGCACTAAAAACACTCCAAATACAGTGTAAACATGTACTTAGTGCGTTGGGAGGTCTAAGTGTACTACACTAATTTTTATATATTGTGTCGAAATCTCAAATGTTACGTTCGTAATTTAAATAAATTATGTCGAAATAAATGATAAATGTTGTATTTCTCTGCCTCTATCACCAGATGTTGGGTACTCCAAGTGTTAACGCCAAGATTTGTATGCCCGCCAAACACCACGAAAACACAAACTACCAATACTCAAGAGAACCGTTTGTCACTCCCCAATAAGAGCGATGGTTTGGGCCGTCAAGGGATGCTCCAGTGTAAGAGTAAGTACAAGCCAAAAAACGATAATAATGAAGGAAATATGTGCTGAAAAATATAGAGTTCTGTATGTAAAATAATGAGATACCGTAACCCTTTGTTTATGATTGTAAATATAGGCTTGCATCCACCCTTGACCGATTAGGAGTATGAGTCCTTTTTTAGAGTTACCTTATAACACCAATTAATTAATGATAGATTCCTTCTCAAATTAGATATCCTTATTTCTCCCAAATAAGGAAATAAAATATTACTTAAATTAAGACACGACCAATCTAGATCAAACCGTCTTAAGGAAAGATATGTGGGCAAATCACTTAGGTCAAACCCACATATGATTCGGGCTCCACCTTAGCCAGCGTGACGTCCCAAATTCGGGTCCCTTGAACCACGGGTTTGGTGCTCACGTTACTATTCTACCCTGTCATCACATTTATTCATTCAGAATAATAGTAAAACTTAATTTACATTCACACATAACTATCCCAGGTTCTACATGCCTTTATACATACACATCCATACATGACATATTACAAAAGAAATAATATTTACATATACAATAATTCTCTAGCTAAGCCTTCACTGTTTGCTAGCTTTTCTCTTTCCCTTGTCTGTTCCTGACCCCTCGGCCTGTTCAGTTTTAGCTAAAATATCATGTTTGAAAGCAAGGGTAAGCATAAAATATCTCAGCAAGTACATAAGCAAATGATGACATGATATTTCAGAATGAAGAATGAAAATCATATATAATGAAGCTGAACCATTTACAATAGTTTAAATCGGTTTCAATAAGCTGAGTCATGTACAATGAGCTGAATCATTTGCAATAACAGTTCAATAAATGAACATAAGAAATATAACATGGACTTTACATGTGTGACGCCCCCAAATCTAGGCCTACATAGCCCAATTTGAGACGCCATAAAATACATAAACTTTAATACAAATAGTACATAGAACAGAAATGCAAAACTCAATAATACACAACTAAGTCTTCACTATTATTTTCACACTATATTCAACATGTGAAGACTACAATAGCTATCACTCGGACTGTCACTCCATTCCCCCGCTAGACCCGACTACTCTCTCTTTTTCTGAAAAACAATGGAACAAAAGAAAGGGTGAGCTCAAATAGCCCAGTAAGAAATATCATGACTAAGATAACGACAAATAAATTATCATTAGCCTTCAACAGATGAGTTCTTAATTGAATATAATAGACAATAAGCTTTGTATCAATAATAGCAGCGGAATGAGCAATCTATTAGAAGAATAATGCATACTATATTGTCCACTCGATTCTCTTTTTAGGAAAAACATTATCAACTTTTATCATCTTAAACACCGTTGGTCATGATAATATAAATTTTCAGTTCCTAATTTTAATCATGCCAGTCAATAGTTCATCTTTGCATTACGAGCCAAAGATATTCAAATATAACCCAACGGTAATGATTATACCAGTTTTCAGCCTTTGGTCATAATCATACCAACAACAGTTCATCTTTGCCCCAGGCCAAAGAGAATATTCACCACGTGCCCTAAAAGGCACAATAAATATATCGCCTTTATCCTATCAACTGTGTCCCAGGCCACAGATATTCACAACAACATGGTTCTTGATGATTAGAATAACAACCGTGATATAGATGATGAATTAGAAGAAACAGTATGATCAATAAATATCGAAAGTTTATGACTTTACTTTGTGCAGATTCAAATAATGTCCAAATTGCCAACATGATGTGGACTAAAATTCAAGAATGATATTTAAGATCCACAGTTCAGAATAACAGTTAAGGTTCAATAGAAAGATTTAGAAAAATAGGAAGGTTCAGTTGAAATGATATTAGATGAAGCGCAAACTATTAAAGAATATATAATCATTTCAGGAAACTTTACCAATAAGAGACAAATAAGAAATGAATACGAAGAGTAATTCACCAAACATGCAGTAGTCCGCGTAATCAGGTTATTCTCAGAGATTAATAAGGAATGAATACGAAAGGTTATTCACCAACAGGCGATAATCCGCGTCGTAAGGTTATTCCCACAATTTAATACATGGAAATAAATATGAAAGGTTATTCACCAACAGGCGATAATCCGCGCCGTAAGGTTATTCCCACAATTTAATACATGGAAATAAATGGCACATCTTATGAGTAAGAAAGAAACGATATTATTTTCGAGAATCAAATATTGATATACCCTTACCATAGTAAGTTTGAATAATGGAAGATGAAAAAGATGGTATCCCTTACCTTAACACGTGACTATATATGAACTCGTACACTTACAGATCTTTACAAATACTCAAGATGACTTTAGCATACTCAAAGAGAACTTATACAAAGAAATATTTGGAGAGTGAAAGAAAGAATAAGCAAGGAAGTTTTTATGAAAAATCCTTAAGTTAAGACCTCTATTTATAGCAAAAATCTTATCATCACCAAGATTTCCTAATTTAATCCAAACCGTATATTTCAAGATAATGTTTAATCCATACCACTCATATCATCTTTCAAGATTTCCTTAATCTAAACCATTCATTTAAAGATCATCTTTTAATCTATACCATTCAATTTACTTCATATATAAAACAACTAACTTTAAATAAATCAATTAACTTTATATATAAAAACAAACAACTTTATATAATTTATCATAATAAAAACAAATAACTTTATATAATTTATCATAATAAAAACAAATAACTTTATCAATTCAATTATTCAACAATAATTCACAATTATTCATTATTATAGTTAATTGTTGTAAATGCAGTGTGGTTGGCTTTTCGAGTTAGATAAACAGGAAAATCAACTAATAATAGAATACAACAGTTTAATCAATATCATAAAAGAGATAACAAAAATGCTAAAAATAGATAAGAAAATAACACGTTACTGTGTAGTGACAATTATTGATTCAGTAATGTGAATTATTGTGCATATGCTACTGTGACAATTATCAACTCAATAATATGAATTATTATGCATGTGACAATTATTGGTTCAATAAAGTCAATATAGTACAATAACCACTTTATCAGTTTAATAATATGAACGCTATGTAATACCGTGTGCTACTGTGTAATACCGTGTGCTACTGTGCAATACCGTATGTTACTATTCCTTTACCACCAGATATTTTAACAGTTCAAGATGATTATACCGTTGACTATATTTATTTAAAAAGGTTACGTATGTCGCTTTCTATATCCGACAATAAGTCGTTGTGGGGGTCCACCATTATTTTGTTATTTCGGCGCCGTCGTACGAATCGAATATTCCCCGACAAAACGAATATTCTCCGATCAAACGAATATTGTCCGACATAATAAAATTTACACATAACATCCTTAACTTTTAACCTTATTAATTTAACCACCTACTATTTCAGGAAAAAAATATATATATGAAGAAAATTAAATTTTGTATTTCATAAAATTCGGGGTCTTACAACATGATTAACTGAAAACATGAAATTTGCTTGCTGTATGGTCACAAGACCAAGAACTCGTTAAAAACAGTACCAATCATTAAGACAGATAATGCCCCAAATTAGTCATAAGACTGCTGTTCAAATTAGATATGTACTATGGGTGATTAGCCCATCGTACCTTTATATTGTGTACAACATAAACATCTAGCGTTGCAACTATGCCATAAAAGTTACATTTACTTTATTATTTACTTCCTTTTATCAGGGTTATTCTGTTACAGCATATCATAGAGTCCGCATCACAACATTGTGAATTGGAGCACATATCAATCACTGACTGAATTCAATCATGAATTATTACATGTGTCTAGTAGGAATCAAAGTTGATATCGACCTTTTTCAACAACAGTTCAATGCTGAATGAACTTTACAATGATTACCGAATACATAACATGAATAATTGTTCAAAGAACTGTAAATAAAAGTTCAGATAGAACACTTGCATTTATTCTTGTCTACCTCAACTGATAAAATATTATCCCGTTTATAACCTACATGACCATAATATTGGTTCATGCATTAGTTACATACACATACATGTTTTAACTTATTATACAAGCTATCATTTACCCTTACATAACCCTTAACACGTAATGCATTGTTCATTTATACCTTAATGCCTATCATATTGATCATTTTTATCAATTTATAGTTTATAACACATATATCTATCATTTAGTATCACAACATTTCATTTTGGATTAATTTCTTTTTTTAAAAAGTAGCAGGACTGCGCTCCGGCGGAGGAGATGGCGTTGGTCGCGAAAAGTCCTCTATTACAATGCGCCCCAGCGAGCTTTAAAGGCGCTGAGGTCGAAAACCTTGCAGTCCAACTACGCCTCGACGCAGTCTCTAGTGTAAAAGACAGCGCCCGACGCAATGCTATAGTTTTAGAAAATAATTGTCTTCCAATTTTCATGCTATTTTTGGCCTTAAGTTAAATCTCTTAATTCTAACACTTTACATAGCACATATAACATGTATGTGATTTGCATGAACCTTCAAAACATTGAAAACTCTTAAAATGACATCATTTTTCCAAATAAATCGTTTTGGTCGTTGGCGAACGTTTTAAAACGTTTAAAATGGACATTTATCGCCATAGCTACTAAATGGCTTCCAATTCGATTCTAACATATGTATTTACATAAAACTTAGATGTTCGGCCTTATTTGACCTTCAATTATGCAAAATAGCCAAAAATCACACTTTGGTGGAATTTTGTTAACTTTAACAATTTCCATACCTAACTCAACTTAACATCTTGGACTCCATGCACCACATAGGCTATCACAAATACTTTAAGCAACTTTGCATGCTTGTGTAACTTCTACATGCACATTCCAAAATACTTTACAGATTATGATTTGGTTTACATACAAATCATAGCTTAATATTGTAACTTTCTTTAACAAGTCATGCTCTTAAACCAATAATGATATTTTAATGCTATCTAGCATGAATTTTCATATGTATTCAACATAATCAACACTTTGAACTATGTTTACAACACTTCTATGAACTTATAACACATGATCATCCAATAATCATGCTTTATAGTCTTGAATATTAACATGAATAGTGCACCACTTTTGTTCTAGCAACTTTGAGCTTAGGGTTTCACGATTTACCAATCATATAGAACATAGCTTCACCCAAATCACATAATCAACATATATTTCCCAAAGATACATGCATAGCTACTCTCAAACTTGAATTTAATCACATAAATGCTAGGTTCTCAAACAAGAACACTTTACTACATTCTTGTAGCTCTCTTTCTTCTAGCTATAAACCTTGCTAAGGTTGGATGATCCACTTTAATGATGGTTTTCACTTGGCTTGAACACTTCCTTGCAAACTCTTGAGCTCTCTAGTTAAACCCCAAATTTCTCTTCTTTCTCTCTTGAACAGGTAGCAACTTTCGAGTGATTGTAACGCCCCCAAAATCCCCGCGCTTTCGATGCGGCGGACCTTGTGCGTTAATTTCGTACATCTATCGACTTAACCAATGATCCCATAATCATATTGGTTGAATTAGTCTTATTTTAGACTATACATTAAAAATTTCTCTTAACTTTGTCCCTGAATCTTAACTTGATCTCAGTCTCATAAGTATACAAGTATCAACTTGTATTTCATCCGTAAAAATGGATAAAACCATATATAACGGTCTAATTTTAACCTTAAGATTTAAATATTCTATAACTTTACATGTTCCAACATCCACGACATTAAATCATTAGGACGGCTCTTGGGAATAAAGAATCTCGCGGTGAATGTTTGTATCTTCACCCGTGACAAATGGTTGTATGTTTGTCCGGTGCAAAATTCTCTTTCCGTACAGAACATTACCCAACTAGTTAAAACCCTCATTCGAAACATATTTGTTTATAGTGATATCTTTTCATATCAATAATCCTACTTATATGGTATTCAGAATAGTAATAACGAGTTATACCTGGGTCCGAGAAACCTTAACGATGGATTTGACCAGTCAACATCGCTTAGTCCTGTCTCGGATGTACAACACTCACAAGTTATTTACCGATCCTCATCCAGATAAGTAGATCATTATCAATACTATGTTAAGTCTTAACAATTCAATGTTATATCAAAATAAAGACATAACAACATTCTGATGATAATAATTTATATCATTCATTCAATATTCGGTTACATGTTTGTTTGTTCGTATTACAACAGTCGTTATGACTTATACAAATACAAGTAATAAACATGAAAACCTAATCTACGCTTCATCTTTACGTTCATGATCTTCTTAACGTTCATCTTTAATCTGCAATTAAGGTTTTATTTGCAAGAGTGAGCACGACGGCTCAGCAAGTCTAACATACAGCACATACGCAGTTTATGCTTTCATATAAACTTTAACATGCCTTGACCGAATATAATTCTCCATTTAATATCACATATAACTCGCATTCTAACAATTTATATCACATTGACACACAAAGTGTATAAATTATGTTCATAACTCGTAACCATAACACATAACATTTAGAAGGCTTGCAACCATCAGTTAAAGACTTCACATAACATTTATTACATAACAAATAACATATAAGGGTTTAGAACTTGCCTTGAAACTGTTTTAGGGTTTCCCGGGAAATCGTTAAACGCCTACAAAGAGGGTTACGTAACCCCGAACGTTAGTTTATCAAATTTTCCTTTTGAATAAGTCTTAGAAAAACTTAACTAGACTATTTTGATTGGTGGAATTAATTGGAAAATTGTCCAACTCAAAAACTCACTTTTAAAAAAATAGGCAGCATGTATGGCTGCTAGACCCCGGCTCGATCAAACGGCCACAACTTCTTCGTTTTAAAACATTTTTGAGTCGTTCAAAATTTCACGCGTTCGTAACTTCCGTATCTACAACTTTCATTCAGACCAAAGTTCGAGATTCCTTACGGATTTACACATATTTCGCCAGTAATGGGACTGATCTAAAACTGATTCATATATCTGACCTCTTTGATATTAACAGCCATAACTTTGTCATACGAAAACATTTTTGAGTGATTCTTGAGTCTAAATTGCTTAGAATTTCATGATCTAAAACTTTAATTTAGGTTTCTTAGGCAGATTCAGACTTTACAATTTCTGAAATTTGCAAAAATATTCTCCGACTATATTAGACTTAACTTTCTTTGATCCGATAGGTAAAACATGATACCTCAAGCATTAATTTGCTAAGATAACATGTTCTAACACTCCGTATCACTTCATAACATAAAAATAACAAAATCATAAACCTACTTATATAAGATTTCATGACTTTTTCTCAAGAACACGAAGAACGAATCGAAGAACACGAAGAACAAAGTTTCATCGTCCTTCGTTTCGACTACTAAAACTTGATGCCACAAGAATTATTTAGCAAGGCCATCATGTTTCATCATCCCATAACACTAAATTACCAAATCGTAAACCTACTTATGTAGAAATTATGACTTTTGCTTAAGAACACACGAAGAACACGAAGAACGAAAAATCGTACATGGTAACAACTTATGTTCTTGAGCTTTTGGATTTCATACTTGAAATAATTTAAGCATTATAACTTCTTACATATGTGATTATAACACTTTATAATTGACAAAAGTTGGTCATTATAATGACTTGTTTACTTAATTATAACAATTTATAATAATACTCCAGAACATACGAAGAACACGGAGAACGGATAAACCGTACATGGATACGACGTATGTTCTCGAACTTTAAACTATGAAATAAAATTTGACATAACAACGACTTGCTCAAGTCATAAGGAACACGGAGAACGAAAAATCGTACATGGCTACGACTTATGTTCTTGAGCCTCATCGATAAAATAAAACTTTAAGCATAATAAGGATTAAGAATCGTACCTTTTATTATTGCAAACTTTAACTATTTCTTTGCAATCTCTTGATTATAGGAATTTTGCTTTGAAAATTATTGAGAATAATGAAGAGATTAGCTCTCTATTTATAGGAAAACCAAGGGTCGGGGTAGTTTGGTCATTAGTTTAAAAGCCAAGGGCATTTTAGTCATTTCGTACATTATTTAATTAATAAAACTAGAATAATATCTAGATATTTTCCAAACTAGCTTCTAGAAGCTTCCCGAGCTGTTTTGTCATTATTTCTTCCGATTTCGGTATATCGGATAAATCGCGTGCGATTAATTTAAAATATTTCGCATTAGTAATATAAGTTTTAATTACTTATACGTATTTTATTAATAAAATACATCATACAGTATTAATATGATGTCTCGTCTAACCTTCGAAGTTTTTCTTGAATTAATCTCGGATAATCTTCCGTGTATTTTTCTCAAATACACCTACCGGGCAACGCGATTCATAAATTTCTTTCATTCTAGACACTAATTATGATGGAATAATATAATTAGGTATTAATCTCTTAAATTTGATTATTCAAATTTTATTTTAACATGTCTCATGTTGCATTTGAAGAAAACAACACGGATGAAGTAGCAGTTTAATTATATAACAGTCTGATTCCAACTAAATGGTTAACTTATACTGATTTAAAATTTTGATATTACTGAGTTTTGTTCCGAATAAACACTATTTTGTAAAGTGAAAAGTCCAAAAGACTTGGCACGTTTTTCGGTGAATAGTGGTTTTGGCGACCATTTCTCAGAAAATGGTTAGACAACCAAAAAGTCAAAAATAAAATTTATTTTGTCTTTTCCCTATTTCGTCTTATTCCCGACACATTTTTCGAGAAAATCTTTTATTGCTTATTACGCACCGGTGTTTCATACAAACACTATATCCTTCAGCGGAACGTTCAAAAACGGAAAGCGTTTTCGTTTGAAAAGCGTTTTACGTTTTATTTTGGGAAAAATATCAGTGGCTCCCTGGTATCTATTCCCCGTATAAATGCTATATCGTGAAATGGAAAAAGTCCAAACGTTGAAAAGAACGTTCAAAAAGACGACAAACGTTTTCTCGTAAATCGTGTCTTTTTCGTCTTTTTCCCAAGAAAATTTTATTGATTCCCTGGCATCTAAACCTCATATTATCACTATGTTGTGAAATACAAGAAGTCCTACAGATGAAAGAAACGATCAAACGAATGAAAAAGTTTCTTCGTGAATAATGTTTTTTACACGTTTTTCGAGAAAAACTTTTACTGACTGTTACGTGTTTTCAAATCATGGGAAGGTTGAATCCTTAAACGGAATGTCAATTTGACCTTCACATTTTGCTCAGGGACCTAGGTTATTTTTTAGGGTTTAGACCCTAGGGTTAGGGTTTAGGTTTTAACTCTTTTTCCAATTTAGGTTTTTGCCCTAAATTGACTTCTGATTTTTAATAAGTGTTAAGGTTAACTACTTGAACCAAAACACAAAATCCTACACATAGATATTTCATACAACACATTTAAAAGCTCAATTCAAGCTTTACTAATCACATAACACATAGTTTAGGTTAAATAATTTAACCTCTTAGTTGTATACGATCGTAGTTTCGAGTCGTATATATTCTTTCAGATAGCTCAAGGTATGCTTGAGCAATCCTTCTTAGGTTTTGAATTGACAACATTGCTTAGATCTTGTTAGATCACTTTTGAAATATTTGGGATATTACAGTGATAGAATGAAAATAAGCTCATACTTGAAATTTTTCTACATATATTAGTTGTATAAAATCTCCAACAACTAACCATGCACTGGTTAGTTTAACCATGCATGGTTAGGGCATTCATGACAATTCACATGGTTAGATGAGGACTTATTAGTCATTATACCAACATAGGACACCAATGTAAAATTTTCAACTTGTCAAGGGCAACATGGTCTTTATTACCAAAGTCTAGAGAATTAAATCTCCTTTAATTCATAGTTTGCTCAATTTCAATCCAATTAAAGTCCTTTTTAATCGAAACTCGTTTCGTTAGGCTTGAATTTAATTCCTCAATCAAATAACCCTTAATTGGCTTGTCTCATAACACTTGTCACATTCCAAAATTTTAAATTTCATTAATTAATTACAATAATTCCAAAATTCCAAATTGCAGATCATTACAGCCAGACCCAAAGATAAGTTAGATTTCACCTTAGCCCAATCTACAAATAATTATATCTCAATATTTCCCCTCACACTTGAAATTTAAAAGCTTTAAATAGGAGAGTAATTCAAATGCTCAAATTACCCCCTTCACTATATCTACCCAAACAAAAATTAATACCCTACTTTATGCACACGTTTAACATCATTTCATCACATCCCCCCAAACACGTCGTCTTTAGGTATTCGCAACCCTCTTGTGACAAACTTCCCCAATAAAAACCACCCTTCCCCCTTTTCCCCAAATTTCCTTTTTATTGTTCTTTCGTCTCCCCTGTTCTCTACAAACCTTTATCGAGATTCTCCCTTTCTGTCAGTAACTCCTCTCAAGTCTTTTGAATCCCCTAATTGATGGCTACTCAAGGTCAAGCCTCCTCTTCTGCTGCACCAGTTAACCCACTCCTCATTTCGACATGGAAAAAGAAAACAAAATTCACCAAAGATACAAAGACTACCCTGCAGCTAACACCCCATCATCAATTACCAATGCCCAACTCGACTATATCTGCCATCAATACCAGATTCCCCTACAATATGAACTTCGAGCCCCTAAACCCCATGAAAGAATGTACTGGCAATTGGAAGTAGGACTAAGCAAAAAACGGATAAAACCGAATTACCGAACATAACCGAATTTTTTAAACCGAATTATTTCGATTATTCGGTTATTTTAACTAATTCGGTAATAACCGTTTTATTATTTCGGTATTCGGATATCAATTTGGTTATTAAAAATTTGGTATTCGGTTAACCGAATAGATTTAAAAAAATAAAATGAAGTCTTACAATTGCTGACTTGTTACTTTACTCTTACAGTGATAAACCGAATAGTCTTAATTCCTAAAGTTGCTTACTTTATTGATTTACTCTCTGAGTCTCTCTCTCACAGACGTCTCTCAGTCTCAGCTGAGTAGCCGACAGCCACAAACCCCAAATCGACAAATCCCTACCTTGAGTTGAGTCCTTAACTGACTCTGCTCCGCTCCGGCACAGCCTCTCGGCCATCTCCCCCACTCCGAGTCTCTGACAGTCCGACCTCCACGGCTCCACTCTCTCATCCTCCGGCGCGATCTATGTGCCTCTCAACTCCTAAGTCGCACATCTCTTCTCTCACGAGTCACGAAGTGAACACCTCGAGCTCGAAGAGTCGAAGTCGATCTGTCGAAGGTATTGTAGACTACTAGACTTGTAGTCTCTGTTTCTCTCAAAATTCTAGGGTTCATCAGTTCATGAATCATGAGTCATTCAATGTTGTAATAAAAATATACCTAACTACATGCTTGGATATCAGAAGTGGGCAGCAAATGACTGTCAATTTTATGAGTGATGATATCAGATTGAGGTACCTGTTGTAACTTTTACCATTGCAGAGACTATGATTATCATTCTTTGCTATCTTGTCCTGCCATACTTTTTGCAATGCTTCCTGGACTACAATTTCAAAGTTGTAGCTAACCATTCGAACTTTGAAGACCATAGAGGAGGTACAAGCCATATGTTTTATAGCCTTCTCCCCCTTTCAGTATTTTGTTTTTAACACAATTATTTTCCAAATTTAATTGCTTATTAATACCTTGTCTTTTTGAGGATTAAGGAGCTGGATTTGGGATATGATGACTGTGGTTTATGGTTAATGTATGCATATATATTGATAATTATGATTTGTGGGCAATAGAAATGAAATCACTTTTTTTGAAGATATATGGGTATGCGAGATGCTAAAAAGGTAAAAGTCAAGGGGGTTGTCTTTTAGGAGGCTATGTGTTCTGGTCTTTCCAGATATGCACATGATTGAAAGAGGCTTTTGATTGGACCACCCTCAACTTGGGGAGGGGGTTGCTGACTTGCTGGCCTTTGCAGAAGTCTTTTATAATAACTGCTACTATGATTTGGATTGGAATTAGTTGCTCAGTGTTGCGTTGTTTAGAATTCAGTGTTAGTTAAAGAATATATTGTTTGCCCATGCTTTTCCAAACGATGGCTCCAAAACAGCGAAATACTGGACTTTTTGTGGGTCTTAACAGAGGACATATTGTAACCAAGAAGGAATGAGCACCACGCCCTTCTAATAGTATATATATATACCCAATTACTCTTCATTTTCCTCGGTTGACAGATGTTTTCAACTTATTTTCGATTTATTTTTTTGTAGCTTCTTTCCCATGTTACCTATTTTGTGTAACTCTCCAACCTAACTATATAAGAGTCTTTTGAAATCCTTCTAAACTTTTTTCAAATGCTTGGTTAAGTTTTAAATCTTCTTATTTTCTTTTCCTTGTGCTTCCAATTCTGTTTCTATTTATGCCAATCCATTGCTCTTTTTCTTCTGGATAAGCTGTTGATAAAGTCATGATATTTTTGCTCTCATTAATATAATTTGTAGCCAATGCAACTCTGTTGCTCTGTTGATTTTGATTTTGCCTTAGAATCTTGTGCTTGTAACAAATGGAAGAGGGTGCATCCTGTTGGCTTTTCAAACTGTTATTGCCTGTTGCCTATTGCCTGCTGCCTGCTACTCTGCTAGCATAGTTGTTGCCTTGTTGCTGATTGCTACTGCAGTGCTGCTGTTGTTGCTGCATGGATGTTGTTGAATGTTGAGTGATGGACTGATGGCTGGCTGGCTGCTGCAACCTGCAGTCCCGTTGCTAGATTAACTAGACTTTGTTAAGTCATAACTTGGACTATGTATTATTAATTTTAAACCATTAAACTTTGTTAATGTTATGAATTATTATGGTTGTTAATTGTTAATTGAAAACTCTAGTATTGCTAAGCTAATTTGAAATGATTCTGTTTGTTTGATAAAATGGATTTAATTTCAGTTATTAACCGAAATAACCGAATTGTATATTCGGTTATTCGGTAGTTCGGTTATTCATAAATTCGGTTAATCATTCGGATAGTGAAATTTAGAGTATTTCGGTATTCGGTTATATCCGAATAGACTATTTGGTTCGGATATAACCGAGCTGCTCAGTCCTAATTGGAAGGAGGTCGGGTTAAGGTTCTCACTTGGACCTTGAAATATGGTGTTTGATTCCCCCTGCACCCCTTCATTATTGAGTTCTCAGGTTTTATGGAATCGAATTTTCCCAATTGGTTCCCAACTCCTACATTCACTTGATTTGCATTATCGCCCATTTTAAAGAACAAAATGTCGAGCCAATCCTAGACCATTTCCTCAGTTACTTTAAACCGATTAACTACAAAGAAAAGGGTTTTAAAGTATTGACTCGATACGCCAATCGAAAAGTCTGGATGTCCACCCCTTCAAGCAATAAAAGATGGCATTCGTCTTAGTTCTTCATTCGAGCAACTGACACCCTCCCACTCCAGCCTTGGGGAGAGCTAACAAAAAGCTCCTTAGGTTTTAATCAAATCGAGGAGGTTCGAGAAGCTAACCTCAACCTCGAAAAACTGCTTTCGACCATGCCGACCACCCTCTGGTCGACTCATATTCTCATCGATCTCCAATGACTATTCAAACATTAAAGTAAGTACCCTAACTTCTCCATATATTATTTTTACTATGTAATCACATCCATTATATATTCTAATATACTTTAATCCGCCCAGTAGTATTTTTTCGAGAAAATGAGGAAGACCCAACTGGCCCAGGACCGAACACCCAAACACATCCCCAGCAAACCCTAATTTTCATTCCATCCTTCTTCATCCGAGAAGTCTGAGTCATTCACTGAACCTTTCCAACACAGACCCAAAAAAGCATCTTCATCTGAACCACCCCCACAAACCACTACGCCGACTGGCTTCGCCCCATAAATTATCGATTCTTCTCCCAAGACATCCAACCTCCATAAAATACAAGTCAAATCCACCTCTGCTTTTGTAGAGCCTTAAAATTAGGCACAACTATCGAGTTTGGCCCCTAAGACTTCTACATAAAAAGACTCTGAAGCACAACCATTGGGCACAACCCCTTAACCCACTATAAATAAAACCCCCGAATCACAACCATTGGGCACAACTCCCCAACCTTCCACTGATAAAGACCCTGAACCTTCTTAAAAGAAAAACGTTTTGGAGATGTCCGATAAAGAACATCAAAAGCGTATGAAGGACAAAATGCCAAAAACTTCCCACCCCCCAAAGTCGACACCTCCAAAGTCTCATCCAACTCCAGAACAAGCACCCCAACCACCTCTCGAACAACAATCCGAACAAAATGCTCAACCCGAACAACCAACACAGCCTCCCCCTGAACAAGAAGAACATGAAACTGACCCCTTTCCTACTAAACAACCTCCCAGGGACCCACCCACCACTCCTGGATCCTCCCTAGTGCTCCCCACCATTTGGCCAGAAGACGTCAACCTTCCTCTCCCCTTTTTCGCTGACAGCGAGACCTTCCATAACTACATCAACTGAGAGCTCGTACTAGACACTACTATTCACCAAAGGCCAGGTAAAAATCCATAGCTAGATAACTTTTCCCTTTGCTACATTCATACTTATGTACTAACCAACTACATATTCCTCTTATCAGACCCTAACAACCTTTAGTCGAGTCCTGAGTCGGGAGGTAAAAAGAAATGGTAGTGATTCCAAAATAAAGAAATGAAAGGCAAAGCATAAGGCACAAGGCACTTAAAAAAGAAAAAAAATAGCTGGCCAAGGAAAAATCCACCCTCTAAACATCTAACACTACCTTCCAACAGCAAATCGTTGCTGCCTAAGAAAGTAAACAACAATATATCGAAGAACAAAATAAGCTACGAAAAGAAAATACTGAGCTAACCAAAAAACTTCAAGAACAAACTGATGAAACCAAGGAACTGAAATAGTAGAATGATCATCTAGTTTCTTAAGTCAAGTGCCAACACACCACAATGTCCAACTCCTTGAAGATCATCAACAATCTGGAAAGGGCCAACGAACACCTTAAACAACAAGCCCGAACTGCGGCACTCGAACTCTCTGCCAACAGATAATAGATGAATATCGAACCTCAGCAGAGTTGCTTGATAAAATCGTGGACCGATACAGAAAAGGGTTCTAAGCAGTCGTGGATAAGGAAACAAAAACTGGTGTCGATCCATCCATCTTCTCTGACTTTGATAATGATTCACCTGAAGCCTAGTCAGCTTTTTTTATAGTTTAAAGTATTTATAAATATTTTAATAGTCCAATGAATATAAAGACATTTGAAGTTAATGAAAAATCTTCTTTATTACTATCTTTCATCGTTACATTATCAATGAAATGCCACTAAGTACAATTAACTGCTTAATTTGAATAAACTAAGCTATTGATAGAATTTCCTTAACCTAATTGCATGGAAAAAAATTTGAGCTCCTAACCCGACATATCCCTAAGCCGATAAGTTTCAGGTTTTACAACTTTTATCACTTCATACGGCCCCTCCCAATTCGGCCTTAACTTTCCAACATTTTGAGGAGTAGACGCTTCGACCTCCCGAAAAACCAAATCTCCCACATTGAATCTTCTTTGTTTGACCCTTCAATTATAATGTTGTGTTGTCTTTTGTTGATAAACTGCTAACTTCGTAACTGTTGCGTCCTGAACTTCATTTAGTAGGTCTAGATTAAGCCGAAGGCCTTAATCATTGTAAGCTTCCTTAAAGTTCATTACTCGAAAAGAAAGTGATCCGATCTCTATAAGAATTAAAGCTTCTGTACCATACGCCAACCGAAAAGGAGAGTCACCCGTCATGAACCAAGGGGTTGTCTAATAAGCCCATAAGACGCTAGGAAGTTCTTCTGGCCATCTACCCTTAGCCTCATTAAGCCTTCTCTTTATCCCGTTGAGTAATGTCCAATTCATAACCTCCACTGGACCATTAGCCTGAGGATGAGCCACCAAGACCCTTCGAAGCTAAATCCCTAAATAAAAAAGGAAGTTTTCAAAGTCGGATTCCACGAACTATAACTCAGTATCCGATACCAACACCATAGGAATCCTCAACCAATAAATAACATATTCTTTAATAAACTGAATGCAATATTGCTCTGTGATATGTCGGAGTGGCTTTGCCTCCACCCACTTGGTCATATAATCAATCGCCACAATCATGTAAACAACCTGTCCCTTAGCCTTTGGTATAGGTCCCACCAAGTCCACTCCCCACACAACAAAAGGAACATGTGATAATATTGATGATAATTCCTTTAGAGTTTAATAAGCGACATAACTATTTTGTTGATACTTCGGACACTTTTGTACAAACTCCTTCACTTCCCGAAACATTGTTGGCCAATAATACCCTTGTCGGACTAACTTGTAAGCCAAAGACTTAGCCCCTATGTGGTCTCCACAAATGCCTTCGTGAACCTCCTGAAGAGCATAAAAAGTTTCAGATGGGATGAGGCACTTTGCCAGTGGTCCCGAATAAGTGCACTGAAACAAGTCTCCATCGATCAAATAGAAATAAGCACTTCGATAATTTATCTTTTTAGCCAAAATTTTGTCATAAGGTAACTTCCCATCAGCCAAGTAGTCCAGATATAGTGTGAGCCAACAATTCAACCTCTCCAACCATTTAATCTCCTTCCTTGATATACTTGGCTTGTAATGGTATGCAAATTGCCAAAATTGTAAATTAATAAGTTATTAATAGAATTTAAAGATTTTAAAATGTGATAAGTGTTTTGGAATAAGTCAATTATGGATTATTTGATATTAGAATAAAATTCAAGCATAATGAAATAATTTTGAATCAAAAAGGGCTTGAATTGGATTAAAATTAAGCAAGTTATGAATTAATAAGAACAAATTCTCTAGGATTTTAAATAAATGAACAAAGTGCCCTTGACAATTTGGGAAATGACCATGATATCCTAAAATGGAGTAATGACTAAATTATCCTTGGTTAGTCATGTGAAATGACTTAAATGCCCTTAACATTACATGAGTTAAGCTTAACTAAGTGAGTTAATTACTAGAATTATACATACAAGATATGTATGTATATATTTTGTAAGTATCAAACTTGTTAGTTCATTTCTCACTTCATCCTTCCAAGTTGCTAAGAGAGCTAAGAGAGAAAAGAAAAAAGGGAGCTAGGGTTTTGCCAAAAGCTTGCAAGACTTTAAGGAAAAGTGTGCAAGAGAAGGAGTATTAGCCATCTAAAGTGGAGAATCCAACTTTAGCAAGTTTTATTTCAAGAAGAAAAAGAGCCACAAGAACGGGATAATATTTTACCAGTTGAGGAAAAAGGAGATAAAGGCAAGTTTCCTATATGAACTCTCATTGTAGTTCTTTCAAAGTTATTCATGTTATGCATTCACGTGATTGTATGGAGTTCATTCATTATTGAACTATTTTAAAAAGGTCGATGTCGATCTTGATTCTAGCTAAACACATGATAACACATATGGTATTCAGTTGGTTATTGTTATGTGCCTCAATCCACATTGATGTGGTGCGAATTCTATGATATGCTGTAACAGAACAACCCTGATAAAGGGGAGTAAAGTATAAAGCAATATAATTTATGGCGTGGTTATGTCGCTAGATGTGTATGTTGTGAACAATATAAAAGTACGATGGACTAATCACCCAGAGTACACATCTAATTTGAATAACAGTCTTATGACTACCTTAGCCAATATCAGTCTTTATGATTGGTATTGTTCTTAACGAGTTCTTGGTCTTGTGACCATACAACAAGCAAATTCCATGCTCTTAGTCCCTCGTGTAAAGTTCATGTATAATTTCCATGATCATATATTGAACCGATGTTGATATCAATCAGCCTATTAATACTGATCCAGTTTATTAAACATGATTTAGTCTATTGATATTAACCCAGCTTATTGAAAATATTTCAGTTAATTGATATTGATTCAATTGTCATGCATGATTTAGTTAAATCGTATATGATTTTTCATTCACCATTTCGAAATATCAGATCATCATTTACTTATGTACTTGCTGAGCTATTTTATGCTCATTCTTGCTTTTAAACACAATATTTCAGCTAAACCTGAGTAGGCTGAGGGATCAGGATTAGACAAAGGAAAAGGAAAAACTAATCAACAGTGAAGGCTTAGATAGAGAACAGATATATTGTAAATATTATCTTGTGTAATATGTCAGGTACAGATGTGTGTATGTATAAAGGTATGTAGAACTTGGGATTAGATATGTATGAATGTAAATTAAGTTTTATTACTTTATTCTGATTAGATGAATGTGATGACAGGGTAAAATAGTAAAATCTCAAAATGTTTTAGGTATGATTCTCCCCATGAACACACCTTGTATTTTCCTTTCTGTAACACACCTTACAATGTTTAACGCATATCCATCTGGTAGTTTCAGAGACTTGATCCATGCATACACATCTTCAACTTGCTTTTTGGACAATGTGTATTTTGCATGCGATTTGATAATCTTTCCATTAGGTGATTCATAAAGCTCCAATCCAAAACGCTTATAAATATCTTTCATATACAACTGTGCTTCATCATTATCTTTCGTCTTGCCCATAACACCCATCACAGTGTTAAATACATTGTCGAACACATTCTTCTCAATATGCATTACATCTAGATTATGCTGAATCAAGTTTATGAACCAATAAGATAGTTCCCAAAATATGTTTCTCCGAACCCAATTGTGAGAGTCACTAAACTCATTGATTGTTTTTTAGGCAGCACTCTTACCAAATGGGATTATCGGTAATCTCATCACACGGTCAAGCACCTCCGTCCTTGACAATCGTGCTACTGACATAGCATTCATTACTTTTTCTTTTCTAAAATTTTCTCTATTTCTTCGAACAGGGTGATCTATCGGCAAGAAACGACGATGACAGTTAAACCAGTAGGGCTTCCGACTATGCGGTAGATTGAAAGACTTTGTATGCTCCATACAATATGGACAAGACATATTCTCGTGTGTACTCCATCCATATAACATACCATAAGCAGAAAAATCACTAATATTTCATATAATTGTTGCCCGAAGGTTGAAATTTACTTTCGTCGAAACATCTTAAGTTTGTACTCCATCCTCTGACAATAACTTCAACTCGTCTATAAGAGGTCTCAAGTAAACATCTAAATTCTTTTCAGGACTCTTGGGACCAGGAATCATGAGTGAAAGAAATACTCATCCAATGAGGCAAGTTATACGGAGTCACAATCATAGGCCAGCAGGAGTACGAAACAGTTGAGTGGCCGAAAGGGTTGAAACCATCGGTTGACTATCCAAACCTCACATTTCTTGGTTCTAATGCAAACCCAAGAGGTGCCAAGTTGAAGTCTTTCCAAGCCTTCCCATCTATAGGATGGTTAAGTCTCCCATCTTTAGCTAAAGATCTCACATGCCAAGTCATGTGTTCAGCTATTCTTGAAGACATGTACAATCTTTGTAGCCGATGTGTAATTAAAAAATAACTTAAAGTCTTAAAAGGTATATTTGTCTTTTTTGTAGTCACACACTCTTTATTAGGCTTAAACCGATCATGACTACATAATGTGCACTTTGTCTTTTGTTCATTTTTCTTATAAAATAGCATGCAATCATTCGGACATACATCGATCTTCTGGTATCCAAGACCTAACTTCTTCCCCATTTTCTTACAAAAGTAATAGTTATCAAGCAATTTTTCACAGTCAGGCAACATACTTTTAATGGCCTTTAAGAGTGACTCAAAACACTCATGGCTTATGTTGTGATCAGCGTTGATGTTAAGTAATGTCGTCACTGCAAACAATGTAGTTTACTTGGAGCATCTAGGCCACAACGGTTCATTACCCTCTTCTAATAACTTAAAGAACGCTTTATCATCAGAATTCATAAGTTGATCTTTGTCTTGTTCCCAATCAAAATTCAGTCCAACAATACCATGAACCATGTCATTCATACGATGGGTACTGTTGTCTGCTGGATTATGTATCCGTGTAATGACACTCTCTCTTTTTTGTCCATATGTCCACCAACATTCTTTATAATTTTTCATGAACCCATTAACATGTAAATGATAGACGACTATATCTCTGTCTGCATAATTTACAGTCTTACACTTCAAACAAGGGCATCTTATCTTGTTCTGAGCATTGACAAATTCTTTCTGACTATAGGCGTAATCCAAAACACTTGACAACCAATTCTAAATTCAATTGTATCACCTATCTGCCCATTTGACTTTCGTTGCCTCATTACACTGGTTAGGCTTCTATCTCATTCTTATATATGACGTCTCATTAATGTCAACTGTGACGCCCCGAGATCTCACCTTCCTTAATTAAGTCCAATTATATCTGGATCAAATAATTATTAACCTTAAAACTTTATTAACCGGGATCCCGTGCGTTAAACTTTAACCTTTGACCTTTAAAATTGTTCTGTTGACCATAAATTCGGTCCATATTTTTTTATTTTATTTTTTTAAAACTTATTGAACTTACATTCCTTAAACCTGTCTCAGGATCGCACTTTACTCTTTATTAGAACTTAGGTCAACCATGTATTATTTGTGACCTACTCTATTTCAATTTCAAACCATATATAATCATGATTTAACATAACTTATCCTGTAAATAAAATTTCGCCATTATTCCATCTATATATGGTCCTATTTACATATACCCGTTCTGTACCTGTTCTTGTTTACACATATCTGTATGCATACATGTCCTGTTTATTACATATCAAACTCTATTACCAATAATACATTCAACTTTAACTCTTACAACTCCTAACTGGATAATACATACATACACATTCATTATTATGAATTTACAAATCATACGTTTCTTACGAACTCACAAACATTTGTTATTTTACATGAACATTTCACATATATCAAATTCTTCATGCTTATCTATTCCATCAACGATCTTTTACCTGAGTTGCACCGGAATCCTCCGGCCTTCTCGTACTTTACCTGAAATGTTAGTTCATAGCAAGAATGAGCATAAAGCTCAGCAAGTAATTCAGCTAACACCTTTCATGCTCACAATTTATAATATGCGTCGTGTTTCCCTTAACTTAATATATCATGCTTAATGTCACGTAATTCATTTAGCACTTAACCACATAATTGCACGCAAGGCACATTCAACTTATATGCTATCACGTAGCTCACATAAAATATCTATTATACTTAAGTCTGAAAAACTTGTCTGTTACGCTTTATATACACTTAACCTGTACTTCCTCGCTTGTCCTTTCATATCATTCCTTGCATCGGATTGTTACCTCGATCTTTATCTGTCCATACATAACCTTTACATCAATATAGGATCATCAAACTTTATAATCTTTGCCAAACTTAACTCATAAATATCCGACCATTTGTCTCTAATCATTTCACTTTTGATGTATCACACCTTATGTAGGTTTATAATACACCCTAGCTTGCTTCCGACCTTTTACATAACCCTTAACTTGGTTTACCTTAGCTTTAGGCATGATATATTATGCCTTTTATCGTTTCATTATACCCTGACATCCTTTAAATAGCTTATTCTTATCAATTTAGGGTTTATGTAACCCATTCTTATCATTCCATATCAAAATATAGCTTTTTAGAAGCTTAAAAATTTTTCAAAAACAGAGCAACTGCGCCCCGGCGCCGCCAGAGCTCGCTGGCCGCGCATTCTTCTCGGTCGATGAACAGTACATTGCGCGGCCAGCGCAATGTTTAGTGTAAAACATGGCGCTGGGGCGCCATGTTCAAATTCTGGAATCTAATTTTTTGCACTACCTTTGCCGATTTTTAATTTCTTCATCTTACATCCAATTGAGCTGAAATTTGGACCACATCTAGACCTTACTACCTAGTATTTTACAAAAATACTAATTGCCTCAATTGGATTCTTAAAAATAGAGATACACTAGCCCTTAGGAGGGCTGTTCAAAACATTTCCAACACTTAGAATTTTTTTGACTTCAGAATTCAAATTCTCCAACTTTGTGATTTTTGGCCGTTTGCTTTAAAACTTCGTTCCGACACTTGACATAGTTCATATTACCTATATATGACATGTCTAAACTTCCAAAACAATAAAACTTTGCACGAGGCGACTTTTGAATGTTAAAATCCGTTTAGGGTCGAATCGATCGTTTTCGATCGTTCGACTTGCCATTTCATTCAAATTTCAACCCGTTGATTACCAAATCAACCATAACATGTATATTTACATAAAACTTAAGTGTTTAGCCTCATTTTACCTTAAATTCCTTGAAATTGCCAAAAATCACCTTTAAATCGGATTTTGTCAACTTCTACAAACTTTTCAAATTCAAAACTTAAACTCCTTTTGACACTTAAATCACAAAGCACCACATAGGCCACCACATATACATTTTATTACTTTGTATACATGTGTGACTTCTACACGTACCTTCCAATACACTTTACAAATTATTACGTTATCCACACACAAAGTATATCCTAATATTCACTCTACTTAACCAAGTCATGCTTTTCTCTCATTCATAATTCTTTGAAACTTTCTAGCATACTATTATACATGAATTAAACATGTTCATACCTTCCAACTAAGTTTTCATCATTTCTAGTCATAAATGACACATAATTGACTCATAAACCATAATTCCTAGCTTGAGTTCATACATGAATAATATATCACCCTTGTTAACATCTTTTTCAAGCTTAGGGTTTCAACAATAATCACATATATAACATGTAACTTACATAACTCATTCAATCAAGCCATGTACCCCAAAGATACATGCATGGCCATCCTTATTCTTGAATTTAAACTCATAAACATTAAACTTTGAAGCAAGAGCATGATTATACCTGGTTGTATGTCAAACTTCTTTACATATCTAGCATCCTCTTGATGAGTACATCATTTTTCCTTCTTACTCCATGGCCATTCTAGCATCCTAGCTCATGGATTCCTAGCTTCTCCTTCTTCTTCTTACTCTCTCTCACGTATGGCTCTTTTTTTTCCAGCAACTGAACAAAATAAATGCCTTTACTTGCTTTAGATAAATTTATAAGGCTTAACTAGGCTTGGTTAGGTTTATTAACCATGGTTCATCCCTCCAAGGGCACTTTAGTCATTTTACCTATTAAGTGAATGGCATTCTTGTCATTTCACCACTTGGGACATATAAGTCATTAGCCAAATTGTCAAGGGTATTTTGGTCATTTTACTCTTTAGGACACAATGGTCATTATCCAATTTGTTGAGGGCATTTAGGTAATTTGCCAAATTAGCTAAACTTTCATTTCTTGCAACTTTCCCCCCCATATATCTAGACTTTCACACATTTTTCCCCACTACTTCGTTTCATAATCGTTTAAATCGGTTCTTCTTCCAATCGACCGACTAGGTCATTCGTTTTCTGTCATGTTACGTCCACGTAGCCTCATTTTATAGCTTCGTTTGCTAATTAATCGTAATGTGACTAAACGACTTCCTTTTTCACCGTAAATTATATATCTCGTTCTTTACGAACTTTCTTTGTTCCACATTTCACAATTTCACTTTCGATCTTTCTAATAGTCGTAAAACTCATCTTTTTCCAATAACCGTTTCCTCGAGAAGCGTACCTCGACCAATTTATCGAATTCCATCAATATTTATTCTTTAATCTCATAATATCCTTTTTATGACCCTAACGTCCTTCCGTTAATTAACATAACACACATCATGCTAATTTTCAACATTCTTGCATACAATATTCTTTCTTCACACTCTCGGGATATTACCTTCTGCATTTACGAGTAGTATAATTACTCGCCTCATTCCCATCAATAATAATCATTTTCTTCATAAATTCCACATATACGCATATCGTACGCTTAACCTTCTATAACCCATAATAACCGATTTGATCATACGGTTCCTTCTTCACTGCACATACATACATATCCCAACTTCTCGTTCTCATTACCTTGCCTCCCTAGGCCCATTCCTTAAACTCGTTATTAACATCCATAACGAAACATCAATTCATATGTTCATTTCTTATTCCAATATTTTCTTAAACGTTAAATCATCCTATCTTTAATACGTCAATTACAAACAGACACTTATATATACATTTTCATATATTCAGGTCATCACTTGCTAACACAACAATGTTCTACACTGATTCTCTTCACATAGCCTTAATGTAGGCATTACCATAAATCGTTTATCTTAAGCATTCATATTACCATTTGATCATCAAAGTTCATATTCATTTCTTATTCCATCATATCTCAAGTCTCTCAGACACTTCAAATCTCCAACGGATCCATCTGTACCATTTCAACCACACAGGTCACATCTATCACATTTATCACTTACTAAATCAATTTAATCACATAATAATCTCATTTAATCATTTTAACTAAGTTTTGTTTTATAACCTTTGTTAGTTCCCGTGGACACAATAGAAATCTAGAAGGGGGGGGGGGGGGTTAAATAGATCTCTTAAAAACTTTTTACTTTTGTAACGAAAGCATATTAGTTATGAATGATAGAATCAATTCGAGCACAGCGGATTTTACTTTTAATAAACCCCTTAAAGAAATATGAGCCATTTCATTTTAGTGTGTTAATCTAGTATGGGTGAAAGCAGATGTTGTGCAGAATATAAAAGACATAAAGTAAATGACACAAGAGATTTATAGTGGTTCGGTGTGACGCCCCCAAATCTAGGCCCACACAGCCCAAACTTGAGTCGTCAAAAGACTACAACAAATTTATTACAATGAAATACAACGTACAACAATACAGTGGATAATACAACACAACTAAGTCTTCATTATTATTGCCACACTATTTTATAACACGTGAAGACTATGATAGCTATCCACGCACTCTCACTCCATTCCCCGGCTAGACCCCGTTACGTTCTCATCTCCTGTTGAAAAACAATGAAACGAAAAGAAAGGGTGAGCTCAAATAGCCCAGTAAGAAATATCATGACTAAGATAATGACGAATAATTTATCATTAGCCTTCAACAATTGAGTTCTTGATAGAATACAATAGACTACAAGGTTTATATCAAAAACTGCAGTTAAATTCTTAAACAACGTTCAGATCAATAATAGCAGCGGAATGAACAATCTATTAGAAGAATAATGCAGACTATAATGTCCACTCGCTTCTCTTTTTAGTAAAAATATCATCAACTTTTATCATCTGAAATACCATTAGTCAAGATAATACAACTTCACAGTTCCTGGTCATAATCATGCAGATCAACAGTTCGTCTTTGCACTACGGGCCAAAGACATTCAATATAACACCAACGGTCATGATTATACCAGATTCAGCCTTTGGTCATAATCATACCAACCAACAGTTCATCTTTGCACTACGGGCCAAAGAGAACATTCACCACGTGTCATAAAAGACACCGAACAGATGTATCGCCTTTAACCTAGTATATCGCCTTTAACCTATCATCTGTTCAACAATTATATCACATCTGTGCCCCCGGCCACAGATATTCACAACAGTTTGATTCTTGATGATTAATACAAATAACAGTGATACAAATAATGAACAGAAGAACAGGATAAACAATAAGTATCAGAAGTTTACTTTGTGCAGATTCAAATAATGTCCAAATTGCCAACATGATGTGGAGTGAAATTTAAAAATGATATTCAAGATCCACAGTTCAGAATAACGGTTACAGTTCAATAGAAAGGTTCACGTAAATAGGAAGGTTCAGTTGAAATAATGAAGTTCAACTATTATGGAACATATAATATTTTCAGGAATTATAGAAGCAATAGTTCCATAATAAGTTTCGATTTAGGAGTATGAAAGAAAATAATATCCCTTACCGTAGCAGGTTTGATTAACAAACGGTGAAGGAAATTAATATCCCTTACCATAGTAAGTTTGAATAATGGAAGATGAAAAAGATGGTATCCCTTATGAATATAAAGGAAAATGATATCACTTACGAATATGGAATAAAAGTGTCATGTGATAATTCGTGTAGACAAATTATTTTCACAGGAGACAAATAAAAAGGGTTATTCACCAACAGGCGATAATCCGCACCGTAAGGTTATTCCCATCAATTTGAATACGAATAGTTATTCACCAAACAGGCGATAATCCGCGCCGTAAGGTTATTCCCATCAATTTGAATACGAATAGTTATTCACCAAACAGGCGATAATCCGCGCCGTAAGGTTATTCCCATCAATTTGAATACGAAGAGTTATTCACCAAACAGGCGATAATCCGCACCGTGAGGTTATTCTCAAAGATTAATAAGGAATGAATACAAAAGGTTATTCACCAACAGGCGGTAAACCGCGCCGTAAGGTTATTCCCACAATTTAATACATGGAAGTAAATGACACAAGAAAGAAACGATATTATTTTCGAGAATCAAAGAATGATAATCCCTTCAAGTAAGAAAGAAAATAATATCCATTTATGATGATGAAAAGAGTGATACCCCTTACCTTAACACGTGACTGGATATTGATTTAAATGAGATTGATCAACCTATATATTTTTAATATAATTAGTAATTACCACATATAAATTTCAAAGTATATGATAACTCGTATATTATGAACTATCAAAATTATATATATTTAACATAATTTTTGTAGTATAATATAACAACTTTAAAATAGTTTTTAAAATAATATTCCAAAATAAATCTTCCAAAGAAAGCTTTTAAAAATGAATCTTCTCAAAGAAGAGTCTTCTAAAGGAAGATTTGTGAATACCGTGAAAAATAGGAATTTATGAAATTACTACTCTTTAATAAAACACTTACTTGAAAAATTCCTGCACTCCTTTTGGCTTTCAAACTCTCAAAATAACCTTACTATTCTCAGAGAAAACTCATAAAATTCTTATAGAAAAATTTTATGTTTTAGGTGTGATTTTTCTATTCAGCTGAGCAAGCTATTTATAGGAGAAAATAAGTTACTATGCGTGGTAGGTGAACAGAAAAAAATTCAGCAGAGGCTGCTGCGCAGCCTCCACCAACTCTTCAGCAAATTCTCACATTTCTCACATTTCATGTGGGCCCCACAATGGGTCCCACATGTTTCTTACTATTCACGTACTATTCACGTACTATTCACGTCACTATTCACGTTACTATTTCAAATAGTAAAATTAATTATTTTATTTTTTATTTATTTATTTATTTATTTATTTATTCTTCCTGTGAGTCCAACATATAAAATAATGTTACCACAATAATGTAAGAAACACGTTACATATTTTTATTAATTTAATAATATAAATTATAGTGTATTTGCTACTGTGACAATTATTAAATTCAATAATTTTAAACTACAGTGCACCAACAATTATTGACTCGATGATATGAAATACAGTGTAATGACAATTATTGAATCAATAATGCAAAATACTGTGTAGCAACAATAATTGAATTGATAATATAAAATATTATGCAGTAACAATTATTGATGAAATGATGCGTAACAATTACGGTGTCAATTATCAGACCAATAATATGAGACACTGTGCAATACCGTGTGCTACTGTAGAGTACCGTGTGCTACAGAAAATACCATAAATTACCGTATGCTACTATTCTTTTATCACCAGTATTTTAACAGTTAACACCGTTGACTATTTTTATTTAAAAAGGTTACTTCTGTCGTTTTCTATATCCGACAAATATTCCGTTGTGGGGTCCACAAATAATTTGTTATTTCGGCGCCGTCGTACGGCCCGAATATTCCCCGACAAAACGAATATTCCCCGACAAAAAGAATATTGTTTGACAAAATAAAATTTGCACATAACATCCTTAACTTTCAATTTTGTCAATTTAACCATTTACTGTTTCAGGAAAAATATATATGAAGAAAAATTAAATTTTGTATTTCATAAATTCGGGGTCTTACAACCTCCCCTCCTTATGAAATTTCGTCCCCGAAATTGACGTACCTGGCATTTCGAAGAGGTATGGATACCTAGACTTCATCTCAGATTCTAGCTCCCAGGTCATTTCCTCAATATCTTGGTTCCTCCATAAAACCTTAACTTGAGGTATAACCTTTGAGCGTAAGATCTGCTCCTTCTTATCTAGGATCTTAACAGGTACTTCCTCATACGTTAAATCTTCTGCTATAACGTCTGGTTCTAACTCAATGACGTGGTTTGGGTCCTTCACATATTTACGTAACATAGATATGTGAAAAACGTTATGGATGCGAGACATACTTGGTGGTAAGGCTAGTCTGTAAGCTACAGTTCCCACCCGATCGAGGATTTCAAATGGGCCAATAAATCGAGGGTTGAGTTTTCCTTTCTTTCCGAATCTCGTAACCCCTTTCCATGGAGAAACACGTAAGAATACATGATCTCCGACGTTGAATCTCTCATCTCTCCGATGAAGATCGGCATAACTCTTTTGTCGTTCTTGTGCTGTCTGTATTCGTTGTCGGATTATTTGGATCTTTTCGGTCGTCAAGCGTACCAACTCGGGTCCCAACAGTTTTGCTTCTCCTACCTCATTCCAACATACTGGAGAGCGACATTTGCGTCCATATAAAGCCTCGAATGGAGCCATACCTATACTTGCTTGGTAACTGTTGTTGTAGGAAAATTCCACCAATGGCAAGTACTTATCCCAACTTCCTTTGAAATCTAGTACGCAAAGTCTCAAAAGATCTTCGAGGGTCTGGATCGTCCTTTCCGATTGTCCGTCCGTTTGAGGATGGTATGCAAAACTAAAACGTAGTTCAGTGCCCATAGCTTTTTGTAGACTGATCCAAAAGCGTGAAGTGAATCTAGGATCTCGATCAGAAACTATGCAAACTGGCATGCCATGCAATCTCACGATCTCATTTATGTACATACCGGCAAGACGTTCAAGTGAAAAGTTTTCTCGTATAGGCAAGAAATGAGCGGATTTGGTCAATCTATCTACGATGACCCAAATTGCATCTAAGCCTTGAGAAACTTTGGGAAGACCCGTCACGAAATCCATATTGATGTGTTCCCACTTCCATTCGGGAACCTCAAGTGGTTGTAAAGGACCCTTAGGTACTTGATGCTCTGCCTTGACACGTTGACAAGTTAAGCACCTTGAGATAAACTCTGCAATCTCCCTTTTCATATTGTTCCACCAAAATGTATGTCGAAGATCTCGATACATCTTGGTACCTCCAGGGTGGATTGCAAATGGCGTGTTGTGTGCCTCCATCATGATTTTATGCTTTAATTCAGGATCGTTAGGAACACAGAGTCGAGAGTTGACTCGAAGTATTCCTTTCTCGTCGATTCTTGCTTCGGGAATGGTACCTTCTTGTACTTTCTTTATCATGTTTATCAGTTCCGGAACGGTAGCTTGAGCAGCTTTAATTTTATCGATTAAAGCTGGTTCTACTTGCACGTGAGCAATCTTCGAGTGGGTCCCTGGTGTCTTTAGCTCCATCTCCATCTTTTGCAAGTCGTACAAAATACGCTTTTGTGTTGTCAGCAGTGCACTTGTACTCGCATAAGATTTTCTGCTCAAAGCGTCAGCTACAACGTTCGCCTTTCCCGGGTGATACTGGATTGTGTGATCATAATCCTTCAACAGCTCAAGCCAACGTCGTTGTCGCATGTTGAGTTCCTTCTGGGTGAAGAAATACTTGAGACTTTTATGATCCGTATAGATATCCACTTTCTCTCCGTACAAGTAGTGTCTCCAGATCTTCAACGCGAAAACGACTGCTGCCAACTCTAGATCATGAGTAGGGTAATTTTTCTCATAATCTTTGAGTTGTCGAGAGGCATAGGCTATAACCTTTCCATGTTGCATAAGGACACAGCCTAGACCTTTGCCTGAAGCATCGCTGTATATGACAAATTCTCCCGATTCTGATGGAATGGTCAGAACAGGAGCTGAAACAAGTCTCCTCTTAAGCTCTTGAAAACTTTTCTCGCATTGCTCGCTCCATATGAATTTTGTGCTTTTCCAAGTAAGCTGAGTTAATGGAGTTGCGATTCGAGAAAATCCTTCTACGAATCTCCGATAATAACTAGCTAGGCCCAGAAAACTTCGGACTTCGGTTACTGTCTTGGGTTGTTCCCAATTTAGTACCGTTTCAATCTTCGCAGGATCGACTGATATTCCTTGACTAGAAATCACATGCCCAAGAAACGTGACCTCCTCAAGCCAGAACTCACATTTCTTCAACTTGGCATATAATTTGTTCTCACGGAGCTTCTGGAGTATCAATCTCAGGTGTTGTTCATGATCCTCACGACTTTTGGAGTATATGAGGATGTCATCAATAAAGACAACCACAAAATGATCCAAATATTCCTTGAATATTCGGTTCATCATGTCCATGAAAGCTGCAGGAGCATTGGTTAGTCCAAAAGGCATGACTAAAAACTCATAATGCCCATAACGAGTTCTGAAAGCAGTCTTTGGAATGTCCTCAGCTTTAACCTTTAACTGATGATATCCAGAACGGAGATCAATCTTTGAGAAATGTTGAGCACCTTGTAATTGATCAAACATGTCATCAATTCGAGGTAACGGATACCTGTTTTTGATGGTGACATGGTTCAATTCTCGGTAGTCAATGCACAATCTCATACTCCCGTCTTTCTTCTTCACAAATAGAACAGGAGCACCCCAAGGTGATGCACTCGGACGAATGAAACCAGTATCCAACAATTCCTGTAGTTGGACTTTTAACTCTTGAAGTTCAATGGGAGCCATTCGGTATGGAGTTTTGGAAATGGGCTTGGTACCAGGTTCAAGATCAATACAAAATTCAATTTCACGGTTTGGGGGTAAACCAGGAAGTTCCTCCGGAAAAACGTCAGGAAACTCATTAACAATGGGAATATCATTCAAGTTTGACGTATTTTTGTTCAAATCAGTGACATGAGCTAAAAAGGCTTGACATCCGTTTTTCAATAAACGAATGGTTTTATGGCTAGAAATAACAGTTATAGATTTCAATGGTTTAGTTGCTTGAATTTGCATGACAGGTTGATTAGGAATATGAAAACTAATAATCTTATGAAAACAATCAATTTTAGCATGATGGATAGTCAACCAATCAATTCCTAAAATCACATCAAATTCATGCATCTCCAAAGAAATAAGGTCAACAGGTAATGTGAGGTTGTTGATTTGAACTAGGCAAGATTTATAGACAGTAGATGTAATGGTCATTTCTCCTAATGGGGTTTCAACTGATAAGTCAAAGTCCAAATTTTCAGGAGTTAAGTTTAAACGCTGAGCACATGCAGGTGAGATAAAAGAATGGGTAGAACCAGTATCTAACAAAGCGTAGACTTCACGAGAATTTATGAATAGCTTACCAGTTATCACCTCGTTCGAGTTTCGTGCCATTTGGGATGTCACAACAAAAGCTCTCCCTTGAACTACAGATTTTCCCTTATCCGCGCTAGCTTTTGGTATCATCACTGCAGCTGGACTTGATTTTGTGGCAGGACAAAATCGCGCAAGATGACCCTCTTTCCCACAACTGTAGCACTTTTTGGACTGCAGTGTACAGTTTGGGCTGATGTGACCTTCCTGACCACACCTATAGCATCTCACTGGTGGTCGATCTTCTCCCCTTGAAACTGGGGTCGGTGCTGGTGCTGGTACTGGTGCCCTTCCATAATTATTATGGAATCTCTTTCTTTTGAAATTGTTCCCACTGGATTCTCCTATTCTGTTATTTGATGTGGAATTACCACCGAAGTGTTGGTTACCTCCTCGATGGTTCTCGTTCCTGTGGTTGTTATCATTTCTCTGATCATTGACTCTTGGCTGTAATTTTTCATCTGTTTGCTCCACCCTTTGAGCCCTATCAACAACATCTGAATACAAATTAAATTTATGAGAGCTAAGTTGTTGACGGATTTCGAATCTTAGACCACATAAGAACATCCGACTCATCCGTGCTTCGTCATCTACTAGATGAGTCGCAAAACGAGACAGTTCAGCAAACTTAGCTTCATAGTGAGAAACTGTCATGTTTCCCTGCTCCAGCTTAATGAATTCCACTTCCTTCATATGGCGGATGCTTTCTGGGAAGTACTTTTCATTAAATAGCTCTTGGAATTCTGTCCAAGACATCTCAAGTGCTGAAGGGTGGATACGTTTTACCGCTTCCCACCAGTGATCCGCCTCACCTCGAAACATAAAGGTAGCAAAGGGCACCTTCTGATCATCAGCCCATTGTAGGACATCAAGTATTTTTGTTGTCTGCTTCAGCCATGCCTCCGCTTTGAGTGGGTCAGGCTTCCCGTGGAATTCAGGTGGTCCCAATTCTTTAAATTGCTTGACAGTGATCATCCTCAAATTACCAGCGTTTCTACCGTTATTGTTAACTGGATTTCCTCTTGCCTGATTCTGCATGAACTGCATGAAATTCCTAAAGAATCCATCATTCATCATGTTATCAGGAATATTATTTCCTGAGTTGGCAGGAGGATTGTTTGTGGCTTCTTGATTTTCGGCTACATTCGCTTCGGGTATTTCGTAGTTAACCTCTTGATTTCCAGATGCCATACTAAACTGTGGTCACAAAATAAATGTTAGTTCAAATAAACTGACTCATCACTTCATGTCCCTATATTCAAATCAACTCATTAGATAATAAAATCTAATTTAGGTAGGACACACTAGTGACTGATTCTATTCGTCTCTCCCCTCCTAGTTCTAACCCCAGATCTCCATTAAAGACCATATCCCTAAGCTCTGATGCCAACTGTGACGCCCCCAAATCTAGGCCCACACAGCCCAAACTTGAGTCGTCAAAAGACTACAACAAATTTATTACAATGGAATACAACGTACAACAATACAGTGGATAATACAACACAACTAAGTCTTCATTATTATTGCCACACTATTTTATAACACGTGAAGACTATGATAGCTATCCCCGCACTCTCACTCCATTCCCCGGCTAGACCCCGTTACGTTCTCATCTCCTGTTGAAAAACAATGAAACGAAAAGAAAGGGTGAGCTCAAATAGCCCAGTAAGAAATATCATGACTAAGATAATGACGAATAATTTATCATTAGCCTTCAACAGTTGAGTTCTTGATAGAATACAATAGACTACAAGGTTTATATCAAAAACTGCAGTTAAATTCTTAAACAACGTTCAGATCAATAATAGCAGCGGAATGAACAATCTATTAAAAGAATAATGCAGACTATAATGTCCACTCGCTTCTCTTTTTAGTAAAAATATCATCAACTTTTATCATCTGAAATACCATTAGTCAAGATAATACAACTTCACAGTTCCTGGTCATAATCATGCAGATCAACAGTTCGTCTTTGCACTACGGGCCAAAGACATTCAATATAACACCAACGGTCATGATTATACCAGATTCAGCCTTTGGTCATAATCATACCAACCAACAGTTCATCTTTGCACTACGGGCCAAAGAGAACATTCACCACGTGTCATAAAAGACACCGAACAGATGTATCGCCTTTAACCTAGTATATCGCCTTTAACCTATCATCTGTTCAACAATTATATCACATCTGTGCCCCCGGCCACAGATATTCACAACAGTTTGATTCTTGATGATTAATACAAATAACAGTGATACAAATGATGAACAGAAGAACAGGATAAACAATAAGTATCAGAAGTTTACTTTGTGCAGATTCAAATAATGTCCAAATTGCCAACATGATGTGGAGTGAAATTTAAAAATGATATTCAAGATCCACAGTTCAGAATAACGGTTACAGTTCAATAGAAAGGTTCACGTAAATAGGAAGGTTCAGTTGAAATAATGAAGTTCAACTATTATGGAACATATAATATTTTCAGGAATTATAGAAGCAATAGTTCCATAATAAGTTTCGATTTAGGAGTATGAAAGAAAATAATATCCCTTACCGTAGCAGGTTTGATTAACAAACGGTGAAGGAAATTAATATCCCTTACCATAGTAAGTTTGAATAATGGAAGATGAAAAAGATGGTATCCCTTATGAATATAAAGGAAAATGATATCACTTACGAATATGGAATAAAAGTGTCATGTGATAATTCGTGTAGACAAATTATTTTCACAGGAGACAAATAAAAAGGGTTATTCACCAACAGGCGATAATCCGCACCGTAAGGTTATTCCCATCAATTTGAATACGAATAGTTATTCACCAAACAGGCGATAATCCGCGCCGTAAGGTTATTCCCATCAATTTGAATACGAATAGTTATTCACCAAACAGGCGATAATCCGCGCCGTAAGGTTATTCCCATCAATTTGAATACGAAGAGTTATTCACCAAACAGGCGATAATCCGCACCGTGAGGTTATTCTCAAAGATTAATAAGGAATGAATACAAAAGGTTATTCACCAACAGGCGGTAAACCGCGCCGTAAGGTTATTCCCACAATTTAATACATGGAAGTAAATGACACAAGAAAGAAACGATATTATTTTCGAGAATCAAAGAATGATAATCCCTTCAAGTAAGAAAGAAAATAATATCCATTTATGATGATGAAAAGAGTGATACCCCTTACCTTAACACGTGACTGGATATTGATTTAAATGAGATTGATCAACCTATATATTTTTAATATAATTAGTAATTACCACATATAAATTTCAAAGTATATGATAACTCGTATATTATGAACTATCAAAATTATATATATTTAACATAATTTTTGTAGTATAATATAACAACTTTAAAATAGTTTTTAAAATAATATTCCAAAATAAATCTTCCAAAGAAAGCTTTTAAAAATGAATCTTCTCAAAGAAGAGTCTTCTAAAGGAAGATTTGTGAATACCGTGAAAAATAGGAATTTATGAAATTACTACTCTTTAATAAAACACTTACTTGAAAAATTCCTGCACTTCTTTTGGCTTTCAAACTCTCAAAATAACCTTACTATTCTCAGAGAAAACTCATAAAATTCTTATAGAAAAATTTTATGTTTTAGGTGTGATTTTTCTATTCAGCTGAGCAAGCTATTTATAGGAGAAAATAAGTTACTATGCGTGGTAGGTGAACAGAAAAAAATTCAGCAGAGGCTGCTGCGCAGCCTCCACCAACTCTTCAGCAAATTCTCACATTTCTCACATTTCATGTGGGCCCCACAATGGGTCCCACATGTTTCTTACTATTCACGTACTATTCACGTCACTATTCACGTCACTATTCACGTTACTATTTCAAATAGTAAAATTAATTATTTTATTTTTTATTTATTTATTTATTTATTTATTTATTTATTCTTCCTGTGAGTCCAACATATAAAATAATGTTACCACAATAATGTAAGAAACACGTTACATATTTTTATTAATTTAATAATATAAATTATAGTGTATTTGCTACTGTGACAATTATTAAATTCAATAATTTTAAACTACAGTGCACCAACAATTATTGACTCGATGATATGAAATACAGTGTAATGACAATTATTGAATCAATAATGCAAAATACTGTGTAGCAACAATAATTGAATTGATAATATAAAATATTATGCAGTGACAATTATTGATGAAATGATGCGTAACAATTACGGTGTCAATTATCAGACCAATAATATGAGACACTGTGCAATACCGTGTGCTACTGTAGAGTACCGTGTGCTACAGAAAATACCATAAATTACCGTATGCTACTATTCTTTTATCCCCGGTATTTTAACAGTTAACACCGTTGACTATTTTTATTTAAAAAGGTTACTTCTGTCGTTTTCTATATCCGACAAATATTCCGTTGTGGGGTCCACAAATAATTTGTTATTTCGGCGCCGTCGTACGGCCCGAATATTCCCCGACAAAACGAATATTCCCCGACAAAAAGAATATTGTCCGACAAAATAAAATTTGCACATAACATCCTTAACTTTCAATTTTGTCAATTTAACCATTTACTGTTTCAGGAAAAATATATATGAAGAAAAATTAAATTTTGTATTTCATAAATTCGGGGTCTTACATTCGGAGACTGAATAACTCCTACTCCACTCTTCTACTTGACAGTAGGAAATCCACTAAGATTTAGTCCTCTGGACTAGGACACTCTCGTCCTCATCAAAGCTAGCAGCTTTGGTTCCTTTAGTCACATTAAGACTAGGACACTCTTGCCCTCATCAAAGCTAGCAGCTTTGGATTGTAGACTAAGTCCAGCAGACTTAGAATCTCTTGTACCCTTCGGTACTCAACAAGTCCAGCAGACTTGATTTCTTTTTTAGCCATACGGGCAAGGATCCTTTGACCCTCTTTTGTGTGTTGGATGTTCGTTGGGTTGTGCTGCTAAGATGAACTTTGATCTTCTTTATCTTCTGGTACTTAGCAGCTGCTTATGATCCATCATTGAATGTTGCTGATGTTTGTCATTGATATTCTCCTTCTTTCTGATATTCAGCAACTACTCAAGATCACCAAATGTTTTGCTAGGCTTTTGTACTTCAGCTCGTTTGGTACTTGATAGTTCCTCGAGATGAACTCTTAAGATGACTGTGATGCTTCTTCTTTTTGATACTCAGTTGTTCCTTCTTATCATAGACAGTTTATTGCTTCTCGAGATGGGCTTCTGAGATGACTGTGATGATCCTTCCTTTTAGTACTCAGTTGCTACCATGTATGTATCAAGTTGGCATTTAAGCTTCTCTCTTCCATGTGCCTAGTAGCTCTGAACACTTCTCTTGTAATAGAGTTATACATCTCTATGTTTCTCTCAATTCAGTGTTAGTGTTCTGATGGATCGTAGAGTCCTTCAGTATGTCCATTTTCTGTTTCACTCTACGATCGGTTGTTTTCTACCATCATCTCTCTCGTGTATATTTTTCAACAATCGCAACAACCACCCACACTCCTTTTTTGTTTGTTATGTATGCCTTTATATCTCTGAGCATATTTTTACCGTTGAGATAAATCCCGTTGGTTTCCTTTGGCTTTGTGCAGATCTTAAATATCTTCGATGTTTGACTTTCTTGCCACTTGTGTCAGTGCTTTTCCCTTTTCTGAAATGTTCTGATATATTAACCTGTAGCTCAGCTTTCTCTGACTTTATAGCCGTTGCACTCCCAGAGTTGTTCAGCAAGGAGTATTATTTCCTTTGTTAATTAATCTTCTGATTTATCAATAAATACCTTCCTTGACTTTTAGAACCAACTGTTCTGATGCATTCAGAGATGTCCCATTGGTCTGACTTTATTCACCATTTTCCTGAGCAGTGGGTCCTGACTTATAGTCGTTTAGGCACAACGTCTACTACAACTCTGACATGCATATGTATCTAAACAACATTTAATCTTTCCTTAATCTGGGCGAGGAGTATTCCCTTTTCTCTTGCACCATATAACCATTCTGTTAGTCTACTTGCCTTGACCTGCTTAATGAATTTGTTGAGTGATAGACTGTCTACTTTGTTTCTGCGAATTCAGCTTCATGAATGTTGCTTGAGGTATGTCAAGTGAAACGTTGAGTTAGAACGATCTTTTCTCTAACTCTGCAACCTTGTTGCTCTGGTCAGATCGTAGAGTTTGTGCTTGCAATGCTTTGCTTTGATTTCGTTCTACGATCTTGTAGGTTTGATCAAATCGTAGAGTTAGTTAACTGTAGTGCTTCTTAGTGGAATCGTTGAGTTGCAGCTTCTTGTTTCTGATCGTTGAGTCATTTGCTGGTTCTGCTATGTAGCTCTACGATTTCCAGTTGCTAGCCCTGCTTGGCTTATATGTCATAGAGGACTGCTCTATGATTCTTTAGGCGCTAGATCTTCTATCATTGATGACTGCTTTACGAGCTTCAGTTGTCAAATCTTTTAACATAGAGGACTGCTCTACGAACTTCAGCTTCACTTAACGATTGCTTGAACGTTGTACTTCTGCGTTTGCCTTTTTCACTCTACGACTTAGCTTTGCTACTTTACGATCTTGCCTATGGTGTAAGTCGTAGTGCAATCGTAGAGTTATGATTTAAACTGTTCTACGATCTTAGTTCAGACCAGATGTTGTAGATGTATGAGATCTTCATTCAGTTTGTTTAACAGCCCAAGGACAGCCTACTGAATACTCTTTATGAGGATTGCTGTCATGATTCTGAACTTTGACTCTACTTGGCTCGTAGACAAGATTAGGAGAATCGTAGAGTGACTGTCTATATGGACTCTACGATCCCGAGAGTTAGCGCTACGATGCTGAGACAACTCTACGATCTGCCGAGAGGACTCTACGATTTTCCGAGCCTTATTCTGCGTTTACCAGGCAGACTCTACGATCTTCCTATGAGTGATTTCATAAGACTTCTATCTGAATGACACTTCACTTCTCAATCAGTCTTGTTGATGGAGTTGGTGTTTGGATCTTCTGTTTGTTTGCCGGTCATTCAGGGTCTTCATACTGATGATCTTTTGAATTTACGCTCTATGATTCTGCTTTGGAAATGTGAGCGTGTGACTGGTTATACTGATGGCTTGCAGACTCTACGATCGTGAGTGTAGTCTGCGATTCTTGCTTTAACTCTCTTGCCAGACTGTTGTACTTTTGACGATCAGGCCTATCTATTACAATTTAAGATCAACCTAACAAGTTTGATCTTTCTATATATAGTCCTTGTACATAGTGATGTTTTGAAGGATTGTACAATGCTATTAACTCATATGAGATCAACTTAACAGTTTTGATCTTGACAATCTAAGTCCTTAGAACATAATGTCTATTAACTATTAAGGACTTTACATCTTTCATCAATGCAGACATATTTGCATATTAATTCATTTATCTTTTAAAACACATCATCAAATCTTGTAATTGAGAAATATCATTTCACATGTATATTCCAAACAACCTTCACTTAATTATCCAAAATCCTTATTTAGAATTTCTGTAAAATCCTGGGGTGTCACATCAACTACTTAAATAAGCGCTTCTGTTTGTTCTAAAGAAATGTCGACAACATATCCCATCGGTCTCCAAGTACATAAAATAGACTATGATTTACACAGTCTAAGTATGCACCCGGAGAACAATAGAAGATAAAAAAACCAAAAAAAATTTAGAACAAACAGTTACATGTGGTTAAGTCATTGACACCTATCTAAGTGGGAGCGAAACATACAAAAACAGTCACAAAACGGGGACTATTCAAGATTTACTCATAATGAGTGAATCTTGTACGGGTTTCTAAGTTGCGCATATTATTTATTATATTAAATTATTTTATTTTATCTTATATTATATTATTTTTATTTATTTTATAATATTATTTGATATTATTTTGAATGATATTATATTATATTATATTATATTGTATTATTTTGAATAATATTATATTATATTATTTTGTATTATTTTGAATTATACTATATTATATTATTTTGAATGATATTATATTATATTATATTATATTTCTGTATTATATTATATTGTATTATTTTATATTATATTATATTATTTTTATTTATTGTATAATATTATTTGATATTATTTTGAATGATATTATATTATATTATCTTTTATTATTTTGTATTATTTTTCTTTATAATACTATATTATATTATATTTCCTTTATAATATTATTTTGTATTATTTTATATTATATTACATTATTTTTATTTATTTTCTATTATTAGTCTTTATTATATTATATTATATTATTTTATATTATTTTGAATTATATTATATTATATTATATTATTTTGTATTATTTTGAATGATATTATATTATATTATTTTTTATTATATTATTTTGATTTATTTTTTACTATTATATTATTTTGTTTATTTTTATTTATTTTATAATATAATTTTATGTATTTTGAATGATGTTATATTATTTTGTATATTTGTGAATGATATTATATTATATTATTTTGAATGATATTATATTATATTCTCAATTATGTTCATTGACTATTATGTTTTTTTTAGAACAGCCTGGAAGGTTGAAAATATATTAATTAATAAGAGTAATACATGAAGAAACCTCATCAAACCAATACACAACAAATGAAAATTCAGTAAATTAGTTATGCCATTTCGACTGCGTAAAATCAATGGCCAAAAAATCATTCTTCAACTAAATACAATCCCCAATCACTTTAATTGATCCAAAAGAGTAGTAAAACTCATCCCTAATTTATAAATGGGTTGATTTGCTATCTTAGAAGGCTCAAATGGCAGGTCAATAACCAAATATAACATCTTTCATTGTGTAATCAGAAGTTCAACAAGCAAACAAAAATCAAAAGCAACATAAAATCATTTAATCTAGAAAAAGAGAAACAGAAAAGAACTCACTTGGATTTGGGGGTAAGGCAAGGGCGGCGTCCGACAGGGGAAGGGGGGCGGCCTCTTCTTTCTTCATTCTTCTCTCTCCCTTTTTTCCACTATTTCTTCTTCCTTTTCTTCTATTTTCGTCTGGGCTGACACCTAAATTAGGGCTGAACATAATAGTGATCGCGATTGATCGTTGACTTTTTTTTAATGATCTAGCACTTTTAGTGACTGCATTAGCGATGACAACGGCGGTCGTTGATACATTAGCGACAGAATATCAGTCGCTGATACATTAGTGACAGAACATCGGTCTCTAGGTTTGGCGCCAACATTCCCGAATTTTTGTGTGGCAAAAGTGTTATAGCGACCGAAAGCGGTCGCTATTATTTTTAGCGACAAATGGCTTATGCAATCACTAAAATCGATCGCTATTACTGAGTATTAGAGATAGAATTGACGGTTGCTGAAAGTCTTGGTCACTGATAGTCATTTTCTTGTAGTGCATCACCGATAAACACATGGATACCAATTTTTTCTTACGATTAAAAAAAATCCATATAATAAGAAAAATAAGATTCCCAAAGAAATGAGAGAAAAAAATCTTTCATATGAAGAAAAAAATGGCTCAATCATAGAAGAAACAAATTCGCATAAAAGGAAGGAAAAAAAATCACATCAAACAAGAAAAATGACGACATCTAGATGAGGGTCTCTCTAGAAAAGGGAGAGAAAACCTACGAAAACATATTAATTTAAATGCTAGTCTTCTTTATTTTTTTTAAAAAGTTCTTTTTTAAAAAAATAATATATATATCAATAAATTTCATGATAAAATTGGATTGTAGCTAATGTATAATTTTAAATGATGAAATAGAATAATAATGATCGAGCGAGTCACTTATTAATTCTTTTTTATCTCATATATGTAAACGTCTGTATTTATTTTTCCATAAATAAAACGTAAATCGCTCTTCAAACGAAAACGCTTTCCGTTTTTGATCAAACCGTTGATGGATACAGTGTTTGTATGCAACACCGGTGCGTAATAAGCAATAAAAGATTTTCTCAAAAAGTGTGTCGGGAATAAGACGAAATAGGGAAAAGACAAAAATAAATATTATTTTTGACTTTTTGGTCTTCTAACCATTTTCTGAGAAATGGTCGTCAAAAACACTATTCACCGAAAAATGTGCCAAGTCTTTTGGACTTTTTACTTTACAGAAAAGTGTTCATTCGGAACAAAACTCAGTAATATCAAATTTTTAAATCAGTAGAAGATAACCAAATTAGTTGGAATCAGACTGTTATATAATTAACTGCTAATTCATCCGTATTGTTTTCATCAAACGGATCATGAGATAGGTTAACATTAAATTTGAATAATCAAATTTATCAGATTAATACCTAATTATATTATTCAATCATAATTAGTGTCTAGAATGAAAGAAATTTATCAATCGCGTCGCCCGGTAGGTGTATTTGAGAAAAATACACGGAAGGTTATCCGAGATTAATTCAAGAAAAACTTCGAGGGTCAGACGAGACATCATATTAATACTGTATGATGTATTTTATTAATAAAATACGTATAAGTAATTAAAACTTATATTACTAATGCGAAATATTTTAAATTAATCGCACGCGATTTATCCGATATACCGAAATCGGAAGAAATAATGACAAAACAGCTCGGGAAGCTTCTAGAAGCTTGGCTTGGAAAATATCTAGATATTATTCTAGTTTTATTAATTAAATAATGTGCGAAATGACTAAAATGCCCTTGGTCTTTTAAACTAATGACCAAACTACCTCGACCCTTGGTTTTCCTATAAATAGAAGGCTTAAGTTCATTAGTTCTTTACCATTTTGAAAGCTAAAGAGCAAATATAGAGAGAGTTCTTGTGAGACAAGAATCGATTGCAAAGAAATAGTTAAAGCTTGCAATAATAAAAGGTACGATTCTTAATCGTTATTATGCTTAAAGTTTTATTTTATCGATGAGGTTCAAGAACATAAGTCGTAGCCATGTACGATTTTTCGTTCTCCGTGTTCCTTATGACTTGAGCAAGTCGTTGTTATGTCAAATTTCATTTCATAGTTTAAAGTTCAAGAACATACGTCGTATCCATGTACGGTTTATCCGTTCTCCGTGTTCTTCGTATGTTCTGGAGTATTATTATAAATTGTTATATTTAAGTAAACAAGTCGTTATAATGACCAAATTTTGTCAATTATAAAGTGTTATAATCACATATGTAAGCAGTTATAATGCTCAAATTATTTCAAGTATGAAATCCAAAAGCTCAAGAACATAAGTCGTTACCATGTACGATTTTTCGTTCTTCGTGTTCTTCGTGTGTTCTTAAGCAAAAGTCATAATTTCTACATAAGTAGGTTTATGATTTGGTAATTTAGTGTTATGGGATGATGAAACATGATGGCCTTGCTAAATAATGCTTGTGGCATCAAGTTTTAGTAGTCGAAACGAAGAACGATGAAACTTTGTTCTTCGTGTTCTTCGATTCGTTCTTCGTGTTCTTGAGAAAAAGTCATAAAATCTTATATAAGTTGGTTTATGATTTTGTTATTTTTATGTTATGAAGTGATACGGAGTGTTAGAACATGTTATCTTAGCAAATTAATGCTTGAGGTATCATGTTTTACCAATCGGATCAAAGAAAGCTAAGCTTAATATACTCGCAGAATATTTTTTTCAAATTTCCGAAACTTTAAAGTCTGAATCTGCCTTAGAAACCTAAATGAAAGTTGTAGCTCATGAAATTCTAAGCAATTTAGACTCAAGAATCACTCAAAAATATTTTCGTATGACAAAGTTATGGCTGTCACTGTAAAAGAGGTCAGAAATATGAATCAGTTTTAGATCAGTCCCATTACTGGGAAATATGTGTAAATCAGTAAGGAATCTCGAACTTTGGTCTGACTGAAAGTTGTAGGTACGGAAGTTACGAACGCGTGAAATTTTGAACGACTCAAAAATATTTTAAAACGAAGAAGTTATGGCCGTTTAACCGAGCCGGGGTCTGGCAGTCCAACAATCTGCCCAAATCCGAAAATTTGGCTTAGAAATGAGTTTTTGAGTTAGCCAACTTTCCAAATAATTTCACCTATGAAAATAGTGTAGTTAAGTTATTCTAAGACTTATTCAAAAGGAAAATTTGATAAACTAACATTCGGGGTCGCGTAACCCTTTTTGTAGGCGTTTAACGATTTCCCAGGAAAACCCTAAAACGGTTTCAAGGCAAGTCTTCTAACTCTTGCTATGTGCTACTTGTGTAGTATTGTTAAAATGTTAAATGAGATGTGTAATGTCATGTTATTATGCAATAGATGATATGTGAAGTCTTTAACTGATGTTTACAAGCCTTCTAACTGTTATGTTTTATGTTTACGATTTACGAACATGATTTATACACTTTGTGTGTCAATGTGATATAAATTGTTGGAACGTGAGTTATATGTGATATTAAATGGAGAATTATGTTCAGTCAATGCATGTTAAAGTTTATATGAAAGCATAAACTGCGTATGTGCTGTATGTTAGACTTGCTGAGCCGTCGTGCTCATTCTTGCGAATAAAACCTTATTTGCAGATTAAAGATGAACGTTAAGAAGATCATGAACTTAAAGATGCAGCATAGATTAGGTTTTCATGTAAATTGATTGTATTTGTATATGTCATAATGACTGTTATAATACGAACAAACAAACATGTAACCGAATATTGAATGAATGATATAAATAATTATCATCAGAATGTTGTTATGTCTTTATTTTGATATAACCTAGAATTGTTAAAATTTAACATAGTATTGATAATGATCTATTTATCTGGATGAGGATCGGTAAATAACTTGTGAGTGCTGTACATCTGAGACAGAACTAAGCGATGTTGACTGGTCAAATCCATCGTTAAGGTTCCTCGGACCCAGGTATAACTCGTTATTACTATTCTGAATACCATATAAGTAGGATTATTGATATGAAGAGATATCTTTGTATATTGATACTTGTAGTACGAATGAGACCGTTACAAGTGGACGTATATAGAATATTTAAATCCTAAGGTTAAAATTAAACCGTTATATATGGTTTTATCCATTTATACGGATGAAATACAAGTTGATACTTGTATACTTATGAGACTGAGATCAAGTTAAGATCCAGGGACAATGTTAAGAGAAATTGTTAATGTATAGTCTAAAATAAGACTATTTCAACCAATATGATTATGGGATCATTGGTTAAGTCGATAGATGTATGAAATTAACGCACAAGGTCCGCCGCATCGAAAGCGCGGGGATTTTGGGGGCGTTACAGTTGGTATCAGAGCAGTGGATTATAGTTTCGAGGTAACAAGTACCTTGGAGTATAATCTGATGGATTAAAAAGAAATGGACTTATGAAAGAGTTCGTATATAATTAAAAGATATGCATAAATCTTATTAAATCTTAATACATAAAAATTATTATGTGAAAAGAAATATAATGAATAAAGATAAACTCTTTACGAGAATATCTGAAGATAAATTGACTCTTAAAGAGTTCTCAAAGCAAGCAATAAGATAAAATAATCTTATTAGTTTTTGTGTGAAACTATTTCAAAAAAATGAAATGGTGTGTATGGTATGTTATGTAATTATACCTAAGTAAAGAGATGAGTAAACTCATAAGGAATGTAAATGATGAAGGAATGAATTAAGAGAAGAAAGTGACTAAGATAGTTATAGAACGATTAGGGATTTCAATTGAAAACTCATATTAGTAAAACTGAGTAGGACGACTCTCTTGTATGGGAAAGAGTTTAATATGCTTCAGAGAACCGATCTAACTACACTGTTGGTATGAATGATTCATGGTCAGTGTTCTCAAAGCGGGTTACACACTGAATGAAATCATTTGAGGATAGTGTTGATGAGACGGGGAACTGATTCATTAGTTCTTGGGTGGAGGAATAACTCAGTTTGCTATATTGATAAGTAAATTAAAATCTTGTGTCAAGTTTTCATTGTATATATTTTGAGAAGGTGATTCTTTTCTCATATGTATATTGATTAGTTAGTAGTTGTTACGTCACAACTATAGTTTTAAAAATATTTGTATGTTAGTTACTGAGCGAACGAACCCTTGTTATAGACTTGGGCTATGATATGTTAGTCGAACCGACTTGTGAGATGCGGCTATGATTTGTCTATAAGTGCGATATTGGCAGTATCAATGTGCACTGAGACATTTCAATTCTGTGTTGATGAGAAGGGGAACTAATATATTTGTTTGTACTTGGTTTAATACAACCAATCAGTTTACTATATTACTATATATTTGCAAAACTTGTGTTATGGTTAGAGAATAATGGAAAAGATAGAGGATTGAGGGTATTTCAAAAATCTTCTAGCTATGCTAGATCTTCATGATTATATTCGCACTTGTGTGCCTTTGAAAAGAGTGGTTCACTAGTTGAACTGGAAAATTTTGTTAGTTCTTCACTAGCTATGTTATTCATATGTCTATGCTAATTGTTTTGGCTAGACGGATTTAATGTGAAGAATAAAAATGATTTATTCATCAACACCCCATTTAGCCTGGCGTGAAGATGATACATGATGAGTCATCAACGCACTTTGCAAGGTGCGGTATACAGTCATAAAATTGCTTTTCAAAAGTTTGAATGGTTTAAATATGAGTCAATGCCAATTGTTTCGGCTAGATACCTTTGGTTATGAAAAAAGAACGGACGTAGGAATTCGATAGATGCAATAAATCGCGTCTTTAAAGATAATATGGTACGACAGGCTGATCACCTAAAGTACAACGCATGTGTGTTCTCGATCTTAATTGATTGTTACACAATGCATGGTGTTCTCAATCTTAATTGATTGCTACACAAAGTATGAAGTGTTCTCAATCTTAATTGATTGCTACACAAGATATGGTTTTCCAGTCCGGATGATGATTTAAAAATTATGGGTTATATAGTATTCATAGTTTTTGAATAAGGTAAAGGTCTTGATTGACCGATGTATAAGTGAGAGGAATCCAAGATAAAGGAAGAATGAGACTGAATGTCGAGTATGAAAAGAGGTTTAAAACCTAGAGTTATGAAAGGAAATGTGTAGAGATAAGTGAACATTGTTCAGACCTAATCAAAGTATTGGAGGTTTAATGTGAATAAAAGATGAATTTAGAAAATTCATATTGAAGAGTAAATTGGAGATGATTATATTATAATTTCGAGGACGAAATTCTGATAAGAAGAAGAGAATGTAATATCCTGAATATTTATAGCACTTATAAATATGATATTAAATGACTAAAGTAATTGTAAAGTTAATTTCGAGGACGAAATTCCTGTAAGTTGGGTTGAATGTAATATCCCAAATATTTTCAAAGTGATCTAACAAGATCTAAGCAAGGTTGTCAATTCAAAAGCCAAGATCGATTGTTCAAGCATACCTTGAGCTATCTTAAAGAATATATACGACTCGAAACTACGATCGTATACAACTAAGAGGTTAAATTCTTTAACCTAAACTATGTGTTATGTGATTAGTAAAGCTTGAATTGAGCTTTTAAATGTGCTGTATGAAATATCTATGTGTAGGATTTTGTGTTTTGGTTCAAGTAGTTAACCTTAACACTTATTAAAAATCAGAAGTCAATTTAGGGCAAAAACCTAAATTGGAAAAAGAGTTAAAACCTAAACCCTAACCCTAGGGTCTAAACCCTAGAAAATAACCTAGGCCCTTGAGCAAAATGTGAAGGTTAAATTGACATTCTGTTTCAAGATTCAACCTTCCCACGCTTTAAAAACACGTAATAGTCAGTAAAAGTTTTTTCTCGAAAAACGTGTAAAAAACACTATTCACGAAGAAACGTTTTTCATTCGTTTGATCGTTTCTTTCATCTGTAGGACTTCTTACATTTCACAACATAGTGATAATATGAGGTTTAGATGCCAGGGAATCAATAAAATTTTCTTGTGAAAAAGACGAAAAAGACACGATTTACGAGAAAAACGTTTGTCGTCTTTTTGAACGTTCTTTTCAACGTTTGGACTTTTCTATTTCACGATATAGCATTTATACGCGGAATAGATATCAGGGAGCCACTTATATTTTTCCATAAATAAAACGTAAATCGCTCTTCAAACGAAAACGCTTTCCGTTTTTGATCAAACCGTTGATGGATACAGTGTTTGTATGCAACACCGGTGCGTAATAAGCAATAAAAGATTTTCTCAAAAAGTGTGTCGGGAATAAGACGAAATAGGGAAAAGACAAAAATAAATATTATTTTTGACTTTTTGGTCTTCTAACCATTTTCTGAGAAATGGTCGTCAAAAACACTATTCACCGAAAAACGTGCCAAGTCTTTTGGACTTTTCACTTTACAGAAAAGTGTTCATTCGGAACAAAACTCAGTAATATCAAATTTTTAAATCAGTAGAAGATAACCAAATTAGTTGGAATCAGACTGTTATATAATTAACTGCTAATTCATCCGTATTGTTTTCATCAAACGGATCATGAGATAGGTTAACATTAAATTTGAATAATCAAATTTATCAGATTAATACCTAATTATATTATTCAATCATAATTAGTGTCTAGAATGAAAGAAATTTATCAATCGCGTCGCCCGGTAGGTGTATTTGAGAAAAATAGACGGAAGGTTATCCGAGATTAATTCAAGAAAAACTTCGAGGGTCAGACGAGACATCATATTAATACTGTATGATGTATTTTATTAATAAAATACGTATAAGTAATTAAAACTTATATTACTAATGCGAAATATTTTAAATTAATCGCACGCGATTTATCCGATATACCGAAATCGGAAGAAATAATGACAAAACAGCTCGGGAAGCTTCTAGAAGCTTGGCTTGGAAAATATCTAGATATTATTCTAGTTTTATTAATTAAATAATGTGCAAAATGACTAAAATGCCCTTGGTCTTTTAAACTAATGACCAAACTACCTCGACCCTTGGTTTTCCTATAAATAGAAGGCTTAAGTTCATTAGTTCTTTACCATTTTGAAAGCTAAAGAGCAAATATAGAGAGAGTTCTTGTGAGACAAGAATCGATTGCAAAGAAATAGTTAAAGCTTGCAATAATAAAAGGTACGATTCTTAATCGTTATTATGCTTAAAGTTTTATTTTATCGATGAGGTTCAAGAACATAAGTCGTAGCCATGTACGATTTTCCGTTCTCCGTGTTCCTTATGACTTGAGCAAGTCGTTGTTATGTCAAATTTCATTTCATAGTTTAAAGTTCAAGAACATACGTCGTATCCATGTACGGTTTATCCGTTCTCCGTGTTCTTCGTATGTTCTGGAGTATTATTATAAATTGTTATATTTAAGTAAACAAGTCGTTATAATGACCAAATTTTGTCAATTATAAAGTGTTATAATCACATATGTAAGCAGTTATAATGCTCAAATTATTTCAAGTATGAAATCCAAAAGCTCAAGAACATAAGTCGTTACCATGTACGATTTTTCGTTCTTCGTGTTCTTCGTGTGTTCTTAAGCAAAAGTCATAATTTCTACATAAGTAGGTTTATGATTTGGTAATTTAGTGTTATGGGATGATGAAACATGATGGTCTTGCTAAATAATGCTTGTGGCATCAAGTTTTAGTAGTCGAAACGAAGAACGATGAAACTTTGTTCTTCGTGTTCTTCGTGTTCTTGAGAAAAAGTCATAAAATCTTATATAAGTTGGTTTATGATTTTGTTATTTTTATGTTATGAAGTGATACGGAGTGTTAGAACATGTTATCTTAGCAAATTAATGCTTGAGGTATCATGTTTTACCAATCGGATCAAAGAAAGCTAAGCTTAATATACTCGCAGAATATTTTTTTCAAATTTCCGAAAATTTAAAGTCTGAATCTGCCTTAGAAACCTAAATGAAAGTTGTAGCTCATGAAATTCTAAGCAATTTAGACTCAAGAATCACTCAAAAATATTTTCGTATGACAAAGTTATGGCTGTCACTGTAAAAGAGGTCAGAAATATGAATCAGTTTTAGATCAGTCCCATTACTGGGAAATATGTGTAAATCAGTAAGGAATCTCGAACTTTGGTCTGACTGAAAGTTGTAGGTACGGAAGTTACGAACGCGTGAAATTTTGAACGACTCAAAAATGTTTTAAAACGAAGAAGTTATGGCCGTTTAACCGAGCCGGGGTCTGGCAGTCCAACAATCTGCCCAAATCCGAAAATTTGGCTTAGAAATGAGTTTTTGAGTTAGCCAACTTTCCAAATAATTTCACCTATGAAAATAGTGTAGTTAAGTTATTCTAAGACTTATTCAAAAGGAAAATTTGATAAACTAACATTCGGGGTCGCGTAACCCTTTTTGTAGGCGTTTAACGATTTCCCAGGAAAACCCTAAAACGGTTTCAAGGCAAGTCTTCTAACTCTTGCTATGTGCTACTTGTGTAGTATTGTTAAAATGTTAAATGAGATGTGTAATGTCATGTTATTATGCAATAGATGATATGTGAAGTCTTTAACTGATGTTTACAAGCCTTCTAACTGTTATGTTTTATGTTTACGATTTACGAACATGATTTATACACTTTGTGTGTCAATGTGATATAAATTGTTGGAACGTGAGTTATATGTGATATTAAATGGAGAATTATGTTCAGTCAATGCATGTTAAAGTTTATATGAAAGCATAAACTGCGTATGTGCTGTATGTTAGACTTGCTGAGCCGTCGTGCTCATTCTTGCGAATAAAACCTTATTTGCAGATTAAAGATGAACATTAAGAAGATCATGAACTTAAAGATGCAGCATAGATTAGGTTTTCATGTAAATTGATTGTATTTGTATATGTCATAATGACTGTTGTAATACGAACAAACAAACATGTAACCGAATATTGAATGAATGATATAAATAATTATCATCAGAATGTTGTTATGTCTTTATTTTGATATAACCTAGAATTGTTAAAATTTAACATAGTATTGATAATGATCTATTTATCTGGATGAGGATCGGTAAATAACTTGTGAGTGCTGTACATCTGAGACAGAACTAAGCGATGTTGACTGGTCAAATCCATCGTTAAGGTTCCTCGGACCCAGGTATAACTCGTTATTACTATTCTGAATACCATATAAGTAGGATTATTGATATGAAGAGATATCTTTGTATATTGATACTTGTAGTACGAATGAGACCGTTACAAGTGGACGTATATAGAATATTTAAATCCTAAGGTTAAAATTAAACCGTTATATATGGTTTTATCCATTTATACGGATGAAATACAAGTTGATACTTGTATACTTATGAGACTGAGATCAAGTTAAGATCCAGTGACAATGTTAAGAGAAATTGTTAATGTATAGTCTAAAATAAGACTATTTCAACCAATATGATTATGGGATCATTGGTTAAGTCGATAGATGTATGAAATTAACGCACAAGGTCCGCCGCATCGAAAGCGCGGGGATTTTGGAGGCGTTACAGAGTCACTTCTTAATTCTTTTTTATCTCATATAAGTAAACGTCTGTATTCATTATCTGCATAAATTTGTAAACAAACTTTTTTTTGTTGTTGTTAAAATCCTATTTTAAAGAGTGCAATATAGTTTTATAATTAAGAATACAGTCACTATTATAATATCTATAATCAAATATAGAATAAAGTTTTTCGCAGTAGAAAGAGCAATTTATAATTCTAAAGTTAATATAACACAACTAGGGGTGCACACAAAATTGACCAAAATCAAAAAATCGACCGGACTGAACCGAACCGTTATTATTTCAAACCGAAAAACATAAAATCAAAAAAACCGAACACTATAAAACAAAAAAACCGAGACTAGTTCGGCCAGTTTGGTTTGGCTTCTCAAAAAACCGAAACCGACCGAACAATTTAAAATTAAAATATAATTTATATACTTTTTTAATAAATATTTATTTTATAAATTATATATTTATTATATGTCTTTATTGTGACGAATTTGCAAAACTTTTATCCTAGTAAGTGAGTTAGGTGATTTTTATTTTTCGGATTTAGAGAACTTCTATTATAATTAGTAGTTATTGAGTTAGTGATTTATTAATTACTATGAAAAATTGGCAATATAATAAATATCAAATTATCAATTACGGAACAGAATAAACCGACCAATTTAACCGAAACCGAATAAACCAATACCCAATTATGATGTAAAAATTTGGGCGGTTTTGGTTTTTAATTTTTTAGAACCGACTTAAATGATTTGGTTTTTTTTTTTTTCCAAAAAACCGACCAAACCAACTGTGTGCAGTCCTAAACACAACTTAACATTGTCTACTATCCGTTACTAAAAGTTTAATAACAAAAGAAACTTATAGCAAAAAAAATAAAAATGAACATTTAATATGGAAATAAAATTGATATTATATATAAACTAGCTAAACAAGACTGTTTGTATCATTCGGCCTCATTTGGGCAGGAGCATAACTAAAAATTTAAGTGGGAGGGAGCCGAAAAATATAATTTTTTTTTGATATTTTTATAAATAAAATTTGATATTTTTACAAGATATGTCACATATGAATATAAAATTTATTTACTAATTATGTAAGAATAATTTTGTGTAACTATAATTTTATTTATGAAAATATCACTAAAAAAATCAAACAAAAAAAAGTAATCACGCAATATTAAATTATATAAACATACACAAGGCTTTATATATTGAGTTTTAAGATACAATGGATTAATATCAAAATAATGCTGGAGTCTCAATCAACTCAAACGTGTTTGTCATTATTAACACAGTTATTCAATCCTTTTTTTATTTTAAATTATATGATTATTTTTATTTTTAAAAATTAATTAAATATATTTTTAAATTTAAAATTAAAATTACTTATTAAAAGTTACGAAATAATAAAATTTAAAATGAATAATATTTTTTATATAGTTTAAAATATTTATTATTATATTGATTAAAATAAAAAAATAAATCTATGTTAATTTTGAGTTTAATTTTTTTTTTAATTAATTTTAAAAAATTGATAATGACGAAAGAAGTATTATGATGGGTATTAGGCAGTTATTATATGCCAAAATAATGATTCGATGTGTATCAAAGTATATTTGAAACATCGAGTTTGAAAGTTAATGGACTTTATTTACTTGACCTTGATGTTAATTGAAGTTTTTAAGTTGAACTTACTTATCTAACTTTGAAAATTACAATTAGGCTTTGGAATTTTTTTAATGTATTATTTTGAGTTTGATATGGTATTTATATTTTAAAAACAGCACAGTACTAAATGAATTACACAGGTGAGGGATAGGTCGATATTAATACTCCCTACGTTATAAATTATAAGATTAATATTAATTTTTAAAAATTTAATTTTAAATATTTGAAGTTTAAAATTGTCATTAGTTTATTTAATTTTTTTTTAAAAATAGATCTTATAATTAATATTATTTTTTAAATAATTTATAATTGTAGTAACATAAAGTAGTATTAACTTTTTAAAAGTTAATTTTAAAATTTAAAATTTAAAATTGATATGAATTTATTTAAATAATAAATCTTATAATTAGTATTATTTTTTAAATAGCTTATAATATTTATAATTGTAGTAACATAAATTAATCTGATAACTAGTACTCTATCCGTTTCAAATTATAAGATTAATATTGATTTTTGAAAAGTCAACTTAATATATTTTTTAACTCAAAATTGACTTGAATTCAATTAATTTATGTTAATACAATTATAAATATTATTAATTATAAAAAAATACTATTAGTTATAAGATTTATTATTTAATAAAAAGGGAGGTGAGGGATACCTCACTCTTGTGTGAGGTAGTCTTCAAAACGACGTCTTGTATAATTGAATATCATTCCTCCCATGTTATGTATAAAATGGTATTTTTATAATTTTTCAAAATATTGTTATTATAAAGGGATATCTCATAAACGAGCGTGAGGTAACTCTCATCTCCCGTGCCCTCTTATTATTTTGAAAACTTAAATGAATCATGTCAATTTTAAGTTTAAAAATATTTTAAATTAATTTTTTAAAAGTTAATAATGATCTTATAACTTGATATAGAGGGAATATTATTTTTTAAATAATTTATAATATTAATAATTGTAGTAATATAAATTAAATAAATTCATGTTAATCTTAAGTTTAAAATATTTAAAATTAATTTTATAAAATTAATATTAATTTTATAATTTAAAATAAAATATTATACCGTGCGGGAAGGGCATTATAGTGGCACAACCAGTAAAATGGTGAATATTAAAAAATTCGGCGAGATGGGCTCCTCCAGCCTCTACTTAGGGCGATAGTTTCTGCACATTTAGTGTTTGTTAGTAATATACTACCCCACAAATTAAAGGTCATCCTCCCTCCCGTTTCATAATAAGACGATAGTCCTTCCACATTTTGTGGTGAGGGAGGAAAAATAGGATATGAGAACATAAAGATAAGAAAAATTAAAATAAATTGAAATTCGAGAGTCCAAAAATATATGTTATTTTGTTATGTAATAATGATATATATAGTAGAACACGTGACACACATTTGCATGTATATGTAATAATTTTAAAAAATGAAAATTTAAAATAATTGGGGAAAAATTTGTGGGATGTGAAAATTTTATTAAATTATAATTACACATAAACTTTAAAAAATACACAAAATAACATAAGGTGCAAAAAAATTGTACCAAAAGTAACCGGCTTCATCCCTCTCCTATTTGTATAATATAAACAGAGTATTATTTGTGGTACATGCTATGTGTTTGAAATTTAAAAGTAAAATAATATTTAAATAAATTTGTAAAATATAGTTAAAAAAAATATGGGAGATATTTTATAGATAAAAGAAAGATAAAGATTATTAACAAGTTTAAGAAATTAGTTAAATTTTCTCCCCTTCGTTAATAAAATAGATAAAATAAATACGGACTAAAGTTCTCATTTTTGCTTTTGGTCAACAATTAAAATATGGTGGAAAGACAAATTCTCTATTTGATAGGAAGCGTGGTACTTTTCAAAACTTATCAAATGTTCGTGTTTTTTGTGATTTTCAAACGGGCTCACAAAATCAGACGTTAACAGTTTTAATTCTAATTATAATACATAGCGCACACATATATGGTTGAAACAACAAAAATTCATTGTCTCATATGAGTTTTTAACTTTTTAAAGTCAATTATAATATTTTTTAAATTAATCATATCTAATTAGTGTAGAGAATATAATATATGAATATCATTTGTTATCATAATCAATTATCATTTCATCATTATTAAATTAAAAATTAAATAAATATAGTTATATCAATATATGTATATGGTTTATAGCATGTTAAAATGGTATTAAATTTAATATTCTATCACTCTATAATATATAATATATATATATATTCTTCAAAAAATGTGAAAAATAAAAAAATTAAACAGATCGGGCTTACGCTCAAGCTTGACGTAGCTTAATTTGCTTAAGGCAGACTTGAACTCGAGCTGATAAACGAGTCAAGTTCGTAAACAAGATTTTAGACTCGTTTAAAGTCTAATTAGACTCTATTCGTTAAATTTTTATATGCGTTTGAACTCAGCAAAGCTAAATCAGACTCGACTCTGCTCGTTTACCGTCCTAAAAAGATGCCTTATTAGTTTGCAAAAAGAAACTACGTTTTTAACTGATTTTTAAAATTGGCGCCGCCTTCATCAAAATTGTTAATTTAATCCATTGAAGCGCCACTGCAAAAATTCAATATATTGATACATGTATTTATGGTATGACTTTGTTATATAATATTAGACTATCTATATTCTATCTCTTAGATATTATATTAAAATTATTATTTAATTAAATAATACAAAAGGTGATCTACAATTTAATTTTCTGAGTCAATTTCATTAATCACGAGTCAATTATAATAAAATATATTAAACTAAATTATTAAATATTTATGATAAAAAAATTATATAAATTAATCCGTACTTTACACCGACTATCAAATTTATTAATATAATAAATTATTATTCATGCTTGGGGACGGTTAGCTAGTAAAACTATGAAAGACGAACAAAAGTAGTGAACTATGAAATAACTTTATCACTGGCAAACGAATAAAAGACAAACGAAAGTATCTGTTGATTTTTATATATGTGGCTACAACTCATTAGATTTAAAAAGGAGACAGAACATGAAAAAAGAAAGGGAAAATATTCAAAATATATACTTGGGGACCATGACAATACAAATATAATCTCGATAAAAATAGACCATATATAGTCTCATCATATATCTAAATGCTTTCGTTTGTCATTTTCTTCCATAAGAATTAAGTACCCCCAACCACTTTTTTTATTTCTTTTGCCTTTCTTTATATTCCAACCAAATTAAAGGTCATCTTACATTCATAACTATATTATAATATATGAATATTTATAGTCCTAACTCCTAATCCCATAGGGATAGCCGTTACTAAAACTTATCACCATCCCAAATTTTAACTTCTTCTAAACTCTTTACACTTTTACCAAGTTTTTATTTTGAAAAAATAAATAAATTTGGGGTGGAGCCTAGCCAAGAACTTTTTTGAAACTTTAGGGAGTATAAAGTTGTTAGTTTTTATCAATTTTTTTAAATCAAGTAAAATCATAATGGATATCTATATTCAAAAAACTAAATTATATAAATGAAAAGAATTTGTAACTAAAAAAAGATTCAAAAACATTATATCAGTCTATAACAAGTAACAAGACAAAATGGCATGTCACTCTTTATTTTTTATAAGGCAAAATATAATATTACCTCATTAAAGTTGACTCGTTTTACTTAATACACAATTGAACTTTTAATTTTACAAATTACCATATTGAACTAATTCAAAAAAAATAATTGGGTCATTCCATCAAATTAAATAGACAGAAGTTAACTTTTTTCCTATGTGACTATTTAAAAAAAATGATCAAAAATGACATGGATAATTTTAAAAAATATAAAATAAAATTTAAATTAATTTAATTTTTTTTTAAAATAATCTTGAAAAAATTTTAAAAAATTAAAAATAAAGTTGAAAAACATAAAATATAAAATTCAAAAACAAAATATTTTGTTTTAAAACAAATAAACTTGAAAAATACAACAAAAAATTAAAAACAAAATATTAAATTTTAAAAAATACAAATTAAGTTAAAATGAATTTGAAAAATTACAATAAAAAATTTAAAAGTAAAATAATAAAATTTTGAAAATATAAATTAATTTTAAGAAAATATAAAATAAATTTTAAAATTAAATTATTAAAAATACTTAATAAAATTGAAAATTACAATAAAAAATTTTAAAAATGATAAACTTTTTAAAATAAAAAAATTGCAAAAAAATTTAAAATTAATTTTTAAATAAATTAAATTAAAATAAAGTTGAAAAATTATAATATAAAATTCAAAATAAAATAGTAAATCTTTAAAATAAATAAAATTAAAATAAACTTGAAAAATGCAACAAATAAATTTTAAAATACAAATTAAATAAAAATGAACTTGAAAATTAAAATAAAATAATAAAATTTTGAAAATATAAAATAAATGTAAAAATTAAATTATTAAAAATTCTTAATAAAATAAAATTAAAATTAAAATTTACAAAAAAAATATTATTTTATTTGTAAATTTTTTATTGTAATTTTTCAAGTTCATTTTAATTTAATTTGGATTTTTTTTATATTTTTTTGTATTTTTAAAGTTTGTTTTAAAGTTTTATTTTTTTGTTTTGAATTTTATATTATAATTTTTTAAGTTTATTTTAATTTGATTTTAATTTTTTTTGCATTTTTTTATTTAATTTGTATTTTAAAAAATTTATCATTTTTTAACTTTTTTTTATTGTAATTTTCAATTTTATTAAGTATTTTTAATAATTTAATTTTTAAATTTATTTTATATTTTCATAAGATTAATTTATAGTTTCAAAATTTTATTTTCTTATAAAAATAATTTATTGTAATTTTTCAAATTCATTTTAATTTAATTTGTATTTTTAAAATTTTATTATTTTGTTTTTAATTTTTTGATGTATTTTTCAAATTTATCTTAATTTTATTTGTTTTAAAGAAATTTATTTTGTTTTGAATTTTATATTATAATTTTTTAAGTTTATTTTAAAAAAAAATTCAAGATTATTTTAATTTTATTTATTTTTTTAAAAATTAATTTTATATTTTTAAAAAAAAAATCTTGTCATTTTTTATTTTTTTTTTAAAAATAGTGATGAAATGGTCTAATTATTTTTTTAAAATTAATTTAATATGATAATTTATAAAATTAAAAAGTTAATGATAAATTAAATAAGATGTGTCTAACTTCATTAAGATAATATTAGGTTTTGCCATTTTTTTAAGATCAAACACTTGGTCAATCAAACACGTGGAAACGAAACAAACAGGCCATTAAAGTATATGGTCTACCACTTTGAGCTACTGCTTTCCGTATTACCTAACACAAGCCTTTTTGGTTCTGAAAAGTATTTTCTCCACAACCCAAATAACAGAGATCTGGAGAGAGAAGAAATAGAGAAGTGAGGGGAGAGATGGAGGGAGAGATGATGAATGTTTTGAAGAAATGGACTGAGGGAGAAATTAACAACTTTATAAAGGTATGGATTTCAGTCTACATTTCTTTGTCCTATTGTTATTTTATAGAAAAAATTGTACCAAAAGGCAAACTAAGACTCCTCACTTTACTCCCTGTAATTTCTCTCTTCTTAGCCCTCCCTCTAAATCTACATACTATGCATCTTGGTGGCATGACTGCTTTCTTTATAGCTTGGCTTTCCAACTTTAAACTCCTCATGTTTGCCTTTGGCATAGGCCCCCTTTCACACCCTTCTTTATCTCTCCTCCATTTTCTGGCCATCGGTTCCCTCCCCATCAAGATCCAACATAACCCATCACCAAATACCCATTTTAAAGAAAACCCATCATCAAATGGTCATTTAAAGGAAACCCCTTCTCCCAAACATTTCAAACAAGGCCTTAAATCACCTCTAAATTATGCTACAAAAGCTCTTTTGGTAGTTTTATTTGTGCGAGTTTATGACTATAGTGAATACATCCACCCAAGAATAATGTCATTCATATTTATTGTACATATATACTTCTGCATGGAGGTCATGATGGCCGCCGTGACGACCGTGGCTGGAGCTCTATTAGCAATTGAGCTCGAGCCACCCTTTAATGAGCCCTACTTATCAACCTCACTCCAAGACTTTTGGGGTAAAAGGTGGAACATTATGGTAACCCGTATCCTGCGCCCGACCGTATACGATCCGGCCCTCCACCTAGCTGCTCGAATATTAGACCGGAAGTGGGCCCCACTTCCAGCTGTGTTGGCCACTTTTTCGGTGTCTGCCATAATGCACGAGCTCATATTCTACTACTTGGGACGGGTTAGGCCCACGTGGATGGTCACGTGGTTCTTTTTGCTCCACGGGGTGTGTTTGGTTGCGGAGATTGCTATCAAGAAGGCGGTTAACGGCAGATGGCGGTTGCCTAGGGTAGTATCGGGCCCGTTGGCGGTTGTTTTTGTGCTTTCCACCGGCTTGCGGCTGTTTCTGCCGGAATTATTGAAGTGTAAAGCGGATGTTAGAGCGTTTGAAGAGTACGCGGCGGTTGGTGCATTTGTGAAAGATGTTGGGCATGTTTTAACGACCAAGTATTTCAATGTAGCAAAAGCATAGGGAATTTTGGTATGATTTAGTAAGGATATTTGAGTTGTTTTGTATTTTAGTAAATGGATGAAGGAAAATATATTGCGCACAATGATTTCTCTTACAATGATTTCTCTTAAGTTAAATGTAAGAGAAATCGATACATATATTTAGATTTGAGTTCAATTTTTAATTAATTGAAAGACGAATCGAGATAATTCAATGATTATTCATATTATTTAATCGAATTGCTTCGGTAATAGTAAATATTGTATTTAATAATTATTATCAAGTTAATTCGATAATTGTTAATGTTATGCTAGTTATTTGTTTTGTTATTGTTTTTCTAATTATCAATTATGGATGCGAAATTATAGCATTGTTTGAATAACCATATATGTTCATTTTTTTAGTTTTATGAATATATCTAATCATAATTACATTTAATATGAGTTTTGTGATTTTCTATACAAATTACCCAAAAGAAAAAAAAAATAACAATAAAAGAGAAGAAGTAAAAAAAAATTACAAATTTATTGAATATTTTTCAAAAATCCATGTAACAGAAAGAATTGATTAAGTATTTTATTTTTCAAATTTATTGAATATGAGGGGAAACTCACAAATTGATTAAGTATTTTATTTTTTCTTATTGAATTGAATAGTACTCGGTTCATATTTTACTTGGATTGTACCTAGGTCCAATTTTAAATAACTGAAGAAAATTGATAATTATTATATTATATGTTTAAATATAAACCTTTAATTAATTATAAATTTTGTCATTTTATACATAAAGATAAAGACTATTAAATTACTCAAAACACGAGTTAATAGACTAGTTATATGTAATATGCTAGGAAACAATATTGAAGTTTGTTAGTATTAATAAAATCTAGGTAAGCAATTAGAACATTAAATGGTCATTTTAAGGATAGAATATATATATATATATATATGCAACATTGATTGGATTTTGAGTTTTTATGTTGTTCAACTGTGGAGTAAAAAATAGTTATAAATAAAATTAAATTTTTATACACAAGTAATGTTAATTAAAATTATTTGATGAAATATTTTTATTTAACTATTGTGTTATAATTCTAATATTAGTCCTCCCATACGCACGATCAATTTATCAAATTCTTTACTCTTTTAAAACTTAAGATAAGCTTTTCAGATACCCTGTACATTATTTTTCTAACAGTTATTATTTAGCCATTCGTGTAATCATTGTAAAGCTTATCAAATATTCTAAATTATAAGGTCATTATTAATTTTAAAATTTAATTTTAAATATTTTTAAATTTAAAATTAACATAAACTTATTTAATTTATATTAATAAAATTATAGATATCATAAATTACATAAAAAGTGTTATTAGTAATAAAATCTATTATTTTTAAGATTTAAATGAATCGTGTCGATTTTAAATTTAAAAATATTTTAAATTAATTTTTAAAAAATTAATAATGACCTTATAATTTAGATCAGGGTGAATATAAAATTATCATTTGTCTAGAGAGAAATATAATAAATGAATACATTATTCTTTTGTATAAACGCTAAGAATTTAATCAATGATTCAGAGTAATAAATGTCCCTCTCTTTACTATATAACATTACAGATTTGTAGATTTGAGTTTTATCACTCAGCAAAAGTAAATTTATGTTTCCCATAATTTTTCTCCACTCAATTTTTTCTACGCTCCTGAGATGAAATGTACCTTTACAATTGAATTGCAACGGTAGAGGTGTATAATATATGACCAATATATTCGTAACATCTGATCCTTCACATTTAAGCATGGTTATAAAATTCGGATCAGACCGTCAGTTGGACCGGTAAACTTAATGGTGGTCACCGATTTTATCGATTCCCTACTTCTTCTTTTTTTTTTTTTAAAAAAAAAAAATTAAATATATAAACTTGATTAAATGTATTCTTAATTGAGTTTTGAATTGTGATCATAATTTAATATATATATATATATATATTTATATAGATTTAGTATTTATTTGAATTGTATAAAATAAAAATAGTATAAATTGATCTATTTGTTTTACCGAATTTGATTGAATGTATCCTAGAGATGTTTATATTCATTTGTGTTTGATTTTATCACTCTTGAGTCTTGAATTTTGAGTTATGATCATAATTTAATATTTTTTTTATATAAATTTATATTTATTTAAATTGTACGAAATAAACATTGTACAAATAAGTTTAAATTTTTTTTTTGTGTAAATAAATTGATTAATTTTACATATTTACTAAATATTATATATAAAAATAAGTAATATATTTAATTATTTATTACATATTAATGATGTTATCAGTTTAATAACGGTCCGATCACTAGTTGAACCAATGACTCATTCACATAATAACTTTTCTGGTTCAATGATCGATCTGAGTCTGAAAACACTACATTTAAGTGACAATTTGTACTTGGCACATAATTTAGGAAAAATAAATTTGAGGAAGACATTAATCTCGTGCCAAACCCTAAGAATTCCATTGAATTGGAAAAATAGCATGAAAATTATGGACCAAAAATATATACAAAAAAACTAATATTTTTAAACTCAGACCGGATAACGAATTAAAAAAATTATCAGATTGATAATTCACTATTTCAATCAGTAGTCGAATCGTTATTAAATCAATGACATCATAAATACATAAAAAATATATAAATAAAATTTTAAAATATCTCATTTTTTGTACGCTAAAATATAAAGAAATTGTGTTACAATATTATGAAAAATGTTCAATTTTAAAATTAAAAATATTTTTGTACTAAAAGTATATTAAAAAAATCGATTCATCAACTTAATCGGTTGAGCCGCTGGTTCAATCGGTAGCCAACCTATTCAATCTGAATTTTAACCAAAATAATTCAATCTGACTAAATTGAACCAGACAAAGAATGAGTTCCCAGTTCAACCGTTGGGTTTCAAAACATTGCTAGAAACACCATGTGTAGATCCTTCGCATGAAAAGCGGCAAAGCCCTCATAATCATATTGGATATCACTATCACCACAGGACGGAGATTTGATCGGAAGACATGGATGATTCTTTTCTCTTGCATCCTTTTGCTAAATATGTCTAGTTTACTAGGTTCTATGAGAAGTTCTGAACCCACCATAGCCATATAATTTCCCAACGACTTGGATTATCACTAAAGTAAAGACTTGGAAGCAGTAGTTTAAAAAAGTCGAGTTTTGTCACTGTTGCTCAAATTCAAATTCAGTATCTTTTTAGCTGGAAATTATATAACTTAATGCATTGGTAGTCCCTCTGAAGTATACTACGTACAAAATAACAGATCATGGAATACTGTAGTCGGACTGATATTTCTGCTCCGGCCATGTTCATCGTCCCATCAAGGCAACCCGGTCCTTCTGTATTGCCTGAGACAGGTTGATATCAAAGAGCTCGCACCGAATTGGCATCTCCATTTCATAGAAAGGATTCTTTAAAACATAATCCGTGTACAGCTCATATATATGTTTCAAAAGAGCCTCCATATGCTGTGCTCCAGGCTCAGAGATTACAAAAAACTTTGTCCCTACGAAGAACAAGGGAAATTAAAATCTTATAGAGACAGAATTTGATAAAACATTTTCTTCAAAACTTGTAAATGATGATATAATGATGGGGGAGATATATCAAGGATGGACATTATTTATTATCGCTAAATAAAGATAAATTTGAACTAAGAAATGCAAGTGAAAATAAATAAAGCTTACCATATATATTCCAATCAAAATTACATGTCACTACGAAACCATTTTATTAGGACTAATTTTTTGAAATTGGTTTATAGTCGCCTCAGTTTCAGGGTTATCGTGTTTTGAACATAAGTCCCCATACTACCATTCATCAATTCACTTTCCAATGCGACCAGGAAATGAATCTTACTCATTTTATTGTTGAAAATGTCCACTACAGTTGCAGTTGTCACGAAGGCAAACTCTTTTTTTTCTTTCAAATGGGCATAATTAAAAAAATTCAATCAAGGTGGTAGCTTATTATTATTGTTTTAACACATGCACTCCTATATCAACCGAAAAAGGAAAAAAAGAAAAAAAGAAAAGAAAAACTAGCTGGTTGAGAGAGGGGATTAACCCCCTTGCCCTGTAATAGATTTGCTCATTGTTGAAGATATTCATGAACACGAATCAACAGTAATTTTAGGAAAGTATTTCAGTTCAGCAGCCAAGAGAGAATTCAAATGGAGCACACCACATTGATAAATCAAGTCCAAGTAGACCACTGGGAGAACCTTATGTCAGCAGATGTTAAAACTAACTACAATATGAGTCAAAACTTTAGGACAACACAACTTCAGAAAAAGTTTTTTCTTTATTAGTAAACAATTTTGCAATTATCATTGCACATACAGAGAAGTGAACCCTGGTCAGGAAGTGATTTACGTTATTACTTTGGAATTTAAGAAGAAAAAAGAACAGACACTATGAATGGTCTAACATTATAAAAAATTCTTAGTCCCAATTTCTGTTGTTTTCACAAAACCTCTCCCCATCCTTTCCACCAAAATTTTGCCATAAGTCAACACTGGCAAAACACCAAATGACCTACAAAAGGAAGATAAGGATAAATACTACCCGCAAAACTCTCATGTGATAAAAGCATATAAGATTGACCAATAAAACTAAATAGGAGATGAGATTAGATGGACAATCTATGTAACAAGTGTACTAAAGCAAACACATCAGTAAGGTGGGGAAAATAAGTGCATAGGAACAATTTAGCATAGCCTAATGTTATATTTCAAGCAAAGCAAACAAAATCCCATCTGATGGAACATGTGGCCATTTAATCAACAAGAAACTGAATTTTGAGAAAATCCTCCCATCCTACTTAATCTCATTCACATCCCTCCTCCCCCCTGGGGCGCCTCCTCCCATCCTACTACAAGTGTACTGAAGCAAACACATCAGAAAGGGGGGAAAAGAAGTGTATAGCCTAATGTTATATTTCAAGCAATGCAAACAAAATCCCATCTGAAGGAACATGTGGATGTCTATAGTTATAGAACAATGCACAGATGTATATGGTATTCAATTCCATAACTTCTACAGATGCATATGGCCATTTAATCAACAAGAAACTGGATTTTGACAAAATCCTCCCCTCCTACTTAATCTCATTCCCCCCCCCCCCCCCCCCTGGGGTTCTTGCGTTTTCAATTTTTCCTTGTGCAAAATAATGGGAGTGGGAGGTCAGTCTAACTCAAGATCATAGCTACAATATACCAATGAACCTGCACAACCTTACTCACTTACTGAAATTATTAGTAAGAGCATCAAACCAAAAATCATGCTTACCTCGTAAATCAGGATTAAAGTACCTGTATACTTACGATAACTATAGCTGATATAATATAACCTATATCTTCCCAGTTTGCTACTTGAAATGTCATTATTATCCATACATAGACTGATAGACATTAATCTAACATGTTTCGCTACCAAAATTAATCATCCCATCTGCATAACTTCTTAAACACATTTGACGCCTTTAGTTTGAAAATATTGATAATAACATAATCCACTCAACATCTCAGTAACGTTTGCATCAACCAAATAACATTATAATTTAACATAATATGGTTCATACTTGGGGCAAAAACCACAAATCTGACAAGAATCATAACCAATTAGAAAATTATTTGATGAAAAGTACCAGTAAGAGATTGAAAGCAATGAAGATCAAACGTATCGGCCTCAAGAAGCTCGATCCCCGAACATCCATCGACCGGCGATAATTGCTGAGAAATTGCGTGCATCGAATGCCATAAACTAGCCAATCTCAAGCTGTCATTCGTATCCATACGTCCCGCAGATCCATAATCCTAAAACAATTTTTGTTTCCAAGCATATCAAAAGCATTTCTATAAAAAAAATTGGGTAAATTTGAAGCGAATCATAACAAAATCTGTTAGAATTGGAAGGAAATTTTCAATATGTACCTTGTAGTATATGAGGCCACCGGATTTGTTGATGATGTAGAGGTTGCAAATTGCTGACATCTTGTTGATCAATTTTTTGAATCTGGTTTTGGACTGTGAGTTGAGACCCGAAACTGAGCCAAACAGGTGATATACTGCTTTAGAAGACACCAGCTGACCAGAGTACTGGACCCTTGTGGTTGAGTTTGTAAAAAAATTAAAAATTGAAAGGGTAAACTAGATACTCTGGTACTCTCTGTCGCTTTTTACTTGACGTTTTAAAATTATGTACATATATTAAAAAATATAATTAATAATTTCTTTGATCGATTAAATTAAATTAAAATTTTAATATTATTTTTTAAAATTTATTAAAAAAATAATTAGTAAATAAATTATTTTTAATTATAAAAGACAGTATAAAAAATTAAATATTAAATATTTTATTAAAATTTATAAATAACGAATAAAAAGAAATAAAAATCTCTTTTTAAAAAAATAAATAAAAAGAGACGGAGAAAGTAACATTTTAGTGTACTTGGAAGAAATGTAATTATTGATTGATAAATTAAATATAATAATTTATTATTATTATCTTTCCAAAATTCATTGAAAACATAATAGAGTTAACAACATAATATTTAATATAGGAATGATTTTGAGAAATTATATAAAAAGTGTTGATATAACCTCAAACTCAACAGAAGTAACCAAGCTGACAGGCAATGAAGCAATTTAGGACGGTGTCATTTAGTCATGGCTGTGGTACTTTAGTATTTCTATAATAAGCAAGTTAGGTAGCTTAACCCTTAATATTCTGTTTTTGAGTTTTAAAATGAACATGAGAGAAAAAAATGGACAGAAAATTTAAGATTTTTGTCTAATTTTTTTGTTTATAAGTTTTTTAATAAACAAAAAAAAAATGATAGAAAACTTAGTCATTTTTTCTATCAAAGTTTTTTATTCAAAATTGGCCAGATATGAACGGGAAAAAAAAGAGATAAATTCTCATATTTTCTCAATTTGATTTCCCCCCTTAATTTTTCTCTCAGCTCATATGGGGGGAAGACAATCTATAACTCAAAGTAATATGTTTTTGTAAAAGATCTCCCAAGTTATTGAAAAGATTATTAGATATACCTCCAGAAACATGAATTTCAGACGATTGTAAAAACACGATCAATCTCAATATGTTTCGATGTGTTTAGGAAAAATGGTTTTGCCTCGATATACCTATTGCGTCTCCTTTTTCCAAATATGCAACATCAGAGTTTGCCCTCGTTACTTGATAATTTTCCTAGGCTTTATTTGTTTCAATAGAAAAAAAAATACAGGTAGGGAAAACATATTCATGCTGTTTTACTTAAATCACTTGTCAATTGCTTTTGATTTCAATACGAGTTTATGACACGAAGTAGATTATTAAGAAGAATTCATGTAACAGATGATACCACTTATTCTTGATCTATCAAGTATAAACAAAATAGAAACAATCTTATCACCCATGTATTATTTATTGATAGGAAATATCAGAGTTTACAAACAACTCAATAAAATAAAAGTATTAATAAAAAATTATCAAATGACTAACATGGTCTCAAATTTAATATAAAGTATAAAAGTAATCAACAAAAGAGTAAGGGTAAATTTGTAAAAAATTTCTTTTTATTAGTGCCCAAAACTCATAAGCAGAGTGTAAGATTTCAGCAATTAGTTTGTACAAATACTAAACCTTGGGTATCAAATTGGACTTAGTTAATACAATAACATTTTTCTACATTTGTTTATTGAGTATTCTCAATTCTAACATGGTATCATAGACTCTTACTCAATCTTAAGGGTTTTCTGCTTAATTTCAGCAAATTTCCAGTCTTCTTCCTGATTTTGTTCATCTCCAATTGGATTTTGCTTGTATCGATCTAAATGGCTTCAAATGTTACTTCTCCGTCAAGTTTAAATCATCCTCCTACTTCGTCACCTTCACAGAATCGTCCCAGTTTTGCAGATATTCTTTTAGGTAATCATGGAGATTTTGATCCTTGTGATTTAAAATATATTCCAACTGTAAAAATAGATCAATTTCATCATCTTTATCTGAATCTTAATGATAATCCTGGAATGCATCATATTACTATCATTCTTACTGGTGACAACTATAACCAATGGAACTATTGCCTTATCTGCTAAAACAAAATTAAGCATGGTAATTGGACACTATCAATAGTCATCTCCTTTTTCCCCTTACCTCTATGCGTGGAATAAATGTAATGATATGGTAATATCATGGCTACGGAATTCTTTGTCACCTGAAATTGCTTCAAGCATTGTGTATTTGCCTATGGCTAGAGACATTTGGGCAGATTTGAGTATTAGGTTTACCCAAAGTAGTATTCCTAAACTGTATCAGTTTAAAAAAGAACATGAACATGTTAAATCAAGGCACCATGACTGTCTTTGCCTATTTCACAAAATTCAGGCCATTTGTATGATGAATATTCAGTGTTAGCTGAAGCCCCTCACTATACTTGTTCGTGCACTTATGGTGCTCTTAAACATCAAGATGCTTAGGACAAAATTCATAAGGTGACAGTTTTTAATGGGCCTCAGTGACTGCTACATTCATGATGCAACCTCTTCCAAACTTAAATCATATTTATTCTCTTTTAACTCAAGAAGAAAAGTAGATATAACATTTTATCTTCTGGCTTGGTCTCCTTAAATAACTCTTCTGTTTCAGCTGCTCTACTGAACAAAAGCAGTTTTACTAGTTCTACTACAGGGATTACTCCTGAACTGTCTTCTCAGTCCATTGTACTATTCAGTAAAAATGTTGTGCTCAGAACAAACATTTTAAAAATTTTAAGAAGTCTGGTGAGTTTAGGCAGTCTAATTCCAAGAAAAGGAACTTGGTGTGTACTTTATGTAAAGGGACCAATCATATCAGGGATGCTTGCTTTCTTCTCCATGGTTACTCTCCCTGACATAAATTGTATAAATCCAACTCCCTTGCTAACATCTTCTCAAGCTACTAATTCAGCTGTGTTTCAACATTCTGGGTTTGCCTCACCTAATGTGGATCTTATTGAACACCAGTTACAATAAGTAATGTAATATTTGAAGTTTGACAATGACTCTAAACTTTCAGAACCTAAGGTAACAGGTACTTTCAATAAGTGTTTCTCCAGTTTTAAGTTTGTTAATCCTATTTGTGCATCTGTCAGTGTTTTTACTGATAAATGAGTTATTGATTCTGGGGCTACAGATTACATCACTATTTCTTTTCATAATCTCCACAATCCCATTCTTATTCATTATTTTATCCATTTGTCTAATGGTTAAGTGTCTGTTATTTCTCATAAAGGCACTGTTTTCTTGAATAGCAACATTACTCTTCATGATGTATTGTATGTTCTTGACTTCAAGTTTAACCTCATTTCTATAAGTAATCTGACAACTGATACTGTTTGCTGTGTTTTCTTTCTTCCTAATCTTTGCATATTTCAGGACCTTGTTCTGAGAACATTGAAAAGAACTGGTAAATTGTATGATGGGCTCTATGTGTTTCAATACGATCTTTCAGTTAATTTTGTCTCTTATAATAATTCTAATTATATTTCTTCCATGTTATCTGTTACTTGTAATGTTTCTATCTCTCTTTCTAAACATGTAATGTTTATGTCTCTCTTCCATGCTATCTTCATCATTTTTTTAGGGACCTTACCACACTTTTACTCATAATGGTTATTCCTCTTTTCTAACTTTAGTAGATGATTATACCACCAGATGTACCTGGACTTAAATGCTTCAGTCCAAAACACAGGTTTTTAGAGTTCTTCAAATCATTTATGGCTTATGTTAATACTCAATTTAACTGTCAGGTCAAAATCCACAGGTCTGATAATGGTCGAGAATTTATGAAAAAGGAGTTACATTCTTTACTAAACTCTCTTAGCATTGTAAATCACACTAGTTGTGTTCACACTCCTCAAGTAGTGGAAAGAAAACATAGAAATATCTTAGATGTTGCTCTAGCACTTCAATTTCAAGATTATTTGCCTTTATCTTTTTGGGGAGATAGTGTGCTCACTGCTACATACTTGATCAACAGACTTATGTCTAGTATACTTGGTTATAAAACTCCAGTTGAGCTTCTCATCTCAAAACCTATGGGTGTTTATGTTATGTTTCTACTATTGCCAATCATAGAACTAAATTTAAACCTAGAGCTACAAAACGTGTCTTTATTGGGTATCTTTTTGGTAAGAGGGGCTATAGAGTTTTTTATTTAACTTCTCAGAGATTTATTGTTAGTCGAGATGTTGTGTTTCATGAGGCTCATTTTCCATTTTCCTCTTCTACTTCTTATTCTTCTCCTCTTTTTCCCTTATATGAAAGTATGATTTCTGATACTGTAATATCCCAGATATTTTCAAGATTTTAAATAATATCTTAATTGATTTTATTAAAGGTTAAGGTTTAAAACCTAGAACTTGAGAAGTAAGATGTGTAGAAAATGGGTGAACATTTTTTTTTAACATAATGTACTTGTTAAAAATTAAATGTGGAAATATTTTATGATGCATATAGAGAATTTATTAAGGAAATAAATTCATTTGAGAAGTGAATACGGTTATAAGGATATATATACATAGTTATATATTCCTAGAGTTGTGTTTGTTAGCCAAACAAGAAGATGAGTAAATTAATACTCAATAAAACTAATAAATAAATTAGTTTAAATATGAAGTAAGAATGAAAGTCATGAAATATAATTAATTATGTTAATTATATTAGTTATGAGTTAAAGTTATAAAAAAACTAAAAAGTTTGTCTAGAATGACAATATTAAGAAGTTAATCGATTAAGTAATTAACTTGATTATTAAGTTGTGGTATAGAGTTCAAGTAATTTAATTACTACTAGTGGACTAGCCCAAAAGGATTATAGATGTTAGCCCAATATGAATATATTGGTATGAAGTGGGTAATTAAATAATAAGCCCAAATGATATGTTGATTAATAGTCCAAGAGGTAATTAATATAAGTCCAATTAAATTAATTACCTAGCCCAAGTTATAAAGATGTGTGAGTTGTGTTGGGTAGCCCAAATAATTAAATAAAGGAGTCCAATGCAAAATAAACTAGTAGCCCAAATATTGAGTCCAAATTTAAAAGTCAAATGATGGTTAATATGTTGGGAAATTTCAAGTATTGATTGAGTGTAGAGAATTAACTAGTGTAGGGTTAATTGAATAACCCTAGTTGATAGACATGAGAGAGCATTAACCAAACATTGGTTAATTGCTAGAGGAAGGAAGGTAGTGTTGAGAATTAACTATGGAAGAGTTAATTATGTAACCCAATGTGGTAGAATAATTAAAGGTAAGTCTAATTGGATTATATTATAAGTCCAATTGATGTATTAAACTAAATTAAATAAATTAACCTAGTAGTCCATAAAATTAATTAAACCTTGATTCAAGTTATAATTAATCAAGCCCAATGCTTGTTTTAATTAAATGTAACATAGGGTATTTAATGTTAGCCCAATGTAATAATTAATTTGAGCCCAAACAAGTAAATTGAATGAGCCCAACTTATTATACTCTAAAGTTCAAGATGGAGCCGAAGAGGAAGTCAAAATTGGTCAATATTGATATATATATATACATGTATATATATAAGAGTATATATATATAATTAAAACATTAAAAATAAATCAAAAATGGGAGATTAAATCCCATTTTTGCTGAGAATTGTAGGGGGCCCACTTGGGGTGGCTTGTGTTGCTATGTTGCTTGTAATCTACACTATGACAAGGTTGGCCAACAACCCTAGTCAATCACCTAGTCAATCACAATGTCCATCCAAGCAATAGTAAGCTAGATTAAGCTCTAAATTCACCAACATTGGTGAATTAAGAGAGTTAATGAATGATTAGTAGAGTGCTATAAATAAGACACTCCACACTTGTGCAAGGTTTGTTAGTTCATTTGCTAGAGTTCTAGAGAGAAAAATAGAGAGCATTTTCTAAAGAGAAACACTTGTAAGTGTGAGCAATAGCTAGAAGTTGAGCTTGGTGAATGTCACAAAGCATCATCACATACTTTGGTAGGAGAAGAAGAAGAGCACACAAGTCTCAAAGGTTTAAAAGTGCTCCAACCCTACTATATTTCATTTTTATAGTTTAGATATGATTTGAACGGTTAAAATATATTTTTAACTGATAAAAAGTTATTTTGATGCTCTAGAAGTCTAAATCTATGATTTATAGGTAGATTCATAGTTTAATATGTTTAGTACAAGTATTGGTATGTGTGGTAAGCAAATAAATGGAAGAAAATTCTCTATTGTGTTACCGGTAAAACCCTAAGTGGTTCGATCTTAATATTTCTTGTCAAACGTTTTCAAAAATGTGATCGAACCATGAAATGTTGTAAGACTAGATGTTAGGAAGATAACAACACTAAGTTGGTGTCATTTGGATGAATAGATTTCATTTTATTCAAGTTTGAACCTTTAAAACCAAGGATTTGTGATTTTAGTTTTCACTTTGTCCGTGTGAGCAGTTTTTAGTCTAGTTCCGTTCGGAATTTGGATTTGTGATCTAAAGAGAAATTGTAGATCATGAAATTCTAATGAATTTAGACTCAAAAATCACCTCAAAATGTTTCCGCATGACAAAGTTATGGCCACACTAGTAAGAGAGGTTCCGACAGCCAAATTCCGACGTCTAGACGCCCAAGTGTACGCCTGGTCTTCTGCCTATGGGCGTAGATATGCCCAAAAACAGCCTTGGTCCGGCGTCTAGACGCCCATGCTTGGAAAAAAATAAAAAAAAATTATTTTATTATTATTTTAACCAATAAATGTATTTTTAATTATAAATAATAGATTTAATAATTAAAAGAGGATAAATATTATTAAAGGTTTAATAATATAATTAAATTAATGAAATATTATTATATAATAATATTAGAAAATTAATAAAATATTATTAAATGAGTAATAATATTAGCAAGTGAATAAAATATTATTAAATGGTTAATAATATTAATAAGTGATTAAAATATTATTAAATGGTTAATAATATTAATAAGTGTTTAAAATATTATTAAATGGTTAATAATATTAATGAGAGATTAAAATATTATTAAATAAGTGATTAAAATATTATTAAATGGTTAATAATATTAATGAGTGATTAAAATATTATTAAATGGTTAATAATATTAATGAGAGATTAAAATATTATTAAATGGTTAATAATATTAATGAGAGATTAAAATATTATTAAATGGTTAATAATATTAATAAGTGATTAAAATATTATTAAATGGTTAATAATATTAATGAGTGATTAAAATATTATTAAATGGTTAATAATATTAATGAGTGATTAAAATATTATTAAATAGTTAATAATATTAATGAGAGATTAAAATATTATTAAATGGTTAATAATATTAATGAGTGATTAAAATATTATTAAATGGTTAATAATATTTGAATGTAGTTGTATACTTGTATATTATCAAAGGTAGATGATATATTGAGGTATTTGGTACATTATTAAATGTCCGAATCATTAAGTTATGTAAAAGAAGAATGTTTAATTAAATTAAACCGATGTAAATAGTCAATTTGTGACTAAATTTTAGACAACTTATTAAAAGTAAGTCGTACGAAGAACGTGTAGTGAAGGTATAAGTTAGATGAGCATACCCGACATGTCCAACTTGGGTTGGGCTAGGGTTTTGTCCGGAACTTAAGGGTTCGTTTGTCGGACATCTTAAGAGTTAATAATTTAAAATTAGAGTCTTATATAAAGGCTAAATAATAGTCATTGCATCTAATGATTATGTCGTCAATTTCCTATATAAATTGTAGGTTGAACGAAAGACGCAAATAAGCATAACTGGTAGAAGCGAACCAGACAAGTTTTTCAGATATTGTTGCTATGTGTATAACTGTTGTGTGTGCACTTGAAGTATGTGAGAATTTGAATTAAATATGTTTTTTGTGAAACCATATGAGATTTGTTGATTCTATACGATAGAAAGTCTGAATTAATTGAATGAGTTGAACTGTATGTCATGTATTCATTTCAATGCATGATCAGTATGGTGCATGAATAAATGCAAAGCATGAGAAGCATGATGCATTCATATAATGTAATGTATGAAGCATGAGAAGCATGCATAAACATGAACTATGTGTTATGTGCTATCTGTTAGACTTGCTGAGCCGTCGTGCTCACTCTTGTCTAAACCAACATTTTCAGATAGTGCAAATCATTTGAAGTTCTCGATAAAGATCAAGGAACAGGAAAGCATATTACTTTCACTGAAGATCTAAATATTTGTTGTAGATATTAGTCCGAATTGGACAGGTAAATGATTGTGTAGTGTAAGACTTTAGTTGGTATGTTATATGAGTGTTAAATACACAAGTTGATTGTAATAGAATGTCATATCATGTATGATATTAAGACATACTAGGAATGTATAAAGATTTCGATTCTGAAATAAAAAGAGATATTGTAAAATTGTAAATAAGTGGTTATTTACCAATTATAATATTGCTGTAATTCATGAACAATAAGAAAAAGGTTGTACTCGTGTTGAACCGGATTCGAGGTTCAAGGAACCCGAATTTGGGGTCGTCACAGATACCTCTCATGCATCAAGTTCTTCTACTTCTGATACTTCTTCTCATCCTATATTAGATTTGTCTTCTATTGTTTTTCTTTCTAGTTCTTCTACTTCTTCTAAAGCTTTTGAGATTGAGTCTCCTCTTTTGAGGTAACTCCATCTATACCTACTGCTAGACCTGATTGAACCAGAACATTATCTTCTAAATTCTAAGACTACACAGGATTACCATCATTGTTTACCACTACATCTCAATCTGTATCATTGGTCTCCCAAGTATCTTCTTTTCTGTGCCGTATCCTTTGCACTTTTATATTTCCTATCATTATTTTTCCCCTTCTTATAAAGCTTTTTTAGCTACTACTTCTTCTATCATTGAACCTAAAAACTATAGTCAAACTGTGAAAGATCCTAACTGGACGTAAGTTATGCAAGAGGAAATTCAGGCAGTGAAAAACAATAAAACCTGGACTTTTACTGCCCTACATACCGGTAATGTCTGCAAATGGATTTATAGGATCAAGTTTAAGTCTCATAGTACTATTGATAGCTATAAGGCTAGGCTTGTTGTAAAGGGCTTCACATAAACTGAGGGTCAAGACTATTTTGAGATTTTGCTCTTATGGCAAAGATGTCCACAGTAAGAATCATTTTGGCAGTAACTACAGTCAAACACTGGACTCTAACACAAATGGATGTGACTAATGCTTTTCTAAATAGGTATTTAAATGAAGATGGTTATATGGATCTTCCTCCTGGTTACACTACTTCTTCCTCTCTTGTATGCAAGAAAGTTAGTTAAGTCTTTATTTGGCCTTAAACAGGTTCCCAGGCAATAGTACACAAAATTTTCTTCTATGTTGGTTTAGTTTGGTTTTACTCATTCCAAAAGTGATCATTCTTTATTCACTTTTCAGAATCATGGTACATTCACTGCTTTATTGGTGTATGTGGATGTCATTGTCCTTACAGGGGATTCTTCTACTGTCATTTCTGAAGTTAAATCTTTTTTGCATAATCAGTTTAAGATCAAGGATTTAGACTCTCTTAAATATTTTCCTGGCCTAGAAATAGCCAAAAATCCCACTGAAATTTATGTGTGTCAGAGAAAGTATGTTCTAGATATCCTCAAAGACAGGCTTAGAAGGCTCTAGGCCAAGTATGGTTCCTATGGCTCAAAATCATCAGTTAGCAGCTGATAAGAGGGAGATTCTTTCTGATGGTTCTCAGTACAGTAGGTTGGTTGGTAGGCTTATTTATCTGACCATTACCAAACTAGATATCAGCTATCCAATTCATATTTTGAGTCAATTTATGTCTCGACCCAGGGCTCATCATCTTGAAGCTGCTCTCAAACTGTTAAATACTTGAAGGACAGTCTAGGTCAAGGCATTTTTTATTCTACCTCTGCCGCTTTATCTCTCACAGTTTACCGTGATACTGATTAGGATTCATGTCCTACTTCGAGGAGGTATGTTTCAGGGTACTGTATTCTCTTTTGTTCTTTTATCATTTCCTGAAAATGCAAGAAGCAATATATTGTGTCTCGCTCTTTCGTTGAGTCTGAATATAGAGCTATGGGCAATGTGTGCTGAGAATTATCTTGGTTAACTGCTCTATTGAAGGATCTTCAACTTCCTGTTGTCTTGCATATTCCTCTTTATTGTGATAATCAAGCTGCATGCATATTGCTTCTAACCCTGTGTTTCATGAAGTATTGCTACTTACTTGGTCAGAGGTTTTGGAGGAGGAAAGATGCTTTGAAAATGTTTGATTGCTCTTTTTTTTTTTTTTTTTTTTTTTTATGGATCTGGATTCATTGTAAAGCTATTTATTACGAGATATTATGTAACCATTTTTTACCACCAGCGTCAAAATATATTTTCATTCCCAAGAATAGGTCCAAAAATGGTTGCATACAAGAATGCACCTTTTAACCATCCACAAAACTAAAAGATCCAATTGATCCCCAATTAGAACTCCTTGCCCTAAAAGAAATTAGAATTCCCCAAAAGAGAAACTTTTTTCCTGTACTTTCTTTTCTACAAAGAGACCTGTAAAAGAAGGTCTATTTTTTGTAAATTTAGAACAACCGATGCTTTGGCTGTCAAATTATTGAAGGCTATGGTATGACTGAAACTTCCTGTACCATAAGCACTATGGATCCTGGGGCGGATCCAACCTCTTAAGTGAGTAAGGTTAAATTTGAAATAAACAAATTCCAACAAAAAAATAAAAACATTGTAAAATAAATTGTAAAACTAAATAATGCCCAAATATTATTTATAGTAACAATTTTTGAGACTTTATTATGTTAAATTGTTGTATAATAGTTTCATTTTTATTAGTTATAAAAATCCACAAGCAATTACAAAAAAAAAAAAAAAAAACGCAAGTAATTACAAAAAATATCAATGTAATTGCTAAATTATAAATATAAAAAATACAACATATTGAATTTTCTCTAAAGTCGGACTAGTGGGAAGAATTAGGCCGAGCCGCTAGACGAGAAACGGAGAGAGAGAGTGTTGTAGTAACCAAGCTAGTATAAGATATGAACTTTGAAAAATTTAATACTATCTCCATTCTAAAATTAGATATATATTTTGACTTTCTAAAGTCAATTCACGAAATCCTCAAACTCAAATTGATATAAGTTCGCTCAAGTTTTGAAAACAACAAAGATACTAGTAATAATTAGTAGTGTTTTATAGTTAATTTACAATTGTTATATTTGTTGTATTAAAACTAAATAACTTGATATCAATTTTGAATTTTAGAATTTTGTGAATTAACTTTAAAAAGTCAAAATATATCTCTAATTTTCCTTTTTTATAACTTACCTCTTCTGTCGAAAAAAGTTCCCCGTCTCTTTGTGGATCATGCATGCTGCAGTTGGGAGGCTTCGAATGGTCTTCTCACTCCAACGTCGTTTAAGCAAAAATTTGTTTACACGAGTGTCTTTTGCGTTATACTTGATAAACAACTAGTTATTGTTGTAATTTAATTATTATTTTTGGGATAACAATTGTAATCCTAAGCTCCTTGGGGAGAAAAAAATATTCATCAAGAAATGGTTTATTAATATTTTGGCTGGGACACCATCAAAGAATTTTTTTTAAAACTCGTTTTAGCCTAGGGTGGCATGTAGAAGCGCAATGAAATGTAAAGGGTCGTGTTCTTATTGTTGAAAATCATATCAGAACATATATTTCATTTTTTAAACTTTTTACTACAGTTATAATTTTTTTCAATAATCATACATATATGTATATATATATATATATATATATAGGGTTTGGGGGGAGCACGATTGAGAATCGTATATGTAGTTATTGCTGTTTTACCGATTTGTCTGTCTTTAATAATTAATTTTTCGCTAATCCCGTCTTCATAGGGATCATTGAATCAATAGTAATAAGCCTCGTTTCAAGAGGTTCACACACACACATATATATAATTGGGGTTGGGGGGGGGGGGGGGGGGGGGATCATTGAATCGATACCCACGGAATGTATATTTTTTCCCATGTAATGCAACTGTTTTATGTACAGAGAAGCAACTTTCTTTTATACCCAGCGCATACAGTATTTACTTTTGTCGGATATTCTGAGCTAGTTTTTGGTGAACAGAGCATTACTCCACAAAAACTTGACATAAAACGCCATCTCCAGCTATGTCACAATACATCTAGCTTCTTGATATAATTAACTCATAAAAAAATAATATTTCATGGCAGTAATTATTTTGTACCTAAATTAGTACTAAAAAGTTTTGGAATGTCAAACCTTTTCTCACACCAACTGTATGAGACTGATAACCTCGTGCAAGATACAGGTTAGTATCAATAATAAAATCTAAAATTGTAATGTGTGATTTAGTATTTATAATTTGAATATAAATAGTATACTATAAATGATAGTATTAATATTATATTGAACATAAAAATGAAAAACTATATATATATATATATCCTTGAAATAGTACAAAATAAAAAATTAAAAAAATTTAATATAATTATGAACATTGACATACATTGTATCAATATAAATGATAAACTCCAAATTAACTCATTATTAACTCAAAACTAACACGGTCAATTTAAATAAGATCTCTAATTACCTTATATAGTAATAGATTTGCAGTTGTACAATTATACATATAATTCCCCCCTGCAACTTAAGTTGCGCATTTTCATATCTATATACAGATAATTGAACATGAGAACCATCACATTTAAGCACCAGAGACTAAATGAGAAATTACAATTTCACAAGTGGACGCGTATTCTGCCAGAGCCACTGTCGTGCAGAACCGTCCAGCAATGGAGAGACCTATAAGACGCACCAGAATAGTTGGCATAAACTCCAGAAAACATACAGTTCCGGAACGTTAAATAGTGTAATGGAATTTTATGATATGTTTTCCAGACGAGAAAAATAGAGGTGTCAAGATCCTGAATACGAGTGCGACAGAAAAAAAAAAAAAAACTGAAAGAATAACACAAAGGATTTGAACAAGTATGCCCATTATTAGTAACAAGATACTAAAAGGATTTGAACATTAATGCATATGCTTAAAACCACCACAATATACAAAAAATGATATTTCCACAACAACCTCTCTTAAATGGGTGTGAGGCCTACTTAATGTTCATGCGAGAGGATTGTTGTGGAAATATCATTTTTTGTTGTGGATTTATCGGTCCCTATCTTTAATACTCCTTCCATTATTATAAGAGTAATATTGACTTTTGAAAAGTCAATTTCAAATATTTTCAACCTCAAAATTGACATAACTAATAATACTTTTAAGGTAATTTAAGATATTCATAATTATATTGACATAAACTAAATTAATTCATGTCAATTTTGAGTTTGAAAATATTTAAAATTAATTTTTCAAAAGTCAATATTATTCTTATAATTTGAAACGGAGGTAGTATATATTACAGCTGACGAGTAAAGAAAATGGTAATCCCTCCATCCTCAAAAACAAATTCAAAAGTACACTACTATTTTTGTAGTCAAAAAGGATATCTAAAAATACATAATGTAAAATATGGCATAAATATTAATTTACCCTACGGTGCACATAACCCCATTCAAATACTCCACTCATAAGTTAAATATAATATTTGTGTGGGTCCAGAATAAGGGTATAACTGAAACAAATTTTATACTCCTCTCCAATTTCCTAACCTTAATTTGTGTCCCTATTGTACTTTTAGACATCCTTTCGGGGACGGAGGAAGTAAATGACACAATAAATGACAAACATAAAAAAGCATTTATCGGCACCTGCAAGGGGGATCTAGATACAAATGACAGGTGGTTCAATTCTTTTAGAATAATATACATGGAAATTTCTTTTAAATCTTGAACAAACACCACTTCTAAACGCCAAACCGTTTTCCATATAAATTCCACATGTACTTGCATGTGGCCGCACAGAGAGTATCAAAGCACTAGCAGAGAAAGAACTACAGAAGTGAAAAATACCAAGCAAATAGTTTCCAGATGTGACCTTACCTTTTCCCAAACTTGTGAATGATAGTCATTGAGCCAATCAATCTCAACGATGGAGAGCAAAGACAAGTCAACCAATTTTGTCTGAGATAAAGAAATGGGCAAAAGTATTGCTGAATATTAGTATCAATCAAAAGCATAGTCTAAGAACAATTCTTTTCAATGAGATGAGACCACTGAACATAACATTTGTTAAAATATAAGTTGAGGAACTCTACGTTAAACTGGTAGCCACTTGCAATCTAAATGTCCAATTATGAACTCTATAGGACATTCAGCCTTAAAATTTGGATTACTGGCAGCAAGAATTGGAGTTCTAAAACATCAAAAATGGATTTAGTGTTGTTCTATAAGCAGATAAATGCACACTGCTACTTCTAGAGTATCACACTTATTATGGTCTAGGTAGATTTCCTATAAACATCTTATATCACCTATAATTTGAAAAGCGCAATTTTGTTGCGCTTTACAGGTTTATGGGTTACGTTACGGTGACACAAACCTCCAACATAATTAAGTTATCATAATTTTTGACGTTCGCATGGTTCATTGAAGGGTGTAAAAACAGACAGTAGAGATGTAAAGGTGCATCAAATGGTATCCATGAAAAACAATACCAAATACTACTGAAATGCATTTAAGCATGAATTGTGCTAGGATTCAAAGAAATCCACAATTCGGTGTAATGCTTTAGTTGTCAAATGCATGGTTATGAGAATTATAAGGATAAAATAACTTTCCTCTTTAACATGAAATCTTTAACTGACCAACAAAATATTTGGCTATACATATGAGTTGCATCCAAATACCTTGTATTTCCAACAGCAGAATTAATTCATTATAGAAAGTTTAAGCACACTCGGGGTATGCTTGCATACCTGCATCGGAACAAATGTGAGCTTCTCGAATCCAATATATCCAATTCCTCCAAAACGGTTAGGTGTATCTACCTCTTTCACATAAAGGAGATTCTGCATAACAAAAATGGTGCATTTAAAATCTACAAGAGAATGCCAAACAAAGCAGCAAGTAAAGAAGTAACACTTGGACCACTCGTGAAATGCAAACAAAGCAAAAGAAAATGCTAAGTTACCAAGATTTACGCGAAAAATTTTCTGGAAATTGCAACAATCTCACAGACATGGACATAGAGAGTACGCACATAACAACATAAAACTGGAACTAGTTTGAGTGAGCTAAACAATGCAACTGTAACAATTTCGATGTCTTTAGGTTGAAAAAAGATTCTGATCGTTACTCCTCTCAAAATCAAAAAGAAACCGAAGTTAAAGCAAGCTTCTTTAACACCTATAGGTCTTCTATAGATAAGAAACTTGGGTACATTCAGGCCTATGAAACTAATGCACTTCTGTGCATGCTGGCTAAAGGAAATTAGTTTAGCTTACAGTAAGTTTTGTTTATCTTATCCTATCAGGACAAGAATATATATGGATCCAGTCAACAATTTGATATTATTCAATTTTCTTTTGAGCCAACTCTTGTTCACATGGCATATCATATACAAGGAGAAGATAAGAATATAAAGACAAATAGTCCACCAACAACAGCTAGATGCATTCCATACAAGCATATATAACCTAGATGGATGTATTACCTCAATACGGATGCCGAATGCATGATCTTCATAGTAGCCAGGTTCATTGCTAACAACCATGCCGTTCATCAAAGGGGTCATATTTCCAAATCGATAACTAATACTTTGAGGGCCTTCATGAACATTAAGTGCAGCTCCTACGCCATGCCCAGTCCCTAATGAGCAAATGGACAAAGAGCCATTACTCAATACACCGTCTTTAATTATACCCATATACTGATAAACACAAAAAGGAAATCACATCATGCATCAAGTTAACACTAATGGGAAAAAAAGTACCATGCCGGTAGTCAAGTCCAATCTTCCAAAGGGAAGAACGGGCAAAAGCATCCAACACAAAACCAGGGGTATTTTCTGGAAATATTGCCTGATCAAGAGCTATATGGCCCTGTAATTGGACATGGTCATAGTTTAGTTCAAAAGGAAAAAGTAATCTTGCAAAATAATTAAATGTAGCAATTCTATCTATTTCACGTTCAACTTATGCAAAAGTACTAAACTGCACAACTAGTTGACACTACTCTGCATCGAGTGTTTATAGTGGCATCATTACAGGATATAACTTTTCCAATAATATGATGCAATAAATTCTTAACACTTTTTGCTACAATTTGTGATATGTCCTAAGAACTTTTGTTACTCACTCCTCCCTGAAGTAGGACCAAGGATAGAGGAAAGAATAAAGGAGATTCAAAGAAGATAATTAGGCTAAAAGCCACAAAGTAAAAGGCTTAAAATTCAATAATATCAATCATTCAATAATTAATAATAATGATAGATTACAATTGTTTATATAAGAATAGGAAAAATCGCTAAGTAAAATATTAACCTAATTAAATAAGAAAATAAAATCCTAATAATTATCTACTACCTTAAATAATTAATATTCTAGAGTATTCTACTAATATAATTAAATATATATCCTCATTTTATCTACTAAATAAACTAATTACTTTAAAATCATCCATAAAAAATAATATGTAATAATAACCCAATAATATTAAATTTCTTTTGCTTCAATTCTCATCAATCTAACTTTATTTGCTCCTCTTCTTTTTCATGCTTGTGGAACGAATTTTACAACATATGGAAAATACACATAAATATAATATTTTTAGTATAGTTAATTAGAATTTATAGAATAATAAAAATACTAAAATACTCCCTCTGTTCTACAAAAAGAATCTCATTTGAAAATATCAAAAACGTATTTTTGTTCCTTATTTATCCCTAAAACAATAAGTTGGTAGTAGTGGTGGGCATGCTAATGATATTATGATGACAAACTTGAGAAAATTGTGTCGTTTTATATTATCATTAACAAAAAGAGGACTCTTTCCGTGCATCATTTTTTTATACTACTGAGACTCTTTTATGTGGAACAGACAGAGTATCTTAATTAAACTATACATTTTCCTATCTTAAAACCCATACCATATATACAAAAAAAATAAGTGTAGCAACTAAAGTGGGATGGAGGGAGAATTTACTTTCATCCTTATACACCAGATCCCAATCTACTTGGTTATAACTAAATACATATTCATTATGAATCTGCTAAATAAGACTAAGAGAAAGGCTTGACACAATATCACACTATATAAGAGACTTGACACAATATCACACTATATAAGAGAATTGGCACAATATCACAATTGATGTCATTGAAGATATCCTAGTCTACTTGGGTATCAACACATTCTGAAGTAACACATAATGCTAGTTTCTGAAGGCATAAAAACATGTGAACATTAAGCATAGATCATGGCATGATTGCTCTAAAGAAAATAAGAACTTGCGGGGTTCAACAGCTCTAAGCACCACTTCTTTGCCAATCAAATATACCTTTTTGATTAATGTAAGATTTCTTTACGTAACTTCATTGCCTACATTTGTATTAAACATACAATAAAAAGAAACTAAGAACAGCACCTGTAGGACTCGAGTAAAACATTCTTTTTGTCGTGCAGAAGGTTCGCCAAAATGTACTGTCCGGGTTATATCAGTTGTTCCATCAATATACTGTGCTCCACTATCTAATAGGAAAAGTTTTTCAGCATCCACGATGCCGCAACTATGTGGTTCTGGTTTGTAATGTATAATGGCACCATTGGCACCAGAAGCTGTAAAATAATCATTATAATTATCAATGAATATAAAGAAACAATAGCATGGGTGCAAGATTAATATAAATGGAGGTAGAGTATAGGTGCAAAATTAATATAACTACGGGTATTAATTAATATAATTATGTGCTTAGCAAGCATTTGTTTCTATTGCAATTGTGACTAGCAACATATACAGTCTGACTAAGAATAAGTGAGTAACTTCAGGACTCGATAGAAGTATTATATTAAAAATGGTAGAGGTAAGTATTCATGTTATGATGAAGGGTCTGACTAAGAGTGAGGAACTTCAGGACTCAATAGAAGTATTATACTCCCTCCGTCCCAGATTTATTGCAACACAGTTTTTAGTACTTGTGGCACGGAATTTAAAACATGCTAAAAGTTTATTTAAATGTTATATATTTATTTATTTTGGCATATTTAAATGTTATATTAGTAGCTATATTCCGAATTTTTTAAAAAATATAATATTTAAATATGTTGCTAAGAAGTATTAAAATCCATGCCACACATGCTAAAAAATGTGTTTCGATAAATCTGGGACGGAGGTAGTATTATAAATGGAAAAGAGGCAAGTATTCATGTTATGATGAATTCAAATTATTGCTTGGATATGAATTCTGTCTAGAAATATATATGACATAAAATTGTAAGCACATATCGAATGATATTATACAAATAGAATATGATCGATGTATTTTTGAGTAAGAGATGAACCTAATAAGAATTAAAATAGCACAATGAAGCCTTTTTATTAGCAGAGAGATGCTCACTCTATCTATTCAACATGTCTTAAAATGTTTTCTAGTATTTCTATATCTTTTTCAAAGGACTTTTTCATCTCCACTTTCAATTTTTCACGTCTCATTCTCATATGGAGACGCGGCTAAATAGTCTTGGACTTGTCTTTTGCTCTCCACCTTTGCAATACGGGCTTAATTTCACTTTGGGTTTATACTAATAAGTTAAATGTAAGCTTTTTTTCCTCTTTTTCCTTGATAATATTACTTAAATAATATTGATTATTAGTTAATCTTATAGTTTAAACTCTTTAAATTATAATTTGAATATTTAAAGTTTGTTTAGAGTAGAGGTGCACAAAAGGACCAAAACCAGGAAGACCGGACTGGACCAGCCACAAGAAAAACACCTGAAAAAGTCCGGCCTGATCTAGGACCGGTTAGGGCCGACTTGGACCTAGGACTTAGAACAAACCACGTTTTAGGAGGTAAAAAACCAACCTCAATCAGGCCATGGGACTAATCTGGCATGGTCTGAAGCCTAGACCAGCCCGAACAGGCTAAAGCTTGAAATCTGTCCTGAAAATTCAAGGCTAAAATTTGAAAAATCAGGCTTTTTTAGACATTTTGTATTTTTCATTTACCATTTTATGATTTTATCACTCCATAGGTATATAAAGTCTAGTTTAGAGGGTATTTTAGTCCACAAAATTTCAAAACTATATTTATTTGAATTTATATTTATATTATTTTTTGTAATATGCATTCATGAATTGCATATTTGTTTTTATTTCTATCAATCTACGTAATAAATATCTTTAAATTTTGAAATAAAAAAACTTTACTTTTATGCTACTTCTGTATATTGTGTTACTTTTGCATATTTTATGTTACTTTTCTAAGTTTTCTTTGCAGTACAATTTTCCCTCTTTTTTATCTTTGTAATTCAATCAATCAAGTATTCAAGAATTCAAGTTATACATTTATTTCATCATTTGTAATCCAGTTGTACTTGAAATTTTCTTTAGTATATGTAATGTATTTTTTAAGTTACAAATAATATCATTTGAACTTTATTTTTATGTTAATTTTACATTTTTGGAAGTAAAATAGGAATATAAATGTATTAAAAGTAATAAAAAGTGGGAAGAGAAAAGGAAAAAAAAAAAAAGCAAAAGCCCGAAGCCTGGCCTAAAAACTAGGGGCTTTAACTGAGGGCCTAATTAAGTCCACATTTTAGAAGGGAAAGACCGGTCTAGCCCCGCTTGGTTTGACAAGGCTTCAGGCCTGGGCCCAGCCTGGTTTGACCAGGCCAAGCCAGGACCGATCCAGGTCTTAACTTTATACCCAATTCAATTGAACATACATCAGAGTTCGCCATGAAGCGTAGTGGACAGACCCCTTATACTTTTCAAAACAAAATATTTAACCAAACTACATAGAAATATGATAATACTAATCTAGAAGATCTAGAAGAAATAACTAATAATAAGTGTAACTGTGACATTCCAAGAAGTTGTAAAAAGAATTTTTTATAACAAGATGTATTTTTAGAAAAAGATTGTTTTGAAATATATAAAAGTATTACAGATATAGATGATATTTTTGAAAGACAAAATGATTTAATAAATATTCAAAAAATATATAATCTAATTTCTAATACAAACATAACAGAAGAAGATATAAATCAAACAATTAATAAACTAGAAAAATTTGAAATTATAGAAGAAAACATAATTCAATATTGGTATAAAGATCCTGTTTATTATAAATTCGATATTTTAAATTTAGAATATTAGATAAGAACATCAAAAATAGATGCAACTAATAAAAATAAAGATGATTTTAAAATGCATATAGATGAATTATTGAAATTAAAAGTAATAAGAATATCAGATTCACCTCATAGATCAAAAAAGAAATGAATAGAAAGAGGAAAAAGTAGAATGGTAATAAATTATAAAAGATTTAAATGATAACATAAGAGATGAAGGTTATGATATTCCAGACAAAAAATGTATTAATAAATGGAATACAAAATTGCAAGATATTTAGTAAATTTGATTGTAAATCAGGATTTTGGCAATTTAAAATGCACCCAGAAAGTATAGAATGGACAAGTCTAGAAAGACATTTTGAATGGCTATTACTGCCATTTGGAGTAAAAATTGCACCCTTACTTTTTCCAAGGAAAATGGATAATATATTTATAAAACATACATAGATGATATTTTAGTATTTAGCATAAACAAAAAAGAGCATTTAGGACATCTTCAGATAATTCTTAGTGAATTTCTAAAAATGGTATAATTATTAGCAAGAAGAAAATGGAATTATTCAAAACTCATAAAAATTTTAGGATCAATTATAGGAGAAGGGAAAATAAAAATTACAACCTCATAAGTCAAAAAACAGATAAATTAGAAGACTTAAAAGAATTACAACAATTTTTAGGGCTATTAAATTATGTCAAACCATTTATAAAAGATTTAGGAAAAATAACAGGACCACTATATTCTAAAACAAGACCCAAAGGTCAAAGATTTTTCAACACATAAGATATAAATATAGTTAAGAAATTGAAAGGTTTAGTTAAAAAATTAACAGAACTAGCTTTACCATTGGATACAGACTATTTAATAATAGAAATAGATGATTGTGACAAAGGATGGGAAGCAGTATTAATTAGTAAATCTCATAAATATTCAGATAAAAAAGAAGAAAGGATATGTAAATATAATAGTGAACGATATATAAAAAAAGAAGAAATCTTAGTAGTATAGATACAGAATTATTAGTAATATGTTATGCTCTAGATAGTTTTACTCTCTATATAATATCTAAATAAGAAAGAAATTACTATAAGAACAAATTGTGAAGCTATTGTAATTTTTTTTGAAAAAATAAATGATAAAACAAAAAGAATTAATAAAAGGAGGTGGTTGAATTTCATTGATAGAATCACTAATATTAGAGTAAAAATAAAGTTGGAACATATTAAAGAAAGTGATAATAAAATAATAGATATTCTTAATAGAAACATAAATACAAATTTAAAATTTTTTGATAATGAATTTGTAAATGTTCAGATGGATAATAAAAGGCCATCGTCAAGGCCAGGACTTCCAACAAAACACTGCTACACATCAGAATGCATTTACTCAGAAAGGCTAGAGTAGTTCATCTACATTTACTCAGAAAAGTAATCTTATATATAATCCAGAATGTATTAGATTTGGAAAAACATAATTACAAGTTTTCCCTAAAGGAAGTAATGTTTCTTTTAGACCCTTAGGAAATGTTAATCTAGACAAAAAAGAACAATGCCTTCTAGACCATTTGTGGATATCTTCAAATAGAGATCCTTCTATAGGAGGAAGAAAATATTTTATTCCATGCATGAATGCATTAGCAAAACATTTTAGGGAAAATGAAAGTAGATTTAAATGCTATGTAGTTATCAATGGTCATTTAAAAGGATTTTTTAGCACATTGATACAAATTGCAGATTCTATTAAAAAATTCTCAGACCCTATATACAAAGGTTTTCATTCTTATTCAGAAGCCTTTGATTCTGCCAGAAGATTAATAGGAATAAATTTCTATATTGATCCAGTTTTAAGATTAGTCCAAGATCCTCCTTTGAATTTTAGTTCAGCCCATGATCCAAATCTTTCCAAACCACTATTTTGTTATTACACTGAATCCATGAAAGAGAACTTTAAGAGACTCAATTAGTTCAATGATATTATGAGAAAAGAAAAAGATATTTTTGTAAAACAAAATAATGAGTTAAATCACCAAATATACTGACTTAAAGAAGAATTAATCCCGTTGCAGTTTAAGCAGGTAAACCTTAATCAGGGACAGCATAATCCAGAAATGGGACAAATACGTTATACCTCTTTAAAAGGTAAAGAAAAAGTTATCTCAGCAGCTGAGAAGGACGATTTAGGGACCTTAAATCCTAAATCCAGTTCAATTCAAACAATAATTGGTAAAGATTTATCAAACTTGTTGATGGGTGTGGCTTTCCCCAAAAGCCAACAAGCTAACTTTAAATGTTTAGAACAATTAGTTAACAAACACCCAGAAGGACGATCATCAACAGAGGACACTATTATTTACCAGACACTAAAGAAGCAGCCATAGCATTAATCAAAGAAGCAAAAGAAAAGAAAGAATCTGTTAAAACTCGGAGAAAAAATGAGAGTAAAAAGAAAAGTAGAAAGGAATGAAATACAACAGGAAATAAAAGAAAAATCAGAAGAAGTTATCAAACAGCTTTGGCATACTTTGAATTTCAGGAAATAGTACGGAAGATCTGATAGATGGTCAACCAGATAATGAAAGCAGCAATAATTTAGATAATAATGAAGCAAAAGGCTCATTCTCCAATAGTGGAATGTCCTTTGATACTATTACCAGACACAATTTGGACACTTGACAAACAGATGTTTGGCACATATTAAAACGTCGGCAAAGTTTCTTGTCATCTTTTAAATAGTAGTAACAGGTGTATGGAGTAAAATAAATCGTTGGTGGATATCTTTATGTAAAGTTTTACTTTATAAAAAGTTGAGATTCCAAAGTTGAAAAAAGTTAACTATGGGGCCCAATGTGCACCCGGACTTTACATTCCAGAATTCAACTAGTTTCAAATCCGTTAGTAGAACTAGTATAAGAAGATAGAATTTTAAGGGAAGCAGGTAGCTCTTCAAAAGTTCTCGTGTCATGCGAGAAAACCTTGAATTCTTTTGCTCACATAACACTTTGAAATATATATGGTCTTTCAATTCTTCTGTCTAAAAATCGTTCAGATGTTCATCACCTTTCATTTCCTGCAAAACGTCAGGGCTCCCGAAAGTGAAAACCCTCTTCTTTCTAGGTATGTATTAATTTCCCACAAAAATATATTTATTTTAAGTTTGTACATATCAGTTGCATAGTTTCTTAATATTTTATGTCAATTACATAATTAGTTTTTATGTGTCCATATAGCTTGATAGATCAAGTTTATTAATGAATATCCAAACAACATACTCTAGTTACTGTTGATTGAATTATATTTATTTTGCCAAGAAATGAATTTTTTTATAAGTATCGTAGAATCTTTGCGTTGAGGCCTTTTTGCCAAAGATAGGCGTGTTTTGGTCATGTCCACAAGAAGATAATACAATACCTCATTATTAACTCTGGTAAAATAAATATACTAGATTGACGTATAGTCTATTATTGGGATTAAGTTCCTGAGGATCTAAGATGAGTTACCTGGATATCTCTTTAATGCTAGATTTTGTCAGTAAGACTATTTTGTTTGTTTGAACATTTAAAAAAAAAAAAAAAATGAGTAAAAAGGGGAAATTATACATAACTAGAATTTATGAAAAGTGGTGAGTACTAAGTAGGACTTTAAAAACATTTTGATTTACAAAAGACTTTTTATGATCCAATATCAAAACATAAGAATTCAAATCTATAATTTAAAGATTGAAAAAAAAGAAATAGAAAACAGAATAGAAATACTAAAATTTTTATTAACCTCAGCCTTAGAAATATCTTATATAAGATATAGAGAAGAATTAAGTGAGAGAGAAAGGCATCTAGAAGAAGTAAACAAAGAACTAAGTCAATTATTAGCTTTAGCGGAAATAATTATATGACAAATTATTTTTACAGAAACGCAATAGAAAGACATAAAAAAGCTAAAAGTAATAATAATATTAAAAGACTTAATAACAAGAAAGAATATAAAAAGAATCTATTAGAAATAAGTCAGAAACTTGAAGTTGTAGATATTAATTAAAATAGACAAGAATATTAGGAAGAGCTAACGAGTATAATAGTCCTCCGATAGGATAAACAAATAATAAGTTCACAGAATTAGCAGATCGTGTAGCAATCAAACAAAATAACGTTATCATATTATTTTTAGTTACATTTGCCAAAAAATTAGATCGAATAGAATATCGAATACAATAAATCGATAACATAATAAAAGATAACACTGTAGAATTGACAATTCTTAAGAAGAATCAATAAGAAAATAAAAATATAACAAAAGATTACCTAGAAAGTTCAATTAATAATTAATTACAAAAAATTAAGAAATTACAAGATAAACCTTCAACTTCACAAAATAACCAAAACATTTTAGAAGAATTAGTATTGTCAGTAAAAAAAATTACAACTAAAAGAAAAAGAAAAACCTAGAAAAGAAAAATTCAGTTTTGAAACAAAATGAATAATACAAGTAGCATTGTAAGAACATTTTCAGGAAATTCAAGAACGGTCAATGAACAAGGAAGTACTAGTAGTAATACAGAACTATTAGGAAAAATATTTAAAAAGAAAGAAAAGAGTCAAACAAAAGAATTACAGTTAGATGAAATAATAGATCTCCAAAGAGATTATAAAGTCTTTTCCAATAGAGGATTATGATTATTAAACCCAGAAGTTTTAGATAGAACAGGAAATTGGATGCTTCTTCAAGAGTTCTCATGTCATGTGAGTCTGGGTACGGGTTTGAAACTGGTTGAATTCCGGAAAGTATAAGTCCGGGTGCACATTGGGCCCCATAATCAACTTATTTCAACTTTGGAATATCAACTTTTCATAAAGTAAAACTTTACATAAAGATATCCACCAACGATTTATTTTACTCCATACACCTGTTACTACTATTTAAAAGATGACAAGAAACTTTGCCGACATTTTAATATGTGCCAAACATCTATTTGTGAAGTGTCCAAACAGTGTCTGGCAATAGTATCAAAGGACATTCCACTATTGGAGAATGGGCCTTCTGCTTCATTATTATCTGAATTATTGTTGCTTTCATTATCTGGTTGATCATCTATCTCTTTATCCTCCGTACTAGTTCTAGTGTTTCCTTTTTCATCTTCTTCTTTTACTCTGAAATTCAAAGTATGCCAAAACTGTTTGATAACTTCTTTTGATTTTTCTTTTATTTCCTGTTGTATTTCTTTCCTTTCTACTTTTCTTTTTGCTTTCATTTTTTCTCTGAGTTTTAACAGATTCTTTTCTTTTCTTTTCATCTTTTGCTTCTTTGATTAGTGCTATGGCTGCTTCTTTAAGTGTCTGGTAAATAATAGTGTCCTCGACGGATGATTGTCCTTCTGGGTACCTGTTAACTAATTGTTACACTACGCTTACTCAGCACCTCGTGCATGAGAAATTTTTAGTGTAAATATCAATCCATTTGCAGCATGTGTCCCAACTTAAATATAAAACTCGCACTTCTCAAAAAGTGAATTTGTTCAAGTATGAAACAAATAAAAAATTGATCGTGACCACGGGCAGCAAACCCCAAAGTTACGACATTTAAAGTTAAATACTTTTTCAGCTCCAATGAAATCCAACTCCAATTTCATAGAACTATTGACCAGAGCACATTTGTAGTATATAGTGAACAATTCACGTGAAACAACCAATTCTATAATATTTCTTCCAGAAAGTTTGGGAGCTTGTAAAATGGTTCAAGGGAATGACAAAAAACAAAACCCATGATATTCAGATTGAATGTAATTTAAGAGGAATAAACTATAAAGATAGTAGTATATATACCACTTATGGTATCAAAGCTTGTGCCAACAAAACCAGCTTGCTTTGAACGAAATTCAAGAAGTTTATCTGAAACTGCAACTTCTGTCAATACCACATCTTTAGTAATTTCCTCTTCCAGCCAGTCCCAAAACTGTGCTAGAGCAGCTGCATCCCTGCCATAGAAAGTACAGTGATATCACACATTTTCTGAAGTTCTTCAACTGTCATTATTGTAGATCAGATAAACATAAGCTTATCACATTAGCACCGAGTTTAACCCCTAAAATCATTACTATTAGAACAAGAAAAGCTACTGTAATCGCACCCTTGCTTTCCACCAGCAGATAAAGAGGTAATCTAGTCATCACCAATATCGCAAGTAGTAAAACCTATTTCAATCATATTCACAAACAGGATTTTTTACATCAAATTATTCTGGGAAAGTAATAAGATGAATTGCTTATGGCATAACTACAAACATATACTTGCAGAAAGTTTTACACATTGTAAACTTTAACTATTCCTGAACTCGGTCTTTTTGCCTTTCATCATCCATGGCCCATCAAATGGACTAATGGAAGAAATTACTATTGGTATTCCCTTCTATATTCCATCTAATCTCAATCTTTTCCTTCAAGAGATCTCTCAATTAAATCTCTCCCAGATTCTGCCCTACAAATTTATTCCCTTGAAGAAACAAAGATTAACAAAAGAGCCTCACATCACATTTTATCTAGAGATCTGATTAATCAAGAAAATCAATCTTCTATGGGATATCATTCTTAGGGGACACTAAACGTCATGCAACATACTCTGAGCACTATACTAATCCCCCCCCCCCCCCCCCCCAAACCAACAAAAAAAAAACAAAACTAAAATTAACAATAATTAAATATAATCAAAACTTTCCGTTGTATCTACTTTAGCAACTCTAACTATCTCTATGGGAGTGTCTATTCAGACAATAAATGAGTGTGCAGAGCAATGGCGCAAACACTATCATAAGTGTGCTCAAATAAGGAAGAAAAGAGGACATTAAAGGAATGCAGTGAATTTTGGAAAAATAATAAAAATAAATAAAAAATACAATCAATATTTCCCATTTTCCCTTCAACAGCTAGTTCAAACACACAGAATTAGAGCAAGCTAATCATGGCAAAAAGAAGGAATTCAGATCAGAAAGATTGAAGATAGTTATGAATAGTAAGACAATTATTGCCTCTTAGAACTCACGTTTATAAGGGTTGTGCTGTTTAGAATTTCAATGATTGTATATGTGCATAAAAGATCAGATGAGTACCAAAATTGCAAACCACCATGAAAATAAGATTAGAGGGGGCAGGTTTCAGTTACCTTAGATGAGAATTGCGCATCCCTTCCAGTTCAGCAGGATTTTTAACCGCCTTAGCAAAAGAAATAGGAGAAGGCCTATAGAATGCAGTTGGGCCTCTCCAGAAAGACCATTGGTACCATTGATACTCGAAACTTCACTTTTTCTCTCAACTCCCCCAAAATATTTATCACAGGCAGATGCATGTGTGGTTACAATGGCAGCATTAACAGATGATGTGTCCAACCAAAGATGTGCCCCTTTTGCTGCCAAACTGAAAAGAGAAAAATGGTTCTGTAAATATGCAGTACATATACTCACTTAATTTTTGTCAGAAAATAAGAACTGCAATAAGGATGCACTAAGTTTTAAAATTACATCCAATTTGAGGCACAAGAAGATGCTTGTCTACAGCTTATAGTCACTAACACCATTTCATGGTGATTTTCATTTTGCAGCCATAATTGTATGTACTTCAGAAATTAACACTCATGCCAGTTACGTTGTCAGATGTCATAGAGGGCTTTGATATAAAATTTGTTGAACTGATTTTTTATAGAAATATGCTAATTTAGAGCCGTACGCACCTTTCTATTAAAATTTGTTGAACTGATTTTCTATAGAAATATGCTAATTTAGAGCCGTACGCACCTTTCTATTTCAGAAAGAATTGATTCATATGGTCTCAACTCTATCCCTGCACTTTTCAAGTAACTCATCACTTCTTGGGTGACTTTTGAATTATCAACAAATAATTTTGCAGCATCAATCTCCACAATTAAGTATGCATACATAACAGGAGAATGTGGAATGTCATTCCCTCTCTGAAAAGAATTTTAAAGCATTGTCAGGACGTTGGAGGACAAATACAAGAACCACAATCGAGTAACAAAGATGCTCATAGTTGAAGCTTTTAACAGGTCAAACAAGGAATTAAGAATATCATATCATAGTCTACTTTCCATAATCCTTTGATTTAGAAATGCAAATAGAATCAAAACACACGAAGAAGATGGATAAAATCTTTGGGTAGTATTTATATGACACGATCTTGATCATGTCTACATCAAACGAGACCGAGTCTTATGATTGTCAAAGTTTTATTGGGTTAATTCTAATTAATTGGGCTGAAGATGGTTCAAGTAAATGGTTAAGGGAGCTAAATTGGCAACAATCCAAATCCTAATTGGAAGAGGATTTGTGAACCCAAATCCAAATTTGCAGCAATCCAAATCCTAGTTGGAATAGGAATTGTCAATCTAAATCGGATTTGTCAAACCCAAACCCAAATTGGCTTAAAAATCCTTTTCACGCAAAACAAAGATAAAACAGCGGCAAAATGTGTGGGATTTCTCCTAATTCACGGCAACACATGTGGTCTTCTTCTTCTTAATCTCGGCAACTCGTGTGGGCAATCAAGGCCTTATGGATTCACGTGGCTTGGAAGCTTAATCCGAACATGGAATTGAGATCATAACACGGCAACATCACGCGGCTTCAATTAATCCAACGCAGCTAGGAGGTTCAGTTTCAGACAAGGCAAATGATTCACGCAAAACCTTCATGATCTCAGCAATTCAAGAATCAATCAGATTTCTTATCAATTCATGTTACAATCAAATTTATTATCAAATTAGAAATTGTGGCAATCCTTGTAAATCAGACCTTGGCAAAGTAATTCACAGATGGAAAAAAAGGAATTGGGCAATTCCAAGTTGCGGCAACATTCAACTCCAAGTTTCGGTAGCAATCCAACGCGCAGAAGGGAATCTAGAAGATATAATTTCGCAGCAGGCTTAATAATTCTTATTTGTGGCAAGGCATAGAAGTATTTAGAAAGGCAACACACGGCTAGAGTTAAGAGTGCATCAAGGATTAATTTGTCCCATTGTATTTAGGAATTGTTATTTAGGATATTTAATTCCTTAATTAATTCTAATTGTAATTTACTTAATTTTCCTTTTTTTTTTTATTAGGATTAGGGTTACTTATAACTAGTATAAATAGGGGTCCAAGTTGATGTAATACAATACAATTATTCATTCAATAAAATTCTTGAGAGGTTTTTCTCATCTTTTGATTTTTTAAGAATTCATAAGTTGTTCTTAGTTTTCTTAATATTCAATTTGACTTATCATTCAATAATACATAATTGGGTGTGGCATCTTCTACCATACATCAATTATCGATTGTACCAAAGTTCTTGTCTCTTTATAGACAACGGTTTGTGGTGTTTTTGGTGTTCCATTCAACACAATTATCCTACACAAGTGATTGTACCAAAGTTCTCGCTTCCATATAAGCAACGGGTTCAGGTATCGTGTGTGTTCCATAAAAGACTTCACTAAAAAACGATCTGGACAACAAGCACTTTACGCAAGCGTACCGCCATTATAGGAGACCACTGGAATTGGAGGGACTTTAAGTCAGTCTAGCAGATTATTCCGCTCGGTGATTTAGGTCATTAGACACCTCATTCTAACTGGCACCTTGTTTATTTTCCCCCACTTCCTCTTATTTCACCCCGCCATCCCAAGACACAGAAAAGAATGAAGGAGAGGAAGAATAACTTCCTTGAGTACATATAGATGGAATAGCCTCCTTCATTCCCTATAAATCTTCATTTGCATTCTGCTTACCTTTAACAGCTAGGAAATAAACCGAGAAGTTAATCTTGAACACTCTGACTAGTAACACATGAATCATGGACCAGGCTCCCCTCCATTACACCTTCCACCCAATTTCCTCCAATACGTAGGGGTGTAAATGAACAGAGTCAGATTTGGTTCATAAAATTTATCGAGTCTAAAAAAAAAAAAATTGATTAAGGATCATTTAGCTAGCGAATCGAGCACGAGCAGTTTGAACTTTTCGAGCGAATATGAGCCGAGTATCAATAGAAAAATTGTAATTTGAAAATATTTGAGTAATTTATCAAACATTAAAATTTGCTCATATTTTAATTGTTTATATTTTGAGTTGAGCTCGAATCGAATTTTTAGTCGAACAAATATGAATCAAGCCCGAACTATTTGGTTCATTTCACAGCCTTGCCAATACACTTTTAGTAATAAAAATATTACATTTAGAATTATCAACACAATAATATTCGTCACAAATGATTGTTTCCGTGTTGCCGTTGCTAAGCAATATTTTTGTCATTAAATGTGTATTGAGAAAAATTGAGTGAAAAATGTACTCGGAGATCTTAGTCCATTATCATGACGAGAAATTATTAATAATCTTTAACTTATGTGCATATTACTATTAACATAATAGTACTATAATATATTATCACTTTGCGATATCAAAGTTAAATGTTCTTCATATTGACTTCTTTTTGATACATGTTTTAATTAAACTTATATTTGGGTAGCTTATAAAAATATATCATTTTTTTTTTGTTTCAGTGAGAGTTGAGGGGATATAAAATTATTATGGTGGACTTTTAAAGCCGAATTTTCTCCTAATGATTGTTACTACTACATTGTTTCTCGACTATAGACTGTCCTCTAAGTACATGAAAGAATCCTCAAAAAATACGTCTAATTTTAGTAACTACTTTTATCATTTTGTACTATCTTACTATTGCAGTTCTAATCCAATGATCAAATCTTGAACTCCCCCAAACCCCCAGTTCACATGGCCCAAATCTCAATATATATCATATCTGAATTTCACCTCCCACACACATCACAATTTTAAAGAAAACAAGGACAAGCATCACTTTTTCTATATAAAATTATTACAGCAGGCATTAGAAAGTTAGAAACAGTACCAAGTTCAAAAGCCATGCAACTTCATCAAGTATGGAGATAACAATCGCAGATGAACCAGCTGCAATCAGTTCTGACCTCAGGTTAGACAGCTTGGATGGCACATCCATCCCAGCATATTTAAGATCATGCACTCTAATCAGTTTATTTGGTGGCTTTGGCCTTTCTTCTTTCCAAATCTTGTCCACAAGATTAAAATCATACAAGTAGACCAACTCGTGATTATTTCTACTTATAGCCTCTTTAAGTTCCTCTACAGCATTAGAAGAGAAAAGAAACTGCTCCCTTCACAAAAAAAAAAAAAATGTGGCATCAGACACAAGCAATATAATCCTATGCAGGGACATCCATTCATAAAATATATTAACATTAAAAAGAAAAGGTAAATAAGGTAAATAAGGGAAAATAGACCAAGGACGATAAGAAAATTAAAAGAACTAACAATATGGGCAATTAATTAATAGTGAAACTGATAGACGTGTATGGAAGAATGATTAAAGACCTGGATATCATATCACTTTTGGATATGGGACAACAGCAGGAGAGATGAATTGGAGTACTAATGGTGATAAAGAAGGAATACACAAACAAAAAAATGAGAAAAACTTTTTCCTATCAGCACAGGCATAATTCAGCGTTGAATTCTAACTGGTTTCTATAGGTAAAGTACAAAAAGCAATCAACTATTGAGTATTACTCACAGGATCAATGCCGATTCTGCAGCCTGGAGTGAGGACATCATTAAGCCATTCACTGGTGGTTGGCACCCCCAAATTACCAGCTCGCATGAGAATCCAGCTAGAATTCAACTGCTTCTCTGCCTAGTAACAAGAAAGATAATATCATTAATGATGCATTAGGTTAGACCATAAGAATCAGAATGAGAATAGTCTTGCCAACAAAACTATGTGTTCACATGTCAAACCTGGAGAAAATATCGCCCATCTGTCCAAAGAGCTGCTTTTTGCATTGTGACAACTGCAGTGCCAGCACTACCAGTGAAACCTGATATATAGGCTCTTCTCATATAGCATTCAGCAATAAACTCACTCTGGATACAAAATAAAATGGAAATCAGAAATGATGAGAGGAACCACTTGTACAGGGAGCTTAGTGAATGCAAGTTGAGCCTAATTATTCATTCCAAATAAAATTAACACGACCTCAGATATGCCCTCAATGAAGCACCTGTATGAACCCTCAGTCAATTCTGGTATTTAGAAACACTACTGAATTGGACTTCTAATTCAAATTTTACTGCATTCCAGTAAAATTGTTTTGTTCAAATGACTGAGTCACTGATATCAATTCTAAACAATTCTTAAATTATTGCAAAGAACAGTTGAAATTTTTAAACATATAAATATAATAGTGTCACTCACCATCTAACTCAATTCCAATTATGCTAAAATCAAAATTAAGAATTCAGATATAAGGCAGAACAATGAGAATCCAAAATCAACAATAAAACATCACTGATAAGTGATATCCACTTATCACATAAAATGAATAAAATCACAAATAAAAAGAAAGTATTAGTTCTAATTCAAACAACAAAAATGGGTATTCATTTAAATTAAAAGGGGTAAAAGCAGAATTGAATATAAACCTGATGGGCATCTTGAGAAGGGATTATATAAGCGTCAATACCAATCCCAGGCATCAAGAAAAGCTCGCGCAAAGCGCCAAGCTTCTCGTCTGGTTCATCCATGTTATTGCGCTTCTTTCTAAACTCAGACGAGGGTTTTGCGGTGATAGAACTGGAGTTTCGGATTACAAAGCATAGGGATTTGGTGGGAACATTTTGGGGTTGAGATCTAAAAGAACGGAAAATAGGGGATGAAAGAGAAAGGTAACGTAAGCAACGAGTGTTTAGGTGAGAACAGCGAGAAATCGTCATGGGTTCAGAGAGAGAGAGTGCAGATGTTATTTTGGTAGTTGCCACCGGTGATTCCATGAGAGAGCAGAAAGGTTGGGAATGAAGAAGGTAAGGCCTGGTATAGCAAGTGGCAACACAATATTTTTTAACAGCCATTCTCAAAATGAATTCAATTAAAAAAATAAAAGAAATAAAATAGGAAAATAGTAAGAGAATAAAATAAAAATAAAAATAAAATATAAAAAACACCACTACATATATTAAAAATATATTACTTAGAGTATATAAGAAAAATTGACAAAAGGAGATGAATCAATTATGATAAAATTGTCATATATTTTAATTACTGTAAAATTTTATAATTTTTTATTATACTTATATAATAAATATTATATTTATTTTGATTTATAAATAAGACACTATAATTAATATTTAATAAGATAAAAAATAATAATTAAATCTAGTGATAGAGATTTCTTTTTTATAGTCCAAAACGCACGTGATAAGATCGTTAGGAATAAATCTTTTTATCCATCTCCAAACTAAATCTCTCTCCCACTATTTAGACCTGGTAAAATAGGCCCAAGCCCGCGGGCCGGGCCGGGCTGGCCCAGAAAAATTAGACTATGGGCTTCTATTTTCAGCCCAAAAAAAATTGGGCGTTTTTGGCCCGGCCCGGCCCGTGGCCCAAAATTTTTTATTTTTTATTTTTTCTTATTTTTATTATTTGATATTGATGACAAAAAAAAATATTAACTTAAAAAATGAATCAAATAGGGAATTATGAAGAATATAAGAGTAAATCTTAACATGTGAAATTGAATAATAATACAAAAAAAAATTATGAATATTATATATATATATTACTTTTAGTCTTTCTTTTACTATCTTATTTTTAATATTAATATTATATACATTTATCAATTAATTAATCACAAGATTAGTTATATTTTAATATATATGACTATAAAATTATTGATTATTTTATTTACTAATACTATTAAATGATTATGTATTATAATTGTAAATAATTAGAATTAATATTTATTTTAAATTATGTATTATAGTTGTAAATATATATATGTATATATATATATATATATATATATATTTTTAAAAATTATTATTTTTTAAATATAAAAAAAAAAAACTTCAAAGCCCGCGGGCGGGCCACGGGCCGCGTAATTTTAGCCCGGAAAAATCCGGGCCTTTTTAGCCCGGCCCAAAAATGGCCCGGCCTGGCCCGTTTGCCAAGTCTACCCACTAATATTCGTTTTTCTCTCTTCCGTTCCCTTCCCCGCGGCAACGACCACAAACATACCCACCATCCCCTTTCTTCCTCCCGTTCACATTTTTTCCTTTAGATTTCAAATCTAAACAAGAGAATGACCATTTTTATTTAAACCTTTTTGTACCGAAATACAATTTATTTTTTTCCAAATCATATCCATATATCTTCTTGGAGGTTTATAAAATTTATCACAATTAACCATGATTTTAAAAACTGGATCATATCGCGGGTCCGATTGGTAAAAATCAGAATCTGTTGACATTTTGGTCATATTTGAATTAAAAAATTAGTTTTGGCCAAAACTCGATTGACCCGTTTACCAGTGATAGTTCAACTAGTAAAAATTGTTATTAACCTAATGACTCGGTTGTTCTGTTTTTTTTTATACAAAAAAAAGTTTAATATTAAAATAAACCACATTTAGTAATATTGTAACTCAACTTCATTATGTTTTAGTTAAAAAAATGGTATTTTAATTTTTTTTATTAATTACTAATAATATATATTTTTATATATTAATGACGTCACTATGTCAATAACGGTTCGATCACTGATTGGACCAGTAACTCATCCACCCGATACTTTTTTGATTGGTTCGAGTCTACAACAATAAAAACAAACGAAAAAAGTTTGTAAAATTTAGATATGCTCTCTTGAGAAGCAAAATTAAAATTACATAGATTTGAGGTGACGGCTCGAGCAGTTAAAGAGGAGGTGTAGTGGTGGTTGCAATGGTGGAGGAACAACGAACTACTCGAAAGCACTTAACTGATTTGAATGTTGAAAGACGTAAATGATTTATTTTAAACGACTCTATCTCATACGTTTCGAGAGAAAAATTACAGCTATTGCAAATGTAAATTCAGTAATCGAGCTCAAAAAATTAAAAATTAAAAAATAATTTTTAATTTTTTTATTTTATATTCTAAACTCTTTTTAAAGTTTTAATTTTAAAATATATTCATAAATTTATTACAATATAATACTTTAAATTCTTTAAAAAAATGTAATTAATATTTACTCTAATAAAAACAATAAAAAAATTATAAATTTTATAATAATTTAATAGTGTGACAATTTTATCGTAATCAAATTCAAAGGATAAATAGAAAAGTATAAAATTAGAATTAAAGTCTAACATTCTACTCGCACCAGAAATTTTATATGGGTACAAAAAGTTTACAAATGAAAATACATTTCAGCAGACCAAACGACGACCAATAGATATATTCTTGCAAAAGTCATCGTTTGAGAAATGATGAAAAACCTCACTAAAGTGTGTTGTGTGTTGCCACTTGCCAGTGACCAAAAGCACGCTTTCTCTGTTAAAACAATTTCGAATCTACTCACAAAAAAACTCGCTCTCTGTACAAGTGTGCAGTACCCCCAAAACTCAAAAGTACCCAACCGTTCTCGATTTCTCCTACAAAATCTCACAAATTCACCAATAAAGCTTCAATCTTGAACTCACCCATCTCTCTTTGCCTGCAAAATCTCACAAATTCACCAATAAAGCTTCAATCTTGTACTCACCCATATCTCTTTTTCTACAAATCTTCAGGATTCGCCAATATAGCTTCGATCTTGAACTCTATGTGATTTTCTATCATCAATGGCAATCATTACTGAAGAACCAGACTCACCAACATCTAAAACCCCTACAAGCCCAAAACCACACAAACCCAGTTCAGCTTCCCCCTCATCCTCGTCAACAACAACAGCTCCAAACCCATTTACATTTTGGTTTTACTTTACTCTTTTAGTCTCTCTCCTAACCCTTTTCTTCATTTCTCTCTCCTCTCTCAGTCCTCAAGACTCCAAGGCCTGGTTCCTCTCCCTTACCACGAATATGCGCCACCACTACTCCAAGGGTCGAATTATCAAGGTACAAACCACCCCAAATCACCCTTCGATTGAAGTATTTACAATCCAAGAAGGACCCATTACCTCAGATAATATACTCATTGTACCTGGGTTAGGATGTAATTCTTATAGTTTTAGCAAAATTGCTAAATCTTTAGGTCTTAAGGGTATTCGTACGGTTGTTATCGATCTACCCGGTTCTGGTTTTTCAGATAAATCTAGTGTTGTGGTTGAAGAAATTGGAGGTGGGGTATTAGGGAGGTTTTGGGAGATTTATTATGATATTAAAGAAAAGGGTTTGTTTTGGGGGTTTGATCAGTTGGTTGAACAAGGATATATTGATTTTGAAGAGGGGGAAGCTGTTCGGGTTTCAAAGAGGGAGATTGTTAAGGAAATTGAATTGGGTCCTGAAGAAATGGGGAGAGTTTTGGGGCAAGTGATTGATTCCATGGGATTGGCAAATGTGGATCTGGTTTTGCATGATTTGGCATTGGGACTAGGTGCAAACTGGGTTTTGGAGAATTCGGGTTTGGTGAGGAGTGTAACGCTTCTTGATGCTACTGCAAGGGTGACTGCATTGCCTTTGTGGGTATTGGAAGTGCCTGTGATAAGGGAACTTGTCTTGGGGTTTAAGTTTGTGTTTGCAAGGGTTATTGAAAAGTTTTGCTCAAAATCAGTTGGTGGGCTGGATGTGGAGGCTCATAGGATTTTTTTGAAGAGTAGGGATGGGAGGAAATCGGCTGTTGGGATGGGAAAGAAGATGAACTATAGTTTGGATTTGGCAGAATGGAGTAGTTCAGATAGTGTGAAAGGTTTGCCAATGCAAGTGATTTGGTCTAGTGGTTGGTCTGAAGAATGGAGTGAAGAGGGGCGTCGTGTGGCTGATGCACTCTCTCAAGCTACATTTGTCACACATTCTGGTGGCCGTTGGCCCCAGGTAAGACCAGCAATCTTCTAATGATCTTTCCTTTTGTTCTGTTATAACATAAGCAATAAGAATTTGGTCTGTGTTTCATTTATAAAAAAAAAAAAAAATTTGATAAGTCATTTATTTGCATATGTTTGGAGTTTGAACAGGTGTATGGACTTGTTGATAAACAAAAACAAATTAAAACAGAAAGTTTTAACAGATGGTTGTGGTTCCTTTAGTTAATATCCCTCATTAAATTGGATTTCAACCTTTAATACTGAACATTGGTGCAACTTGCAAGGCAAGGAATTGTTACAAAATGATTCTGTAGCGACGATTTCTTGTAAAAACTGCAGTAACTGGACTATCTCTGGAGTCTGGAAGAGCATGAAAAAAATTATGTAGCTTTCTGTATAAGGTTGACAAGCTCTACTAGTTTTAATCATTTCCCACATATGTTTTCCAGGGGCTGGTTTCAGATTTGGCTTATTAAATGTGTCAATCCCTATTTACTTGAGCAATGGAAACTTTATATTTGTTTGACTATAACTAGCAAGCCACTGATTAGTATATGTATAAAACAACATAACAGCTTAATTGGTTTTGTTCTTGGTCTGCTTATTGTTTCTCCCTTAAAAGGAATCTCTCATTCTATTGCATCATTTCTTTTTGACAATGAACTTTATGTACTATCTTAAATCCCTACCAAAATACTCCCTCCGTTTCAAAATATAAGGTCAATTTTAACTTTTAAAGTCAATTTGAGATAATTTTCAAATTCAAAATTGATGTGATTCATTTTTTATTTTAGTCAATACAATTACAAATATTATAAACTATCTAAAAAGTACTTCAGATTGCAAAATATAGTATTTTCAAAACTTATGTGAAACACGTCAAATTTTAATTTAAATTATTTCCAAATTGACTTTAAAAAGTCAAATTGATCTTATATTTTGGAATAGAGAGAGTAGCAAAATAAATTCAAGCCATTAGATGTCAACTTTTCTTTACCTGAAGTGAAATTTACTCATTATCCAGCATGAAAGAGTCACTTGTTACTGCTAAAGGATGTGTTTTAGGTTCTCAACCCATTTGTTAGTGAAATTGGATAAAATGTAGAGCAGATAATAAGCGAAGTGGTATAGCTAACTAGTGTTTAATTTGCATTTTTCTTTTTCTTCAGAATCGTACCAGCTTTTATTTTGATGTATTTGAATCCCTCCTATTTTGTTTTGGTGTCTTCAGGACGATACGGCTGATGAGCTAGCTGAGAGCATCTATCGGTTTGTGTCCTCGTTACCAAAGCCCATTCGACAAGTTGTTGAAGAACCTATACCAGAGCATATTCAGAAGATGTTTGATGAAGCACACAACGGCGATCATCACCATCACCATGCTCATGGTGTCCATGATCACCATCATGGTAATGATAATGCGGCTGGTTATATGGACGCGTATGGGCTTAATAATGGATGGGGGAGTTGATCTATCTCCTTACACGCGGATTCCTCCCTTTTTGTGTGTTTGTGTGGGTGCTCCCGGCTTTGGTGTTGTATTTTAAATTCTGATTACTGTAGAAAATTCCTTCACCCTGGAAGTTCAGTGTGCCTGCAGATTGTTAAATCTTGAAGTATTAATACCTACAGATTTTTGTGGATGAAACTGTAGTTTACTACTTTCATATTTGGCTGAGCTTACAAGCATAATAATTTGTTCAAAAAAACAGGGGGGGGGGGGGGGGGGGGGGGGGGGGGGGGGGAATCATCCTTTTTCTCTTTTGGGATTGTCATGTTTTGAGAGTTATCATTTTCTTTTCTTCTGGGAAATGGAATTCATTTCGAGGAAGGTTAAAATTTAATGTTGGAGGTAAACTAATTTTCTGTATTACTCCATTCAAAAATTAGCCTGTCCAAATATTTCTATTTATTAATTTTTAATTAATTACAATAAACGTTCAGAACTTGAAAATATGTTCTTATTGTAATGATATATATATATATATATATATATATATATATATATATATATATATATATATATATATATAACTTGTTTTGTTGGTGAAAAATTATATTTTCAAATTCATTTTATCAATAAAAAGAAAATTAATTCACTTAGAAAAAGATCGTTAAAAAGGATAATAACTTTAACTATTTGAAAACTAATTTAGATATTTAATTGTCAAAGTAATTTGAAAAACTATAATCTTGTTTATCCAAAATTGTCACATAAAAGGTGAAGAGACTATCTGTTCAATGATGTATATGTAATTCGGTATTCACTATAATGAGAAAAAAGTGATTTAACTATTTTTTTATATGTACAAGATGAATCAAACAAATTGAATTTTAAAATACAAGGGGGAGGGGGAAAGAAAAAAAAACAACTTTCCCAAATTTTTTTACACAAAAAAATTACTAAATATAATTATTTTAATAATATAGGCATCACTACCATATAAAACTAAAATATATGAGCTGAAAGAAAAAGAAAAGTAAATATATTGGTAAAGAAAGTCACAATTCTATTTATAAAAAAAAAATTAAGAAATAAAAGAATAAAATATGGAAGAATATAATTGTAGCTTTTGATAGCATTAGGTTGGAAAGTAAAATGGATTTAACAAAAAAACAAATCCTATTATATCTTTTGACTAAATATTATGATTTTTATTGAGACCATTGATAGTACAAATGATTAAAGATTTAATGATGATAATTGTATAGATAAATGTATGATGATTGAATGATGATATTCGTATAGTCCAATACATAAACTATATATAAAATAGGGAAGCTTATCAGTTCATAATTTTGTTAATGATTTTGTTGGCAAACAAGAAATTTGTACAATTCTTATAAAAGAACGTAGTATACAAGGACTTAGAATTCAATACGATTATTAATGTATATTTGTAATCTGTAACTTTTGTAAAGTTCTTAATAATTAAATCAATGTACAAGAGCTTATAATAGAAGATCAAACTTGTTAGGTTGATCTATGAAGAAAATTGAATGTGTACAATGTAAGAAATCACAAGTGTTTTGAATGATCGAGGGGTTCATCTTGAGTTCGTAGAGTATACTCATAAATCGTATGGAAAGTTTTCATTTTTGGTAAACTGATGAAGACAGGTCTAAAAGAAATAAGATACAATATCTTCATCAAAGATTCTTTGTGATTGAAAAGTTAAAAGAAGTAACGGATATCTTTCAACGGATAAATTGTCAAACATCTCTCTATAAATAGAAGACTTATTCAAAATTCAAAAAGAAAAGAGGAAGAAAAAGAGATAAAACTGCCAATATATAAAGAGAAAACTGCACTTATCGAAAATCGTAGAGCTAAAAAAAAAAAGTGAGATGAGAAGATGATTGATCTGCTAAACGAATGCATCATCAACCCAAGGTTAAAAACACACATTAGAGGATCAATCAATGAATTATTCCAACAATTGCCAAGAACTCAAATGGGGAGAAGAGATCAAATGAATCAGTCATCAGTTGCCAAGCTCTTCAGATGAGAGTTTAATGTTAGCATGGCAATGTCTCAAACACACCTTCATCAACAATAAAAGTCGAGAGTTCGTGACTCGCTTAATTACGAGAAAATCAGTTCCTGAGGGGGATGGACTTGGTGTCCAAGGTGGAATGGTTCTGAAGGAAACTAGGTCGGTGTGACCTATGCCGAGACTTTGTGACTTGAAGGAATATTTATGATTCAGTGATGTAACGGATATTTATGATCTGATTATGATGATTGATGTCCTTAATAGATTACCTGTCAGAAGTGCAAAATAGAGGACTAGGAGATATTTGTGCTCTGAACCATTTAAAAATTTATGTGACTCCTCTTATCTCTTTATTACTTTCACCATAATTGTTCTAATTGTACCAACTGCGTTAATTATTGTATTCGAAATAACATTTCAGTAACATAAACTCAAATAAGAACTACAATTGTTACTAACTCAAAATTAGAAGGGGTATTTAACAAAAATAATTATTTTGTTACCATTTCAAAAGTAAATGATTATAATCTAAAGATTTGAAATGACCTATTCACCCCCCCCCCCCCTCACCCTACCCCCGCCGTTTAGATCATTTGTGTGCCCTCTAGGAACAACAACCATATAATCACATATTTTTTAAACAAGTTTACCAATCTCGTGTAAAACATGTAACATGGATAATGATTTACTATGTTAATTGTTAATATGATTATATATATATATATATATATATATATATATATATATATATATATATATATGTATATATATATATATATATGTATGTATATATATATATATGTATGTATTTAATTTTAGGGGATTGATCCATAACATATATTTGTTATGTATCCTGATAGGGCGTACATCATCTATACCCTTTAAAATAAAAGTAACGGCTAGGAGTTGAGACTGAAAATAGCGGACTGTAAAAACACACGATGCGGCCGCTAATCAGAATAAGAGTTTGGCAATAAGTGTTTGGCTTTATTAACTAGGGTTTATGGTTCATTAATCGGGGATTTAAAGTTTATGAATCAGGGTTTATACTTTATTAACTCCTTTTTTAATCAAGTTGAGGGTTTATTAACCTTATTAACATCTAGTTAATAAACTCTAAACCCTAATTAATAAACCTTAAGCCCGAGTTAATATACCATAAACCCTGATTAATACCTTAACCCGTATTCTAGTTATAAACCTTAAACTCTAGTTAATAAATCCTAAACCTTAGTTAATAAATACTAATCACATATTTTTTAAACAAGTTTACCAATCTCGTGTAAAACATGTAACAAGGGTAATGATTTACTATGTTAATTATAATTATATATATATATATATATATATATATATATATATTTAATTTGGGGGGATTGATCCATAACATGTATTTGCTATGTATCCTGATAGAGCGTACATCATCTATACCCTTTAAAACAAAAGTAACGGCTAGGATTTGAGACTGAAAATCAACGTCTGTTACTATTAGTAGCGGACTGTAAAAAAACACGATGCAATTATAATAAGAGTTTGGCAATAAGTGTTTGGCTTTATTAATTAGGGTTTATGGTTCATTAATTAGGGGTTTTGAGTTTATGAATCAGGGTTTATACTTTATTAACTCCTTTTTTAATTGAGTTTAGGGTTTATTAACCTTATTAACATTTGGTTAATAAACTCTAAACTCTAATTAATAAACCTTAAGCCCGAGTTAATATACCCTAAACCCTGATTAATAAACCCTAAAACCGTATTCTAGTTATAAACCCTAAACTATAGTTAATAAACCTTAAATCCTAGTTAATAAATACTAAACCCTGATTTATAAACCCTAAATTCTAGTTATTAAACCCTAGTTAATAAATCCTAAATCAATATCTCTCAAACCAGTTGATTTTAGAGCACTAGGTGTAAAGACGGGCTTACTAACTCGAGTAACAAATGCCATAAAAACATACTAGTCAAACTGTTTATATCCATCATACTTTTCAGCATGAATATCGATGTGTCATGAGGCTTGGATACCTAGTTACTTCGTTCAATATACATTGAAGCAGTGATTTATTATTTTTTCTTTTTTCTTTTTTTTTCAATTTTTTAAAAAATTGCTGAATCATAGTTCATACCCCACAACTAAGAATTAATGCGAAGTGAAGAGCAAAAATGTATATGAATTTTAATTTTATTCAAAATGACATTTCAAACTAAGATTTTGTATTTTATCAAATGTTCAAAAGTTTTAAATATTTTAATCCTACTAATTTTTTTTTCATCATGGACACTTATTAGAATTAATTCAACTCATAAAAAGTTAAACAAATTTTTTTAATTTTTTATTTGAAACCAACAATTTTTTTTAAAAAATTTTAAATTCTCCATCCCCAAACTAGAATAAACATTGTCCTCAATGTTCCCTTACATACTAACCACAAATGTACGTGCATAAATCCACATATAAAAAAAAATGAGTGACACTACCAAATAGTAAGGAAAATATTACACCTGGTTGGTTTCGCACTACATTCTAACAAAATAAAAAAATAAAAATATGAACACGTTATAATAAACTTATTACTCAAAGGAAAATAAAAATAAAATAAATTAAAGTCAGCTAAATGACACTTTTAAAAAAAAAAATTGTAACTAACTAAATAAAACTGGCACACTAAAAATAATTAACCTATACTAGACAATAAAAAAAATGTGGTGAAAGAGAAAATATATGAACATATCTACAATTTTTATAAAAGTTAAAAAACATGTGATGATAAAAAGGTGATGCAAAAGGAAAAGTCAATGTGGATTTTTTAAGATTTTCTAGAGGTATAGGCAACTGAAAACAACCAGAATTTTCATCACAGTTATACTTAGAATCGACCTCAAGAAAATTTTTCCTTACATTTTGAAAACATAAAAGAATTGGTATGAATATATGTTATATTTTGGTTAACTTTTGTGTAGTGGATCACAGTGATTTAAGAAAAAGTTTATTGGATTATCTGCAACCATAAATTTATTTTCATTTATTTCTTGGGTCATGAACAATTTTTGGATCACGTTTAATTCAATAGGTTGGTCTATAAAATCACTTGGTTGTTTTCTAGAAATAAGTCTTTTAGGGTATAGAACTTTAGTCTTATAGACTTTTTCAACCGTCTCATTAAATGTGATATGATCAATTTTGGGTGTAAATTCATAAATTTTAGACTCATCATTTTCACAATCTTTATGATTTTCTAGATTAACCTCAAATTCATCCATCTCTTGTTCATTTACTATGGTAGTTAACTGACTTATTTTAATTTGTTAGTAAAGTTATGTGATAGTTTATCTAGATTTAATGATGAAAAATTAAACAATAATGAAATTTATATGGTGTATTAGTTATTTACTTGTACTAGCTTATATATGGATGTAATTTGTTGATAAATCTGTAAGCAAAAGGAAAATAAATATTCGCTATGAGTAATTGTATTTTTCGAAGAGTTATATGACATGTTATGTGGAGTCATACGTTTCGTAGATTTATTTGTTCACTTAAGAATGTAATAATGTAATATTCTTTTGCATGCTATATGTGACTTGATGTGATTATATTCTTCGTAAAGTTAATATTATGAAAAGAACAAGAAAAGGAAGAAAAATCAATATTATGCAAACAAATGTGAGTATATAAACATTTGTTCATCTTTGTACAGTCCTTATAAAAGAACAATCTTTATAAAAAGACTTGGGGATCAAGAATGTTAGGTTGATCCGAAAATGAAAAGATAGAATAAGTTAGGGATAAAATTTATTAGGTTGATCCAAAAGATAAACTTTATATTATCCTAAAAAAGATTGATGCAATGTAAAGGACATTAAAGATAAAATTTATTAGGTTGAATCTAGATATAGAGTATTGTCGACGCCGGAAAAAGTCGTTTCGTTTTTTAATAATTGCCCTTTCCAATTTTAGCCTTTGGATTTAAGATGTGATTTTGAAAAGGGTTGGCTTGAGTGTCGACGGTGTTTGAAAGATCGATTTTATGATGAGCCAATTGACCAGAGTCGTCAGTTGGTATATTTGAAATGGATGTACCAACTCATCCGAATTTTGTTTTCGTAATCGCAATGGCTCATATGTGACTCCGAGTTAATTGGTCCGCAAACCGATATTCATAGAGTTTGGGGGCTTGCTTAAGCGAGGGGAATGTGTTAGGCACCTCCCGACTTCCGTGAAAACACGGTTACCGCAATCTTAATGCTTTCCTTTCCTTTAAATCCTAAATGTGTGCTTGTGCGCGTGTGTGTGTGAGTGTATGCGTGTGTGCCTATGAAAATCGTTGGAATGCTTTATTTTCAAAAATACTTCAGAAATCTCGTTGACCCTATGCACAAAGGATTCGATTCGTTTTGAAAAGTTCATTTTTAAGCTTTCATTTTGATAACAAAATCTTTAATGATGACATTTATAAAACAAGGTTTTCGAATCCTTCGTCAAATAGAAATGGAGTTCATCCGATACTTTCGATTTTATTTTTAGCCTACGAATGATCTAATATCCTACTTTGATTGATTTTATGAAAATCTTTATCATTTCATTCCAAAATCATTTTCTCGCGTCAAAAAGGAAAACCAAGCATTAAAATGATGTTGGAGCTATTTGTGGGCATGTAAGCCATCTAAATAGCCCCAAACACCCCCAATCACACATTTCACTATTATAGGGCCTTAAACCCGATTTTCAGCATCGATATCGCTTTAAGGCCCAAAAAATACATTTTACATCAAAATGACTAATAACAAGAATCACAATTAACCCAACAGTCCAGCTTCGGGATTCTATTAATAGCCTTGAATCGATATTTCAAGTCATTAATTTCATCCCTAGGCTCACAACCGCAATATCACAACAATATATTAAAACTAATCAAAATGCCCACACGGACATCATCGGAAGGCTAGGCCGTAAAAATGCACGCAACGTGCTCCTTAGCCCACCTCAATCCTGCTAATTCTAATGAATCAAACCCCAAATATAGCAACGAGGTCAACCCAATAAAATCATATTTACTCAATTAAATGAAATCTAGATCTTATAACCGGAGCTCACATAGGCGAGTCCAAATTATAAATCTAACCCAACAACACAAATATAACCGGTAGAAATGCTCAGATAATACACGGAATCAAATATCAAACAGCACAATTCAACAAAATAACAAAATAAACGGTAGATTTATTACAATAAAGTTGAAACCGTACAAATCGAGCTTTTCACCTAGAATTCGGAAGGAGAGCCGAGAGAAGCCTTAATAAACCGTGGATCTAACTTTTGACACCCAAAGATTACACAAAATAGACTAGATCTACTATTTATAGCACTTTCTCTAACTAGACTAACACTCTCTCACTCTAAAATCGAATTTCTCTCTCTTTTTTCATTTTCCCCGTCGCCTCCTTTCTCTATTTTTCTCTCTCGGATCCCCCTCTTTCTTCTCCTTCGCGCCTCATGAAAAATGATACTGGAAGAAGTGGCGATGAAGAACTCAGATCTTGGCCGCAGGTGCAGCTGCGGCCAACCGCGATTCCATCAGCGATCGGCTTCGGTGCTACCTCGATTTTCGTGTACTGATGTCGGTCTTTCATTTTTTCGCTGGAAGTTTCGTATTTTGCAATTCGAGAATCCTTGGGAAACGTGTCATATTGTTCTGGGAGGCTCGTTCGGAGGGCTGCGACTTGATATAGAATTTGCTCTTTGTGCTTGGTTTCCAGGGAGCGCTGCCCCCTTACACCCCCGCCAGCTTACCGGCGAGCTAGGCAGCCGCTCGCTCACCGGGGAGCGAGACCCCCGACTATCGTAAGCGTAGTGGCCATTAGTCGTCTCTTGTGATCAAATCAGGTTCTTCTGGATCAACTGTTTTGCCTTGCCTCAAGTAACCTGATACTCGTTGTTCGTTGTGGCGGCTTTGACCGTAAGTCGTTGGGGGTGGCTTCGTGTTGGGGTCTAACTTCCTTTTCGCATGTCGGGTCAAGTGACAATTTTGCCCTCCTGCCAGGGTTAGTACACAAGTGTAAAATTTAGGTGTCTACAAGTATTATCCAAAATATAATAAATTATGATCAAAATAAAGATCAACAGAGGAGACCGTAAAATTAGATATTAGAATAACAGAGCAACAGAGCAGAATTGAGCACAACAGAACCAAGAAATCGCAAAGTTAAGAAGTTCAACAGGAAGATCGTAAAGTATGCGCACAGTTCGTAAAATTGACATGCTACATAATCTGTCACGTGCCTACGAAGCAGCAAAAGTTGTAGAACAAACAAAGCCTACAACTACAATACGAAAGCTTAGAGAGAGAAATGATGTAAAGTAAGATCATACAGTATACTCAAAGATCGTAAAGTTTATACTTCGTAGAGTAAGCTAAGTTGGGAACTTTATGGAAATCGTAGAATAATCTAAAACTGAACCCTACAATACAAGACTCTGTGATCGTCGAACAGAAAATAAGGATAAAATCGTTGAGTGTAGAAAAGATGAAGCTATCAAGAGAAGAACATATTGAAGAATATAAAACAAAGAAGAATCTTCAAGCACAATCAACCTGATGAACATCATAAGATTGAAATATACTATGTGAACTCTAAAACCTAAGTTTAGTATGGCAATCACATGAATAGGAGATCAAGTAATGTTCTTCAAGGATATAAACTCCTAGTCACACATACACACAAACATGCGTCATTCTAAATGTTGTAATTGTATTTTTTTAATCTCTAAAAGTTCAAAATATTTTTGTCACCACATTTCATCTTGGTGTTAGGTTCTTTCAAAGAAAAAAGAATCTAACAATTGTTCGTAGACACAATATGCTTGCAGTAAATGACATCATCACTTATAAGTAGCTCTTGTTGAAGGATCAATGTTTAATTTTTTTGCTCATCAGTCACCTGTGTGTCAAGACATTTCAAATTTATTTTCCTGAATAACCAAAGAAAATTAAAGTGATTATGAGAAAGAGTTAAACTTTTATGAGAATTCTAAGTTCTGAGTATTAAAATAAGCTTATGATTAATCTATTTGTACTAAAAACTCCTCTTACATATGGGTGAAAGAGAACAAAACAAGTCATAAAGTAGGAAGGACACTTCTGACCACAAGGATGTTAGAATGTCATTAAAGTTAAATCTATCGACACTATATGCTCTACTCAGAAGAGAATTCTCGATTGCTCTACTTAGAAGAGGATTCTCAACAATGACATTCCATAATCTTTGGAAAGACATGAAAATCAAATTTTGAATGTTTGCACACCCTTAACTGTACCTTTTTAAATCCTCAACAAATAGTAATAATTAACTGATTACTTTATCTAAAGCTAGGTTAAAGCATGATAAGTTAACTTACGAAGTTCAAGGTTGTCAAAGCAATTGGTACATTAAAATCACTTAAGCTGACAATCTTAGAACAAAAAAGGCTATTATGCATAATAATGGTAAAATAAGATAATGTCACAATCCATGATTCTTTATTCTCAAGGAAGAATTGAACAATTCTACGATTAATATATTATTAATCGTAAGGTAAAGTGGTGAAACAGGAAACAAGCAAACTACTAAAAATTTGAACTCTGTTATCGTAGAACCAAGTTAAAATTCGCAGAGTAAATTTCTCAAAATCAATTTTTCTACAAAACGGTGAGCCATTAATAGAACTCCTTCCTAAGGATCACAAAGAAGAAAGCTCTAACAAATATTCTTACAGAAAAGGACAAAGGATCATCTATCCAACTCATAATGATCCTATAACTAAGAGTTAATACTTGATTTGGTGCTGGTAATAAAAATTTCCATATTCAAAGGAAATAGGAGTTAAATCAACGAGACTCTTAAGGATGTTGGCTGAACAAATGCTTAAGATGAATCATAAGATCTGAGAGTCAGTTCTCTGTTCAAACAAAAAGATCTAGCCTCATGCATCAAGAAAAGCTTCAATTAAGATTTGATTAAAGATAGAGCAACAATAAGAAACTAGACTAAGCTGGGAGAAAAATAAAATCCACCGTGTTTTCCTGTCCTAAAAGTTCATTAAAGACTATTCAGGTGTTTCTTGCTCTCACTGTCCTTATGAAATTTATAAATGGTCACATAAATGTTTGAAAATGCTTTCTTATTTGTTATACTTAGAAGGATCATGATAAATCACTCTTAGGCTTTGCTAACTCAAAATTCTAAGTTATGTTTTAGACAAGACAAATTATGACTCAAACAAATATTAATTGTAATGACCACGAATTCTATTAGACATTGTTATTATATTTATTAAATAATTAGCAATGAATTAAAAATTTTGTACTAATTAATTGTGCATCAAATAATTGAATGAATATACTTGTATATGTGTATATTTATTTAAAGTAATAAAGCAAGGTATTGTAATTAATTAAATCAAGTCTAATTGGATTATATTTTAAATCCAAATGAGGTATTAAACTAGGTCAAATTAATTTACCTAGTAGTCCATGTAATTAATTAAACATTAGTCAATGTAATTAATTAAATAAGCTCAATGCTTGATTTAATTAAATGTAACATAGGTTATTTAATGTTAGCCCAATGTAATAATTAAATTGAGCTCAACCCAATTAAATGGATGAGCCTAATATATTTAATTTCTAAATCCAATGTGGAGCCCAATATGAAATCAAATGTTGGTCAATGGTTATATATGTGTGTGTGTGTGTGTGTGTGTGTGTGTATAAGTAATAAAAATAAATCAAATTTGGTCAATTTAATGGCCATTTGGCCGGTCACAAGGGCCCCCCCACTTGGGGTGAATTTTAAATTTTGTGTTGTTTGGTTTTGAGTCCAAGAGTACAAGAGTTGTTGAGCCAAACTACCAACTCCTACCAACCCAAGTCCTTCATGTAAGAAAATTCCTAAATTTTAACTAAGTTGAAGATAAAGGATAAGATGAGTTAGGAGATTTGTATACATATAGAATATGTATGTCTACATTTTGGATGATAACTCTTGGCTATAAATAAGAGTCTTGAGTAAGTGTTAGAGAGTTTGCTCCATTTGCTAGAGAGAAGCTAGAGCATACACTTGTGAGTTGAAGAAAATAGCTAGAAAAGGAGCTTGGTGAATGTTACAAAGCTTCACAACATACTTTGGAAGGAGAAGAAGAAGAGCACACAAATTCTTAAGGTTAAAATGTGTTCTAACCCTTTCTAAGTTCGTTTTTATAATCTATGTGTTTTGAGCGGTTAAAATATATTTTTAACCGATCAAAAGTTATTTTGATGGTCTAGAAGTCTTAAACTATATTATATATGTGTATTCATGGTTTGATATACTTAAATCATGTTTTAGTATGTGTGGTATGCATAAAAATGAAAGAAATGTCTATATTAAACTTTACTGGTAAAACCCTAGTTGACCATGTGCTAGTTAATGTTGTAGTTTGAAATGTTCAAGTTGGAAAATGAATTTCTATGACTAGAAAGTTATATTTATGAGTTAAAAAGATAACCCAACTTGAATCTTTCAAAAATATAGAAAGACAAAAAAGTTATGGCTTTTGCCGCAAATTGTGTCGTTTTAAAACCATAGAGTGATTGATCTCGAATATTATGTCAAAAACATTTTCAAAAACGAGATCGAATCATGAAATGTTGAAAAACAATAAGTTAAAAAGATAATAAAACTGATTTGGTGTATTTTGGACATGTAGATTTCATTTTGTGCAAGTTTGAACCAATGAAATCAAAGTTGAAAAATTAAGGTTTTGAAAAACACAGCTACCACCGCTGCCGTAGGTTCTATCGCCGCAGCGGTGAAACACCCTGTAATTAAAAATTTAAGCCACCGCCGCAGCGGTAAATCCCACAGCCGCAGCGGTGAAACTTTCTGCAAGTCACCGCTGCAACGATGGTCCTCACAGTTTTAAAAATTAATTCCAGACCGAGACAGGACGGGTCGATTTTGGCCGGGTCGGCTCGGGTCAGAAAATGAAAAATATTTTGTAAATTATTTTATTATGTTTAGATCTAATAAAAGTAATTTAAACATTATGAAAGTTAACTTAATAAGTAAAAGAGGATAAATATTATTAAAGAATTAATAATATAAATAAATTAATAAAATATTATAAAATGAATAAAATATTATTAAAAGATTAATAATATTATATAATAAATAAAATATTATTAAATAATTAATAATATTAGATAATGAATTAAATGTGATTAAATGATTAATAATATTAGATAATAAATATAATATTATTAAATAATTAATAATATTAGATAAACAATATAATATTATTAAATAATTAATAATATTAGATAAACAATAAAATATTATTAAATGATTAATAATATTAGAAGGTTAAATATTATTAAATTATTAAAAATAGTATAAGTCTAATAAAATATTATTAACTTGTTAATAATATTAGATAAGAGTTTGAACTATATTATATGATTAATATAGATTTTATGTGATTGAAATATTATCAAGTGATAATATTTCCTAAGTGTTAATATACCCCTAATTATTGTAATTATGTGGTTAACTGTTAGAGATGTAAGACTTATAAAGGTTATTATATGAATGTGTATATGATACTAATTTAAGATCAAACTGATTAATTGTTAGGTTTATTCAGAGAGAATTAAATTTAATTGATTAGCAGTAGTCTACACACGAGACAAGTTTCTTTAACCCTAACTTGTATTTATTGTTGTAAGTTTTCTTTATTCTTACTCAAATTTTATATTGAGCAATTCAATTATTGTTGAGCAAGTCTCTACATTTGTATTTACTTGCCAAAACTTTAAGTGATTTAATTCTTTAAAATTATTCCACATCATTATTGTCATTGTATTTGTGACACTCCTAAATTTAGGTACCAATATCTCGGATTTGGTGCTCACGAATAAATACATACATCACCTCTTAAACAACATATCATACTCAAATGCGGAATAATAAACATACGTTGTTCATTACAAAAGGTTTACTATAGTCCTAAGGTCTCAACCTCAAAATACATCATGGTAAACCTATTAATACAAACAGAGTTCCATGGTTTACTAAACAGAAACAGAAATACTAAACTACTCTTTAAGCTTGCCCTTGCCTTTGTCCTTCTTGGAGTACTCATGCCTAACTGCAATTAGTTCATGATATGTATAGCAAGAGTGAGAAACGAATATGCTCAGCAAGTTTAAAATCAATAATACAGGCATATCATGAATGAATGCGAATAAAGTGATAGCTCAACATTTATAAAAATTGATGAAATAATCGATACAATAATCAAGATTCAATTGAAGAAATGAAAAATGATTATTAATTACTGAATGATCCAATCGACCCTGAACATATCCAAGGAAACCATCTCCCCGATCTTTCCTTTGATGAATCAGACGCACTCGAGGGAATCAGCCTCTCGTATGACATGTATATGCATAACATTAAACTCTGACCGTGCTCAATGACACTTATAATCCCCCATTTTTAGGGTTTGTTCTCTCAGTCCACAGTCCAAGATTTCCGTACCGATCAACGGTTTTGGAATAGCTTTTAAAATGACTTATTTTATATGTCTAGCCGTACCAATGGCGTAGACCCATATCCGTAAACAATTCATGAAATAAAGAACTTGAATTAATCTTCCTATTCAATGATAGAGCAATAATTCCAAAGGCACAAATCGTGCGAATAACAATACTGGCATTTACATGGAATAATTTAACGATACATTAAACCATTGACATGCTCAGAAATAATAGCTCAAGTTTTAGGAAACTTTGCACAATATCAATGTGAATGAAGTTCAGGAAAACTTGTACAAAATAAAGTTCGAAGTTAAGAACTTGCTTAATTAAATATGAGTAAAGTTAAGAAACTTGCTTAATATAAAACTTGAGTAAGGTTAGGGAACTTGCCTCAGTCGTTGATTACAGCTTACACGACTAAATTTAATATCCTTGAAAGACTTAATAATAAACAGGTTTACCTTTCAATTAGCAAAGTACATAGAAGTCTAGATAATATTATCAAGAAGACTACCATTTAAGCACATAATCCTTTATTAACCAACACATAGAGTACCTGCCAACATTATCTTATGTGGATAATATTTTAACTACCCAGCGATATTAATATTGAAGTGATTACATCTAACTAAACCGCAAATGTTATAAATACGTTAATAACATTTTAATTGTACCGTGTACCGTTATTATGTAATCATTCGAGAATAACTTAAGAATTTCTTTTTCTATTCATCGTATAATAATAGTTTAACAAAACATCATTACTATAACTTATTAAATCATAATTTAATTACCTACCATTATTATTAATCATTTAATAATAAATTAATACCAAAATAATAATTTTATTCTTATAATAAATTATTATTTAAATCCGCTGCCCGACCCGAGCCGCATTAGCACACACACTAGCGCCTAGGCGCCCGTATTCCTTAAGGAATCGGCGCTTAGGCGCCTCCCCTTCACCACGCCTAGGCGCCCAAAAAGGTGAAGGATAGCGCGCTTAGGCGCCCGGCCCTCTCAGCGCTTAGGCGCCCCAAAATGAACAGGAACAGCGCTTAGGCGCTTGACCACCACGGCGCTCACTTACGCGCTTAGGCGCTCTGCTTCACAAAACTAACTCAGAAACTATGTTTTAAAGCTTAAATCGATTGGTTTCTTATCATCCAACACCCAAGCAGTTTACATATACAGATTTACCGAGAAAAACTCAACAGATAAACTTATTTCAACTACATATACCACTCACAGCCATGGCAACACAGAGAAATGAAAATGAAAGCTAGGTTTCGATACCTTTTTAAAAACTGAAGCAACGTTGCAGTAAATGAACTTAGACGGCTTAAATGATCTCCAACCTCCTGCTCCTTTCTTTCCCTTAAATGCTTCAACCACTTCCTCTCTTCCGTATTAACTCACAGCTCTCAGTTGCGATTTCTTTTTCTCGTTTGGTAGCTGAACTTTGAAGGAGTAATTGAAGTGAATGAAAACTTAGCGTTATTTAAAGAAATCTCTTGCTTCTCCTTTGCTTTGCCGACTGAGATAAAATATCACTGACTCTAGTATCACTTCTCAACGCGGCTCGAGAAATAAATCAGAAGAGATATATATAATTATATATACCTCATTATGTATTAAAAATAACCCCTTGTGGCTACCAATTTAGATCCGAATTAGATAAATTTTAAGTCTAAACTTAAATCCACAAGAGTTGAGTTTATTTTAATTAAACCTATTTATATAAATTCACTATTAATAACTTTCCTAGCGGAATTATAAAATATTAATACATACCCATTATCATCAATTATTACCCACAATAATTAATTTCCACAACCTAGGTCGGTCCATTAATTTACTCAATCCATTAATTGAACCTTCCTATAAATCTTTTAATTATCTCAACACATAATTAAATTAACTAAGCCATCACAAAATGATTTAATTTAATCGCACAGTAATTACAATTATCGTTAATAACTTCATTTATTTATATTAAAATATTTGCGGTCATCACAGTATTCGCACATAGTGCATTTGCAAGTGTTATAGTTCATTAATTCAAGAACTGTTTAAGAATCTCTAAGCTAATTGTTTCAGCTAGACAATGCATGTTAAATAATTCATCACATTGAATATTTTAAAAGTCTATCCAAACTATTGGTTGGTGCGGATTCTTATAGTAAGACTGAGAATGAGCAACCCTAAATAAGGGGGATTTTTATCTATCGAGAAATCGAATTTGCGCAAGATGTCTGAATATTATGTATATTCATAGGGTACAAGAGGCTGATCCCCTCGCGTATCACGTTTTTTGAGGTGTCAGATATATATGTCTGTTCTACTTTAGTAGCAGTTCATGGTCCTTAAAGACCACTCAACAGTAAATAGTCAATCCATTCTTATATTGATATATTGATTCTTAATTTGTTTCATAATTTGTTATCTATTGTTGAAAATCCTGATGTTAATTTCCTTTTTCATCATGATATAACTTATGCTATTTGTTCTTAAACTTGTTGAACCATTTAGTTGATCATTCTTGCTATATCATGACTTATTTCAGGTAAGCCAGAATGTTCTAAACAAGACAACGCCAAGGGAAAAGCCAAATCTTAGATTAGTTGGATGCATGCTAGATTAATTACTTATATGTACTTTCTTTTGTAAATCTTTTATATTCCCTTAAGATATGTAATGTTTATGTTAAAGTTAATTGACCTTGGAAAGTGTAGACTTTTTATAAGGAACCTTTTGTATTATTTCGCGAAGTTTAAATGCAATTTATGTATTTAATTGTTCGTAAGTATTGTACAGTGGAGAACCAAATCCGAGGTTATGAAACCCGGAGTTGAGGTCGTCACATTAATGCTTGATTTTGAAAATTTGATTTACGAGCAAAAGAAATTAATGGTATTATGTACTTATCGAAAATTGTGGGTTTGTAAAGAAAGTATAACTTCAGAGTTTACTATAAAAAAGCTATGTGATGAAGTATAACAAGCAAATACAGAGCAAAATAAGTTGAGTATGATAAGTGGATTGAGTACCCTGATTGATTTTGATGAATAATATTCATCAACCAAACCAAGTACATTATCGATCCATAAAGGAAGATTGGTTTGGAAAGTAGCCACTATCGCAAAGTATACTGCATTGAAAGCCAGATAGAAAATGAAAAACGATAAATGTAATGATCATGATCATTACAAGAATAGAACTGGCTCTTCTCACATATCTGATTGATAATAATTAATTGTTTATAATTTCTATATAAAATGTTTTAATCCCAAGAAAGCTAGAATAACATAAGGAGTTATTCTTTGATATGTAGATGATAATCTTAAAGAATATAGATCAAATAACTAATATGAATGGGATGTACTATTATGGCCAAGAGATAAAATCTGATTCATAGTCAATAATTTGACAATATCAAATCGATACAAAATCTGAATATATAATAGCTAAGTGCTGCTAAAAGTAAAGGATGAAAAATTAGTTAATTGACTGTTATCATGATTTTAGTTTATTAACCCATCATACTGTCTAGCATTCTCAAGATAAATTTTCGTTAAACATCTGTCTATGTTGAGATAATGTGTTCAAATGATGACATAATCTTACAAAATATCACAATAAACATAATAAAATTCTCATTACTTGATTTATTAGTCTTTGGTCTAACTGGATGCAAAAGTGAATAAATATGTTTGTTTAATCGTAATGTAAGGATTTTGAGTATGCAAAAAAAGGATTGCAATGTAATTACTAATCGTTGAGTAAATACAAGCTGAATCTCTATCCTACAAAAGGTAATAATCAATAAATCCTTCTTGGTTCAAATTTTAAATTTATGAAAGGAATAGTCAAATCGATCAGTTCATATAATTAATGGCTGACATTAGAAAAATATGAAAAAGTCAGGAGCTACAATTATGATGAGACAAATCTCCTAAAATCAGTCATTAGAAATCTAATGTATCGATTTATAAATCTTCCATTTCATCTGCCAAAGTAAAAGCATTCAGTTATTAATACTTCCTTAACTCTTTAAATATGTATCATCTAGAGATTAACAATTAAACAAATCTCAAATCTAAAAAAAAAAAAATCACGTGCTCAGTCCTAAGCTTTCCCAAAGTATCCTCAAGCTTACTTCTTAATATTATTTCTCACCTTCAAGTAATACGAGCTGAGTTCCTAATCTATGAGATTACTGAAGGATATGACGAATCAGAAGAACGGAAGATAAAGGCTAGAGGCTTTAAAGCGTTTGTTACAGTAAGCGAACAAGGACTTAACCCGGGAAAAGATTTTGGTATAATGTATCATATACCATTTCTGATTTTACTATCGTAAAAGTAAAAAAACTTTTCATCTTAACTAATGTGCACAACTCAACACTCCTTCAAAGAGTGAAATATCCTTCAAAAATAGTGATCTTCTTCTACTAGTTCGTCTTTCAAGGTACTCTACAGAAGAAAAGGGAAAGATGGCTAAGGGAGAGTGCTCAAAGGAAGGAAAAATGTTACAAAAGGGAACCACACGCAAACTCTGAAGTGTGGCCCTCTTCACCATATGAGTCCCCTTGATGCCCTTCTAGTGTTTGTCCCCTAGACAATCTGTTGAAGACTTGTCACCCCTAATTGATGCTAACAAAAAGGGGGAGAAATGGGTAAAACATTACACCTTCTAAATGTCACTATCAAATAGGGAAGAGAATAGAATTTAGCGAGAGCAATTTAGAAGAAACTGTGCATAACTCAGGGAGAGCTAAAGAGAGAAATATGTAATAGGTTTATGATATGAAAAATAATCATTTATCTTCTTTGTAAATGGTTATGTTAATGAAAAGTGCACTCTATTTAAATATCAGTATCTTACTGTATTATTTTAATTGTGAGTGTATTTACTGATTGTTTTGTCATCATCAAATAGGGAAAGATTGTTAGTAAACTTATGTGATAGTAAGGTGATCGTAAAGTCTACATGTTGTAAAGCTACAAGTTGTATAGACAACCTAATCGTCCACAAAAGAAAACTACAACTTAGTTAGAACTGACAATGGATTTAAGATTAGAAGATAAACATAACGTAGATCTCGAGAAAGTGGCTGTACATCTAATGCTAAAAGTTGAATATCAAATTTGAGTTGAATCTAATGGCTAAATGACATCATCTATGTGGACACTTCTACAACAGACTGATGTGACGTATCAGAGTAAGAAGTAAACTAATACATCAAAGCCGAAAGTAAGCTGAGAAGTTCAGAACGTCTACATAAAATATCTTTAGTATCTACAACAAAGATCCTCAAAGCAAATACTACTTTCAAACGGACAAAATATTAGAGATTGCTTAACAAATAAGCGACCTTCATCAAAAGAAAATGGTTATAAGATTTAGTGGAACACAAGAGAAGAGCTGAGAGAGAACTCACCAGCAGAGCAAGAAAAGTAGAGAAAATTATGGTAAAAAATGAGAAGAAAAATATTGGTATAAACATTGAAGAAGAACAAGAAGAAAACTAATCTACTAAAGACCATGGAGGGATTCGATCCATCGCAGAGATATATCATTAATCCAAAGTCACTCTACATTTTAGAGGATTAGTCAAGAATGATTCCAGAGTAGGAGCTGATCATAATACAGGGAAGGCTCTTGGAATCATTCTTCAGCTGCCAATTTCATTTGAAATGAGCTTAACGTCAACCTGACAGTACTCCCAACAACAACAACAACAAACAATAACAAAATTGAGACATAGTGACCCATCTGATTAAGAGGAATCAACCCATGTTAAGGGAAAAAGACTTAGTATCCTGAGAAAAAAATGGGACTTAGTGACCCGTCTGATTATTAATGAATCAACCCTTATTGAAGGAAGAAGACTTAGTGTCTTGGAAATTTGAGAGGTCTAAGTGTCCCGGAGTTAGTGTTTGAACCGAGGACTTATTGTCCTAGACTTAGTGTCTAAATTATAAGGACTAAGTATGTATTTATCCTTAGTGGAATATCCCTGCTCAATGAAGTGAAAGAGAAGAATATGAGTAATTCAGGCGTAGAATCTCTTAAAAATCCTTATGTATTCACTATCTCTTTACTCATTCTTTATCTTACATAAATATGTTGTATTTGATTATCATCTCTTTCCAATAGAAAATCAGATATGTATATTCTTTCTTTATGATTCAAAAGGGGCTTTACCAAATACTATAATTCCGCCTCACGTATAATTGTCTAACTATTTGGTAAAGATTTTTTAAAGTGAAAAAGTTATACATTAATTGTATAATGATTTATTCAACCTCTATTCTAGATCATATTAATATACCTTTGGGAAATAACATAATTTCTAGATGAGATATAGCTTAATTAGTGTTTTGTATAAAAGCTTCCAAAGTTTTTCTTAATCTTTCATCTTCTTCATTTGAAAATTATTATACATATTGAGGTTCTGGATCTAAATATGGATAAGAATATGAATGTAGATAAGGATTTTGGTAAGCTGAAAAAAATTGATTTACTTGGTGTGCATTAAAGTTTTCATATAGTTCTTGATTCCAAGAAAAATTATTATTCCAACTAATGTAAGAGTATATATTTCATAAACCACTAGACAAAAACTAACCAAAAAAATCACATAAAAGAAAATCAATAAATAAATAATAAAATTCTAATTCTATGGTCAACCTAAATAAAATCTAGACAACTCCTAAATGTTCCTAGTTACTTTTTAAGATCCACAAAAATCGAAATTAATCACATCACTAACCAAGTAAGTGTAAGAATGGTGGGTATGGTGACTAATTAATTAACCACGCGTTCTTGAGGCGTTTGCCTATTAAGCTATTTGTCTAGACACCAATAGTTTGATTAATTTAAAATTCAGTCACCTCTTAGAGTCTCTTATCCTAATTGAGCTCGAGAGTCCTAGGGGCTAATGTTTACTTGATTTTAATTGGTTATGTAAAATTTGGTTATTTGTGGGCCAAGGAATGGTGATGAAATTCTTACCTTATCTTGTTACAAGTTTTTACCCTTAATGTGAGATTAAAATAAAAATGTACAATTAAAAAAAAAATTATAAACAAATAAAATGTCTTAAAAATTTATGAATTATGGAGAAAGAGAAATTTGACTTACCTCAATCCTTCAACAATCCCCACAATTTATATTTAACAAAAATAAAATAAAAATCTAAGCAAGATGTGCTCTACGTGAGTGAATGCATGAGTGCAACAATTAACTTTTATATAATAAAAAATAAACTAAACTAAAACTAGTAAAAGAATCAAGCAAAATTTAAATTAATTAATATTTCTAATAATCCTCGACAACGGCGCAAAAAATTTGTTGTGATTAAATTTTATAAAAATACTCGCAAGCGTACGAATCTATTGTAAAATAACTTATGCAAAGTACGAGGTCGATCTCACGAGGATTATTGAAAAATTAATTGAATCTAAATTAAATCAAATTCTAATATAGTTAACAAAAAGTGAATATTGAATTAATTAAAATTAAAACTAAATTAACATGTAATAAAAACCAGTACTTATTAAATAAGTAACTTTCAATCGACGGATGAAAAGTTATAAGGTAATACACAAATATTAATTATGTTGTCTTACTATTTGTTAACAATTCCCTATATTATGAGTAATAATTTGAAAATCAATTCAATAGTTTCTCAAGATTTTTCAATTAAGTGAATAAAAAATATCTCTTATGTGAATTCTTATTTCAGGCTAAATGTATAAGATTCAAGTATTATATGTATCCACTATTTGAAAAACATATAATCTAAGTTCTTAATTTAAAACTTTAAATCACAACACAAATTAAATTAAATTAATTGCAACTATTCAAAATATTTGGCATTAAGAATGGAACAATTTAATTTAAATCAATCAATAAAGAAAATAAAATTTATTAACATTAAAACCAATTTAGAAATTATAATGAATTTTCAAATCATACATAATTAATAATGTTTCATCCTACCTCATAAATTAAATTTAGCAACACATAGTAAAAACAAAAATTAAATGAATAAAATTTGAATGAATCACCATAATTATATGCTGCTGAATTGATGCTTCTGTTTTGCTAATCCACTGCAGATTTTTTGTCTTTTCCTATGCAGTTGCTAATCTTCCGAGGTTCTACTGCTCTGTTTCCCGTTCGCTGCACTGCGTCACGACTTTAGTTAATTGCTTTGCTGCTGCATGCTTTGTTGTTGTGACAAATCTAATACTGCCTCTACTGCTTTTTATAATCACTCTGCAGCTTCTTTTTCTCCTACCTACTCTTTTTCTATTTTATCCTTTTCTTTTCCTTCTTTATCTCTTTGACTTTTCCTTCTTATCTTTCTTTTTCCTTTCTTAATCTACTGAACTCTTCTTCTTCTTCTTCTTTTATTTTTTTATGATGCAACGTTCCTTTATGCCTGTTTTTTTATTCCCTCAATTGAAACTTTTACTTGGGCCTTCTAAAGTCTTCTTCACATGGGCTTGTTATTGAATCCAAACATGGGTTTTTTTTTAATTTTTAACCAAATTCATACATGTTCACCAAAATAAATCCAATTAATATAAAATTAAACTAATAAATATATTTTTGGAGAAAATAAATGTATATATAATATGTTCATCGGATACCTCGCTTACAGATAAACATCTATTAGATATATTAACAATTAATACGAAATAAAATGACAATATGACACTTGGTGTTAAAAATATAGCACTTGTTTGCAAAGTTTTTTACAAAGTATTAGGTACTTTGACTCCTAAAGTTAAAAGGTTTTCTTCAAAAGGTAAAACTATTGCTTTAGAAATAAATATAAATAAATCTTTTGTTACTATTCCTTAAAACAATTACTTGGTCAGATATAAATCTCCTAGATCATTATTGGGCTTTGCCAAGAATTTCTACCCTTGAGCCCTCTGAAAATCAAAATAAAGATATTGAACGAATTATTGAAACTCCTTAAAGAGATGTTTAATTTGGTCTATTAGAAAAGCCTAGTTTCATTATCCTATAACATATTTCAGTAAGTCTGAATCAATTACGAGTCATGCTTCTACATCTTTTGTCCCAAGAAATAAAGATAGTGTTATTAGAACACAAGATTCATTTAATAATATTCTTCATAAATTTTATATAAATAGATCAGTTAAATCTAATACTCCCACTCCTTCTAAAATGAATTTCTCTATTAACACAATTTCTATTGAAGAAATCAATGAAGAGATTTTGTAATAAATAGAGAAATAATTAATAGTGGATTTTTTTAAGAAAAAAATTAATATTTTTCATAAATAATATTTTCAAGCCTACTCTAAAGAAAACTTACAACTTTTCAAAAAAATTTTTATAACTATTTGAAAACAAATAAAGTTATAATGCATTTTATTAATTGGTTATTTTGTACTAAAAGTTTAGAAAACAAAGAAATAGGAATGATAGATAGATTATTTTCTAAGAATACTGATTTTCTAAGAAAGAAATAAATTTTCTGATATCGTGAGAGCTAAATGAGGCCTCTTTATATAGGTTGTCTGCTGATTTAACCTTGGTTTAGTAGCCATCAGTTTACAAATGTTTACAAATTGCTACATATTTGATTAATAGAATTCTTTCTGTTATTCTTTCCAATATCTCACCTTTTGAAGCTTTATTTCATAAACCTCCTTTATGTGATCATCTAAGAGTTTTGGATGTCTTGCTTATGCTTCTCTTCATACTCTAGATAAATTTGCACCTAAAGCTGGAAAATGTATTTTTGTTGGATATCTATTAAGTCAAAGAGATTACAAATTATATGACCTAACTGGTAGAATTTTCTGTGTCTCAAGGCACGTAATTTTTCATGAGAAAGTATGTTGTCATAAGCAACTCTATAAGGATTTTCCTTTAGTATCTCATCCAGTTCATGATCTCCTTGCATCACACATTACTGAGGGTTCTGTTTCTCAGCCTAATCTTTGCTCCTAGGAGTCTATTCCTACTTTTTCAGTTAATCCTCAACCTCGAATCTCCACTCGAGTTAAACATTCTCCTGTCTGGTTACAAGATTATGTTACACATACAGTTAACCCATAGTTGTTAAAGGCGTACCTGAGGCACATGAGGGGCAACGAGGTGAGGCGCACATTCAAGCCTCACTTTGCCTCTAGCGAGGCGCCTTCAACGAGGGGGAACCGAGGCGCCTTCAATGAGTTGGAACCGAGGTACGCTAAGGCGCATAAGGTGTTCACCTCTTTAAAAATTTACCCAAATTAATCTCGATTGTTCATTTTTGTAATTTTTTTATTATCTGACACATTCATACACACTTTGAACTTAACAAAAACAAATGAAAAGACAAATTTTTTTTGGTGATATGTTGATTATTAGGAAGAATTATCCTGAACTACTAATTTATCCATGATGGATGACAATTTTTTCAATTATTTTATTTTTGTTCATTGGGCAATTTTTTGATGACTTCCATTTAGTACAAAGTACAAACAAAACATGAACCATAGTTCAAAATTTAATAAAATATGTAGTTAATGACTATAGTTCAAAATTATTTTCTTTAAATTATAATTTATAATATGAAATTATACTTTTTATTCAGGTTTTGATAAGATTATTATTAGTTACATTTGTTCAAGTTTTCATTTTATTGTAATTTAATTGGATTATATTATTCAGGTTAAAATAAGATTATTATTATTATTAACTAGGTTTTTTTTTACTGAATTATCTACTTGATGAAGTAAGTTATAACATACTTGATACTTTTTAGTTCATGAATACTTTTTTTAATAAGTTGTCATTGTTTAAGAGCTTATATAATAAATTCAGATATAATTTTATGCATATTTTTGTATTTTTTGAGTATGTGCGCCTTACTTCGATAAGGCGTGCACCTCGCTTTTCGCCTCGCGCCTAAGTCTCAGGGAGACCTTTGCACCTCACGCCTTTTATAACACTGAGTTAAACCATATGCTTTTGCCACTGTCAACTCATTCTCTTATATGTAATAAGTATTTTCCTCTACATTTCCTATTTCTCGTAAATATTTCATATCCCATTAACTTGACTATTCATCCTTTACTCCACATCATTTGTATTTTGTTTCTAACAAGCATGTCAAAGAACCTCACAAATATCATCAAGCTTTTAAAGATGCTAGATGGGTTTAGGCTATGAACACGAAATTGACAGCATTAGAGGCAAACCATACTTGTGATCTCACATGTGTCGCCCCCAAATCTGGGCCTACACAGCCCAATTTGAGATGCCAAAAATACACGGAAACTATTACAAAATAGTACATAGTACAAAAATATGGAGCTCAATAATACACAACTAAGTCTTCACTATTATTGTCACACTATTTTACAACATATGAAGACTACTACAACTATCACTCGAACTTTCACTCGAACTTTCACTCCATCCACTGGCTAGACCCAACTACTCTCTTATTTCCTGAAGAACAATAAAACAAATGAAAATGTGAGCACAAATAGCCCATCAAGAAAATATCATGACTAAGATAACAATGAGTAAATTATCATTAGCCTTCAACAGTTGAGTTCTAGATTGAATATAATAAATAACAAGTTTTAGATCAATAATAGCAGCGGAACGAGCAATTCATTAGAAGAATTGTTGAGCGAAATCGGCACCTATAAAAAGCACGCGATTCCGGATTCGTTTGAATGAATGTACGCGCAAGTATACGCGGTCAACAAGTAATATAATGTAAGTAAGTTGTCGATCCCACGAGGAGTTATACTAACGTTATCTGCATAGCAAACTTAATGCAATCTAATCCGATTTAAACTATGATTAAGATGGTGAGTTTTTGTTAACACAATAACCTAAATTAATAAAAACATAGCAACAAGGATTCGATTAAAACAAGCTAAGATCACAACTTCACTCACTACCTCATTTAACCCTCACACCCCTCTTTTCAATGCTAAGATCACTCGAATGATAACCAGAGAAAATAAGCAACCATAAACCTCTGTCGATAGTTAAATGATTCACACCCAACCAATTAGTTCACTATATTCCTATGTGACCTAACTTAGCAAGATGGCGATAAAAGCATTTCTCAACAAGGCTACACAAGGTACACCGGTATATTCCTATCCGAGATACAAATAAGGCACTCATCCGAAGATAAAGCAACCTATAAGTGCAATCATGCTTTTGGTCGAGTTAATTAATCCATTTTTTAATATCATAAACAACCACACATAACATACAAAGTACATAATCCATACATGAAGAACAAAGCATGATAATCATTCATTAGCAATCCATTCACATCAAAAAGAGAGATATCCCATTAAAATCTAGTAGTGAGATCCATTGTGATCCTAGAAATGAAGTTAGTTCATAGCTAAATGACTAAGAATCATTAACAAGTTGCTCATTAGGCTTAAATACATAGAATGAAGATAACTAAAATGAATGAAACTTCCTAGAACACAAGTTTCAAACACTAAAACTCCCTTCACAATATAGCAATCTAAGCTTGATGAATCTTCTTGTTCTTGAGCTTAACACCAATCCAAGTGGCTTTGAAGGCTGGAAGAAATGAAGAAAAACAGCTCCAAGGCGTGAAAATCTGATTCTCTAGGGTTAGCCAACGTTTCACTTAAGTAGGAAAAAACTCGTCAGAAATCAGCATGGCTGACCGCCGCGGCGGTCGAATCCACCGCTGCGGCGGTGGTCTTTTGTGAAAATTACCATTTTGCCCTTTCAGCTCAAAAATCCTACAAAACACCAACGAGACATTAGGGATCAAAAAATTCATAAATATAAGCAATAATAACTCTTAAAAACTCACAAAATATTAAGCTAGACGTACTAATTTGCAGGTATAAAACCCGCTCATCAAATACCCCCAAACTTAAACATTTGCTCGTCCTCGAGCAAAACAATAAAACAAAAATTAAATAACTTCTAAAATTACTAATCCAGACAAGAATTGGAATCATAGCCTCAGGGATAACTGCAACAGCTAAGATAAATCATAAAGCAGAACAAAGTCTAAAATTTCAACAAAATATTCACGCTCACGACTGCCTATGATCTGTTTTGCGTGCGTGTGTGCAAATCCCTATGATAAATTAGTTAGAGATTAGATGAACTTAAACAAGCAACTGCCATGGGCGATTTTTCGAATACCGACAAACCCAACAAGCACAACCAAACAAGACTATTATATAAGGACAAGGAACCTCGGATTTAAACAAGAAAAGCTAATGACTATTAACCACACAGGCGAGTGCGTTTTACGCTCCGTCTCACCTGGACTTGCAAACTTGACTGTGCAGTGTCTAATTTTATTAGGCTATTCAGAGCTACCCACGTATTGAGCTTTTGATCAGTGACTCCCAAACCAGTCGGCTTTAGGGCACTAGGTGGAAAAACACCCCAACGGATTTAATCACTCGAGTAGCAAAGGCTACAAAACTCGACTAGTCAAGCAATTCATTATTATCATTTATTATTTTATTTTATTTTATTTTATTTTTTTTTTTTTTTTGAAGAACAAACATCCGAGGTCCCCCCAAACTTATATACAAGCCTAGAATTAGCGTTCAAGAAGGTCATTTAGAACATTTCAAGCTTACCCTACAAGCAACTAACTATACCAGTTCTCTAATGAAAAACTAATCAACAAAAGGGATCATAATTGTGTATGACGAAATAAAGCAAGATCAATGGCATTGTTAACTTGAATCAATCGTTGAAATAAAGACTACGCATGCTAAATTTTTAAATTTAAACTGGCAGCATGGCAAACACTTCATATCATTGGCTTTAAATTCACAATAACAACTACAGTCTGGATAACTACTTAATAACTACTAATAAGCAAGACATCTACGAAACTACCCAGGCACTAATTAAAGACAAGAACAATTAGAAACAAAGAAACAACCCCCAAACTTAAACATGACAATGCCCTCATTGGAAAGATAGAGAATTTAAAATTGAGGACTCCCCTGAATTGGATTAGGCATTTGCATCTTCGTCAGGAGAATCCTGAGGGTAGTCAGGAATCACTGGCGGGCTCGGGAACTGCAGAGGGTTTGGACCAGAATTCAACTCCGTCCTCTCGAACATCTCAGCAAGGGTTGCAGTGAAATTGGCATTGAACTGCATCATAGTGTTAACCTGCTGAGCGACATAAGCAATTTGGCGAGAATGGCGGCGTGAGTCCCTTCGCAAGTGTTGTACCTCCGTCGCAATGGATGCTAGAGATGGCTGATTGGCTGCGTCATCCTCCTCCTGCTGATCATCTGCAAAGAGTTCCTCCGTATCGGGAGACTGAGCCTCAAAAATAAAACCGGCTCCAGTCGGATTAGCTGGGGCCCCATCCCACTGATTGTAGCTACGAATCAACCGAGAGTCGATCGGGATTTTGGGCCGCTGCAGAGGCTCATCCGCAGACCATTCAACTCCAGTAAATTGGCACAAGCCACAAATCAAAAAAGGATGCGGCAAACCGCCCGGAGTACCCCCGTGGAGAGTGTGTTTGATAGAGCCAAGAATAACACGTCCCACGTTGATGCTCATCCGGTTGACCAAGCAATATAAAAGCACCGCCCTGGATATGATCACATCGCTGACGTGCGTGGTAGGGAGCAATTTGGCACAAATGAAATAATACCAGGCCTTGCCAATCCTGCTCAAGAATCGATGCGAAAATAACCGGGGCGCCCCATCCTTTAGAGTCCATTCGGCATCCGGCTGACACAAGCCCCGAAGCACGTCGGTTAGATTGAGGTGCTCGGTCTTGTAGGAGGTATATTGGTCCATCTCCTCTATGTGGGGAATGTGATAGAAGTCGTTAATCTGCTCAGCCCCAAAATGCACATCCACACCACGAATGCGCACCACATTGACAGTCTCCTTTGTATTGGCGTAAAATTCTTTGACAATTGCAATGCATGCCGGCTCAGGTTGTTCGGGGAAATTATTCCAATGCTTCTCAGTAATCATACGGCACAAGCGTCCATCATTGTTATTCGGAAGGAGGCCACGCTCTGGGATAATCGTTTTCCCTTCTAACACCTCATAATACTTCTTCTCCGCCTCTTCGCTAACAAAACGATGCACGTCATATGTGGCGCGAGATGTTTGCCCACGTTGTCGTTTAGGAGCCATAGTTGATCAATGAAGTGCTAAGAAGCGGAAACGATGGCAAACGACAACCCAAACCACTGATTTTGAAGATAAACTTTGTTGAGGCAATTTATCGAGCAGTTGGCGTGCACCCTTGCTTTGAACAATGAACAAGACCTCCCCAAACCAATTTTAGCCACCCAAAGTTAGGGTATATCACCAACACACCACACTACCAATCCTTAATCACAGAATTCAAACGAAATTTGCACAAAAAAGGAAGAGATTGCTTTACCCAAGTCGATCGAGAGAACCCCCAAACTGAACGGTTGGCTAGGAGAGAGAGAGAGAGTGTAATCCTTTGTGATTTGAATCCTCCGTGTGGCTTGGAATCGGAAGGCAAAGCAATTGAGTGCAAGAATCGGATGGGAGTGTTGGTTGGGAGAGTTTATGAGTCACGGTTTGTGAGAGGGAAAGCCAAGCAACTTCTAGTTTGAAATAACCCTCGATGGGGGTTATATTTTTTTTTTCTGAAAACCCGAACTACCGCTGCAGCGGTGAAACATTCTGTTAACAAGTTCGGAAACTACCGCTGCGGCGGTAGCAGGGCACCGCTGCGGCGGTTAAAGCTGCTGCCAGAAAAAAAAAATTTATGCTCAACTGATTCGCATTGAAGCCTTGCCTTAATAGTACCTGAAATTTTAACATAGATGCATCAAAAACTTAATAACTAATCACAATTTTAACTCAAAAACATAGAAATTGCAATTAGTTATAAAGCAATTTTTTTACTTATAATAAATAATAGACTAATATACTATATCAAAAGAATTTAGCCAATCAAATTAACGCAAAAAATGGCTAAATATAAAATGAAATGCAAATAAAACTATAATGACAATAAAAATGGGTTGCCTCCCATATAGCGCTTCATTTAAAGTCTTGGGCTTGACTACTTCCTGAATCACTGCGGGTCGGTGAGAACGATAGAGACTTTTTGCCGATCCACTTCACCCCCCATGTATTGCTTAAGACGCTGGCCGTTAACCTTGAATGTGTTCGACGTTGTGGCATCTTCCAACTCAACCGCACCGTGCGGGAATACATTTTTGACAGTGAAGGGACCCGACCATCTGGATTTCAGCTTTCCCGGGAAGAGTCTCAACCGGGAATTATATAGAAGCACTTTCTGGCCAATGTCGAACTTCCTCTCCACAATTTTCTGATCATGCCATCGTTTGGTCTTTTCCTTGTAAATTTTCGCGTTCTCATATGCTTGGAGACGAAATTCATCCATTTCGTTCAATTGAAGCATCCTTTTCTCACCGGCCGCATGTAATTCAAAATTGAGCTTTTTGATGGCCCAATATGCATTATGCTCAAGTTCAACCGGCAAGTGGCAAGCTTTTCCGAAAACCAAGCGATATGGTGACATTCCAATTGGCGATTTAAAAGCTGTTCGGTATGCCCATAACGCTTCGTCCAATTTCCTAGACCAATCCTTCCTGTTGGGGTTCACCGTCTTTTCTAGAATCCGCTTTATTTCTCTGTTGGAGACTTCTGCTTGCCCACTGGTTTGCGGATGATAGGCCGTAGCAATTTTATGGGTAACCCCATATTTAGCAAGGAGGGCAGCGAAATACTTGTTGCAAAAGTGTGAACCGCCATAACTGATAATAGCCCGTGGAGTGCCAAAGCGCGAAAAGATGTTTTTACGCAAGAAGTTCAGAACGACTTTGGAATCATTGGTCGGCAGAGCAACAGCTTCAACCCATTTCGATACATAGTCCACAGCGACTAATATGTATTGGTTGTTATAAGATGACGGGAATGGTCCCATGAAATCTATGCCCCAGACGTCAAAAATTTCAATTTCTTGAATACTATTCAGGGGCATTTCATGTCTCTTAGAAATATTACCCGTTCTTTGGCACTTGTCGCATCTTGATACAAAGGAATAAGCGTCCTTAAACAAAGATGGCCAATAGAACCCCGATTGTAGGACCTTTGCCGCTGTTCTCACCCCACCGAAATGTCCTTCATACTCAGATGAATGACAGTGATGAAGAATATCACTCATTTCTTCTTGAGGCACACACCTCCTCAGTAATTGATCTGCGCATTGCTTGAACAGGAACGGATCATCCCATACAAAGAATCGGACGTCACTTAAGAACTTTTTCCGTTGTTGATAGCTTAAATCCGGAGGAGTCACATTACTTACAATGAAATTTGCGAAATCCGCATACCAGGGTAATTCGCTGTGCACAGCAAACAGCTGCTCATCCGGAAAATTCTCATTAATCACCCTGTCATCCTTCCTTTCTTGCTCCGGATTCTCCAATCTAGAAAGATGATCCGCCACTTGGTTCTCTGAACCCTTCTTGTCGCGGATTTCCAAATCAAACTCTTGGAGAAGAAGAATCCATCTTATAAGTCGGGGCTTCGCATCTTTCTTGGAAATCAGATATCTTATAGCAGCGTGATCCGTATACACCACAACTTTTGTTCCCACGAGATATGACCTAAATTTGTTAAAAGCGTATACAACCGCTAATAGCTCTTTCTCGGTGGTGGTGTAATTAAGTTGAGCATCTGTTAAGGTCTTGCTGGCATAATAGATGGCATGAAAGATCTTTTCCTTGCGCTGACCCAACACTGCCCCAACTGCAAAATCACTCGCATCACACATCAATTCGAAGGGTACAGACCAATCCGGTGCTACTATTACGGGAGCAGATGTTAGCTTTGTTTTCAATAGCTCAAAGGCCTGTAAGCAGTCTTCATCGAAATTGAATTGGACCTCCTTTTCTAATAGGCTACACAAAGGCTTGGAGATCTTGGAGAAATCCTTGATAAAGCGTCTATAAAAGCCCGCATGACCCAAAAAACTACGCACCCCTTTAACAGTTGTAGGCGGTGGTAATTTCTCAATTGTCTCCAGCTTTGCCTTGTCAACCTCCAACCCTTGTTCTGAGACTTTGTGGCCAAGGATAATTCCTTCCTGTACCATGAAATGACATTTTTCCCAGTTTAGAATTAGATTCGTCTCCACACAGCGTTTCAGCACCAGAACCAAATTCTCTAGGCACAGCTCAAAAGAGTCCCCGAATACAGAGAAATCGTCCATGAAGACATCCACATTATGCTCCACCATGCCAGAAAAGATGGCCATCATGCACCGTTGAAATGTTGCCGGTGCATTGCAAAGCCCAAAGGACATTCGTCTGAATGCAAACGTCCCGTAGGGGCAGGTGAAGGTTGTCTTTTCCTGGTCCTCAGGTGCAATAGCGATCTGATTATAACCCGAGTAGCCATCTAGGAGACAGTAGTACTCGTGACCCGCCAGCCTATCCAACATTTGGTCAATGAATGGCAATGGAAAGTGATCTTTTCTTGTAGCTTTGTTTAGCTTTCTGTAGTCCATGCACACCCTCCAACCAGTCACCGTCCTTGTTGGTATCAACTCATTCTGCTCATTCCTCACGACTGTCATCCCTCCTTTCTTGGGCACATACTGGACAAGACTCACCCATGCACTGTCGGAGATAGGATATATTATCCCAGCATCTAGCAATTTCAAAATCTCCTTCTTAACAACCTCTTTCATGATAGGGTTGAGCCTTCTCTGATGTTCCACAGTCGGTCTGCTGTCCTCCTCCATTAGAATCTTGTGCATACAGAAGGATGGACTAATGCCCTTGATGTCTGATATAGTCCACCCTAAAACCGCTTTATACTTCCTCAGCACACTTAAAAGTTTACTCTCCTGTTCCTCATTTAAAGCTGCAGATATTACAACAGGATAAGTAGATTCTTTTTCCAGAAATGTATACCTCAAATGATTTGGCAATAGCTTGAGCTCCAATATTGGTGCTTCCTCTTTAGATAAACTTGGAACAGACGTTCCTCGATGTTCCAAAGCTTCATAGTGTGGTTTGAATTTGGCAAATCGAGGAGACGAATCCAAATATTTCATGCATTCTGTATGAGTAGGATCTTCTGCAGTCGTGGTCCCAATGATAGAAGCTTCCAACGGATCAGGAACACAAGTTTTCATGAAAACTTCCTGGACAAACTTGTCAACCACATCGACTCTAAAGCATTCTTCTGAATCACTTGGAAACTTCATAGATTTGAAGACATTGAACTTTATTTCTTGATCTTGTACCCTCATAGTGAGCTCGCCCTTCTGAACAGTGATAATAGTTCTCCCCGTGGCTAGAAATGGACGCCCTAATATAATAGGGACTTCCCTGTCCTCCTCAAAGTCCAGAACTATAAAGTCAGCTGGAAAGATAAACTTGTCAACCTTTACCAGCACGTCTTCCACGATTCCCTTCGGGTAAGTCAGAGATCTATCAGCAAGTTGTAGAGTCACACTGGTAGGCTTTGCTTCGTTCAACCCCAACTTCCTATAGATAGACAAGGGCATCAGATTGATGCTTGCTCCAAGATCACATAAAGCTTTTCCAGTGAATTCACTTCCAATAGAGCACGGAATATTGAAACTTCCCGGATCCTTTAGCTTGGGAGGAAGCTTATTCTGTAGAATTGCACTACATTCCTCCGTCAGAACAACTGTCTCATAATCACCAAGCTTCCTCTTCTTGGACAGTATATCCTTCATGAATTTCATATAGCTCGACATTTGCTCCAAAGCTTCAGCAAATGGAATGTTGATGTGAAGCTTTTTCAATACCTCCAAGAATTTCGAAAACTGTTTATCCAGTTTCTGCTTTTGCTGCCTTTGAGGAAATGGCATGGGTTGAACTCTTGGAAGGTTTTTGTTGACTCTGGAACTTGGCTCTTGGACTTCTTCCACAATTTCAGGAGTTCCAGTTGTTGTGTTTTCTGTCTCAACAACCACAATTTCAGGAGTTCCAGTTAGACTTGGTGGCACAGTAGTAGTTTCTCCAGTGGTATTCATTAAGGGTCTACCACTGCGCAGTGTGACTGCTTTGCATTGCTCCTTGCCATCCCTTTTTGGATTGACCTCAGTGTCACTTGGCAAAGTTCCTTGCGGACGATTGTTCATAGCATTAGCAAGTTGCCCCACTTGGGTTGCAAGGTTCCTTATAGCAATGTCTTGGTTGTTGCTCCTTGTCTCACTCTGTGAAATGTATCTAGTCAGAAGTTCCTCCAAGTTAACTTTCTTTTCCGTAGGAGGAGGAGGAGGAGCTTGTTGTTGTTGTTGAGTTGATTGTAGCTGTTGTGGTTGTTGCTGCTGTGGATTGTAGCTTTGATATCCTGGAGGATATGGCTGCCTCGAGGATGAAGATTGTCCTTGATTAATGTTATTGCTCCACGAGAAATTAGGATGATTCCTCACTCCAGGATAATAATGTGACGGCACATTAGTGTTTTGCTGCCGATTGTAATTACTGACATACTGCACTGATTCTGCCTTGATGGCACATTGCTCACTAGGATGTTCTCCAGCACATATGTCACATATCACTGCTACACTCTGCACAGGTTTTGTTCCCATATTGTCAATTTTTCGAGCAAGCGCTGCCACTTGTGCAGATAGAGAAGTAACTGCATCCACTTCATGCATTCCCGCTACCTTCCTTGGAGTGAACCTTTCAGCAGGCCACTGATAGTTATTTGCTGCCATGATTTCTAACAGTTCAAGCGCTTCATCATAACTTTTCCCCATTAAGGCTCCGCCAGCTGCAGCATCCACACTTTGTCTGGTAGAATTAGATAAACCGTTATAGAATGTCTGGACTTGCAACCATTTAGGAATACCATGGTGGGGGCATCTTCTGAGAAGATCCTTAAAACGCTCCCACGTTTCATAGAGAGGCTCCGCATCCTGTTGGCTAAAGGCTGTGATGTCATTTCGCATTCTTGCTGTTCTGGCAGGTGGAAAGAATTTAGCCAAGAATTTCTGAGCTAGATCAGCCCAAGTGCTAATGGAGCCTGCTGGTAGAGAATGCAACCAACTTTTTGCCTTATCATGCAACGTGAAAGGGAACAGACGGAGTCTGAGAGCGTCTTCAGAAACCCCTTGATATCTGAATGTGTCACAGATCTCCAGAAATTTTACCAGATGACCATTCGGGTCCTCATTAGGCAACCCACCGAACTGAACATGATTTTGAATCATTTGGAAAGTGCCCGGCCTGATCTCAAAGTTAGCAGCGACAATGGCTGGCCTATTGATGCTTGTATGAAGATCGGTAACTTGCGGCATAGCATATTCCCGCAAAGTCTTATAATCTTCTTCCGCCATTGTATCTTGATGGTGAATAACTTGACTTCTCTTTTCTTTTCTCAATACACGCAACGTTCTTTCAATCTCAGGATCGAAAAGTACGAGATTAGGATCTTGAAAAGGAAGCATGCACAGTCAAGAGTACTTGGAAAAAAAAATAAAAAACAAAAATACCAATAAAACAAATTAGACAAATGTAAAAGTTTAAACGAAGATTATACTGATAAAGCTCAATAATGCAGAGAAATTAGATAAATAACTCCCCGGCAACGGCGCCAAAAACTTGGTGAGCGGAATCGGCACCTATAAAAAGCACGCGATTCAGGATTCGTTTGAATGAATGTACGCGCAAGTATACGCGGTCAACAAGTAATATAATGTAAGTAAGTTGTCGATCCCACGAGGAGTTATACTAATGTTATCTGCATAGCAAACTTAATGCAATCTAATCCGATTTAAACTATGATTAAGATGGTGAGTTTTTGTTAACACAATAACCTAAATTAATAAAAACGTAGCAACAAGGATTCGATTAAAACAAGCTAAGATCACAACTTCACTCACTACCTCATTTAACCCTCACACCCCTCTTTTCAATGCTAAGATCACTCGAATGATAACCAGAGAAAATAAGCAACCATAAACCTCTGTCGATAGTTAAATGATTCACACCCAACCAATTAGTTCACTATATTCCTATGTGACCTAACTTAGCAAGATGGCGATAAAAGCATTTCTCAACAAGGCTACACAAGGTACACCGGTATATTCCTATCCGAGATACAAATAAGGCACTCATCCGAAGATAAAGCAACCTACAAGTGCAATCATGTTTTTGGTCGAGTTAATTAATCCATTTTTCAATATCATAAACAACCACACATAACATACAAAGTACATAATCCATACATGAAGAACAAAGCATGATAATCATTCATTAGCAATCCATTCACATCAAAAAGAGAGATATCCCATTAAAATCTAGTAGTGAGATCCATTGTGATCCTAGAAATGAAGTTAGTTCATAGCTAAATGACTAAGAATCATTAACAAGTTGCTCATTAGGCTTAAATACATAGAATGAAGATAACTAAAATGAATGAAACTTCCTAGAACACAAGTTTCAAACACTAAAACTCCCTTCACAATATAGCAATCCAAGCTTGATGAATCTTCTTGTTCTTGAGCTTAACACCAATCCAAGTGGCTTTGAAGGCTGGAAGAAATGAAGAAAAACAGCTCCAAGGCGTGAAAATCTGATTCTCTAGGGTTAGCCAACGTTTCACTTAAGTAGGAAAAAACTCGTCAGAAATCAGCATGGCTGACCGCCGCGGCGGTCGAATCCACCGCTGCGGCGGTGGTCTTTTGTGAAAATTACCATTTTGCCCTTTCAGCTCAAAAATCCTACAAAACACCAACGAGACATTAGGGATCAAAAAATTCATAAATATAAGCAATAATAACTCTCAAAAACTCACAAAATATTAAGCTAGACGTACTAATTCGCAGGTATAAAACCCGCTCATCAAGAATCATGTAAACTATGATGTCCACTAACTTCTCTTTTTCAAAAAAATATCATCAACCTTTTAGCATCTGAAACACCACTAGTCATGATCATACTAACAACAGTTCTTCTTTTTCACAGGCCAAAGAGAACATTCACCATGTGCCCTAAAAGATGCACCACTATTATATCGTCTGTATCCTATCATATGTACCACAGGCCACAGATATTTACAACAACTTAATTCTTGATGATTAAAATTATAGCAGAGATATAACTGACGAATATAATAACATAATGCTTTGTCCTAAGTCAAATAATGTCCAAATTATCAACATGATGTGGACTCAAATTCAAGAATGATATTCAAGATCCACAGTTTAAAATAACGATTAAAATTCAATAGAAATGTTCAAGTAAATAGGAAGTTTCATATGAAATGATATTAAATGAAGCGCAAACTATTAAGGAGCATATAATCATTTCAGGAAATTTTACCGAGCAATACTTACTAGAGTAAGTTTAAGAGTATGAAAAAAATGATATCTCTTACCTTAACACGTGACTGGATATTGATTTAAATGAGGTTTATCATCCTATATATTTTTAATTTAATTAGTAACTACAACATATAATTTTATGGTGTATACCAATTCGTATGAAATCATTAAAAGTGTTTTGATAGTAAAAATTTGTGTAGTATACATAATAAAGTATAATAAACTTCAAAATAGTTTTTAAAAATATTATTTCAAAAGAATTTTCAAGAGAAAAATTTTCAAAATGAATCTTCTAAAGGAAGAATCTTCTAAATAAAAATTTATAAACACCATGTGATGTGTGTTATTACTTGACTAACTATTATGAAAAAACTTACTTGAACAATACTTTTTCTCTTACTGATCTTCACAAATACTCATGATAACTAAAACACACTCAGAGAAAACTTATATAAAGTAATATTTTAGATAGTGAAAGAAAAAATAAGTAAGCAAGTTATGAAAATTTCTTAAGTTAAGACCTCTATTTATAGCCCAATTTTTTTTATTTTTTTTTTATCATAAATCAAAATTTTCCAAATTAATCTGAACCGTTCATTTAAAGATACTGTTTAATCCGTACCATACATTTTATCTTTTAAGATTTCTTTAATATAAATCATTCATTCAATTTTTTTTAATCTATACCGTTCATTTCATATATTAATAAAACAACTAACTTTATATATAAAACAACTAACTTTATATATAAAATAATTAACTTTATATAAATCAATTAACTTTATATAAATCAATTAACTTCATATAAATAAATTGACTTTATATATAAATCAATTAACTTTATATATAAAATAATTAATTTTATATTAATCAATTAACTTTATATAAATCAATTAACTTTATATATAAAGTAATTATTTTTATATAACAAATAACTTTATAAATTCAATTATTCAATAATAATTCACCAATTATTCATTATTATAACCAATTGTTGTAAATGCAGTGTAGTTGGCTTTTTGAGTTAGATACCCACAATACAAGCAAAAATATCGACTAATAATATAATACAACAGTTAAATCGACATCATAATAGTGATAATAATAAAAGAAAAAATATGTTACTGCGTAATGATGATTATTGATTTAGTAATGCGAATTACTGTGCATATGCTACTGTGACAATTATCAGTTTAATAATATAAATTATTGTGGATGTGACAATTATTGGTTCAATAAAGTCAATATTATACAATAATCACTTTATCAGTTCAATGATATGAAACACTGTGCAATACCGTGTGCTATTGTGCTATACCGTATGTTACTATGCAATACCGTGTTCTACTATTCTTTTATCATAATGTATTTTAACAGTTAAAAGTGATAGTACCGTTGACCATTTTTATTTAAAAATGTTACTTATGTCATTTTCTATATTCGACAATATTTTATTGTGGGGTTCACTAATGTTTGGTTATTTCGGCGCCGTCGTACGAATCGAATATTCTTCGAAAAAATGAATATTCCCCAACAAGATAAAATCTGCACAAAATAATTTTTTTAACTTTAACTTTTGTCAATTTATCCACTTACTGTTTCAGAAGAAAATATATAAAGAAAATTAAATTTGTATTTCATAAAAGTCGGGGTCTTACAACCTCCCCTTCTTATGAAATTTTATCCTCGAAATTGACGTACCTGACATTTCGAAGAGATAATGATACTTAGATTTCATTTCAGATTCTAGGTCTCATGTCATTTCCTCAGTATCTTGGTTCCTCCATAAAATATTGATTTGAGGTATAACCTTTGAGCGTAGGATCTGCTCTTTTTTATCTAAGATCTTGATAGGTACCTCCTCGTACGTTCATTTGCTATAAAATCTGGCTCTAACTCAATGATGTGATTCGAATCCATCATATATTTATATAGCATGGATATGTGAAAAATGTTATGAATGCGAGACATGCTTGGTAGTAAGGCTAGCCTGTCGGTTATGGCTCCTATTCGGGCTAGAATTTTAAATCTCCTATTCGGGCTAGAATTTTAAATGGGCCAATAAATCCAGAGTTAAGCTTTTCTCTCATTCAGAATCTTATAACTCTTTTTCATAGAGAAACACGTAAGAATACATGGTCTTCGACATTGAATTTCTCGTCCTTTCGATGAAGATCATCATAACTCTTTTGTCGTTCTTCTGCTGTTTGTATTCGTTGTCGAATTATTTGAATTTTTTCTGTTGTCAAACGTACCAACTTGGCTCCCAACAATTTTACTTCTCCTACCCCATTCCAACATACTGGAGAGCGACATTTTCGTCCATACAAAGCCTCAAATAGAGTCATGCCTATGCTTACTTGGTAACTATTGTTGTGAGAGAATTCAACCAATGACAAGTATTTGTCCCAACTTCCCTTGGAGTCTAGTACGCAAAGTCTCAAAAGATTTTTGAGAGTCTGGATCGTCCTTTCCGATTGTCTGTCCGTTTCAGGATGGTATGTAGAACTGAATCGTAGTTCAGTGCTCATAGCTTTTTGTAGACTGATCCAAAAGCGTGAAGTGAATCTAAGATCTTGATCAGAAACTATGAAAACTGTCATGCCATACAATCTTAAAATTTCATTTACATAAATACCGACAACATGCTCAAGTGAAAAGTTTCCTCTTATATGTAAGAAATGACCAAACTTGGTCAATCTATCTACAATGACCCAAATCGCATATAAGCCTTAAGAAACTTTGGGAAGACCCGTCACAAAATCCATAGTGATGTATTCTTACTTCTATTTTGAAACTTCGAGTGTTTGCAATGGACCCTTAGGCACTTGATGCTCTGTCTTGACACGTTGACAAGTTAGGCACATTGAGATAAACTTTGCAATCTTCCTCTTCATATTGTTCCACCAAAATGTATGTCGAAGGTTACGATACATTTTGGTACTTCCCGGGCGGATTGCAAACGATGTGTTGTGTGCCTCCATCATGATTTTATACTTTAATTTAGGGTCGTTAGGAACACAGAGTTGAGAGTTGACTCGAAGTATTCATTTCTCGTTGATTCTTGCTTCCGGAATAGCACATTCTTGTACTTTATTCATCATGTTCATTAGTTCTGGATCAGCTTTAATTTTATCGATTAAAGTCGGTTCTACTTGCATGTGCGCAATCTTCATGTGGATCCCTGGTGTATTTAGCTCTATCTTCATCTTTTGTAAGTCGTCTAAAATACTTCTTTGCGTCGTCAACATTGCAATTATGGGTGTTCATCGGTAAAAAACCGAACCGGTACCGAACCGAAAATGCCGCTAAAACAAGAAACGGTACCGATACCAAATTATCGGTTTCGGTACAATTTCGGTTCAGTTTTCGGTTTTTACCGATTGGTAATATATATAATTATTAATAATTATATATATTATTATATATATAATAATATATATAATTAATATATATTATAATAATTAATATAAATTTATTATTATTTTATTTAATTCGATTTTTTTGGTATACCGATTTTTACCGAAATTCAAAAATGTTCATACTGCTACCGAAAAATCTAAAAAACCGGTACCGATCGGTTCGATAAAAAACCAAAAAAATAAAAAATTTTGAACAGCCCTAATTGCAGTTGTACTCGTATAAAATCTTCTGCTTAATGCGTCAGCCACAACGTTCGTCTTTCCTGTGTGATACTGGATGATGTGGTCATAATCCTTTAACAGCTCAAACCAACATCGTTATCGCATGTTGAGTTCCTTTTTGGTGCAGAAATACTTGATATTTTTATGATCCATGAAGATTTTCACTTTCTCCCCGTACAAATAGTGTCTCCAAATTTTTAATATGAAAACGACCGCTGACAACTCTATATTATGAGTAGGGTAGTTCTTCTCATAATCATTGAGTTATCGAAAGGCAAAAGGTAAAACTTTCCCATGTTGCATAAAAATGTAGCCTAAATCTCTGCTTGAAGCATCGATATAGATTACAAATTCTTCCGATCCTAATGGTATGGTCAAAACAGGGACTGAAATAAGTCTCTTCTTAAGTTCTTGAAAACTTTTCTCACATTCCTCGTTTCATACGAATTTTGTGCTTTTCCGAGTTAGCTGAGTTAATGGAATAACGTTCGAGAAAACTATTCTACGAATCTCCGATAATAATCAGCTAAGCCTAGAAAACTTTGGACTTCAGTTACTGACCGATATTGCTCCCAATTTAATATTGCTTCAATCTTTGCATGGTTAACTGATATTCCCTGACGTAAAATCACATGCCCAAGGAATGTGACTTTCTCAAGCCAAAACTCACACTTCTTTAATTTGGCATATAACTTGTTCTCATGTAGCTTTTAGAGTATCAATCTCAAGTGTTATTCATGATCCTCACGACTCTTGGAGTATATGAGAATGTCATCAATAAAGACAACTACAAAATGATCCAAATATTCCTTGAATATCCAGTTCATCATGTCCATGAAAGCTGCAGGAGCATTGGTTAGTCCAAAAGGCATGACGAATAACTCATAATGTCCGTAGCGAGTTCTGAAATTAGTTTTTGGAATGTCATCAGCTTTAACTTGTAACTTATTATATCCAGAGCAAAAATCAATCTTTAAAAAATGTTGAGCATCTTGCAATTGATCATACATGTTATCAATTTGAGGTAATGGGTACTTGTTTTTTATGGTGACATGATTCAACTCTCGATAATCAATATACAATATCATACTCTCGTCCTTCTTCATGACAAAAAGAACAACGGCACCCGAAGGCGATGCCCTTGGACAAATGAAACCACTATCTAACAATTCTTGTAATTAGACCTTTAACTCTTCAAGTTCAATAAGAGTAATTCGGTATAGGACTTTGAAAATAAGTTTAGTAACGAGTTTAAGATCAATACAGAATTCAATTTCACGATAAGCCAGAAAATTTTTCAAAAAAAACGTCAGAAAACTCATTAACAATAGGAATATTATTCAAGTTTGACATGTTTTTATTCAAATCAGTGATATAAATTAAAAAGGTTTGACATCCGTTTTTCAATAAACGAATGACTTTATGGCTAGAAATAACAGTTATATATTTCAATGGTTTGGTTGTTTGAATTTGTATGACAGGTTGATTAAGAATATGAAAACTAATAATCTTTTGAAAACAATCAATTTTAACATGATGCTTATTCAATCGATCAATTTTTAAAATCACATCAAATTTATACATTTTCAAATAAATAAAGTCAATGAGTAATATGAGACTATTGATTTGAACTAAACAAAAATTATATACAGTAAATGTAATGACTATTTCTCCTAATACAATTAACAAGGTTCAATCTATTATCATTTATGTAACACCTCAAATCTACATCGATTAATATAAGATATTTAGATATTTATATAAGCCGCTAGGATTTCTTTACCTGAATACTTCCAAGTTCTTTTACACCTTTTACTTTCTGTGCGACAAATGAGAGAGATCTTGAAAAATATGAACAGCTTTTGCATGCTGCACTTGTAAATGAACTACGCCAAAAAGCAAAATCTTTACAATAATTTAACAGAAATCTATGAGACCGTGCTGTGCTCTCTTTTTATTGTTTTCCCTTTCCGGTCGTTCTTGGCTTATTTATGAAGAAAACAAAAATGAAGTGCAACAATGGATAATATTTTAGTGGAAACCGTAACTACAATCAATATTTCTTGAAAGTTGGTATTGCATCATCCAAAAATTAAACCACCAATGTTTTCATCCAAGTAGAAGAATATTGGATTGATGTCCCACAAGTATATAAAAGATTACTCATGGGGGTCCTTGGCCTCTCATGCCTCCAATAATAAAATTTATGATTCTAACACTAAAAACTTTTAAGTTCCCAGCTCAATAGGAAAATGAAACATTGAAAGATAGAAGTGGAAAAGGAAGAGCTTAGCCAGGGGGAGGCTTGGTATCAGCACTTGTTGGGTTTGAAGCATGTAGGCTGTTAGTCAATGTGGCCAACTCCTTTTCCTGCTGTTCCTTCAGAAAGCTCTGGGCAGTCGCTGTCACGATCTTGATAGAGAAGTTAATGAGCACTAGCCACACAACAGTATTCCAAATCGAAGCAATTGAAAAGTCCCACTTCTCTGTCTGAGGCAAAAACGAAAATTTTCATATAAATGTAAACTGAACAATATGAACAGACACATAGCAACCTGAAATTCCTGATTAAAAAACGAGGGAATTATCAATGCAAACACTAGGCGTTGGAATGCAGGGGTTGCATCAACAAGTAGCAAGTACTTGTTTCAATCCTTATCATTCAGAGATCTCTTAGGGTACATAACTTAATATTCCACATGTATTATTACTCATCCAATTTTTTGCTATTCTCAAAAATACAGTTTAGAACAGTTTTCTCAAATTGCCACTCTAGCAAACTGCTAGTCTTAACAAAATTAATATTTCCATATATATTATTACTCAATCCAACTTTTTGCTATCCTCAAAATACAGTTTATTTTCTCAAATAGCCCCTGAACCTAAGCAGTCTAACAAAATGTCCGAGGTTTTTTTTTTTCCCATATGTGAAAACCACGCAAGTATTACCTTAATATTTGAAGAAACTGGATGCGAGGATGTCATGTACTTCTCTTTGACAATGTGTAGTTTACCGATGAGGCTTGGCAGGATAGAAGCAATTCCAGGGATAAAGCTGAGCACCCAAATCAACTCATTTTCTATCAAGTCAAGAAGCTGATTGTTGCAAACTGAGATAATGAAAGCTGTCTGCAATATAAAGGCATTTTTTCATTGCATCAGTAACCAAAATGTTGTGAAATAGATAGGTTATCTATACGAGTAACTGGTGTCCAATTTGCTATCCCGATCAATAAAATGTCAGGCAGACGGAGGGGGGGGGGGGGGGGGGGGGGCGCATTGGCTGGATATACAATCATAACAAGGGGCAGTTAGAGAGGCCATTCCAGAATACATTCTTCTTAAGTCTTAACTAATAACACTCCATCGTATCCTTTTCAAATCTATAAGAAAAAGAAATTTGTTTTCTATCACTTCTTTTTTACTTTAAGTCCAAATTAGGTATTCCTTGTTTGGCACTACTGAACTAGTCTGCAGATTCTTTAGCATCCTCGCCAAATACCAAACTATTTATCACGCTTTATATATCTCCACCTTTTCTCCCTTTCTCTATCTCTACTTCAATATTTCTTTGGTATATGATCACAAAGGTAATGGAAGCATTCTTGTTCCAAGCACGCCATAACTACCCATGAGCAAGGAAGGAGCAACCATCATAAGCAATACATTGCAGCAATTTGCTTTATAAAACAAGGAATTTATATAAGAGGTTAACAAACCTGTATGTGAGTCTTAACAATTGCCTTTCCAATCACTGTTGCTGAAAAGAACTTCCAAAACGGGATGCCAAATTGCCCGCACATGATACCAGCAAGATCAAACAGAGGATTTGGCACCTGCAAGTATTTCACATAGGGTGAAGAAAACTAATTTTGAAGTGTAATGTAGTGAATGCCAAATATACAGATATAAAATGCAGAACAAAAAAGCATACAGGATGAAAACTAGAAGAGAAGAAATAGAAAAGCAAGGACTGCAAGATGAATCAAATCCCGTCGGGTTCATGGTGAAATTGTGCCTATATATCAATTTGTTCTATGACAGGCAGATAACATTTTATGCAATCATATATGCATGGCTTGGAACAATAAGACCAATAGTTGTAAATTAACCAATGTAAATGGACTTAGCACTTAGCCTTAATGTGACGAGCACTTTTTAGTAGTAAGAATAGCAGGGTCAATTTGCAAGCAGAAAACAAACAGAATCCTGTTAAAGTAGAAAATTTGATTCACATCCTATAACCTGTATCTATATGTTGTAGAAAAAAAAATATAACTGATGGAGTAAAGGAACAAGAAAGTAAGATACTTCTTCACTAGAGAAGACAGATCCCTGAGAAGTACAAACTAAAAACATAAATACACAATACCAATTGGAAAATATATGACAGTGCAGATCGAGAACAGGGAACAGCATTCAGCAAAAACAAAAAAAATAAAAGTAGCACTTTCATGAACCTTGGTTTTGCACCAGTAAAACAAATAGCACAAAAACTATAATTACCGAAGCAAGAGCCAATATTGTGAAGAAGTTCAGATGTTGAGAGTGAGAAAAGAGCCACTGTTTGATCTGTTTTAGATGACTGGCCATGAAGCCACTATCTTCCTTTGCAGAAGAATCCAAATCTTCCATGACTTCCGATTTTCTACCTGATATGCAAGCTGTGCACCCATTACAGATGTATAAATTATTCTAAATCAAACTAATTAGGGGTCCTGCAGTTCTGAGTTTATTACATCATTCCGTACCAAATCTGGTTATCTTTACAACCAATTCAAAATTGTTGACAAAGGAACAAAGAGAATAAATCCCCTATTAACATATCACTTGATCATTAAAAAAGACAGAAATACTCCATCCCGCTCACAAATATTGCCACTTTTGAGTTTAACTTTGTTTCAATTTGATTGTGCTCGTTCAAAAGACAGTGAATCTCAGTGCTACAAGACCTATCCTTTTCTTACTAAATTGAGATGCAATGTGCAAGGGCTTTGATGGGTCCCACTAGTACAAGAGCATGTCTACTTTGGAGCTAAGGGTTATCTTTTTAGAGGTTAAACATACTTTATGAAATGTAACACGAGAACATATTGACGAGATACACACTTACCTATCAACAAATCTTCACCCTCAAAAGTAACTTGGCAATAGAATGTATAGTACTATGCATCATATAGATAATCAGATAGAAAATTGAAAGGCATTTTGGAAGTTATATTATTAGTAATTAGTTTTTGTACAAAACCATACAAGTACTATAAATCGTCTTATTTTTCCCATTGAAGCTAAACCTAACTTGTTAACTCAGTTACATAGTCAAACCTGTAGAGTATCAGCTCATAATTTGGAGGGGTTACCTGCTCTTGATATGAAATATGGAGGGAGCTCACCAAGTGCAGTTCCAACGCCCCAAAGGATAGCTTCCAACTGAACCTGATGCAGTATGCTAGTCAGCGGAACACGTGAACTAGGTAATGAATATACTGGTGGTCCATATTCAGAACAATCTCTGTCAAGCCATGAGGGACCCCTCCTCAATTGAATGGTATCATATGGAGCACTTTTAATGTCAACTCGGCCACAATTCACAGATTTCATTGTAAATAGGGCAATATGAGGACCCAAATATAAGACAAATGTATGCAAACCAGATCCTGCAATAACAAACAATAGTGGATGGGTGTAAGGTAATCAAAAAAATCCTTCAATGCCCAAGCACAACTCAATCAAGCCTTATAACCAGCAGGAACTAAATAAGTTACCAACAGAAGATTGATGACTAAATTTTCAGGTATCAGGCAAAAAGCTCATTATAGCACATATTCAGGAAATATTGACATGCCAATATCCTCTGGTAGCACATAGAACCTAGTTAATTGAAAATTTGGGCTGTTTTCAGTATGACTACCAGCAATTATTGGGATAGATTTTAGCTCTCCAAAATCTGTACTGGGTAAAACAGCAGTGAATTGCTTCATAACTTGTGAGAAGAGCAGACCTCTAGCTGTATATGAAGTGTTCAGCCTACAGTACAGAAAGTTTTTACCATTCTCCGCTCACACCAATCAGCCATAATACAGCATTAGCTTTCAGATCCCATTACTGAAGCTTATATCTCCTAAAGCAATGAGGATACAACAACTTATGAAAGAAAATTAATTTTCTCATATAACAAAATCTTTCCAACTGATAGGTCTAAGGAAATCAACAGTTTGTGTAGGCTCAAGACCTGTTCAATTATTAAAATTTACTATATACTAACTCCTTAGAGGTAAGAAAGGTTTCTTATGGAAAATTACAAATAAATCTAGATTCCTATCACCTCTTTCAAGCAGAATACATGCACATGAGTGTATTGAACAAAATATCTCAAGATTGCTATAATATTATCACGGGCACTAGTCCCATACTTGCCATCTGATTTCACTCACCAAGACCAATTGACGATGCTACACCAAGGGCCAACCACCACAGCCCAAAATGAAGATAATGAACAAGCTCCGTAACGTGCTGCATCATCATCAAGGTGATAAATTATGTTAGCTAAACAGTATCCAACACAAAACTGGGAAAATGGCAGTATATAAATTTGTCTTTTATATCCACAAAAAAATTATAAAAAAACAAGAAAGAAAGAAGTGATTTATATTCCTTCATGATAAAATAATTATACTTTTGGTCAATGAAATAAGCCTAGAATTTTTAAACATGCATAAACATTAGAGCAACAAATCAACTTTAAAATATGCAAAATGCTAATACCTCTCCATGAGCTCTGCTGTTTGTTGCAACCAGAATGACACCTCCCAAAATACTTAGAAGCATAAACCAACCACACTTTCCGCTAATATAAAGCATCGGTCGATGTAGATACTGAATTACAGCCAAACTGAAAAGTTTTAAGGTCTTTAGAGGTTGTGTCGCCAAAGTCAGATGCTCTATTTCTTTCTGGTGCTTCTCATGAATTCCTGGATAAATTGCCAAAGGAAATCAGGAGGACTTCACCACATTAAACTATGCAACTTTGTTAATACGCAATCCACAACTTGAGCAACTCTAACAAACAATTCCAGAATTGCTTCATGTTAAATACAACCCAACAACCCACAACTTAGGTACCAAAAATGAAACTTAGATTTAAGAACACCATTATATCTATAAATTAATTTTCATTCAAGAATCAAAGATTTCCTCCAAAATAAAAACACATTATAGTATGTAAAGATAGTACATTCATATGATCACAATTCTACAATTTCAAACTAAATTACACATAACCTGCCCCAAACAAGTAAAGGGTTTCAAACCCTAACAACATGAATTCTACAACAAAAAATAAAAATCAATTAACTGCATAATACATTGCATTTCTCCTCATTTTCTCATCTATCAAACATAACCCACATACTCAAAATTCAAACCACCACCATAACAAATTAAACTCCAATAAACAATAAACTCCCGTTAAAATTAGATATAAACCGAACGTATAACTGACCAGAAAGAACAGGAGAGAGCGATTGTTCGTGGGAACCCATATGTGCATTCATCATCACACTCAATACTAATACAGTCCTGTGAATTTATGTATTTGGAGACCCTAGTACTAGATTTAAATTTGTCTCGAAGTTCGGAATATTGGATTTTTTGCCTTCGGAATCGAGAATAAATGGAGGTAATACTGCTGCAAACCAACGTTTCCACGTAAATCGGACGCCGGATGGAACAGAAGAATATTTAATATTTCCTTGAAAATTTTCAATATATATAGACGAGTTTAATTGATTTTTTATTTATTTTTTGGATAATTTTTTTACAAAATTGGTAGATTTATGTTCTGTGTGTCCATCAGCTTTAAAATTTAATAGTTTCAAATTATAAATTTTATATTAATTTTAAACTCAAAATTAATATAAATTATTTAATTTATTTTAATATAATTATAAATATCATAAACTATTTTAAAAATATTATTAATTATGATATTTATTGTTTTAAAATTTTAAATTAATTATATTAATTTTTAAAAAAGTAATATTAATTTTGTAAGTCAGAATAAAGAAAATACTTATTTTTACTTTTTAAAATTCTAAAATTAAAATTAATTTCCATGGGGCTGAGCTAGACATGCACAGTAGGCCGGCCTTGGCCGGCCTGGCCTGGGCCTGGTAGGTTTTGGGCGTTGACCAGGCCGGGCCAGGCTTTGACTTTTGGGCCTGTAAGCCCTAGATAAAAGTCTGGGCTTTTTAGGCCTGTAGGCCAGGCCTGTAGGCTAGGCCGGGCCAGACCTTGAGCCGGGTCAGGCCAGTCCAGTCCTTGGACCAGGCTAGGCCTAAAAATGTAATCAACTAATTTTTAATGTGAAATATAAATATTAAATAAGCTAACTACTATATTAATTAAATGTATTGACAAAAAATTAAAAATGAGTAACTAATCAATAATAAATAATGAGTCGGTTATAAATATTTTGCTTCAAAATATTTTAAAAATATATTCAAAATTCAAATATTCAAAAAATGTATCTTCCCAACTTCAAAAACTATCTCTTCATTATATCTTCAAAAAATATATCTTTAATCTTCAAAAAAATATATATCTTCAATATTCACGGATGTGCAATTTCGCGTAAGCTGGGCCGGGCGTTTGCATAGGTCGGGTCAGACCGGGCTTTTACGTCAAAATAGTAATCTATTCAAAGACTGTAAGCCGGACCGGCCCAGCCCGGGCTTTGACCAGACCGGGCTCAGGTCAGGCCAGGCTGGCCTATAGGTCGTAGGCTTTTTGTGCATCTCTAGGCTGAGCTTAACAAGGGAGAATGAAAAAATATTTAACAGATATTGCTAATAAAAAAAGAATATTAGTACAATATACATAAATATAACAGGGAGATTTTAAGTACCGCCACCGTTTTAAATTATAAGTTTAATATTTACTTTTTAAAAGTTAAATTTTAATATTTTTAAATTTAAAATTAATATGAATTCATTTAGGTTATATTTATTTTGTAAAAATATATACTTAAAATTTGACTATTTGTATTAATTTAATACTATTTTAGATTATTTTATTCCATAATGGGGGATTAATAGTCATTTAAATAGTCTTATGAACTATTTTTTTATCATTTCTAAAACTATTTATGTGAGATTATATAATCCCATAAAAAATTTGAAATTAATAGTCCTCCTCATTTTAAGTTATTAAATAATTTTATAGGACTAATAGTCTAATATTACTTGATTAATAATCCTTCGTCAAATGATTAAATAGTGAAAAATAATATTAATTTAGGGAATTGATATTTTCACAAGAAAATCGTCGCGATAAGTCTATACGGACATTTTTTTTATTGTCGCTGTATGTCTATAGGGACGATTTTCTTGTAGAAATATCAATTCTCTTAAATTAAGGTAAATAATCTAATCTTAAATATGTTTTTTACAAATAAACATAGCTTTAGTTTATATCAATATAATTATAAAGATTATAAATTATCTAAAAATTACTATTAGTTATAAAATTTATTATTTTTAAAATTTAAATAAATTATGTTAATTTTAAATTTAAAAATATTATATTAACTTTAAAAAAATTATATTAATTTTATAATTTGTGACCGAGAGACTATGTCCGCATAAGAGAAAAATGGTATATATATATCTTACTTTGACGCACTTAAAATTTTCTCTCTTATTTATGTACCAAATTAGAAATAGGTATGGGTTACGCTGGACTGGGCATGAGTTAGCCTTTTGTTCTTAGGTTTGGACTTGGGCCAATATATCCCATCATTAGGTGGGTCTGTATGAGCTAGGTTAGCCTACAAGTGGTGAGAGCTAGGGCACAGATAACCCTGTTGCAAATTTGGGAAAGTCTAAATTTAGATATTTCATATGTTCCAAAATTTAAAATATATTTTTAAAGCGAAGTTTTTTTTTAAAAAAAAAAATTCAAATTTTTTTTAACAATATTTAAAAAGTAAAAATGTAGTAATTGAGGCGTAATAATGTTTAATCAATTAAGAATAAAAATAATGACATATTAAAAACGTCATTTTATATAATAAAAATGTATCTCTAATTTAAAATTTTAAAAAGAGAAAAAATATATTTTTAAATTTAGAACATAGGATAGTTTTTATTCATATAAATACCTGTCAATTATTTGTCACCCCTTTGTTATCACATTTCTCATCATTTTTTATAACTTTAGGTGCATATGAATTATAAAAAATAGCGACACATTTACACTTATTTTGGCAATATTTTTTATTTTCAATAATATTTAATAATTTTGGCAATATAAAAATTATTCTAGTAGTATAAAATTGTTCTAACATTATCGCCCGTCTTTCTCAAATACTAAATTTAAATGACTACAATTTATTATTAAGAGAAATTATTATAAGAAATTAATGTCTAACCTATACATACCTTAATATTCGTATATAAATATTTCAACAAAATAATACTAAATTTTACTTTCAATATTCTGTATTGCCTGCTAAATTTTATCTTAAACTAAAAACTAGACTGATATTGTACAGTAAAAGGAGGAGTATACTGAATTCTTTTCTACAAAAAAAATGTTTCATTCACTAATTTTTTTTTATAAATAGATTTTTTAAATAATAATACTATAAAATTATCATCAATTTTTTTTAATAAATAAAATGAAACCCTTTTGCTTATAGTGTTATGTTGCGAAAGTGCATTTCCTTCACCTTGATGATAATCCTGTTATACATGTTCCGTAATTTCCAACTACGTGGGTAGGCCCAAATTAGTAGTTCATTTGGTCCATTGACCTATATAAATAATATAACATAAGTTTTAGAAAAAATAGAAGAAATTACTAACCAAAAAACATGAGAGAAAAAATAAACTGATTTCACATAAAACAATGCAATATTTTTAACTCAGTGATCGGAAGGTTATTCATGATCCGATTGAACTGATTTTTTATGGGTGATATCGTAACTTATTGGTTTTCAATCTGAAAGTAGGGATTGAGCATCGGAGTTTTATAGTATCAGATTTTGTTATACGTTATTGATATATTTTTTTGCGAAAGTAGGTGATTTTTTTTTAGCTTTCTCGTATTATTTTTCTTATTGAAGATGTATGCCATGAATGTGTTATTTTTTATGGTTGTTATTGGTTTATGCCTTTAATTATTGTTAGAGATAATATTGTATTGCTCATTATTGTTGATAATGGAAGATTTGATAGATTACGATCTCGTAATTTTTATGCTTTACATCAAAGAAATTTTTCACGTAAAAATTACTTGTATTATTGTATACACTTATTCTTAATTATTAACTACTTAGATTATTTTTCTAATTGAATTTACATAAAAGTATAGAATTATATTACTCCGTTGTGTTATTTATTGTTATTTGATTTGGTATTTCTCCCATCAAAGCATTCCCCACTTGCTTATTTAATGAAGTAGCTTAATTAGTATAGTACTTATATAGTTGGATGAAAATTAAATAAAATCTTTTCGGATTTGACTTCTTATTACATCAAATAATAAAAGCTTAATAATCGAGGAAGAACTATAATATTGTAACGTAAGTGCATAAAATTTCTATCTACTCCCTCTATCTAAATTTTAAAATATAATTTTAATTTTAACTTTTGAAGTCGATCTAAAATATTTTTATAATTAAAATTATTATACTTCATTTATTCTTAATCATTACAGTTATTAAAATTTAAAAAAATAATATTAATACAAGATTTATTATTTTCAAATAATTAAGTTAAATAAATCACAATTATGAATTTTTGAATATTATTGATTTAATTTAAAAAATAAATTTAATCTTTTATTTTAAAACAGTGAGAAAATTTAACACGTAAAATAGGTTAGATTAACTTAATCCGTTTTACAAAGTCTCTGGCGGCTCAAAATATAACAAGCCAAAATGACCAATTATATTAACTTGGATATTTTATCAATAATGACCAATTATTAATAATTTTATTATTTTACCAATTATATTAATGTAACTCTCACACGTGACCATTTTGTTATTCGAAAACAAGTTGTTTATTTTCTACTGTGACCAAATCCAAGAGGCTGCTTACAATAAAAAAATAAAAATTGCTGTGGGTGTGGAAACCAAAATCCTAGAAATAAGTGAGATGAATGACCACGATAATTATTTCACGCATGGGTTGAATATAATATTGTAAATATCGGAAAAAATATTATATTATCTTTGTTTTAAATTATAAAAATAATATTAAATTTTTAAAAATTAAATTTAAATATTTTTAAAATTAAAATTGATATAAATTGATATATTTTATGTTAATATAATTATATATATTATAAAGTAATTAAAAAATATTATTAATTATAAGAGTTATTATTTTAAAATTTTAAATATATTATATTAATTTTAAATTTAAAAAATTATATTAATTTTATAATTCGGAATTGATAAGAGCAATGGGTTGACTTGATGGAATAGGATCAAATTAGGCATCTGTCAGGTAGGAAAAAACGTGCCGAAATGGAGGCAGCCAAGATAGCCACGTCTAGGTACCTATTCTCAATCTATGAGCACCACATGGGCACCGTTAGAAGAAGGCGAAAGGAAAGGAAAGTAAAATAAAAAATAAAAAAAAATCCGTCAAATCTCATCCTGCATGGTTAATAGAATTTTGTATCGTAGGAAAGTTTTGATTTAATTTTCTATAAATTTTAATGTCTCGCGCTCGTTACTTATAGGTTATAATATCTCCTTGAAATGAAAATTTCAAACATAAATTCAAATGACAACTAAATTATTAAGTTTTAATTTATCTCGTAAACGCGATTTTCCTATAAAACTCAAAAATTATAATCATTTTCATAACTTCATCGTAAAATCTTTGTTCTCACGTATTAATTTTGTATTCTTTTTAGGAAGTCTTTCTAAGTTATAAGAAATCGGAAATGAAATTTAATTTATTGGTTAAGATTGAGGTCATTACGTTGTATAAATAAAACATAAAAATGTTTCTTTTATATTGCTACTAAGAATTCACCGATTCAACACGCTGACTGCCTAAATATATGTGGATGAAAACATAAAAATGTTTACTATATATTGCTATTAAGAATTCATCAATTCTACACGCTGGCTGCCAATTGTATGTGGATGAAAACATGCTTCGTAAGAAGCCTAACCAAAGAGACTAGTTCTCATCTTATTCATCCTTTCATATCTTAGTGAATATAGGTCATATGGGTGGACATCTTCATAATTTAATGCCATTGATATTATATTAGCTGGCTTATGGACCAACGGCACTAAAATATTGAATTTAATGCCATTGACAAACGTAACTACAAGGAAAAAATAAAAGGATTTGTCACATATATATTATTTTGAATTTTTTTTCTAATCAAAATATAAGTATCAGAATTGTCGGATAATACATATTATTAGAATAAAAATAATGTTATGAAAAAAACGTGTTATTTTATGTGTCGCTAAACGAACCACAAAAATATCGATACATGTGAATTTACTTTTAACAACATCATTTATATATTTCACAACTTCTAATTTATTATACTCTTCTCCATCAAAACCTCCTTACAATATGGGAATAAGAAACATGAAAACATGTGCTCCCAAATGGTATAAGGAGGACGCTGAGAAATTCATAGCTTGATGATAAACAAGCCACGTACCCATGCCAACCTTAGATCTGAATGGGTCACTAAAATAGACTTTCAAAGGAGTAAATAATAAGAAAAGGAAAATGCTATAAATTAATTAAATTCATTCAAACATATAATTTCCTCCGTCCTTTTAGTTATTGATAGAATATGGGTCCAATAAGGATGTCTCTTTAGTTTATCACATAAATACCATTACATCTTCCAAAATAAAAAATTAAAAAATACACTTGTCACACGCAACGTGTGTCCCGATTGCTAGTTATAGATAAATTGACATAATAGGGTAAATTTATTGTTTTGATGAAAATCATAAAATTATCAGATAAGTGTAGGTTGACGTAAACCCTAATGTATGGATGCAAAATATGATCACATGTGATTTTTCATTAGACTGGGTGATATAATTGTTAATAACATTATCTTAGACTGTTGATAATATCATAATAGTATTTATATTGTAAGAGCAATAAATAAATGTCATTGAAAATTTAAAATATTGTTAAAATAAATATAAAAGTATTATTAAATAGATATTTATTCTGACAGTATAATTATTATTTTGACATTGTCACTCTGACGTTATATTAATAAAAAATAAACAAATTTGAACTGTGAAAAAAAAAATTATCTTACACAATTATGATAATTGTGCTTTACGTGTCAAATCAATGAATTTTGCATACTCGTATTTTTATACGTAGTTCATATCTTTACTGTCGATATTTTTTAAAAATAATTTATAATAAGAAAATTTTAAGGGCAGGGCTTTGTCTAACTTTTATTTTTTAAAATTTATTTTAAATTTAGTCACCATTATAATTAGAAGATTTTTGTTGACGTTATACATTTTCTAATTTTCAAAGTTAGTCACCATCGTAATCAGAAGATTTGTGTTTCATTATCTTTTAGGCAGATGAAGTCTTTTTAATACATAAGAAGTACTTAATACTGCCCGAGATTCATTGCTTAAGCAAACATACATTCTGAGTAAAATGTGATCCACTGTATAAGTAGTGCAACTAATTGTGTAACTTAAATAAGACTCCGGCGTTTGGTTAAACGAAATCATTTTAGGATGAAATAAAATAATGGTTAAAATTAAAATTAAATAATAATAAAATCAAAATTAAATATATCATTCATGCGCTTGATATGTTACTTAAAAATTATATCGAAATAGAATAAAATATTATGTAATGATCAAAATATCTTTAACTAACTAACTAACTATGTATATATATATATATATATATATATAGGAGAGTGATCCATAATATTTATTTGCTATAAATTTTTATAGGACATACATCATTTATACCCTTCAAAACAAAAAGTAAACGGTCATGATTAAAAACTGAAAATTGACGTCCGCTACTATTAATAGCGGACGTTTAAAAAATTCACTAGCAATATTAGCGGACGTCGATTTAAAAGCCAAACCTTGTACCAAACCGCTTCCGCAACTATTATTAGCGGATTATTTAATTTTTTTTAAACGCTTGCTATTACTAGTAGCGGACTCTGCTACTAGTAGTACTGAACGTCTATTTTCAATTTGTAATTCTTACCGTTTACTTTTGTTTTGAAAGGTATAAATGATGTATGCCCTATAAGGATCCATAGTATCTACTTGCTATGAATCGGTCCCCATATATATATATATAGAGAGAGAGGGAGAGAGAGAGTTATTTATAACAACCATTTGATGATAACTGTTCCAGCAAACTGATCTTATATCGTTCAGTAAATGATCTAACGATGTAATTTATTTATTTTTTTGCTCAGACCGTCACTAGGAGTAGCGGCTAGGGAGATTTTTTTTATTTTTTTTGCCTGACCGACATTAGGAGTAGCGGCAAGAAAGATGACGTCGTTTTGATTTGGTCCAAAATCGAGACGACGTCATTTTGATTTGGTCCAAAACCAAAACGACATCTTTTTTTTAATTTTAAAAACTATGTTTGTAGACGCCATTGTTACGATCCAACGTCAATATATTTGGATAATTCAAATCTTAAACAATTGAAATTCACTAGTTAGATACTTGATTGAGATTACTCAAAATGGTCACAAATCAAAAAAAAATGTTGGCTTGGATCTTATATATATGTTATATTTCATCTATAAGACCCTGAATTTTAATAAATAGATTTTAAAATTTTCTCATAATTGTATGCTTAACAGTAAGGTGTTAAATTAATAAAAATTAAAGTTAAGGATGTTATGTGCAAAAATTTTATGTCGGACAATATTTGTTCTGTTGTGGAATATTCGTTTTGTCGAGGAATATTTTTCTGTAGGGGAATATTCGTACGACGGCGCCGAAATATTCAGTTATGGGTGGACCCCACAACGAAATATTATCGGATATAAAAAATGACAGTAGTAACCTTTTCTAAATAAAAATGGTCAACATTATTATCACTTTTAACTGTTAAAATACCTAGTGATAAAAGTATGGTAACATATGGTATTTTACTGTAGCACACGGTATTTTACAGTAGCACATGATATTGCATAGCAGCACACAGTATTACACAATGTTTAAATTATTGAACTAATAAAGTGTCTATTGCACAGTATTTCATCAATAATTGTCATTACACAACATTTTACATTATTGAACTAATAATTGTCATTACACATTATTTTATATTATTGAATCAATAATTGTCATTACACAATATTTTACATTATTAATTGCACAACGTTCCATATTATTGAATCAATAATTGTCATAATGCACAACATATTGCATTATTGGGTCAATAATTGTTACAGTAGTAGTCACGGATATTAAATAGTTAGATATATTTATTATTTGAAAAACACTGTATGTTTAATAATTGAGATATTAAATCAATAAAATAATATGAAAATGTGTAACGCGTGTAAGTGTGTAACACTTGTAAGTGTGTAACGCGCGTAAGTGTGTAACACACTTAAATGTGTAACACGCGTAAGTGTGTAACACGCGTAAGAACACACGTAAATGTGTAACGCGTGTAAATGTGTAACACGTGTAGGCGTGAAACGCGTGTTAGTTAACGAATGATGCAGATTAAAGTGTGAAACGTATGTTGGTTGATGAATGGTTCAGATTAAAAGATGAGATTAAAATGTATAACGTGTGAGTGGAAAAGTTGGTTAGGCCCTGACTATAAATAGGGCTTAGTATAAGAAGTTTCATACATTACTCACTCAATCTTCTTTTCACTCTCTAAATATTTCTTAGTATAAGTGTCTCTCTGAGTGTATTAAAATTATCTTAAGCGTTGAAGATTTGGAAGGGTAAGAGTATTGTTTAAGTAAGTTTTTTTATGAAAGTTATATAAACACTCACACACACATCATCTTACAACTCTTCCTTTAGAAAACTTTTCTATTAGAAGATTTATTTTGAAAAACTTTCTTTGAAAGATTTTACTTTGAAAAATTATTTTCTTTAAAAACTATTTTGAAGCATATTTTTACTATATAATCACTTTGATTATTTTATATACATAAAATTGGTATATGTTGCTTACTAATTAAATTATGAATATATATATATATATATATATATATATATATATATATATATATAGGTTGATCAACCTCATAAAAGTTGTATTTAGTCATGAGATAAGGTAAGAGATATCATTTTCTTTCAAACTCTTAAACTTATTACGGTAAGGGGTATCATTCTCTTCATCATCATAAAGGAATATCATTTTCTTTCTTACTTGTAAGTGATACCATCTTTTTCCTTTTCTATTACTTAAACTTACTACAGTAAAAAAATATCTCATTTGTACCTCTAATGTTATTAAACAATGAAAATTCGTGAATTAATAATTCATTAATATTCCCTTAATAGTTTGCACTTCATTTAATACCCTTTGACAAGAACATTTCTATTAAATTTTCAACGTCATATTTGAACTGTGAACTTATAGACCTTGAACTTTTGAATTGTAGACATTTATTTGAACTGTGAATTTATGGACTAATTCCTTGTACCGTAAATCTTACCATCGAACTTCTTCCCTGTGGATCTTGGACATTACTCTTGGACTTGAACACATTTTCCTATACATCATGTTGACAATTTGGACATTATTTGTATCTGGACAAAGTGAAATTTGTTAACTCCTCATATTATTGTTTATCTTGTTTCTTCTGTTCATTATTTATTTCTTTGTTGTTATTTCAATTATCAAATATCAGGTGGTTCTGAATATCTATGGCCTGTGGCATAGATGATATGTTAAATGCGATATAGGATAATGGCAATATAATTGTTGGGTGTCTTTGGTCGGATAACAAGGACACATGATGAATATTCTCTTTGGTCGGGGGCAAAGAAGAGCTGTTATTTGGTATGATCATGACCAGTAGTGTTTCAGATGATAAAAGTTGATGATGATTTTCTTAAAAAGAGAAGCTAGTAGATATCATGATCTACTTGATTCTCTTAGTGGTGGTTATTTCACTGCAGTTGAATTTTGTTTAAAAACTTAATTGCTGTTGTTAATTTAAATCTTGTTGTTTATATTACTCTATTAATAACTCAACTGCAACTGTTGATTTAAAACTTGTTGTCTATTATATTCGATTAAGAACTTAACTGTTAAAGACTAAGAATAATTTATTTTTCATTATTTTAGTCATGATATTCTTTACTGGGCTATTTGAGCTCACCCTTTCCTTTTTGTTCAATTGTTCAGGAAATGATAGGGTAGCCGAGACTAACGGGGATGAAAGGGGAATATAGTAGCGGTCCGAGATAGTTGCTATATTAGTCTTCACTGTATTGTAAAATAGTAATAATCGTGAATATTTAGTTATGTATTATTGGGTACTGTACAGTGTATTGTAATAATTTTGTTGTAATCTTTTGACGACTCAAATTAGATGGTGTGAACCAGATTTGGGGGCATCACATCATCTACAATTTCTCTCCATGTTTTAATTTTTTTTTACTATTGTCACAAGGTATACTTTTATTTTTTATTTTTATTTTTATACGTTAATGGCCATTCTAGAAATTAATAAGTAATATCACATGATCTTTTAAGAGCATGGGCCTTTCTCTGATCAATTTATCTATAAATCTAAAATATTCAAATGATTTATTATTCAAAAATAATAACAAAACTAGAAATTTTGTATTATCTTTTGGGTGGATGGAATATTTAATACACGCCAAGTTCTTTTCTTACGTGGAATAAGTGTCTATTTTAACAAGTCAAGGCAAACAAAGATTTCTTTTCATTTTCGTGTAAAATAAGCTAAAGAAACACGTTATTTAGTATCGAAGAGATTATTTGGTTAAAATAAAAGAGAGAGTTGAAATTAATATGATAAAAATATTATGGGTGCGATAATTTTTTTGTTTTTTTAATAGTTCAGACAAAATTTAGACACATGCATAAGGCCAAAAACTTTCTGTAACACGATAATTTTATTTTCTAGACAAATATATTCTAATGGATACTTTTTTTTTTATTGTAAAAATATAATTTGAACCATCCATCCCACAATAGTTATTAATGACAAATTTTTCTGAATAAAATGAATTGTCATGTTTCTACCATTCTTGCCCTGCTATTGAAAGAAACACTTATTTCAGAATTGAGGGATTATGTTAAATAATAAACAAAAAGGTCTCTGTCAATTTCTTTAATAATTTTAGACGTTACAGCAATTACTTTAAATGGCAATTTTTGATATAAATTATAAGGCCTGCCAAAATTTCTGCAATAAATTTAGAATGTACCCATCAATCATCATCATCATTTAATGTGATGGCGGCTCTAACCAATATCAGTCAAAATTTTCCTGAGATAAGATTAACATAAAATAGTAAAATGGGTTTTTTTTCTTTTTCTTTTTTCTTTTCTAATAGGTGTACATAAAATGTAGTGAAGCTTCTTGGATAGAGGTGGAACTCTTTATGTACGGTATAAATACCCACAGCCTTTCCTCTCTTTGTCATGTTCTCATACAACTATACCACCATTAGAGAGAGAGAGAGAGAGAGAGAGAGAGAGAGAGGAGAGAGAAAAGAGGAGAGAGAAAGAGATGTTTCATAAGATCTTGGATGCCATGGCAGGGGAAACTGGGGAGAGGAAGAAAATAAAAGGGAGGATTGTGTTGATGAAGAAGAATGTGTTGGATTTTAATGATTTCAATGCCTCCATTCTTGATAGGGTTCACGAGTTTCTTGGGAAAAAGGTCTCCCTGCAACTTATTAGTGCTGTCAATGCTCATCCTGCAGGTTCTATTCTTTCTTTCTTTCTATTTAATTTAATTTTTTTTTCCAGTTTTGAACTTCTTTTTACGTCAAATGCCAATTTAATTTGTTTTTCCCCAAAAATTCTATTCTCACCGACAAAGTCACGTAAGCATGTACATATGATCGGTGTGAAATTCATTACAGATCATTTAAATAAAAATAAAATTGAAAATTAATAAATGATGTATCATAATTTTAAGACTATACTCACATAACGTAATTATGATAGTAATTTTTTTTAAATTAAATATTTTATTTATTCATCTTAAAATTCGAGATGCATTTTTTTATATTTGTGAATTAAAAAAGTGACACTATTTTTTTATTTTATGTTCTCACTTTACTAAATTATTAATGTACAAAATAAATATATATTACTTATCATTAAATGAAGAACTTGATTAAATGGAATTATTATGTTCAAATCTTGAAGATGACAAGAACTAGATCTACACTAGTCACTTTTTAGTCGGTGAATTTTTTTCAGAAGATTCATGCATGCATGAATACACACACCCAAGTGTCCCAAAACATTAGGGAACAAAATTATCGATCCAATTATCAAATTTTTTGCCCTTAAGTTTGTTATACATCATATTTGCTAGATAAAGTGTCTTCTTAATTAATAGATTTTTAAAAAAAAAAATTGAGAAATTTTTCAATATAATTTATCAAAAATCTGAATTAATTATTAGAACACATAAAACATTAGGAAAAAAAAAGGCAAATAAAGATTTATAAGTAGGACATGTTTTTTTTTGTATATTTTAATATATGATATAATTTAACTTTCTATCTTATTAAAGTGATTATCCATAATATAGTTAATTGGTTTATCTAATTCAAAAGATTTTATTTCAGTTTAGCAAAAAAAAAAAAAAAGATTTTATTTTAACTTGAATCAATTCACGAAAATATAAATTCATAGCAAATAGAAAATTATTTAGTCAATAATTTTAGATATTGTAGACTATTTTTAAAAAATTGCCATTATAAATTTATAAATAATTTATATGAATTTATATTAAATTTTAAAAATTTATAAATCGACTTTATAAAATCAAATGAGATTTTCTCTTGAACATTACTTCTGTCATTTAAGCATAATTTTATTGAGTGTAAGTGACACATAAGAAATTGAAGTACATTTTAAACGTATTGAATAATTGATCTAAATTTAAAATATTAAGAATTACATACTACATGACTGCTAAAATAAATGATAATAATTTTCATTTCATGAAGATAAATGATAGAAATTTAGAAATTTTTAGTTATTTATTTTATTTTTTGAGTTTTGAGGTTAATAAATTTAAAAATAAAATGAATAAATGATGAATACGTTAATTAAATTTTTATTAATTAAAAATAATATATTCTCTTTAATATATAAAAATATACAAGGTATTCATTTATCAGTACGCTTTTAATAATGTTACGTTAGCTTAAAGTCTACTAAGCGGTCCACTTGCATTTATTGTTAAAATACTCCGTGTCTAATTTTTTCCAACAAATCTTTGATATTGGATTAATATTGTTCGACACTAAATCCATCGCATATTAAATATCAGCGTCACACTTTTCTAATCTTTAGCAATCATCTGTTAGATGAACGTGAAACCCCCGCAAGTTTGACATTTCCAATGCCTCACTTTATTCTGAATTCCAAATCATAATGTAAGTGGGCCAGTGACCCAGTGGGGATGGGGCATATTTACTTTCTCTATACCCATTGAGGGGACAAAGTTCCTAGTGAAATACTTTAAAATAGGGTGGAGAGTTTTCAATAAGTCAATAATAAATTTCCAATTTTATCCCTTAGTGACTTTAGTGTTCTAAAAATTATTGTGGGCCCTCCGTCCTAGTCGGTCCTCTACCGTCTCAATTTGATTCGTAAACTATTTGTTTAAAATTGAATGAATCATTTTTGAATACTTAAGCAATCTGAATGAGTTGAATGTAACAGAATTTTGAATACTGAATAAAAAAAGTTATTTGATAATTGACATGTCTGAAATATCTTAATAACAAATTTTTATTATTTTACCCATCTGAAAAAATTCTAAGTTGTTATAAATTTATTTAATATTACTTAATATAATAGTTAATATATTTTTTTACTTGATTCAGCTAGGATTTATTCATTCAGTCAAAAAAAATTAGATTTAATCATTCAGTCCAAAGTACTGATCGATTCAACTATTCATATTATTTTTATTCAAAACAAACGCACTGAATGACTGATTGATTCAGGTATTCGGCCATTCAGCTTCATTCAGTCCCAAACAAATACAACTTTAGTCTTGTTTATGCAGAATTAGTCCTCCACTATATCAATTTAATGCAAACTTTCAAACTCTACAATACTTTGAAATAAAATTGTTGTGCCTAATAACTTAAAAGATTTTTTTTTTCTTGTGGTAATTTTATGTAATTTAGAATATTTACTTTTAATATACACTTTATATAGTATATACAAACAAATACACTAGACAAAGATAAATAAATAAGATCATGCATGAAAACGCTTCCCTCGACCGCCTAGATCCGCTTAAAGCTTTTAAAGCACCGATCCGGTAAGAATAATCCTTTTATATCTCGACAAAGTATTGATTTTAGTTATAAATAATAGGTATAAGTAATAGGCAATATGAATTCATTTTTCCGTGTCAACTGGTGTATCCTAGTTAGTTAGCAAATCTCTCTAGTCCTAATCACACTCTTTGACACCGTTCTGCCTTGTAAAATCCAATGGAATAGCTTAATTCTTAGTATACTGTTTGTTTTTATGTTGGTGCAATTTTAGTTGCTGCAGTTCTTTGTTCCCTCTTCCTTTTTGTCAGATCAACAAATTGTGACTTGCTAAACAATAGAAATGAAGTTGAAAGTTGTCATGTGTCTTCTGCAGGGAATGGGTTGCGAGGGAAACTTGGAAGTCCAGCATACTTGGAAGATTGGATCACAACAATCACCCCTCTAAATGCAGGCGAATCCTCTTTTGATGTCACATTTGATTGGGAGGAAGATATTGGAGTTCCAGGGGCATTCATCATAAGAAATCTTCATCATAGTGAATTCTACCTGAGGACGCTTACACTAGAAGATGTTCCTGGCCACGGTCACGTCCATTTTATCTGCAATTCTTGGGTTTACCCAGCTAAGAAGTACAAAACAGATCGCGTTTTCTTCTCAAATAAGGTACTACTTTAAACATTTTCCTACTTTTTCTAGCTATAGAGCCTTATGTAATGGAGTAAACTAGTTTCTAAGATCTAGCAGTCTTCATACTCGAGGAATGGTAGTTATATACTGCTACTTAAGCTAGGTAAAGCGTGTGGTAATCGAATAAGTTTCTTGACATTTGTTGCAGACATATCTTCCGAGTGAAACGCCAGCGCCATTACTGGAATACAGAAAAGAAGATTTAGTAAACTTGAGAGGAAATGGAACTGGAATGCTTGAGGAATGGGACAGGGTATACGATTATGCGTATTACAATGACTTGGGAGATCCTGATAAGGATCCAAAGTATGCTCGTCCAGTTCTTGGAGGCTCCTCTGAGTACCCTTATCCTCGAAGAGGAAGGACAGGCAGGCCATCAACAAAGACAGGTTAATACACTAATTAAATTATCTGTAATGTTCCTCATTACTTATGATCTACTAAGGGAACCCCAAAATTAGTCTAGCTGAAATTAAGAGAGACTAGTTTTTTATATGTTTGATAAACTCACTTTTTTCTTCAAGTCGAATGAAGTTAACACTGAAATTCTGAGCAAACAAGTTTGTTTCTAACCCAACAGTCTACTTCGGGTATGTTCAGTTACTGGCATTTATAGTGTTTGCAACAGTAGTGTTTAGTGTGTTTGACCACCGCACCAAAAATGGTACGGCGCGTTTAAGCGCCAAATGCTGTGTTAAGAATAAGTTGCTTCTAGACTATTAAGATTCTCAAGTGCGTTTGGCGTTGGATTATCTGTAAAACCCTAATTGTGGTTTATCCTCAAAAAGCCCCCCCAAGTATCAGTAATCATTTAATTTATATAATAGATAAAAATGATTAGAACTCTGAAAGAACATGATAACTAAAACTTCAAATCATTAGTTAGTATTCTCGTTCCTCATATTTTTTTGTTTTATAATATTGACAGATCCTGAAACAGAGAGCAGGTTACCACTTGTTATGAGCCTAAACATTTACGTGCCTAGAGATGAACGATTTGGACACTTGAAGATGTCTGATTTCCTTGCTTTTGCACTTAAATCCATTGTTCAATTCCTTCTCCCGGAGTTTGAGGCTCTATGTGACAGCACTTCTGATGAGTTTTACACTTTCCAAGATGTATTAAAACTCTACGAAGGAGGAATTAAGCTACCTGAAGGCCCTTTACTTGACAATATAAGGGAGCACATTCCCTTGGAATTTCTGAAGGAACTCCTTCGCACTGATGGCGCGGGACTCGCAAAATACCCTTTGCCACAAGTTATCAAAGGTACTTTTTTTTCTTCATCACCAAAATATACTTTTAAGTTATAATTAAAATATAAAATGCTATCGATTCAAAGGTAATATTCTATTACTTTTTGATTAAAATTCATTTAATTCTAATATATTTCATGATCTCGGAAACAGGGGATAAGTCTGCATGGAGAACAGATAAAGAATTTGCAAGAGAAATGCTTGCGGGAATGAATCCTGTCAGCATTCGTCTTCTTCAAGTAAGCTCAAGAATATGTTATAAGCCACTTGCGGTCAAGCTCAACTATTTGCAGAAAATATTGGGTTTTGTCACTTTTTGATCTTTACTAATAACATTTCTTATGTTCCTTTTATTTGCAGGAGTTCCCTCCAATAAGTAAGCTAAACCCTAAAGTCTATGGCAACCAAGATAGTTCGATAACCAGAAATGACATACAGAATAGCCTAGATGGGTTAACAATAGAAGAGGTAAATTCTTGAGTTCAAGTCTTTTAGAAAAATATCTACAATTGACTATTAATGGTCTTACCATATATCATAGTAATCGGAAAAAAATCCATTTTTTTTCAAACAGGCGCTAAATACCAACCGGCTATTCATATTAGATCATCATGATACATTGATGCCATACCTGAGGCGAATAAACGCATCATATACTAAGATTTATGCCACTAGGACTCTTCTCTTCTTGCAAAACGACGGAACACTCAAGCCATTAGTTATTGAGCTAAGTGTGCCACATCCAGAAGGAGATCAATATGGTGCTGTTAGCAAAGTATACACTCCAGCTGACTATGGCGTCGAAGGTTCTATTTGGCAGTTGGCTAAAGCTTATGTAGCAGTGAATGACCAAGGCATTCATCAGCTCATCAGTCACTGGTATAAAAAAATTTGTGTGAACATTATTAATCTCTAATTGATGTGATTTATTATTATGTTATAAATATATTGATATTGTTCACAGGTTGAATACACATGCTTCCATCGAGCCGTTTGTTATTGCAACAAATAGGCAATTAAGTGTGCTTCATCCGATCTATAAGCTTCTCCATCCTCACTTCCGCGATACAATGAATATAAATGCACTTGCTCGTCAAATTTTAATAAATGGTGGAGGAGTTCTTGAGAAAACTGTATTTCCAGGACAATATTCGATGGAAATGTCATCAATAGTTTATAAGAATTGGGTTTTTCCTGAGCAAGCCCTCCCTGCAGAACTCATCAAGAGGTAAACCAATAATTCCTCACATTCTTAGAATTTTTTAACTTTTGAAACCACAAGTACTCTTCAAAACTTGTCATTTTATTGATATAAGCGCCCTTCATTTTCTGTTTTTTATAGAGGAATGGCAGTTGAGGACTCGAATTCTAAACATGGCCTCCGCTTACTGATTGAGGACTACCCATATGCAGTCGACGGGCTTCAGATTTGGTCAGCGATCAAAACGTGGGTCGAGGAATACTGCAACTTCTACTATAGGACGGATGAAATGGTACAAAATGATGATGAACTTCAGTTGTGGTGGAAAGAACTCCGCGAAGAAGGACATGGTGACAAGAAAAATGAACCATGGTGGCCTAAAATGCAAACTCGCAAAGAGCTAATAGATTCTTGCACAATTATCATATGGATAGGCTCAGCTCTACATGCTGCAGTCAATTTCGGACAGTACCCTTATGCAGGGTACCTCCCGAACCGGCCTACCCTAAGCCGTAGATTTATGCCTGAGCCAGGCACTCCCGAGTATGATGAACTCAAGGCAGATCCTGATGGCGTTTTCTTGAAAACAATCACGCCTCAGTTACCAACGTTGCTTGGCATTGCCACTATAGAAATCTTGTCAAGGCATTCCTCGGATGAGTTATATCTCGGGCAGAGGGACACCACTGAATGGACAAAGGACGTTGAGCCGCTAAACGCCTTTGGGAGGTTTGGAAAGAAACTGGAAGAGATTGAAAAGAAAATTATAACAATGAATAATGATGAGAAACTCAAGAACAGGGCTGGACCTGTCAATATGCCATACACTTTGCTGTATCCTACAAGCCAAGTGGGAATTACCGGTAAAGGAATTCCCAACAGTGTGTCAATCTAGATAGATATATGTGTTTCTGAAAGTCATTATTTGTAGAAATAACAATACACAACTGATTCAAGAGAGTTGGCTAGAATTGGATGCCATTTGATCAACTTGGGCAAAAAATTCATTGATATTTACTTCACAGTTGTATCACAAGCTAAAACTCTAGAGTTAGCAGGTTCAGTCTAATGTGTATTAGTTCTTTGTTTGTTCTTCAAAATCTCATTTATTGTATTGTTTGTTTTGATCTAATATTTTTATACAATATGAACAGTTTTTAGTATTTTATTTTAGAACAATCTCCATAGATGCATACTTATAGATACAACTTGCACCTTATCGGATTGGTTATCAAATTTTAACAGAGATTCCACTTCTTACCAATTCAACCTACATGCTATGTTACACAAACTCGGATATAGTTTTTGGTTGGACACGGTATTTTAAAAAGTCTGGCACGGATACTCTTCAATTTTATCAATTTTTATACTAAAATGAAGCATCCAGTATCAATTTTGGGAAGTTACAAAATTTAAATGTACAAAATTTAAAGCAAAATAAATAAAATAAATGAAAAGGAGTCACAAAATAAACAATAAAAGAGATGTACTACTTAAGGGAGCCATAATGGACTATGCCTTGAATTAGTCCCCTTGATCAAATTTCAACTTGTCGCACACACAATATTGACACGAAGTTTGGTCGTAAGCGGGTAGTGCTATTAATGGCCTTGGCGTTCTAATCTTGATGATCACGAGAGCTTCTAGGAACAGCCCATATTCCACAGTCACGACCTCATGACAGGGTAACACCCTTCCTACATCACACAAATAAGCACTATTGCCATAGGAATGGGGAGGACGCTCCCCTATAAAATTTGTACTTTTATTAAGAGTTCATGCACTTCAAGTTGTTTCTACCTATTGAACCTCCTTCATGGGATCTTTCCAATCAAAAAGGTTGGGTTACTCCTGTTGGTGACTCCCTATGGGTTTAAGAGCATCTCCAGCAATGGCTTCCTAGACTATATTTAGTCTAGGATTTATTTTTCCGCTCCAGCAGATGGACTAAATATAGTCCATGACTATATTTGATATCCTCAAAAGACTATATCTATGAATGAGATAGTCCATGGACTATAAATTTACTAATATTTAAATAGAAAAGTAGAAAGATGATAGGAGTTTTGTTGAATTTATTTGATATTTTAATCTTTTTATATTATAGTCCATGAGATAGTCCATCTGCTGGAATGATGGAAGACTAAAGGACATTTGCTGATGTCATATGGACTAAATATAGTCCATAGGATAGTCCATCTGTTGGAGATGGCCTAACCGGCTCATTCCCCTCGATGATTCATAAGCACCCTTCTTGGGTAGTCCTTTAGTTAGATTATCAGCCATAGTTTTCTCAGATTTCACAACGTTACGAGATATCATATTTCCACTTAACTAACTTCTGGCTGATTCATACCTTATTTGTATATGCCTAGTTGGCTAGTTGTTAAAGGCACGCTGAGCTTACCACAAAAAATAATAGATTTGTTCTTTCGGTCTAATTCACACTTTCTTATCTTTCAATTTGTTGTCCAATGTATACAATAATACATAATTATTTACTCTTCAAACACAAGCATTTCATTAATGGTAATACACAATTCTTGATTTTAAATTAATGAAAATATGACACATATCTCTACTCTCCCATACACAAGTCTTTTACACCCATATATTGTTTATACAATCAACACATTTAAGTGTATCCGACAATATATGACTATAGACCAATAAGCAGTTTACACGTGTTTCCCCATTCAAAAAATTAATTATTACATCATGTGGGTGGTTAAGCTTTTCATAGAGTGGTGGGCCCACTTGTGTAATAATTATTTTTTGAGTGGGAAAACAGTGTACGCTACTTATTGGTTTATAGTCATATATTGTTGAATATAATTACGTGTTGCCATCTTCATGAGTTTTAGAACATACACGAATGTATAATGGTTTAATAGACTAATTTAATTTGAGAAGGAGACCAAGACACTCTAATTTTGGTAATGGACATTTGGGATATGTTAAGAAAATATTTTTGGATTGTATTATGAAGAATTAATTCTCGACATTTTGCTACAGTACCTCATTTAGTGCTACAGTAATAACTGCTTCTAAAACTCAATGGAATTTGGTGGAGTACCGAAGTGAGTTTCCTTTCTGTTGCTTCTATAGCCTTTGAATCTTATATGCCATGTCGTGATTTGTTTCCTTCTGTTGTACACAGGTTAAATTATACTTGCTGCGTCAATGGAAACGGATTTTATCTGGCAGGGTCTCTCTTCAGGATTTTGTTTTTGTGAAGGAGGTACGTTTTGGTACCTATAGCACACGGGCTTCTTCTCTCCCTCCAGCTGCAATTGGGGCCATTAAAGCAATGAGAACTGATACCAGGGCAGAACCACGTTATGCAGAGAGAATACCTTGTGTTGTAGTCCATGGTGAACCTGGGGCTCGTTTAGTTGATATATATGGTAGTAGATCCAGTGGATCTCCTGGAAATTAATTCCCCTTTTTTGGTTAAATGACTTGTATTACAAATAATAAGCAAATAATCCCAGCTTTACAACTAGTGTTTGGACTATCTAATGCTTTGAATCCTCAGCGCACCAGAATTGATTATTACTCTCTCTCAAAGCACTGTATCCTGTGTGGAGTGTTGGTCCAGGCATCCACTTATTTATGTAGTAAATGTTCTAAAAATGAAGCTATTGTTGCGACTGCTGTGGTAGGAAGAACCTCGAAACTTGAAAGGGAGATGCAGCACCTAGCTGATGCAAGTATTAGCTGAATTTCGATTCACAAATGTATTTATTTTCTTGGTTATTTGTACTCTTAAAGTGGTTGATTATTAGTTCTTCTTTTGACCTAAAACACTGATCAGTGGCTTATATTACTCGGTTAGTCTCTTTTGAATTCTATCTTCATACTTTTCTCTATATTCCAAATTCCGTAAATTATTTAAGACGAACAATATGAGACATGTTATTATGAACTTAATCGTGTCACTAGTAGTATGGATCATATTCATAAGGTATTGTGTGTATACTGAAAATAACATGTCTCTAGCTACTTAAACAACTTCAGTTGTTTCCCATGCAAGTGTTTTTAGGTTTTGTTTTCTTTTGCCTAGTTTGTTTCCTTTTCCCTCCCTTCTTGTCCCATCGCAAGATACTTGCATGCCCACTTTTTTTCGTTTAATGTTCGTGTCTCTAACATTCTGACTTGTTACATTGCGGGCATTGCTGATCTGACTTGATAATTTACTAGGTTATGATTAATGGTATTTTTTTTATGTAGATTTGCCGACATGGGGACTGGATAATAGAAAGTGGAGTGAAATGTACGTCGCTTGCATGCTCCATCTTCCATGAGAGGCTAGGAGGAAAATTCAAAAAGAATTGCAGTGTCTTTAATTTCTGCTGTAGCCACAGAAGCCAACTTCTATATATCCAAGAGGCATGCATGGTGGAGTGGTTTTGAATTTGCATATTCCATTGTTTTACTGGAATATTGAAATGGGGACTTCTGTTTTTATTTATTTATCTGATCATCTTCCTTGTATAGCACTAGCCTTTGGCTTGTTTTTTGTTCCAAGGGTACAAAATTTGTAACCTTTTTTCACTCTTAGTTATCCTACAGAACCAAATATAAGTCTGTTCTGCAAATCGTATAAATATAAGTAAAATTTTGATTTACTTTTTGTTTTTTTGGTTAAACCATTCCTTGAAATTTCTTGATCTACAATGCTATGATTTATTTGACAATTTAATATTTATTTTTGATGAAATTAATAATGGGTGGTCTGTGTAATCTTGTATATTAATGGGTTTTGTTTGGAGAAAATTAGAAACTATACTTTTCCAGAGCAACGCTACACCTAAAGCGGTAAGCAGAGATCAGTAATAACTATAACATAACCATGAAACCACTTGGCAGAAACAGCCCAACAAGAGCATGGGGGTTATACACAGATCCCAACTCCTTGCTGCTTGAATGTTAACAGCAGTAGACAGGTATGGGGCTATAAAGATAGAATGTTGATTTAATCATAGATTAGGTTACATTGTTGACTGGGGAAAGATTTAAATCCTCTCAACATGCAGACAGTTCTCTTTTTTTCTTTTAGGATTTGTATCCTAAAAAATGGGTGGGGCTCATTAGGTTGAGACCAGTCCAATTAAACACTCAGAACATATTGACACTATCTACGCAGGTCAGATGGGAGGGAGCGCTCAGCAGAGAGAACAATTAGTGTTTAATAGAACAGATAGCACCTCAAGAAACCCACCTCCATAGATGTCTTCTGCCATAATTGAGGCCGACAGTTCCAGATCAACCAAGCAAGAACCTAAATACATCACTTAATGATATAACACCTTCTACACGCTTGCTTCCAGCCTCCACCACAAGAAGTCTCCTAACCCCTGAATATATGTATGCCATGAATGTTTCAAGTTGAGGAAAGGTAAACATGAAAGAATATCAGCTGAGCAAATTTTTTGAAGAACATTCAGGAAGAGATTCATCAGAGTTGTAAATAAACTGTTAAGCTATGTTTGGCAACTTAATTTATTAGCCTTGGAATTGGAACTGATTGCTAAATTTTTACTAAATTTCAATTTTATGGAATAGCACCCATTCAATTCTAATTCAGAAACTTGGTACTGCCAAACATAACGTTACTGAAAAGAGATCAATTACCGGGAATTGCCAGCCTCTCCATCACTTTCTGCAGAGGATCGGATCGCAAACACATTTGACATCTTTGGCCGTTAAAAAATCCATAAGGAGAACTTGCATCTTGTTCCAGTTGCAAGGCCTACATGTTAGAGATGGTAGTGACAATTAAACACATTGATTTCCAAAGTATATACATTTCAAATAATAGAAACCACTTGTGCCTATGAGCTTCACTGGATGTTGAGTCTTTTATTGAGATGAGAAACAATAACTCCCATCACATGAAAGTAATTAATAAATCAATGAATAAGGACACAGCCAACCACTGATACAGTCGATCCAATTGGCTTCATCATTTTGTAGCCTCTAAATAAATTTAGTAGTATTTTGACCTGAATCTCAAAGGATACAATATTTCCCACGAAAAATACATTGTTGTGAATATACATACACGTTTTCTACATACAATTTCGTTAGTTACATGTTCAATGGTTTACCAATTTCAATTAAGATCATCAGGCTGAAGGTTTTTCTTGAATAGAATCTATGAAGAACATGTTGTCTTAAAGCATGTATTAAAGAAGAAGAAAAAACTAGGAACTCACAAAATCAATGACCCTACATCCTTTTCTTCTGCGGCTAACTGTGGCTATAATAAGTCCTCGACCTTATCAAGCAAAAATATATGTATGTATATGTATATGTATGTGTGTGTGTGTATATGTGCATATATATATGTGTGTGTGTGTGCGTGCGTGCATGCGCGCGCGCGCGTCCTTAACCTTTCCGACCTCCCCTCCCTGTAAAGGCCATGCCAATACACAGGCACATAGCTAAAAGTTATGAAATGAAAAGGTGATTCTCAAGGATACAGGGAAAAAAAAGACTCATCACATCCCCAATAAGCATAATAAGTCAACCCAGGAAACTTGCCACTAATGAGACCATCATATTTTGGATTCATTTACTTGGCCACAAAGATCTTTCTATCTAGGTAAGATGAAAAATGGGTATGAAACTACTTCACTTGCACATTTTTGACCTATCTATCCATCTTAGAAAAGGTATTATAAATACACATGAATGCGCACACACACGAATGAACACACAAGCTTACCTAACCTAACTAGTTTGGGATAAAAGACGTTTGTACTTATTAGTTCATTAAGAGCACTCTAGAAGTAGTTGTCACATGGCTAATACTATTTTCTTGGTCCCCAAGTTTGGTAGCTAGTGTAGGTTAGTGGTATAAATAAATAAAAGAAATGTATTGAATGTATGAAGAAGATTATTATGAATTGAACAATTGGCTTGGCCATTATCTCCTCTCTCTATATTCTCTTAACATTCCTCTATATTCTCTTTCTATCTTGATCAGTCTTCTTCTCCATACTGCTCTTTAAACCCCAATTCCCAAACCATCTCTATCTCTCTCTATTTCACTCTTGAATCCTTACTTCTATTGCTTGCTACTTGGTTCTTCTTTAATCAGCATTGTCACTCATTTGTGGCATTCTTTTGGGGAAAATCTAGCTCACAGCTTGTTCCAGACTTCTTTAACCACCACCAGACCTCCATTAATTCTCTGAAGCTTAAACTAGATTTAAGCTTAACATTGTTGAGTTGAGTTCAGTTACTTCAGAGTACGATCTTTAAAACTTTTTCCACGTGCATGAAACACAGTTTAAACTAACAGAGAGATTGTTTATTTTTTAATACATTTTTATACAATTTCTAGGACTTACCTGATGAATACTCATTTCATCGAGGCGGATCTGCGTATATGCTTTGTCGTTTGCCAAAGCAGTGATATCACTGTCCAGGAAAGACAAAATGGATATTATAACATGAATAAGGAACATCCTTGGATTCTAATGAACATTCCTCTCAAGAAATCATAGAATTCTAGAATGCTGTCTAGAAAAAACTACCTTCGACAATAAACATCCAGTAATGAGTCATGCTCATCCACTATTGGTACTGAACTCACTTCAGCTGCAGTAGGAATTAATATTGCGTCAGGCATAACAAAAATCAAGAGAGTTATATATTTAATCCAAATCTACTTAGTTTTCAAATACATAGTTAATCCAAATCTGCTTATTGTTTTTAAATATATAGTTAATCCAAGTGTACTTATTGTTTTAAAGAATATATGGAAGCATCTGATGTCATAAAATATCCCAAATTGGACGAAATATGCTTCATGATAATGCTACATCTCATCAGTGCAAGAAGCTGGCTCATGGACAAGCTGAGGAAGGTATCTCCCAACTTAACAATCAATACCAGTTCAGACTTTCAAGAAGTACAAGAAAAATAGTAGGTCCAAAACAAATAATATAGGTCCACATATATAACTCATTTGTATCCGTCAAGTACAAACGTAGCCACATCACATTATATCCTAACTAACTTAAAGAGTATATCAGGGAGGCAAGACGAAAATTATGAGAACAAAAATTTGGCTAAGAATTACGTGTTTAGGGAACTGAGAATCCCCCATGGAAAAAAAGAAAAAAGTAAGAAGACTAAGAGACAAAGATGTCATATGGAAGCGGGAGTGGTCACCTTGTATTAATAAAGACAGGGCAGTACTGAGCATGGCATTTGGTCTCAACATAGCCAGTGGCTGTCCGCTTGACTCCCCAATCTTTGGTACCCATGTACCCAAGGGAATTGAACAAACTGGTTGCTGAAGAATGGGTAATGAGCTAGAAGAATGTCTAAAATGCCTGCATATACCTGAAGACTTCTATAAGTTAGGAACAGGTCACATGCACTCTACTAGTACTTCAGTTATAAGCTTACAATTTAGAATTCCAGCTAGGGAAGCCAGATGTAGCAGCTGTGGAAATGATCCATCCTGTGTAGAAGAGAGAATAACAGGAACTGTGGAAATCTTGTTTTGCACAAGTTTCAAAGCAACATCATTCAAAGAATCATATGGTCCAGTCTGCACATGACATAAGTTACAGAAGCTACCATAAAAGTATATCCAACACGTAACACAACGGTTCAAACTTCAAAGAAACCCAAGAACCATATATCAAATGGTGAAAATGCCCAACCTGCACAAGAGATATATCATATATCTTGAGAAAGCAACTGATATAAACATAAAGAACCATAGATCGACCACATAGAATAATATACCAGTATATATTATTTCTTAGCAGCAGATATGGTTTCTCAAAAACCTCATTCTTAGAAAAGATTATAAAAAAAAAGCTATATTAGTCAAAAGGATAAGGTTATTAAACGAAGTTCGGTATGAAGCTAAAGGACGTGACTTGTGTTACTCATGTGAGTCCTTCAAATTTCATCTCCCAAGGATATGCTTCCTTTATTCGGCAACTGAGATACGGGATTGAGGGTGATTATCATATTCAATACTGGGAGGTTTCTGGGATGATGGGAGATAACCAATTCTCACCAACTTTTTAATCACATATATTGTATTTATTCATCGCATCATGCTCCCATTTCGTGTTTCATAAAGTGAGATAGAAGAAGTTTTTTCGGAAATTTCATTTCTTTAGGAATCCACAGATTTGGAGTCTAATGAAATGGCATCTCTACTTCTCTTGCTTGATTCTGTCCAATTATGCTCCTCGTGATCCTCCTCTGATAAGCTCATCTTCACTTTGGATCCCACCAGTACCTTTTCTTGTAATACTTTTCCTTCTGTTTTGACTCATTTTATTGTTCCTATTACGTTTTCATTAGCTTCATACATTTGGAAAGTGGAAGTCCGTTCTAAACTCGAGATCTTTGGTTTTACAAAGATTAAATAATAATGATATCTATAATAATAGCATACCTATAAGCAAAGGACATCTATGCGTTGTTTGGTACAAAATTCCTCCAATTCAAGTGTTGATCTTCTTTCACATTTAGATTCCCTCCCGACACTAAACATCGGAGAAGATAAATGAGATTCATGAAAAATCTTCTATTTTATCTTTAAAAAAATGTTGCATAACAAAGAATTATCTAGGGAATTTTAAGCTGAAGAGCCATATCTCACTTAATCATCATGAAAAAACAGATATACACACCCATCCTACTATAGGCATAAGATTCAGTAAAGGAAAAAAAGAAGCTGAATTAATTTAAAATCATCTCAGATGCATGGTAGAGAAGGTCAATAAATCATCACAAAAAGCCTTTACATGTATAAAACGTCGCGGATAAGAAGTTCCGTAGCCATCAATCTGCCCACTGAGATGTAATTTTCCCTCTTTCCTTGCCAATATAGTATGTGTCTCAAGCTCTTCCTCTGTCAAATTTGATCCATTTTTCCCAAGCTGCAATGAAAGAGTGAGATATCATTCTACAGAACTAGCCAAGAAGAAATCAATCTCAAGGAACGAAAAGGGTGCAAAAGCTTTATGATACAACAAATAATAATTTGTAAAAAAATGAAATATCATGAGTTTTCCAATTGAAATTTTAGTCACATTGTTCGTTCCTTTCTTCTTTATTACATTCCACCCACAAGAAATAAACAATACTGCAACTCTAAGATAATGTACTACTCTGGTGGACAAACATAAAAAGGAGTGGATACTTCAAAACTCCGACCAAAATAAATGTGCAGAAACATTCTAAAACAGGTAATACACAATTAAAACTGTCATCATACAAGTTTTTGAAAAGGGTTGCAACTATAAACGACCCAACAAAAACTACTACAGTACTGTGCTGAGTGTCGAAGGTTATTGATGAAGATTCTAAGAGGCTAAAAAGAAACCTTTGCAAAACAAGAACTTTCACCTCTATTAAAATTTATTCGTCTCTACCCAGTTTCTTCTAGGGGTTTGCTTTACATGTGTTCTCATCTCTGTGAGTGGTACTTGCATGGGGAAATGGGGTGCATCACTTGTGTCTGTAGGGTAATGAGGAGGAGCAGCAAGAAATAGTCAACTGAAGCTATTCAAGGACACTCGAAGGAAGGAGTTTTCATGCAAAAGTTATATCCAACTTTAGCATTAGTGAACGTGAAAAGGCTAATATGTTTTTCCTCTAATATTTCTCCCCCTTTTTGGATAGGTGTTTTCCTCTCAAATAAATTTAAGTTGATATAAGATTTGGAGTGAATTGGTCTAATGGTTGGTAAATAACTTTGTTAAGGTTTTATAGTTTTATTTCTTACAACTCTGTGCTTCAGAAAAGTAAAATTGGCTAACTATAACAATTACAAAAAACTTCTTAGCCGCACTCCATAATCCCCATAAAGGATCTTACAAACATGAATATATCTTAGAGTCTTAGCAAATTAGAACAGGAAAAGAAAGTATAATAGAACAAAGGTGAAGGAGAATTCAGGTAACTCTGTCAATATTGAATCTAATCAAGAAAGCAAAAGCATTACCTTGCAAGCAATGAGTTATGACTTGATGGAGAAACCACTAACCAGCCACCATACAGTTACGTTTTAAAGTAGTAAGAGGAGGATTCCGTGGAAAGTAGGCATACCTCTTGAAGAATTAAGATAAAGTCTAATGCAGAGAGAACTCCAACAAATTGACCCTTGCAAAAATCCCACAGAGGTGCCACAGGAATTCCCTGGAAACAGCTTTTATTAAATCAGACAATATGCAGGCGCTAACTACAAATGATTGACTTTAAGCTAACAACAGACACCATGTGACAGAGGGCACCTAGGCAAGGGATGGGAATGGGGGTGAGATTTGATGCAGGACCTTATTAAGGATAGTAATATGCTTTGATGAGTGCAATAACTAAGGAAAGAATATTTCAAAACTCAATGATAGTTTGGGCTACAAGATGCAAGCAAAACTAATACAAAGTCCAATGGCAGTGGGCTGCCCCATCCACAGTAGCTGTAATTAGAGCCATCATCCCATTCCCCATTAAATTACTAAAATTACATCCTTGCGACTCCAAAAGAAACTTACCTGTTCATATAGGATATGGAATGCTTGCTTCACTGGTAAATTCACATCTAAGGTAATGATCTACAGATCAAAATGAGATAATTTAATCATACTAAAGTAACTAAATCCAAAGTAGTACTCAATAATGGCCCCACTGAGATGTGTCAAGCATGGAAACCTTGCTAGACTCCGGTAGCAACTCATAAGCTGTATGTGTAGACAAGAATACAGATAAGCGATGGCGAGATAACTCTATATCAGCCTGAGATATCCTTGGAACTGCTTCCTGTAAAGTACCATCCAACATGTACAACTTATTTGTACAGAAAATTGGCATAAAATGTATTAAAATTGAGTGTTGATGATGATTTAAATTTATGTCATCCACTGTACCTGGTCTATTATTTAGTTTTAATTATCAATGTTCTAAAAATTGTTAGGTAGACCTAGGAGGCAGAGGGGGTGACTAGCGCCTAGGCTTTTTTCTAGGCAGATTAGGCGTTTTCTTAGGCAATCTTATTTATTTATTTTTCTTTTGTCAATACTTGTTATACTATAAAAAAAACATATAGCAGATGTGATTTTTAAAATTTTATATGAAGCATTACCAAAAAATATAATCTTTTAAGACTTAACAAATTCATTTTAAGAGTTGTAAAGCTTCAAAGTAGAGATCTGATTCTGCCTAGGTGAGGACCTAGACGCCCAGCCAAATCAAGGCGATAGAGGACCTCCTAGTGCCTAGGCGAGGATTAATCGGACCTAGATAAGAATTTTTAGAACACTGTTAATTATGCATATTATCATGTGTTTTCATATTAAAGTGGAAAAATATAAATGAATGAATTTCCATTAAAGAGTATGAATGTAACTATAGTAAATACAACAGCTATATATGTGTGTATGTGCACGCATGCACGCGCATGTGCATGTATAGTGCATAGGTTTTTTAATTACATATCCATAATTTGGGGTTGCCAAATACTCCTTGCATGCCACAAAAATAGTCGCATTTGATTTTTTTCTTAATCAAATTGCGAAATCCTCATTCAAAGTTGATGTGAATTTATTTGATTTTGATTAACAAAATAGTTAATATTGTAAACTATACTTGAAAAACAAAAGTACTACTACATACAAAATTATTTTCAAAAACTAAAATAAATTCACATTACAATTTAAATTTTAGGATTCACAACTTAACTAGCAACTCAAATTCTTTTCGTAGAACGGAAAGTGTATATTTTTTATTAAAATTCTAAGTACTGTCTAAAAGTGTCTGTAAGCCCCTTTAACAAAGATGGAAACAAAAGGCATTTATAAAGCAATCAAAAATGACTTAAGAATGAATATATATATATATATACAAGGAGGGAGGGAGGGAGCTTAAACACTAGCTACCAAAAAAATATAATTTTAACTATTAGAAGAAGTCTCGTACCAGACGAAGAAAAGGATCACTATCCACATCCATATTAGATCTACCTAGTGTCTCTGGGCCAAAAGATGAAGGAATCATGCAAGGATCTCTGCTTAATAAGATAGTGTTCACTACGCCATAATTTCCTCTTACAAAGGGTTGATGCTCATCATGCCGCCATTCTCCATCAATAAAAAATTTGTACTGCCAATAAAAGAAAGCAATACATAAAACCAATATCAAATTTAAGAGATTAAATTAAATTGCAAAAATTTGAAGTGTGTTGAACAATCAAAACTTAATCTTGCGAAAGCGGGATAGCTAATAGGTTTTACACCATGTTTATAAGTTTTATTTAAAAGGAAGGAAGGGAAGGCAATTAAAATCCCTCCAAATTCCATGTTTGTGAGTTTTTTTGAGAGGGGATGGGGAGGTATGGGAAAGTTAGACTTTTCACAATACCAGAAATAACCTTATCAAATAAACCAAAATTTATTTTATTATTTTTACATTAATTATAATGTAGCAATAGTGTAGTTTAATATGTAAAGTTCCTTTCCTTCCTTTCTTCTAATTCACAAATAAGGGAAAGTCCAATTAATCACTTCCATTTTCCTTCCCTTCCCTTCCCCTACCTTCTTAAAGTCCAAAATATGAGGAAAGTTAAAATCCTTTCTCATTTCTTCCCGCCCCTTCCCAACTTATACTTTCCCTCCTTCCTTCCCCACCTCTCCAAGCTCGCAAACACAGTGTTAAAGTCAAGATAGAGAACGTTATAATTCTATAAGCAAGTAACTTATTTGCCAATTTATTTGGTGTAGCCATACACACAGGAATAGAGGTAGTTGCCATAAAACAATTAAAGAAAAGATCAAACTTAAGAAAAGGAAAGGTAATCTTTCTTGATTAAATGACCTTTAATATGTACCTGAAAGAAGCCTACGTAATTACTTATGAGGAAAAAAGAGTTCAATGTGATTATCTATTAATCAACAGTTTATACAGAACAAGAAGCCTCTCCTATGTTCGGAAAACACGATACTGCATAGAATAGTTAACATTTGAACAAACAAAATAACCCACTAAAAAAAGTGTTTAGTTCACAAAATAGTCAAGTTTATCGGTAAATATAATAGCATAATGGTCATTGTTAAATCAAAAACAGCAACTGAGGAAAAAAGAAACAACTTAAAGAAAATGCTGGATAGGAGATCAAAGGATCAGTTACCTTAGCTTTTATGAACCAAAATAAAATATTGAAATGGACGACATTGAGTAAGGGAAAAGAAAATCGAATAAAAGGAAATAGGTCTTGGGAATGGGGATTAGTTAAAAAAAGAAGAAGAACAATCGCAGGCTTTCTTTATTGTGAAATGAGGCAAATATCTTAATATTCATATAATACAGTAAATTTATAGATTCATCAGATAACTGTAGCAAATAAGCCAACATAAAGCTCCACACGACATAGGAAAATGATACTAAATGCTTGGTACTGAAAGATAATCCCCTCTTCAAGGTACACCCTCAAATCATACGCTAGAGCCAAGGAGACGATGTAAAATGATTTAGCTATTTAAAAGATACACATATACCCAAAAAACCCTAATTCATGAGAAATTTTTGTGCTTCTTCCTGACCCAGATTAACTTGTCTATTAGTTCCAACAGTAATATTTTACTGCACAGATATAGAGACCGAAGCAAAGAAATGGAGGAAGGATAAGCTATTATTGGGGGCAGCCAGGCAGGTAAGAGTTTTGAGAAGAACAAAAACCACAAGGAGACAGCTAAAGAAAAGGGACAAAGAGTAGAAGAGTGGAGGATGGATCAGAGATTGAATGGAAGTTTTATTTATTGGGTTTGAGTGACTGTTAAGCATATGCATTTTTCATACTGGAAAAGGTAATCCTTATTGCTAGAGGTTTTTCATACTTGCTAGGCCCATAAGTCATACATTTTATTTACCTAATTTGCTCGTATTAATATTTTTATTAATTAAAGTAATTGGTTTTATTTTGTTTTGCAAAAAATAAATAAATAGATGAAGTTAAGTTGAAAAGAGAATTCTAGAAGCTTCCTAGTTGATTTTTGTTTGGACTCCAATAAAGAGATGCTCAAGAAAAGAATACTTGGAAGATGGAGATAAAGAGTTTGATCTTATCTAGAATTTTAAAGAAAAATAGTCCAAGTTCATTGTAACTAGTTTGGAGCACAAGTAATCTATCTCTATAAATATGGTCTTTTATTTCGGAGTATAAGAGAATTATGTATTAGATTAGTTTTATTATTAGTTTTAGGTTAGAAGTAGAAGTAGAAGTAGGAGTAGAATTAAATTACTTCTTCATAGTACGCTCGTTTAAAGATCTTCAATAAGGAGAGTTTTCTTTTTCTTCTTCTTTATTTTTGTTATCTTATTTATTTTAATGTCTAGCTAATTTTCTTAGATCTAGGATGAAGATGAAATTAAATAATTATTCATAACAATATTCTTCATCTCTTCTATTATTTGTGTTCTAACGTTTAATTATTTTCACCTTCATGTTTCGATGTTGAAATACCTTCATTTTATAATTCCCATGTAACTTTTAAATTAATTAAGAGATTTTGATAGATTATTATTAACACATTAGTTTTTCATAATACATGCTTGCTCAAAGAAGTTCTGATGGGTTATAGTTAATCCTTAAATTTTTGTTGTCTATGCTTGGGGTTAATTATAAATTACTAAATTAAAGGGAATGGAGATCAAAATCATAGTTAATTTTTATTTGGACTTAATTGATTTATTTTCCGAATTATGTACACCAAACCAGTGACGTAATTTGAATTATAAAAATAAAAGAGATTAGATAATTTGTTATGTTTATTGTTTAGTGGATTCAAATTTCTAGATTGCTTCCTTATTATTACTTTTTATCTTCTAATTAGTTTACCTAGTGTTTAATTGTAGACAATCAAATTTTCATCTTTATTACTAATTCGCTTAAGATACATATTAAGGATATTTTAAAAATTAATCTAGTTTATGCGGTTCGACCGGTACTTGCCAATTCTACAATAGACTCTATGCCCTTCCGATTATTCTTTTTTATCATATCAATACTCAACAAATTAGAGCCTTCTTTTAATATTTAAAAGTTGCAACTTGTGAGAAACTCCACCAAGTTGGATCCTTTAATCTGGGGAACCCCAAAAAAATATATAAAGAAGTTATCAGATCATATAGTCTCATCCTCGTGTATGGCGTAGTAATAATTCATGCTTCATATAATTTGTCCAAGTGATTAAGTTGGCAACGCAACACACTACTTATTGATTAAGGGTGTATGCTATTAATGGTATATTCTTCAGCATAGACAAAATTAAGTTATTTCCACAAATTATTACTTTCAACTTGATAGCAATAATAATATCATCATGATAGCATATTGACCTGGTGATATCCTGGCGTTAAGCTGTAGATAACCTGATATACCGTGGGGCAACCCTCCACAGGAGACATTGGTACGTGCTCTGACCACCTGCAGATTTCAAAAATCCATTAAAACCTGTGTCATATTTCCAAATGATTTCAAACTTTTCTTGGATTGTGCTATACAATGTGTGATCATCCAATAATACATAAATAGAACCAAGAAAATCTTAAGATACCGCTAGTACGAACATATACATCAAAATCCATACTTTTCAAGTCTCTCACCTAGTGAAAGAGCCACTTAGAAACACTCTTCTACCCCCATAAGGCCACACAAACCGAGCCGGAATCAACTCATCTCCTGAACTCCCACTACTATCATGCCCAGTATTATCCGCACTAGAACCAAACATTTCCACAAAACAAATTATTTCAAAATCTCCGGGCACCAACTTTCTCACACTAACCAAATTAATCACCCCTTCACTCCAACTTAATTTACATCAAAATTGCACTTACCCCACCAGATATTCAAAGCTAAAAACTGCAAATTTTTTGGGATCCTCCACGAAATAGCAGAGGGCCCCTCAAGAATTTGACATGCAAATATCAACCAATTAAACCGTACAGAAAAGCCTAATGAATTCACTTGCTGAACTTCTCTTTTCAACCACAATCAACAATTATTAACGAATAAAGAACACTAAATCGACCTCCAAACTTATAAATTATCAAACTTCTGTTCCTTCTGGTCACCAATTCCAATCCGAACTTCAGCCAAACAAACTGTTGTAAAAAAAACCCTAAATTACTGATTTTCGAGAAGAATTTGAGCGCTGATCTGAGCCGAACTCTAAATTCTCAACAAAATCTAATCCGATGAACCTTAAATATTGAGTCTTTATTTGGCAAACTAAACGGAATCGAACCGATTTCAGCGAGAATAAAATATTAATACGAATGAAGAACAAAGAAACAGAAGATAAGGAAATCCCTTATTTTGTAAACTCGACATTGGATCCGGCAAGCTCTTCCAAATTTGCAAGCGTGTGAGATCAAAAAGAAAAATAGTGTCAAAAGACCGGAAAAAGAAAATAATTGTTACAGAAGTGAAGCGGTAAAAGTGAAGCATTTCACTATTTCAGTGCCTCTTTTTATCCTGCAATTATATATTTTTTTAGTTAAAATGGGGGTAAAGATCCTTATTTTAAGCTTAAAATAAAACTAAAAAAGTAAAGTATAAGTCAATAACCTACTCTTTAACTTTCACTTAAGATACTAGAAAATAATATATTGCAACACTCTTCCCAAGATAGAAGATTATTTCTCATTAAAAATTTTATTAAAAAAACTCAGTGAAAATAAAAAAACTTAGCAAAAAAAAAGAGTACATATTTTTTATATAAATATATCATGTTTGAATTGACTGTCTCATTAAAACTTTGTTAGAAAAAACTAATTGGGATAAAAACCGTAACTAACGAAAAAAAGTACCGTCTTTCCCTTAAAAGAAATTCATTACTCCTTGATGAAAATGTTGTGATAGGTCTTTCAGTTAACGCATTCTGATATTATTCCGAATTTTTGCAAACATTGCATTTGGTAGTTATTTTGTGAATAAGTCGGTTAGATTATTACATGATCTAATTTAACAGATATCTATATCATCCTTCTTTTGCAGCTCATGTGTGTAAATTTTTTTAGGTAAAATGTGTTTTATTCTATCTCCCTTGATGTATTCTCTTTTAATTTAAGTGATGCATGTAGCGTTATCCTCATACATAATTGTAGGAATGTCTTTGATTGATAGTAATTCACATGACTCCTGAATATGCTGAATAATTGACCTTAACCAAATACATTATCTACTTACTTTATGTATTATGAGAATCTCTGAGTAATTTGAAGATGTGGCTATCATGATTTACTTTATGGATTCTAAGATATAGCCATGTCATGGTATGTAAATACATAACCTGTTTGTGATCTTCTATTGTTTGGATTTGATAAATATCCTCATCAACATATCCAACCAATCGCAACGTTAAATCTCTTGGATAAAATAACCCAAGATCCATACTTTCATGGAGGCATCTCAAAATGTGTTTGATCCCATTTTAATGCCTCTTAGTCAGAGAAGAACTATATCTTGTCAGCAAATTAACAATAAAAGTAATATCGGCTCGTGTACAGTTTGCAAGATACATAAAAGCACCTATTGCATTTAGGTATAGAACTTCAGGTCCAAGGACTTCTTCCTCACTTGCTTAAGACTGAAAGGATCTTTATCAGTTTCTAGAGACCGAACAACCATCAGGATAGTCAAAGGGTGAGTTTTATCCATATGAAAACGATTAAGAATCTTTTCAATATACATGGATTAATAAACAAAAATTTCAGATGCTAAATTATACACTTGTATTCCCAAACAAAATTTTGTCATTCTAAGATCCTTCATTTCAAATTCATCCTTTAAATAGATAGCAATTCTTGTAAGTTTTTTCAGGAATACCTATAAGATTCAAATCATCTACATATATAGCAATGATAGTAAATTCACTTTGTGTTTTCTTAATAAAAACACACGAACATACTTGATTATTTATATATATGCCCTTTATCAAATAATCACTAAGTCGATTGTACCACATACGAACAGGCTGTTTCAAAACATATAATGAGTGTTGTAGCTTGATTGAATATATGTTGACAGTGTTTTTATGATTCAGTCATTTTCAATCTTTCCAGGAATTCTCATGTAAATCTCATTATCAAGTGAACTATATAGGTATGCTGTTACAACATCCATCAGACGTATTTCCAAACCTTCTATGGTTGCCAAACCTAGCAGGAAGCGAAAAGTGACTCCATCCATCACTCGAGAGTATGTATCTTAATAATCAATATCAAGTCTTTGTGAAAAGTCTTGAGCTACAAATCAAGTTTAGTATTTCAGAATTTCATTTTTCATAGTTTGCTTTCATACAAATACTCATTTGTTTCTAACAGAGATTACTCTCAGTGGTGTTTGGACTACTGGTCTAAATACTTCACTTTTTAATAATGATTATAGCTCAGTTTGAATAACATTTTTTTATTCTTGCCAATCTTTTCTTTTCCAATATTTTTTTTCATATTTTGTAGTTCAGGATCCATGTCAGGAATAATAATAATATCTGATGTTATAGAGAAAGTAAATATATCATCAACCATAACTTTGTTTCGATCTCATATTTTCTCATCATGTACATAATTCATTAAGATCTCTCGGTATTCATCTTTTATCCCTTCAGTGGGATTTTGTACCTCTTCTGGGGGTATTCCCACTTTTGTACCTCTCTTGAACATCTAGATATCCATTATTGTCCAAAGCTTCAGTCCTTACCTAATGGAGACCTGCTTTCCAATCTTTCATCTATGACAATCTTGGGATGTCCTATTATATATGACAACAGTGCTTGCCCAAGGATAAAGGATATTACTGGCCCTTCATTGCCAAAATCCCCAAAGTAAATATTCATGGTCATATATCTATGATGAATATGATAAGGAATAAATCTCTGTTGCACCATGATTTGGTCTTCTCTAGGTACATCCAGTTTCTCACGTCTTTGATAAACTGCAATGCTAGCTTTCTTTTCTTTTTGTTGTATTTGTTAACTAAATTTATAGCTCTCAAAATGGTAATAATAACAAAGATAAATGCAATTTTCAATTCTATGCTCCAAAAGATTAACCACAATTTGGCCTCTGCAAGTTAATTTACTGTTCCTGCTCTTGTTCCATGAACTTTGTTGTATGTGTTTATATGGTTATAGAACTATTTATATTGTTTTATGTTGTCTATTTCTGTCACAATTATATTTTCTACCAGCTTTGAAAATTGAAAATCCATTTATAACAACAGTTAACAAAGTAGGGGGAACTAATGACAACCACTCTTGATGTTAATTTAACTTTCAATAGAGTGTGAAACTTGAGGTTAAATACTTCTTAACTCACTGTACTTTATGCCAACATACAAGTGGATATGTCAACATACAAGTGGATAACTAAACTTTTTTTTTCTTACATTTGACTCACTGAACTGCAGTTTCTTAATAAAACGTTAATAATTCTGTTAAGTTAAACAGAAATATACACATAAGCAGTTGACTTGTAAAAAAAAAACCTTATATATCAAGAATTATCCCACGTGACTATTCTCAAATGAATGTTTATGTGTATATTATCCCACGTGGCTATCCTCAAATCACAATCCAAATCCCTAATTTTTTCTTACCCTTCACCAATCATTTCCCTTATAGTAGTGCCGCCGCCAGTGATGGTGGCCAACAACGGCCCAGCCCTTATCTCACTTTGAAAGGGAATCTCATTTTATTAATTTCAATTTGGTGCTGCCGAATTAGGAGGATTTGTGTTTCCATCGATTAAAGCAATAGCTAAAAGTGGTGTTAATTTGAAAAAGTTTGAAGAGAATGGTGGTTTTTGACGATAGCCTTGAGCTTCTTGCCAATTTTTTAATCAATTTTAAATCTTTGATTTTGATTTTGTGCTACCTGATGAAGAAAGTGGTGTTTCCCCCTACTCCATTCACTACTTTTCCATTGTCATACTATGGGTCTATATCATGGATGTTTCCCACCGTCTGTTATATGGGGATATCCAATTGATGGCTCAGATCGTTGGATAGAGATGGTGGGATCTCACTTTGTTTGCCTTTATGTTTTTTGCTTCAATGACATAAAATCTAAGGGAACGAATCGATTTGGTTGCAACAACATTTTTGGTCTTGCTTTGAGATTTGATTACGAAAACATTTTCGGTTTTGATTTTATTTCTCTCTCACATATTTCTTCAATTCGTTCAATTCTATATATCAAACGATGGGTTGGGATGGACTCTAGTTCGATTGATGGGTTGAGATGGTGCTTGTGGCAAGCAGTGATGATGAGCGATAATAATGCTGATGAATTGTGATTATGGCTCCTAGGTGGATCCGCAGATGGAGAAACAGATTAGATCATGGTGACTAATAGTTGTAGATGAATTGGATTCTGGTAGGGATAGGTTATTTTAATGGATGTAATGTATTTTGATTGTGTAATTTATTGTTTTAGTGTGTTATTTTACTCTTTTGCCCTTCTATTAATTAGAAAAGATGATACCTTATTTAAGAGTGTGTAATTTTTTGCACGCACTAAAATCATATTTGAGTCATACTCGACACTTTCACGTTAATCTCCCGTTAAAATATTTAACACCCCTGACGAAAAATTAACTTTTTGTTAGACAAATAAAGTTCAATGAGTCTAATGTAAGGAAAAAAAGTTTAGTTATCTACTTGTAAGTTGACATAAAATACAATGAGTTAAGAAGTATTTAACCTGTGAAACTTGAAAAACTTTCTTTTTCCAAAAATCTTAATCTTCTAGGTGAAAGCTTAAGAAATATTTTTCTTTTCCCGATAAGCAGGATTTATATAAACCTAATTACAAGAAGAAATGGATTTACTTAAAAAAAATAATAAGATTTTTTTTTTTACAAGGACTTATCCATGTAAACGATGATACATTTAGCCTATGCAGTGATCTATTATCGTGAAGGGTAGCTTTACTAATCTGAGTTGGGAACAAATCTGAATCTTTATTTTGATGTGTTGTTCCCCCTTCTAGGTGTGGTCCACTTTGAGGGTTCAACCATAGTATCCTCTCTCTCCTCTCTAAAACTCCTCTCTAAAAGCTTTACATTGATGTGAAACCTACAACTCTAACTCCAAGTACATTTTGTATAGAAAAAAGTAACATATGGGAGACAAGAACCTTTTTGGTCTAATGTCGTGTATACAACTTTTTTTATATACGAACGTATGAAAAAAAATTGCATTAGGGTTTTTTCCAGTGTTATTCTTTCGGCGCCCTTTGTTTACTTATTTATATGTTTCCAAGAGAATTTCAGACATAAAGTTTGATTTATATGTGATACTTGGATTTGCTACTTTCACAAATACATTAGCATGAAGAAAGGACAAGTGCATAAAGCTATAAATTATTCTTTGTAAGTTAAGATGAATGTCAATGGCCATTTATTCGTTTACCATGTTCACTAGCTCAATTTAATTTTTATTCATAAAGCTTCCTGCAAACATATAAGCTCACAATAAATATTGGGAATCACTATTTTCACATATATTTTTGATATTTTCAAATGATATGACCTATATGAAAATATCAAAAATACATGTGAAAATATCATTTTTCTAAATATTGAGAAATGAACTCTGCATCATATTTCTTCAGGTTATATGTAGCAGTATAATAGTAGAAAGTGAAATCCTTTCAGTAATTCCTGAATTTTGACATATATTGTCGACGTCGGGTTTTTTCTTTTTTTTTTAAAAATGTCGTTTTTCTTTTGTCCCTCTCCAAGTTTGAAATCCCTTTTTCTTTTCGTCTCATTTCGTAAAGGGTGATTTTGGGAAAAGGTCGGCTTGAGTGTCGACGAGATTTGAAAGATCGATTTTATGATGAGCCAATTGACCAGAGTCGTCAGTTGGTATATTTGAAATGGATGTACCAACTCATCAGAATTTTATTTTCGTAATCGCAGTGGCTCATATGTGACTCCGAATTAATTGGTCCGCAAACCGAGATTCATAGAATTTGGGGACTTGCTTAAGCGAGGGGAAGGTGTTAGGCACCCCCCGACTTCCGTGAAACACGGTTACCGCTATCTTAATGCTTTACTTTTCTTTAAATCCTAAAATGTGTGTTTGTGCGCGTGTGTGTGCCTATGAAAATCTTTGAAATGCTTTATTTCCGAAAGTACTTCTGAAATCTCGTTTGAACCTATGCACGAAGGATTTGATTCGTTTTGAAAAGTTCATTTTTTAAGCTTTCGTTTTTTTTGCTAACAAAATTTTTAATGATGACATTTGTAAAATAAGATTTTCGAATCCTTCGTCAATTAGGAATGGAGCTTGTCCGATACTTCCAGTTTTATTTTAGCCTACGGATGACCTAATATCCTAGTTTGCTTAATTTTATGAAAAGTTTTATCGTTTCATTCCAAAATCCTTTTTTCGTGTCGAAAAGGAAAATCAAGCATTAAAATAGCGTTGAGGCTATTCATGGGCATGTGAGCCATCCAAATAACCCCAAACGCCCACAATCGCACATTTCACTATTATGGGACCTTAAACACGATTTTCGACTCAATGTCGTTTTAAAGCCCAAAATTTACATATTTACAATAAATGCACATCGCGATCGCTGCATACGTAAAAACTATAAAATAAACTAAAATGATATCTGTAGACACCCAAATTTTGCACTTCTCTACTAACCCTGGCAGGAGGGCAAAGTCGTCACTTGACCCGACATGCAAAAAGGAAGGTGGACCCCAACACGAAGCCACCCCAACGACTTACAGTCAAAGCCGCCACAACGAACAACGAGTATCAGGTTACTTGAGGCAAGGCAAACAGTTGATCTAGAAGAACCTGATTTGATCACAAAAGATGACTAATGGCTACTACCCTTACGATGTTCGGGGGTCTCGCTAGCCTCAGCCCTCCGAACTAGCCTCCCAGAACAATATGACATGTTTCTCAGGGATTTCCGGATTGCAAAATACGAGCCTTCCAGCGAAAAAACGAAAGACCGACATCAGACGCGGAAATCAAGGAAGCACCGAAGCTGCACCTGCGGCTGGCACCGAAGCTGCACCTGCGGCTGGCACCGAAGCCAGCTGCAGCTGCACCTGCGGCCAAGATCTGAAGTTTTAAATCGCCACTTCCAGTTCATTTCTTCGAGCAGACGCGGACGGAAAAGAAAAGGGGAGAGAGAAAAAAGAGAGAAGAAGAGAGAAATAAATTGAGATTCTTCCATCTTTGGTTAGATCTTAACATCATATATTGTATTCTAAGTGATTTCCAAGTGTCAAAACATGTATTTCATCATTTGAAATGTGAAAAAAATCGAGTTTATAGAATTTGTGATTTCATCTAGTTAGATCTAGTTTTATTTTGTTCTTATTGCATTTGTTGGGTGGATCTACTGTAGATCCGAATATATTTGGTGCATTGCTATTTAAATAGTTTGATTTTGTGTATTTTGAAGTTAGATCCAATGTAATCAATATATGTTGTAGATCTGTGGATTAGGGACGGTTATGGAGGATTTATTGCAGATGGAATCTCCTCGTAACATCTCGATAATATCCTTTTAGTTTATTTTATAGCTTTTACGTATGTAGCGATCGCAATGCACCTTTATGTAAATATGTAAATTTTTGGGCCTTAAAACGACATCGAGTTGAAAATCGGGTTTAAGACCCCGTGATAGTGAAATGTGCGATTGTGGGCGTTTGGGGTTATTTGGATGGCTCACATGCCCATGAATAACTCCAACGCCATTTTAATGCTTAGTTTTCCCTTTTGACACGGAAAAAGAATTTTGGAATGAAAAGATGGAGATTTTCTAAAAATGATTAAATTAGGATATTAGATTCACGAGGTTTAAAAATTAAGAGTTTTGGCGAACTTTGATCCTTGTTTGACGAAAAGGCTCCATTTGGTTTTGAAATGTCATAAAAGATATTTTCGTAAAAATAGATAAACGTTTTCATTAAACTTTGTGCATAGGGTTAAAGAGTTCTAGAAGTTGTCTTCATTTTTTTTGAATTTACTGTTAGAAGGCAATGTATAGTCTCGATTCCTATTTGACAAAAGTTTAAAAACTATTGTTTTCTAAAAATGACATATAATAAAAAGCGTCATCATTTTCGAAATAAAAATCAATATTTATAAAAAAGGCGAAGTCTCGTCATTTGGGTCAAAAGACGTCTAAACGCTTTCCCGACAAAACACATTTGCCATATAAAATCAAAGCAACCTTTATGCAAAAATTCACCACAAACATTCATTTAGGTACACACGCACACATATGCGCACACCCACATTTTAGGATTTAAGAGGATAGGAAAATATCGAGATTGCGGTAATCGTGTTTCACGGAAGTCGGGGGGTGCCTAACACCTTCTTCTCGCTTAAGCAAGCCCCCGAACTCTATGAATCTCAGTTCGCGGACCAATTGAATCGGAGTCACATGTGAGCCAACGATTACGAAAACAAAATTCGGATGAGTTGATACATCAATTTCAAATATACCAACTGGCGACTCTGGTCAATTGGCTCATCATAATATCGATCTTTCAAACCCCGTCGACATTCAAGCCGACCCTTTTCCAAAAAAACACATCTTAATCCAAAGGCTAAAATTAGAAAGGGCTTTTATTATTAAAAAACGAAACGACGAAATCCCGGCGTCGACAATATCATCGGGAGGTTAGGAGGAGATTCCCTCTGCAATAAATCCTCCCTAACCATCCCTAATCCACAGAACTACAACATATATCGACTACATTGGACCTAACTTCAAAATACACAAAATCGAAGTATTTAAATAACAATGCACCAAACAACTTCGGATCTACAGTAGATCCACCCAACAACGGCACAAAAAACGAATATTTATCAATTTAACTACTAAAACAAAATAAAAAGATTAAGTCTAATAGATCTACGAAGTATGCACCAACACAAAGAAAGACCGAATTTTTACCTTGATATTGATGGAAATAACATACTAGCACTCAAATCTAATGTAGGATACAATATATGATGTGAAGATTGACCAAAAAGAGATAAATCCTTACTTTTTTGCTCAAACCCAAAGGGTTTTTTCTCTCTCTCGCGCGCCTTCTCTCTGTCCCTTCTCTATCTTTCTTCCCCCCTTTCTCGGACGCAGAAATGGCCGTTGTATAGCTGACTGGGAGCACCCGCAGGTGCATTTGCGGCTGGCCGCAGATCCATCTGCGGTTGCCTGCGGTAGCCGTCTGAGCCGCCGCCTCGGCTGCCGTGTGTTTCCTCGAGCCACAAAAAATGCAACTTGTTGCTGGCCGAAGATGCATCTGCGGCTGCCTGACTTCCTTTTCTCGATTTTCGTGTCACGCAATCTTAAATCACCATTTTTTTGCTGTATTACTTCAAAATGATGTTACTTGATATAGAAATTGTTCTTTGTACTTGGCTTCCAGGGAGCGAGACCCCCGACTACTGTAAGCGTAGTGGCCATTCGTCGTCTTTGGTGATCAAATCAGGTTCTTCTGGATCAGTTGTTTGTCTTGCCTTAAGTGACCCGATGCTCGTTGTTCGTTGTGACAGCTTTGACCGTAAGTCGTTGTGGGGGGCTTCGTGTTGGGGTCCACCTTCCTTTTCGTATGTCGGGTCAAGTGACGATTTTACCCTCCTGTCAAGGTTAATGTAAAAGTGCAAAAATTTAGGTGTCTAAATATATGTTAGAAATTAAGTCGACGCAAACTAAACAATATAAATAAAGAGAGATAAAATAATACAATATTTAACGTGGAAGCCAAACTCTGAATCTTCATTATGTCAAAATAATAGGCTACTAAATTCCTCCCAAGTTTTACGGCCTAAAACTTAAGGCTACACATTACCGCAACAAAACCTTTTCACGGATTAAAAGGTGAAAAACTCTCCCTCCCATAATAGTACAATTTTTTTGCAAAGAATATAAAAATGTAAAAATCCTCTCCCTCATTGTTTGCCTAATATTTAATTAGCAATTAACACGCAAGTATACGTGGCCAACAAGTAATATAATGATTAAGTCAAGTGTCCAACCCACAGGGAATTAAAATAATTATTACCAAGTGCTAATTTTATATCAAATTAATTTTATTTAAACAATTGCAATAAATTATAAAATAAAATCTAATTAAAACTACTAACTAAATTAATCTAATGACAAGGATTAAAATCAAACTATAAATATTTAAGATTATAATTTTCTCTAATGCTTCGTTTAAATCTCTTCACTCTCTTTTTAATTAATTAATTATATAGAATTGTTAACCAGGAATTCTTTATAATATTTACAAGCCTCTATCAATGACAAGTAAATATCTCCTACGTAAATAAATCACTATAAGTCTATGTGAATTAAATTAAGCAAAAGTCATTAAATTCAGATTCCCAAAAAGGTTACACATGGCATATACAAAGAACGGGTTGATGAGGACCAAGCTATAGAAAGAGTCTTTAGACAACTTGACAATGCTAAACTTGATGACAATATTATTGTGTCAAATCCTCTTGAAATAATTGAGCCTCAACTTATTGATTTACCAAAAGAGCTTTCAGTTATCAAAAGTCATCTAATTCAAAATATTGTTGGTGATCCCAAACAAGGAGTACAAACAAGATCTCAAATTCATAACCTTGTTGGTAATCTTGTTTTTCTATCTTAAATTAAACCTAAGAATGCTAATGAAACATTACTAGATAAAGATTGGATAACAGCTATGCAAGAAGAGTTTGACCAGTTTACCCGAAACTGGGAATTGATTCCTAAACCATCAGATACTTCTATTATTGGGACAAAATGGATTTTTAAAATAAACTAGATGAACATGGTAATATAATAAGAAGTAAAGCTAGATTAGTTGCACAATGTTAGACTCAATTAGAAGGCATCGATTTTGATGAAACATATACACATGTTGCTAGAATTGAGTCTATAAGAATTTTTCTTGCATATGCATGTTATAAAAATGTTAAAGTGTTTCAAATGGATGTTAAGTCTGCATTCTTAAATGGTGTCATTGAAGAGGAAGTTTATGTAAAATAACCTCCTGACTTTGAAGATTATGAATATCCAGATTATGTCTATAAACAGCATAAAGCATTATACGAATTGAAACAAGCTCCTAGAGCATAGTATGAACGTCTCCATAATTTTTTAATTGAGTAAGATTTTAAAATGGGTGTTGTTGACACCACACTATTTATTAAGTCTCCTGATAATAATATTTTGCTTATTCAAATATATGTTGATGATATCATATTCGTCTCTATTAATATGCTTATGTGTAATGAATTTTCTAACAGTATGAGTAAAGAGTTTGAAATGAGTATGATGAGAGAATTAAACTTCTTTTTAGGATTGTAAATATAACAAATGAAAAATGGTATTAATTTATCACAATCTAAATATTGCAAAGAAATGCTTAAGAAATTTGGACTTGAAAATGTTAAACCAATAGACATTCCTATATCTACATCTAAAAAATTAACTTCTGATAATCATGGTAAGTCAGTTGATATAAAAAAATATCGAAGTATGATTGATAGTCTATTATATATCACTGTTAGTATATCTGACATCATGTTTAGTGTTTGCAAGTGTACAAGGTTCCAATATGCTCCTAAGAAATCACATCTGACTGCTGTAAAGAAGATATTTAGATACCTCAAAGGAACTTATGACATTGGCTTATGGTATCCTAAGGGTCAACCTTTTAACTTGGTATGCTTCTCTGATTCTGATTATGCAGGTCACCAAGTTGATAGAAAGAGCACCAGTGGTACTTGTCAGCTTCTTGGCGAATGTTTAGTATCTTGGTTCTCCAAGAAACGTAATTCTATTTCTAAATCCACCACATAAGCGGAACACATTGCTGCAACTACATGTTGCGCAAATCATTTAGATGAAGCAAACATTGGTTGACTACAATGTTAAGTTTGAATATATGTCTATACTGTGCGACAACACAAGTACTATTAATCTGAGTAAAAATCATGTTCTTCATGCAAGATCAAAATATATCGGCGTAAGACATTATTTTCTATATGATCATGTCAACAAAGGTAATATAAAAATGGTTCATATTGATACTGAACATAATATTGTTGACATTTTCACTAAAGCTTTAAGTTCGAACCGATTTTGTAAATTACGTCATGATATAGGCATGACGAAATTTATAAACTAATTAATTAGAATAAGTGGATGACTACAAACAATTGTTTAAAAGTTATTTTATTTAATTATTTGATATTTTGTAATTAAAATCACACTTTTAGGCTGATTGGGTATTTTAGACCCCTCTTAGATGAGAACCGAAAGCTTCTCCCCTCTCATATTTTCCTATATTGGAAAATTTAATATTAATAAATAGTTGAAGTCGTTCTAAGAATTTCATCTAATTATTATACTTTTTGATTAAATGATCATTTCTCATAATTGCTTGATAAATGTTAACTAACTAAATTTTTGTATTACCTTAATGATGAGCATATTTGAGCCGAACCCAACTCAGTCTGTATCAATTCAAAGTGAGTCGAGCCGAACTTCCTAAATGTTAGATACTATTTGAGCTGAACTCTACAAAAGAAGAATCTAATTGAGACGAATTTTTCTTATTGTGCTGACCTGCACCATACAATATTCATTAAGGCAATATGTAAGACCCCGACTTTTATGAAATACAATTTAAATTTTCTTCATATATATATATTTTTTCTGAAACAGTAAGTGGATAAATTGATAAAAGTTAAAGTTAAAAACGTTTTGTGTAAATTTTATCTTGTCGAAGAATATTCGTTTTGTCTGGGGATATTTGATTCGTACGGCGGTACTGAAATAACCAAATATTAGCGGACCCCACAACTAAATATTGTCGGATATAGAAAACGACAACAGTAACATTTTTAAATAAAAATGGTCAACAGTGCTATCACTTTCAACTGTTAAAGTATTTGGTGGTAATGGAATAGTTGAACACGATATTTCACAACAACTTACGGTATTACATTGTATGACACGGTATTTCATATTACTGAACTGATAAAGTGGCTATTGTACAATATTAACTTTATTAAACTAATAATTGTAACATGCACAATAATCCATATTATTGAACTAATAATTATCACAGTAGCATATGCACAATAATTCACATTACTGAATTAATAATTGTCATTACACAGTAACATGCCATTTTTTAATTTATTTTTTACATTATTATTATTACTATTATGATGTTGATTTAACTATTGTATTCCATTATTAGTTGATATTTCTGCTGGTATTATGAGTCTCTAACTCAGAAAGTCAAGTACACTGTATTTATAATAATTGGTTATAATAATAAATAATTGTGAATAATTAGTGAATTATTGTTGAAATAATTTATAAAGTTATTTATTTTATATACTTTATATAAAGTTAATTGTTTTATATATAAAGTTAATTGATTTATATAAAGTTAATTCTTTTTATATATAAGGTTAATTGATTTATATAAAGTTAATTTTTTTCATATATATAAAGTTAATTAATTTATATAAAGTTAATTATTTTATATATAAAGTTAGCTGTTTTATTAAGATATGAAATGAGCGATATAGATTAAAAGAAATTTGGATAAATAGTTTAGATTAAAGAAATCTTAAAAGATGAAATGTGTGGTACGGATTAAACATTATCTTAAAATGAATGGTTCAGATCAATCCAGAAAATCTTGGTTTAAGATAAGATTTTTGGCTATAAATAAAAGCCTTAACTTAAAAAAATTTCATAACTTTCTTGCTTATTCTTTCTTTCACTATCTAAATATTACTTTTTGTAAATTCTCTTTGAGTGTGCTTAAACTATCGTGTGTATTTGTGAAGATCAGTAAGAGTACAAGTATTGTTCAAGTTGATCAACTTCATTTAAATCAATATCCTGTCACATGTTAAGGTAAAAGATATCATTTTCTTTCATATTCTTAAACTTACTATGATAAGTATTGTTCGGTAAAACTGTTAAAATGATTATAATTTCCTTAATACTTTGCGTTTTATTTAATATCAATTCAAGTGAACCTTCCTATTTTTTTTGAACCTTCCAATTGAACTTTAACTGTTATCTTTGAACTATGGATCATGAATATTATTCTTGAATTTGAGTTCACATCATGTTGACAATTTAGACATTATTTGAATCTGTACAAAGTAAAATTGTAAACATCGATATCTATTATTTATGTTATTATTCTCTTTCTTCTATCTATTATTTATATCAATGTTATTTGTACTAATCATCAAGAATCAATTTATTGTGGATATCTGTGGCCTGAGGCACAAATGAAATGATATGATTGGTGAATATCTTTAGCCTGAGTGCAAAGATAATACAATTGATGAATATTTATGGCCTGGGACACAAATGGTAGGATAAAGGCGATATAATTGTTAAGTGTCTTTTAGGGCACGTGGTGAAAGTTCTCTTTGGCTTGGGGCAAAGAAGAACTGTTGTTTGAAATGATCATGATCAGTGATGTTTCAGACAATAAAAGTTGAAGATAATTTTTTTGAAAAAGAAAAGCTAGTAGACATCATGATCTACATGATTTACATGATTTTTTTAATGGTTGTTATTCTGCTGCAGTTGTTGATCTAAACTTTGTTCAAGAACGTAACTGCAGTTGTTGATTTAAAACTTATTACTTATTATATTATATCAGAAACTTAGATGTTAAAGATTAATGATAATTTACTCATTATTATCTTAGTCATGATATTTCTTTACTGAGCTATTTGAGCTCACTATTTCGTTTGTTTCATTGTTCTTCAGGAAATAAGAAAGTAGCTGGGTCTAGCCGGGGGATGGAGTGAAGGTCCGAGTGTTAGCTATAGTAGTCTTCATATATTATAAAATAGTGTGACAATAATAGTGAAGATATAGTTATGTATTTTTGAGCTCTGTATTTTTGTACTATGTACTATTTTCTAATAGTTGTCGTGCATTTTTTGGGTCTCAAATTGGGCTGTGTAGGCCTAGATTTGGGGGCATCACACAATAAATAAGGATTCAGCGTCCGATCAATGCTAAATCAGATAAGTTCCTATAATATTTTTCTCTAATATTATTTATATATATTAAAATAATAATAATAATAATAATAATAATAATAATAATAATAATAATAATAATAATAATAATTATTATTATTATTATTATTATATATCTTCATCTTTCATTTTGATCATCATGCTTAATTGTTAAATATACTTAAATTAATATACTTGAACTCTAATGTTATCTGAAGTATATGTGTTTTACATGTTTATATTTAAATAATTAATATGATTCATGAATTGCTTTATTCATTTTACTAGTATATAACTAGTACATAAGATATATCATATTAGTCTATATGGCAAACTTATATGATTCATAAAGTGATAGTTTTTAAAAAAAGGAATTCCAACTCTTTTAAGTATGTTTTATCTAGTAAACTTGCATGTGTGGCTTTAACTAGAACATTGTCTAGGAAGAAAATAAGAAAATTTCATGGGCCCGGGTCCATATCTTACAAAGTACTATACTTTTATATTCAAAATTGTCTAAACTGTATAATGATTATGTGCATATAAGGATAACAGATGTGGATAAATTATGTGGACATAATTCGATCAAAACATAATTTTTCAGCCATACCCACATTAAATGATAAGCACATACTCCTTTTACTTATACTTATCAGCATTCTTAATTTATTATATATAGACGTATAGATAAAAGAAAACGTTAAAATTTGTTTTCTTGTCAATAACTAAGATTTTGCCATGGATCCTTTTAAGTACGCTTTCATTGATGATTAAACTTTTAATTTTGGTATTCCTTCTACTCTCTTAAATTCAGACATTCCCGAGTCTTCCAAAGAATGTCCCGAGTCATCAAAGAAAAGAAAAGTTGAGTATGAAAAATCTTTGCTCAGTTCAAATAAAGTTTTAAGAGAAAACTCTCATACTCTATTTCAAAATGAAATTCAAAATGGTTCACTAATTGACTTTTCTATATTCCCAGATATCAAAAATAATTTTAAAACCATTGGATGGGAATGCTTGTTGAATTTTCTGAGTCTCTAGTATACATTAACTTAGTAAAACAATTTTACAAAACATGTTTATTAGTATAAATGATAATGGAGAAAAGTTTTTCACAACTTTGGTCATATGAAAGTTTTTGATTTAAGACTAAATCAATTTATGCAAATTCTTGTCTTTAAATCAGAACATGCTTGAGCTTACAAAAATTGATGTTTCATCTGAGTACACAAAGTTCTCTATAAATGATTTCAACAAGTTTTTAATAATTATTTGTGACTCATCTGTTCCTAGAACTTTCGGTAGCTTACCTAGAGATTTGGACATCAAATTCTTTAAAGCTAAGAGCTAATTTTTAGCTAAGGTCGTTAGGCTAAATGTGTTTCCATAGTCTAAACCAAATAAGTTGTTTGATTATAGTGATTTGTAACTTATTTACTATATTCTAACCTATTATGTGCCCTTCGGTCTGCCATACTTTCTTCTATCATCAATTATCAATTGTGCAAACAAAGGTTTTATGGCATATGGACTTTTATTAACAAAATATTCAAAGCACATAGTATTGACTTAAGTGATGAAGTGTCTATATCTGTTGATGGAATGTTTACTGGTAAACTTTCTCCTCCTACTCGTTCTCCACATCATTATAAAATGAGTGATAGTATACCAAAACAAACCTCTACATCAAAATGCTTAACCCTTTCGGATATTGAAGTTTGTCTGAAAATTGAGCAAAAGATCGATAAATTCTTTGAAGAATTCAAGGTTGCTATAATTGGAATTAATGAAAGATTGGATGTGCTTCAATTTCAAGTTAACTGTTTAACCAATGGTGTTTATGTCAATCTTGATCATACTATGATCTCTGCTCCTATTCCTGACAATGTTTGATATCAATGTACACTATTCAATATATCTTATATATTTATGTGTAAACTTTATAAATATTACCTAGCTTCATTTATATACAAGTGTTTTGGAAGCAATATAATATTTGAGATATGAATGAAAAGTGAAGTAATATTTGTTTTGTAGTTCCAGTTCCGTTCTAACTTTTATCTTATAGGAACAATGAAAAATTTGTTGATGACAAAAAAGAGAAGATAAAAGTAAAATATTTTATAGGATAAGAGAAAAGAAAAATGAAGAAGTGAGAAGAGCGATACTTCAAGTTAAAAGAAAAATGGGAAGTACAAAGTAAGGGAAAGTAATACAATCAAGTTTTTCTTAAAGACGAAACTTAAGTGGTTTTGTCATTATAAAAAAATGGAAGACTGAAAGGTATAAATTATTATACATTTTTTATGACAACAAAATTAAAAAAACCTTTAGAAAAATTAGGATATAATCCTCTCCATACGACTCTATATTACATATAGTTATATTCCCAAATTTTAATTATAAAAAAAAATAAAAAATCGGCCACCTTGACCTTGATCTCGGCCACCTCCATCTTGACCTCAGACCTTGAGCACTTCGAGAAAAAAAATTAAAAATTAAATTTTTTTCTCTCTCCTTCCACTTGGATTAAACAAAAGTATTTTCTCCCTCTTTCCACTTAAACATAACAAAAGTACTTTCTTTCATTTTTTTCTATATGTTATCAAGTACTGATGTTTTGGCAAAAAGAATGCACACATTTTAAACTAATCATAGGTGCACTTTCTCTCATGTACTGCTTTTTATGCAAAACACAGTTCAATGATATATAAAATATTTCTTTCACGTGGCATGAAAAATACTTTGAAATTCTATTCTGTCTGCCACATAAGCTAGAAAGGAAAAATAAATACTAGGAGAATAATGAACCATTAGATCAAATATTTTGAATCAAATTAATTCTAGTCATTTATTTAAATTTCTCATTGCCTATAAATATTGATTTACCTCATTCATTCCAAACATACGAATCTAGTAAAAAGCCAAATATTGCCTACAATTCTCTTCCAATCTTAAATTCTCAAAGCTAGATTTCGAGTGGGGTAGAAAGTGATAAAAAGAGCAAAAAATATATAAATTGTTATACATTCATATACTGCTCTTTTACATATCTTAGCACGTACACTTCTTTATATATATTGTGCTAACATATCACTTTCTTATTTGTATTTAATATTCTTATTATTATATCTATATATATTAAACACATCAAGCACACGGTACTAACATTCACGATTATTTATATTATTGTGCTTTATTCAAGTTGTTCATCATTGATTATATCTATAAACACTTGAATTAATAGCTTATATATATATATTAATTCGAATTTTATACATAGTCCTTCTGGAAAGTGAAAAATAAGTGATCAGACCTTCAGTAACATTCCTTTAATAGGATCGGTATCACTTGAAAGTCGTGAATTGTAGTCCTTTCTAAGTGATACAAGAAAATATTTTCTTAAGACTAGATAATCCTATCCTTATAATTCTGGTTGAAAAATTATTATCTTGTGTGTATAAAAAGAAGATTTGTATATAATCCTCTCTTGAAAAGTGATAAGCAAAATATATAAAACATTTGGTCTATAAAGCGTAGTAGATTGACCTTCATTGAAATAGTTAATCTCACCTTATAGAAATGTTCTATATAAATCGAATTGATCAATATATATAAACTGTTATATTATTTGTGATCAATGATTTAACAGTCATTTTGCAGGAATTAATCTTAAACTGACATTATCCGTCATCCTGTAATATTTGACATATTTGTATTTAATGTGTTATCAATCTGCTTAATGAAAGAAACATTTTATTAAAGATAATAAATCACTATAAACAAAAAAAAAGGTAGAGTCGAGTGTTCTTCTAGTGTGTGAGGAATTGAGTAATTCTTGTTCTAAGACCGAGATCTTAGAAAGGTCATAGGTTTAGGTTTTAAAGCGAGTGACGAAGAGAAAATATATCAAGTTTCAAGACCAGTCGAAGAAAGAATACGAGACGCTCTGAAAAAAAAAAAGAATATGCATTTTTGAATAAGAATAGGGGATAGTTGTTCTAAGACAGAATCTTATTTGTAAATGTTTCTCTACCTAAGTGAATGAGTTTATTATTTTTATAGTGAAAAAATCCTAAATCTTGGTAAGGAGTTTGGGGACTGGACTAACTATATATATCGGGGAGATATATATAGTGAACCAAGATATATCATTGTGTTATCTGTATTTGGTATTTCTCTATCTCTATCTTTTTACTTTGTTTCACTAAAATATTTAAAATAATTATTTTAACAAAGTCATATAAAAAATATAGTTAAAATTGAAAAAGGCCAAGATTTTTTAAAAAGGAAATTAATCTATTCAACCCCCTTTCTAAATTAATTATTGCATAAACGAACTTATCAAATATATCACTAAAATTTGTAAAGTTTGCAAATGGAATTCCTTTTATAGTACGAGTGGAGTAATGTTATAACTGTGTTGCCAAAAAATAATTAATTCACATTAATCTTAAAATTAAATTTTAAAATCAATTTTAAGAAGTCAAAATAGATTTTTTTTTTGTGAAATGGATAAAGTATTTTTTATAAACATTCAACTAGATACCCAGTGTAGGGCCGCCCTCGAAGATAACCGTTAGTGATAACCTCAAATTACTACCATTTTTTGGTCATTAACTTGGAACTTTATTGAGTATATTGATTATCGGACATACAAAATTATCACGTTTATAAGGATGAACGACTCATTCGATTAATAATCTAACATTACCATCTAAAATGTACCAAACTCTCCTTTAAAATCCATCCAACCTGAAGTCGAGAAATTTTATGCGAGTTGAGGGGGATGTATTCAATTAAGACTTTTAAAGACTTTTTTTAAGTAACAGATTTTTGTAGAGTTCGTGGATTTTAAAGACTTTTAAAGACTTTTTTAAAATGACTTTTGATGACTTCTAAAAACTCCATAATAGACATGACAAACTTTTATAGACTTTTTACTAAGACTTTGATAGACTTTTGTATATTTATAATACATCTTGGAGCTTATATTAATTGTTAATTAACTCATGTGTACAACCTCTCCCTCTTGTTAATTATTCTAAACAAATTGTTATAAAAAAATTCATATTACGTTATACCTATATTTAAATTTTGTATATACCTAAACATATGTAAATAAGTCCAAGTACATTTTCAATTATGAGGGTTTCAACTATTAGATGTTATGCAACCTTATATTTTTATTTATTTTTTTGAAAAAATAAAGTATTTTAAAACTCTAATTATTAAATTATGAATAGTTAATTTAGTGTATCAGTAACGACGTTAATTTTAGTTATGTTTACTACAATTAATTTATTCGTTATTTTAATTATCGTTAATCAAAATAGATATTATTCTTGTTACACCAAAGAGAAAAATGAACACATATGACGAATACTTCAAATAAATTATAATCTCATTAGCTAGTATTATTGTGGTTAATTGTTAACCGTGTAATTCTAGACATAATTTATTGTTATATAAGCATTTAGCTTAATGATTTTTGATAAATTGGTACATTTTGATTGATTATGTAAAAACTCTAGATAATATTTTTACTATTATCACTCATAAACAACATTTATAAAATATCTTGAACGTTCAATAAAAAGAATTGAAAAATAAACTAACTGATAATTCATTTGCATTAAGTATAAAATTTGTAGATAAACTATATTTTCTCTTTCTATTCAACACAATTCGGGTAAAATTTGAGTCAATTACATTTTTCAAATATATATTTTAGTAAGTTATGATAAATTGGTAAATTTTGATTGATTATGTAAAATTTTTATATATTATTACAATTTAATTACCCATAAAAACTTATGAAATGTCATACTCACCCAATAAAAAAGATTAAACAATAAACTAGACAATTCAGTATAAAAAATTTAGATTAATTATATGGTTACTTTTTATTCAATATCAATTTTAAAAAAACCATCGAATATATGCCTTCTTCCCTGTCTTAATGTTAATTCAGTTCAATTAGTGATTTGTAGTCAAATAGATATTTTTTTTTTGTCACGATAAATAATTTTATAAAGTCTTAATGTTAATTCAGTTCAATTAGTAGTCTGTAGTCAACTAGATATATATATTTTTATCACGATAAATAATTTCATAAGAAAACACAAGAGGTAAAGATCTATAGGTGAAATTTAGGGAGATAAAACTTCCTAGAAGGCCAAAACCTCATAGCCAAAAAGGGCACAAAAAAAAAAAAAACTTGATAATACATGCATGTAGGTGAAATTCTCAAGATGAGATTGTGACCCTGATGATAATGCAAATTAGGAATGGAGTATTTCATGTACGTGAAAAGTTGGAGCGCCTATTTCTCTTAATTCTCAGTTTTGTTCAGCTATCTTTTTCTCACATCACATATTTGGAAGTCTTTGAAAGTCTTTGGCCATGAGGCCAAACTTTGGATATGAGTATATCTTGTTCTAAAGTCTTTTAAGATCCATAATAAGATAGAAATTTAAAAAATATATGACTTTTTGAATACCAAAATACTTTTATAGACTTTATAAAAGTCTCAATTCAATACCACATAACTTTTAAAGACATTATAAAAGTTGTAATTGAATACCACTAAACTTTTATAAACTCTTTAAATGTCTTGATTGAATACCACTAAATTTTAAAAGTCTTTAAAAGTCTTTATAAGTCTTTAAAAATTCTAATTGAATACACCCCTTAGTCCCGCCCAACCCCAAGCGATAAATTTATGTGAATCAAAACTAGAATGAACCTTAGTCCCGCCCAACCCCCTCGAGTTGCACCCTTGTTTATGAGCCGTTGGCTAAAATGCGGGCATCACCACACAAACGCAACGCAGACATTGTTAGCAAACAATGCTAAGAACCAACACTCCTTATTCTCACCTGCTATCCCGCCACCTGACTTTTGTAACAAAAACCCATCTCTTTCCCGGTACAAACCAATCAAAACAACTTCTGATTGATCAGCTTATATGTCTCATCAAACAATGTGTTTCCGCCAAATCTTTACAACAAATTCACACCCAAATGCTCATTTACTCCATACAGAAACCCAATCACTTGCTTTCCAAACTAATTGATCTCAAAGACTTCAACTACTCCTCTCTCCTCTTTTCCCAAATTCTCGAACCCAATGACTATGCTTATAATGTCATGATCCGTGGCCTCACCACCACATGGAAAAAATTCAATCTGTCTTTGCAATTCTATTATGAAATGAAGTGTTTGGGCTTGAGGCCCAATAATTTTACTTACCCATTTTTGTTTATTGCGTGTGGGAATCTTTTGGCAGTTGAACATGGTAGATTGGCTCATTCAATGGTTTGGAAACTTGGGTTGGATGTGGATGGTCATGTGAAGCATTCTTTGATTACAATGTATTCGAGGTGTGGGGAATTGAGGTATGCCCGGAAAGTGTTTGATGAAATTAGTGAGAAGGATTTGGTGTCTTGGAATTCGATGATTTCAGGGTACTCCAGGATGGGTTTTCCCGGGGAAGCTGTGGCTTTGTTTGGGAGAATGAGGGATGAAGGGTTTGAGCCTGATGAAGTGAGTTTAGTTAGTGTTGTTGGGGCATGTGGGGATTTGGGAGATTTGAGTTTTGGAAAGTGGATTGAGGGATTTGTTGTGGATAATGAAATGGAGCTGAACTCCTATGTGGGATCTGCCTTGATTGATATGTATGGAAAATGTGGGGATCTGTTATCGGCCAGGGGTATCTTTGATAGGGTGACTCAGAAAGATGTAGTCATCTGGAATGCCATGATTACAGGGCAAGTATATCTTCCTCTGGTCTGTCTTCAAATTATAACTATTTTTAGTAATTCTCTCATTACCAATGTCACTTTTTAAGATTATATAAAACAATAAATAAATAAAAAAAGATCCATCCTTTACCAATCTATCTGCTTGTGAATATTTCTTGTTTGTTAGTAATTTGAATTTGCATCTGTGAATCCCTCTAATTTTGAGTTTGCTTTATAGGCAATGTTGCACAACAACACAAGTTATTTCAAAACTTCCTCTGAGTATAAGTAATTTTTATCACTTTGACAAGCTGATCATAAATCCTTTCTTCTCAATTTGCATGCCTCTTAAGGTAATTTGTACGAGGAGCACTATTTGTTCATTTTAAAGTAAGAATGGGGTCCATTGGTACTGAATCAACTATATCAAGTCAAGAAAACCAATACATTTCATTGTAAATTAGTTTGCTTCCTTTACATATTTTCTCATGGATTTGAACTGAACATATAGAAGACCAGACTACTTCTTCTCCCTCAATTTTTTCGCTAAGTCTCTCAAAAATTAACTTGCACTATGCCTCTAGGAGATTGGTACTGGGTCTGGGCTGTCTAGCTGTTTCTGGTGGAAAATTTTGGCATATTTGATTAGAATTAACAATATAAAATTGTTGTTTTCATATATCAAAAGTATTTTGCCTCATCCAATTACTCATCACACAGTCTGGATTAATTATGACATAGAAGAACTACAAAATAAACAGTGTTTCTTCTGAAGTATGGTGCAGCTCTTTTCTTTACATGAACTTTTAGGTCTCTGTTTGTTATAGAAGGAATTCGTTGACAATTTAATCACACCATTTGTGATCTCAAAAGTAACTAACGTTTAGTAACTCTACCCGTGGCAGATATGCTCAAAATGGATTGTCAGATGAAGTAATCTCATTATTCAAAAGCATGAACGAAGCAGGGGTTAACCCCGATAATATCACATTAATTGGAGTTCTCTCTGCTTGTGCATCATTGGGCTCACTTGATTTTGGGAGCAGGGTTGAGGCATATGCATCAGAAAAAGGCTTACAGCATGATGTTTATATTGCTACGGCATTAATTGACATGTATGCAAAATGCGGAAGTGTGGACCAAGCATTTAGAGTTTTTGAAAACATGCCCCTGAGAAATGAGGTCTCTTGGAATGCCATGATCTCTGCACTTGCTTTCCATGGCCAAGCTCAAGAGGCCTTATCACTATTTAAACGCATGACAAAGGAGGGTTCAGCTGCCTTCCCAAATGATATTACATTTATAGGAGTACTTTCTGCATGTGTGCATGCCGGATTGGTTAATGAAGGCCGCCATTTCTTTGACTTCATGAGCTCATCTTTTGGATTGGTACCTAAAGTTGAGCATTACTCTTGTATGGTTGATCTCTTGGCACGTGCAGGACTAGTATCTGAAGCATGGAACTTTATTGAGAGGATGCCTAAAAAACCAGATGAAATTGTATTAGGTGCATTACTTTCTGCCTGTCAGAAAGTTGGAAATATATATGTTAGTGAATCAGTAATGAAGATTCTTCTGGAGATGGAGCCTTCAAATTCAGGAAACTATGTAATATCATCAAAGATATATGCAAATTTCAAGAGGTGGGATGATTCCGCGAAGATGAGGTTATTGATGAGACAACGCGGTGTCACAAAAATTCCTGGTTTTAGCTGGATTGAGGTGAACACTGAAATTTATGAATTTCACTCTGGTGACAATTTACATGTTAATTCAGAAGAGATCTACCAAGTGCTTAGCGTGCTATATGAGGAGATGAAGATGGAAGTTTCATTCCAAAGGTTAATGTTGTGCAGATGCAAGGGTTAAGAAACACGCGTTAATCTTAGAGAATTCTTGGAGTTGCTAGATCTTTTCGGGTTGGAGGTTTCTGGCTCCTATTTCACTGCTGGAAAAAAGGAAATTTGTAAGAAGGACGGTCAGCCTCAGCCATTTGAGCACCAGGCCACTTCTTAGCATCAAAATCAATTGTTGAACCCACTTCCATGTTGGTGATAACAAACTTAAGTTGATCTATCTCAACCATTTGGCGTGGTGTTTTCTATTTTGTTCTTCCTTTATATGGTACTCGAAGCGCACCAAACATATCATACTCCAATCACTTCGAGTTGTTCCATTTCCTCAAATAAAATAACTTGTTGAAGTTGAGGTGACCCAGCTCTGTCGCAGTCCAGCTAATGTCGTCTGACAGAGATCATCCCAACCATCAACCCATTTTTTGTGACACGAGACGGTTCAATTTACGTTTTGACATCACTGGGTTGGTGACATTCAGGAATGAGCACTCCCAGACAAAAGGTTGGCAAAAGCCAGTTGCATCCAACAACCAATTGTATGAAGCACATCATATCACAAATTCAAGTCCACATGGCAAATGCGCAAGACTTCAATCAACAATGCAATGTGCGTGATCATAACTTGTGAAGTGCACCGTTTAGTTCCTGTGCAAAGTGAAAGTAATATACCCTCAAATCAGTCATATTTGATGTGATAACATTTATTTTGTAATCTTCTTTAATTTATTAATAAAAAAAATTAATTAAAGGTACCTATTATCTATGTTTAATTAGTATAATTAATTATTAGATAAACTCATAATTTTTTTATCAATGATTTTAGAATCATAATGTTGGTCATGCTAATGAGATCTAAATTCAAGATATTTCAAAACTAAAATATTCTTAATTATAGGATCACTAATGTGGGGTTAGTTGATCCAGAGAGATTAATATATACTATGCTTACTCTTTTGAAGATAATGATTGATCTCATAATCATTTGTGTGGAGACACTAAAACAAGTATGTAGGTGCTTATTAGAGAATAAGTTCATTGAACGTGACTCGCTTAAGGAACACCTAATGGAGTTTTACTTACCTGTCAATAGAAGTTCCTAAAGTGATTGTTGTATACGTGATCATTGGACTTGAGATTATCATAGTATTTTCTGTATTATGAGTTATACTTTTTAATATTCCTTAAGACTTGTTGGTATATCAAAGAGTATGTTCGGGTATAATAAAATGTACATGAAGGCAGGTGAATGATCAACAAATGATCTACCACTGTCAAGTATAGGGAGAGAATGTCCTATGTAATTTGATAAATGACAACTCAGAAATCCTTAGTTAAAATGAAATAAAATTAGAAATGAGTTTTTAATTTACATTAATTAGAGTTATGCATTTGAGAATTAAAATGTATATAATCAAATAAAATAAAACTTGACAATAATTTCATGTCTTATATTTTGATCGGGACATTGTATGGTAGAAATATTGAATTTTACAGTAACGATTTACTGAATATGTTCTTTGTAATTAAATGTTGATTTCATATTATTCGGAAAGTCGTTTTATATATTGAGACGCTTCACTCTCATTGTAGAATAAATATATTTATTTATTTTGAATTAAATGAGTTTAATTCATAATAAATAATATTCTAATTATTCTAATTTATTTATTCTACAACCAGTATAATATTGAATCTAAATGGTCAAACCATAAAAGAGAAAATATTTATTTTAGAAATAGATGACTTAATAATAATAATAAATTAAGTATATTTAATTTATACTATAGTGATAGAATAAATTAAATAGCTTAATATTTATAATTAAGTATTTTGAAAATACTAATTATAAATTAATTAGAGGAGTCGTATTATTATTATTATAAATAATATAGTTCCTAAATGGTTTAAGAATTATTATTATTATTATTATTATTATTATTATTAAGTTCTTAAATGGTTTAGATGTGACATCCTTAAATCCTTAAATCCGACGACCCATTATCAATCATGATCCATTTCATGTCTACTGGGCCGACTTGTGTTGTGATAACCAACGCTCCTTCATGTGGTTCAATAACATCAAGTAGATAGTCTGCCTCAGAGAAAAAGATAACTGTGTTCAGAAAAGATTGCTCGAGCTTCGTCGTCTGTTCTAATAAGGCCATAACTATATCTGACACCGACTGACGCTTTCTCCCCGATTATTTTTTAACCGATCCTCCTGTACTAACATCTATCACTCGTCGACACCGAATATCGGGAACCTCCCTCTACACTTTGGCCTGTTGATTCTGTCTCTGAGTAGGTGATTCCCTCCTTGTCATGTGCTAGATCAATTCTCCATTCTGCACCTATGCCTCGATCATGTCCTTTAACCCAGAACATGCCTCTATTGAATGTCCCGCATGCCGATGGTATTCACAATACAAATTCTTCTTTGTTTGGTGAAATCTTGATGACCGTAGCTCACCTGTAGGTGTACTCGATCCTAATCGCCTCCAAGATCTTTACCCTACCGTATTCAGTGGGGTGTACACTTTATTCTCTGCTCAAGGCTGAAACGATGGTCTGCTGGCAACAGGGGGTTGTCCTCCCTTCAGACCGATCTAATCCCATACATTCTCCTTGTTGTTTCTATTTTTGTTGTTTTTAGGTCTGTTATTTCCCCTATTGCCATGTTGTAGACTCGTCATTGCCTCATCAATTGCAATAAACTTCTTGGCTCTTTCATAAGCATCTGAGAGATCTTTTAGAGGGCTGAACATTACATCTTTCATTAGTTCTTTTTTCGCCCTATGTCCAATCCCGTAGTGAAGAATCTAAAAGCCCGTGTCATGTTTAGATCGGTGATTGTTCCTACTACATCTTAGAACCTCTAAACGTACTGACTTAATGACTCCCCAGGCTTCTGTTTGATCTGCATTAAGAAAGCTGTGAGCTTTTCTCTCCTTTTATTACTCCCAAATCGTTTGTGAAATTTATCGCATAGGTCCTTCCACGAATTAATACTGTTCAGGGGTAAAGACATAATTCGCTGTTTAGCCAACTTCTTAAGTGTTGTCACAAAATCCGACACATCCCAGCTTCTGAATGATTGTAGTAATCCATGATGTTCTGGTAAGAATATGTATGATCATAAGGTTTTCCCGTGCCATCGTATACCTTCAATGTTGGCAACATCTTCTTTGGATCGACCTTTTTCTGATCAATGGCTGGAGAGAATGGAGACTTCGGATCTAGGAGTTGTAGCGTACTTGGTCCTGCCTCTACTCCTGCCACCCTTCTCTCAAATTCAGTTATCCTCTGCAAGATAGGTTCAGGAATAGGCACATATGGAATTCCTCGCTGCTCTTCTCGACCCTGATTCGCCCTTATGTCACCTGACTCCTCCCATCAATTAGAGATCTGGTTCATCTCCAATAATACCGACTGGGTGAGCGGGCTGCCTTATATCTTCATTATATTGATCGAGTTGGCCACGTGGCCTCATATCACCCTGTGGATGGTACCGGTTCAGGGAACCGGGCTGCCTTATACCTTTTTGTCTTGTCTGAGGTCTACTCTTTGGGGTCTCCTCCCGTTCTCCACCTTCAATTATGGCTGGTAGATCCTTTATCCTCATGAGTTCGGATATATGTGTATCCCACTCTCATTACCGACGTCTTAAGGTTTCCAATTCGGCCTCTGCTTCTTTAATCTTTTAGTGTCTGATCCACCCTCGTTGGGCACATTATGCTAACCCCTAATCCTAATCCTCTCGAACAGGGGTTCGTAAATCCGACCTTCTCCTACGCAAGTTAGAATCCAGTGAGATTGATGGTGTGAACAATCGCCGTCAGACAGGTGTTGATCGAGTCTCCGCAGGCCTAGATATTAGTTGGTTAGGCCCAAGTCTATCTTTCACCGAGCCTCAAACACGACGTGCAGTTGGTTCTATAGAAGATCATTGTTGGTCTTTACTTGGATTTCCCTTACCCACAATAACAATAACCTGTGAAACAAACTGGTGATTTTCGGATCAAATATCAATGGACCCTCCTTCTAGTGCCAATATTGACGTGTGATTTTGTCAACTAAAGCAATCACCAAATAGCGAACCCATCATAGTGTGTAAAAATAACTCAACTCATACTTCAAATTATGAATAACCTTGGGCCCTTACCTAATCTGGGGTCTAATAAATTATATCTCAACATTCTCAATAATAAACACTTAAGAATTAATATTTTTACAAGTAAATTTGATAGTTCCACGAATGTCTAAACACTTTTATCTCTCTAAAATCTTATTTTCCTCTCTCTTCAAAGTCCTTAAACTACTTTGGCTTCAATCCCCTGATGTAAGTTCGAGTGAAATCTCAATGAAATTTGGGAATAAAGTTTCTTCCGTAATTCTTTTATTTTTAATTTTTTGTGCTTCATTTGAATATGTAGTGGTGAGAACATAAATGAGCAGATATGATCTGCGCCTCTTTCCCCTCATAATCTGTATACAATCTCATCCGCGTATAAATCGTTTCTTATAGCAACTTGTTTTACCGTTTAAGATTTTTGTTTTTGTTCAAGAAACTATTAAGGCCCGTTCTACAATGTTTTATTTTAAAACGATTTATAAATTAAATTTTAATATAAATTATAAGTTATTTTAAATTATGACTTATAAATAAAAATATTGACACTATTTTAATGTATAAGTTAGAAATTAAGTCAAAATAAATTGTGGAGGTAGTTGACTAAAAATGACTTATAAATTATAATAAGTTAGAAAGATTACTGAAATAAGGGAAGAATAGTCTTTATATTTTGTCCGACTTGCATATTTTAAAATGACTTATGAGTGTTAAAAATTACTTATAAATTAATTTATAAGTTAGAAAATAAGTAATGTACAAATACTCAAATAGTAAAAACCTATTTATAAATTAGTTTAATCAGATTATCTTATAAGTCACTTCCGAACGGTATCTAAAATTATACTCATTATTAATTTTTCATAGAGAATCGATACTTCTTTTTGAACTAGCTAAATTCATTTCCATGGTGGGTTCTTCAGTTGGCTGATTATTTGGGACAATATTGAATAGTTTTGATCAGAACATATGTTTTGCAATCGAGGACATAAGAACAGTAAGAAGATAAGGTTAAAATTTACTTTTACCGACCAAAAAATAAAAAGTTTAACAGGGAGAACAAAAAACAAAGAGAGATTTACACAATTCACTTAAGAATAGGAGTAAAGAAGTAGAAAGGTTCCAAAAGAATTTTGAGCCATTAAATTGTATTTTGTTAAATGATGATCCCGGGGATTTCAAATTTTCGATCTAAAAAATCATCTCAAAAGATGTGTCACTATAATATTGATTGAGTAAATTTTATTTTATTGACTATGTCCAAAATTATCGTTAAAATATTTAATATTATGTCATCTGAGATTAAATTTTTTTAAGACTCATAGCATTACTCCTTGTTGAATAAATGGTTGAAATTACGAGTCTGAGCAAGTCAGGAGAAAAAAAAAGACTGAGAGGAAACTTGGTGTAATTATTTAAAAGTGGTATAGAGCACCACAAATTAATTTTTCAGAACATATTTGTATAAATGGACAAGTATATATGTACACAAAAATTAATCACAATATTGATCATAGTCATTAAAAATATATGCATGACACAGATTTTAATATAAGCGCGCACTTTTTATTGGCTAAGATCAATACAGTAATTGATTTTGTTGTTAATTATTGTGTACCTATACTTATTATGTATAAATAGCATTTAATGTCTCACAAACATATTTATTATTTTTAAGGAAATTGCTCCACCTCCACCTCCACCTACATGGCCAAAGCCCATATTTGTTAACGAATGGGGTAGTCCAGATGGAAAAGATTGGAAGTTTCAACCCAATGGGACACTCAGTCAAATTGTTATTTTTCATGGAACATTTACATTTATTAGTACCTTTTAATAAAATATTATAAAAAAAGTGCACAAATTAATTATTTATAAAAATAGTGCATTTGTAATTTTTAATTTATAAAACTGTGCATTCTTATCCATTTTATTTAGTAACTGATTTAATGAGTTGTTGATATGTCCCATGTTTATAGGTGATTGCATTTTTTGAATTTGTAACTGCCGTGCGTGTCGATATCCTCTGGAGTGAAGCTTATTTAGTTGGAAACCCTTATTTTGGCATTTTGGGAACCTGGAAACCCTTATTTTGCTTCTTCTTGTTTTGGCCTCTGCCGGAGTTGTTTAGTTATTTCTCGGAGTATTCATCTACCTCTTTCAGGCTCTCACTCTCCTTTATCATCATCTCAACCTTTCTTATCAGTGTTGTTGCTTCTCTTCCCCTACACCTCTGTCAAGCTATACGTTGTTATCTTCCTCTGTACGTTGAGTTGCTGCAATTAAGACAAAATTAAAAGATAATACTTATCTTTTCAGTAAGTCTGAAGTAATTTTCATATACATTTGTTGCATTTTGTTTGCCTTAGTTGAGTTAGAAATTTTATCATTTGTTATTCAATTTACGGTATTTTTCTTTGGCTATATCAATTAGCTTTATGTATAGTTCCAATATTTTTTTAGTGATTTCTTAGTTTTCAAATCTCAGTCTTTTCTTCTATATTTTCGTTTGTCATTTAATTAGGCGTGAACAGAACTCCATCTGTCAAGGTAAATATAGTTTCTGTAAAAAAGGATTTTCTCTTACAGTGTACTATTACAAATGTGAATAATGGTATTGTGCATATTACGTGTTCGATAGAATACCAATAAGAAGAGAAACATGTAAACCTCCATTACATACATTCATTTGATGGCAAGCATTTTACATTTATTTGATGAATATGCATTTAGTAACCAAATCAATACTATGTAGTAACCAAAATATAGTAATCAAAATCAATACTATGCATTTATATGAATATGCATTTATATACATACAAAATGAATATTCATCAAATGAATATGCATTTATATGAATATGTATTTGATGAATATGCATTTGTCAACATCATTGTACTTTTTTTTTATATATTTGTAGATGAATATGCATTTTGATACATTTGTTCCTGCTTACGTTTTGATCTATAGCCATGTAATCTGAGATGTGATATCATTGTTTTACCCAAATTTTTAGGCTCTCGATTATCATTCTCTTTATGAAATTTGTGGCTTTTTTGTGCATTCCTTTGTCTACTAGTTACGTACAGGTGTATGCATGTATTCTTACTTCCAAGTTTGAAACAAATGGCATTGCATATATACTTTGTAGTTTGCATCAAGTGATGGCATCAGAATCATTATGGGAGTAATTAATTATTTGCACAATTTCATTACTAGTAGCATAATGAAGTTTGTCATACATTCTGTTTTTGGCAAATATTGCATGCCTTTTTATCCTTATAAACTTGGACAACCTAAGTTGTTTTTGACAAATTATATTCTGTTATTGTGGTTTTGTATAGGATGGTTAATACGAGGAAGAACGTTGGGGGGATTGTTGTTAAGAAAAATGATGGGAAGAGGAAAAGAAGCAGGGATGATGATTATAGCAGTGATGGGAAGAAAAATGTGGAGGGGGTGTGGTCAAGTCCCCTAACCAGGGGAAGAAGGTAATTTCTGAATCTTTTTTGAAGGAAAAAAAATCGGGGAAACGTGTTTTAAAGGAGCGCGATGAATTGCTAGATTCGGAATTTGATTTTGAAGCTCCACCACGCAAAGATGCTAATGAAGCCGAAGAAGCGGATAAATTTCATAGTGCGAATATTATTCCTCGGCAAAAGCTTCTCAAGGTGTGTTATTTAAACTGTTTCTAAAAACATTGAATACTTAATTGTTTTTGTAAACTTCGGAATCTGTTTGGGGAAATGGTCATGTTATATTTGGTTACTGTTGAATGAAAATTTATTAAAATGGTTACATTATATCCAATATCACTTTTAGTTACTGTTATATTATTATTTGGTTACTATGTTGTTTGGTTTTACTTTTGGGGTTATTTAAATTGTGTTTGGATACCTGGTGATTTTGTTTTGGTTACTAAATATTATATACATGTATAATGACGTAACGTGTTTTTTTTTAATGTGTTGTATATGCAGTTTAGGGATCTATATTACAAGGAGCGTCAACGTAATTTCACTGCCAAAATCATTTATTGGTGTGATATGGAAGTGCCGAGTGTCATCACGAAGAAATTGAATGTAAATCAATTGGAACAGCTTGAGTTGACTTGTTTTGGGAAATTTATAAATGTTGGTGAGAGGCAAATGTTTTCACAGTTAATCCATCAAGCTTTGGTTAGAGAAGTGTATCAAATAGAGAAGGGAGAGATGTGGTTTTTGTTTGGTGAGAATAGGGTAAGGTTTGGGTTGCCCGAATTTTGTTTAATTTCTGGTTTGCGTTGGCAAGGAGATGATGACATTTCTGCATTCAAGGGAATAGAAAATCAGTTAGTGGCAAAGTTTTTTGGTGACGAGGTTGTTACCCGTTCTAGTATCCGGAAGATATATCGTGGGGCTGTATTCGATAATGATGAGGAGGCTTTAAGGATGTCTGTTATATTCCTGGTATTCAATTTTATACTAGCGACTGTTTCAGAAAATCATGTGGATGAGGTATTGCTTAATTTTTTATCTTATGGCGACTTTGATCGTTATCCTTGGGAAAAATTTGCCTTTGAACAGACTAAAATGTCGTTATCCGTTGCTGTGAAGGGACAGTTAAAGAAGGCCAGGAATGGGTGTCTTATTTACAATTTTTACAAGGACAATTATTGTAGATATTGTAAGTTGAATGTATTGCCCTATGTTTTTCAAGTATTCTTATTTGAAACAATTCTTACTCTGAAGGAGCAGTTTTTATGCATTGATGATCTTCAGTCAGAAATTAGATTATTTAGGTGGAAGGAATTAGGGAAGGCTCCTACATTTGACAAGTTGAATGATCTAGTTTTTGGCTCTGGACAGGTATGTTGGTTACCTTTCATGTTATATTTGGTTACCTTTATGTCTGCAGTTGGTTACTAGTATAAAGTTTTTGTTTTTTGCTGTAATGTTTTGTTTATATTTATTGTTCATTCTTTTAAAGGTTCGATATTTACTGTGCACACTTTGTTTCAGCTGAAGATTAAATTGCTCATTCCTACCGGTGATGAGAATGATCGGTTGGATTTGGGGGATTTTAAGTTTTCACATGGACATGATGGTGAGTCCAATGTTGATTACATAAAAGATGATAAAAACACAACTGGTGGAGATATGGGGTTTTCATTGTCTGATGTAAAAAATATTATTGATGCACGTGTTAACCGTTTGGAGAAGAAGTTGGTTGAAGTCAAAAAAGGCATTGAGGAGTTGGGGGCTGATTTGAAGGAAGAGTTACGTGTTTTCCGTATAGAGATTTGCAGGGATATTAGTAATATGTTGCGAATGCAGTTTGGTGGACGCCCTGATGTTAGTTATGGTGGGAATGATGGTGGCAATGATGATGCTAAATCTGATGAGGCTGATGAAGTAGGGAATGGTTCGGACAATACAAAACAATTTGATTTAAAAACAGGCGATGATGTTGGTGATACTGGTGGCGATAACAGTGGTGGAGAGTATGATAAGGTTAAACATATTTGTTTTTTTTATATTTGTTTTATGTTTTTTTTTCTTCGATTATTTATTATTTTGTTTTTTTAACAGGTTGGCATGAAGCATGACAATCCAAGTTCTGATATTTTAAACCCGTCTTTTGGGAAAAAGATTATTGTTTACAACCCTATTGAGGTTTGTATTTTTTTCAAACTTAGTTACGTTTATACATTTGATTGGTTATTTTTTTATATTTTTTCCGTTAATGCTCAGTCAATTTGTATTTGAAATTTTAATTGTTTTTCTGGCTTTTTTCTAAACTTATAAAGGTGGTTAAAACTGAGGAACAAAACAGTTCTGCGCTCGATGAAATGATTTTAACTACTCAGGATATAATTCATTGTGCTGAAGTGGAGAGAATTGCTTCCAAACCTTGTGCGAGACCGCATCGTGCTTCTTTGAAGAGTGTGGCTTTGAGGAGTCCATATACAACGAGGTTTGGTTCTGCTGCTTCATCTGGTTCTGATGTAGTTCCTTCCAAAATACGAACTGGTGTTTCTGCTTTCCCGGATGTTTGCATGGGTATGCCATCTCAATTTGAAGATGTATTGTTTGATCAATGGTACAAGATTGGGTTAAATAACAGGAAAATGTATGTTATTTAACGTTACGCAATTATATATACGTTTAATTTTAAAAAAAATTGGGTTGTAACTTATATTATGTTATATTGAAGGACTAAAAAATTCTCTGGACGTCATGATAAGATTGAACCTGCATTCAGTTTTGGGTCTGTTATAATATCTTCGAAAATGTGGTTCTACAATTTAAAGACTCCTGGACAGTGGCTTGACCATGATGTAAGTATCTTGTTTGTGAAACTCTGTTTGTTACTCTTCATTTCATTTTGTTTTTTTTATAGAATGTCTTTCTAATGTGATATTTCATTAAATTATATTTTGGTTACCTTATATATGTTATTTGGTCACTTGGTTAGGCAATATTGGTTACCTGTATCATAATTTTGTTTTTAATAGATTTAGAATTTTTGTTTTTTTTTTGTTCCAGTATATCAACATTTCATTGTACTATTTCAGGAAATTGGCTAGACAGTCTGATATTTAAATAAATTATAGTTGGTTACCTTATATATGTTCTTTGGTCACCAGGTTACATAGTGTTGGTTACTTGTATTTTTTTTAATTTTTTGTATAGCTTAAGAATTTCTGTTTATTTTTTGGTCCAGTATATCAACATTTCCTTGTACTACTTCAGGAAATTGGCTATACAGTGTTATATTTCAATAAATTATGGTTGGTTACCTTATGTATGTGCTTTGGTCACCAGTTTAGACAATATTGGTTACATTTTTCAATTTTTTTTTTATATCTTAAGAATTTTTGTTTGTTGTTTTGTCCAGTATATGAACATTTCCTTGTAGTACCTTAGGAAATTGGCTAGACCGTCTGATATTTCAATAAATTATAGTTGGTTACCTTATATATGTGTTTTGGTCACTAGGCTAGACAATATTGGTTACCTGTATTAATTTTTTTTTTTTTTTAGCTTATGTTTTTTTGTTTATTTGTTGCATATCAAAAATATTCTTGTATTACTTATGCAAATTGGTTAGACAGTCTGATATTAAGTTAAATTATCTTTTGGTTACCTGATATATATGATTTGGTCACTAGAGTAGACAGTTTTGGTTACCTATATCAGATTTTTTTTTTGTTAGCTGATAGATTTTTGTTTGTTTGTTGGTCTAGCATATCAACATTGCTTTCTACTACTACAGGAAATTGGCTAGACACTCTGCCAATATTAAGATCAGGGTTACTACTACAGATTGTTGGTTTCATGCCAAGTTGTCTGCTTTATATGGTCAATATTGTGTTCAAAATGCAGATACGACTCTATTGTCGGGGGATGGTGATGTCGCTCAATACATTCGTGGATATTCGTTGGATATAAACACACCTTGGATTGATGTTGATTTTATAATGTTTTCCATTCATATGACAGCTCCAGATCATTGGTTCCTATTGGTATTTGATGTGCATCGTAGAGTTCTAGTAGTTTAGAATTCTCTACGACCTACCAAAACATTAATGCGAACAAACATAATTGACGTTTGTGAGGCTTACATTTTTATTTTACCTATAATATTGTCCAAGTGTGGGTTTTGGAAGTGTAGGTCAGATATTGATTTTCAAAGTCAACCATATATTCATAAAGGGGAGGAGGATCTAATTGAACTTGAGTTTGCAGAAGGGGTGCCTGAACAAATTGAGGGGTAAGTTTTTCATTTTTTAATTTATTGTAGTATTCAATCTAGCATGATGTTTTGTTTGATTTGTTTTATGTTTTGTTTGTTTTTGCAGTGATTGCGGGATGTTTACGGTTTGTTTTGCTGAACATTTTCTTCATCAAAAGTTTGATGAAATTCCTAAGCCATTTCCCATCATCCAGTATAGGAAGAAATTATGCGTTAACCTATTCATGCATGCGAGGAACAAGCAAATAGAGGGATATGATTCTGAAAGAGAATATTCAGGCAGATTTGTTCCAGAATAGTGGTTTGGTTGTATATAGATTTTTTCCTTTTAAGATGGTTGTATTTTGGAATTCATAGACATGTGTTTATGGTTACTGACTTGTTATTGGGTACTGAATTCTTATGTTAATGTAATTACGTATTTGTGTCTATTACCAATTGCTTGTTTTATATTGTGTTTTTTGGGTTATTTTGTTTAGAGGTAACCAGAATATATGTAATTTATAACCATTATAATTTGACAATATATATATATGTATGATTGGTAACCAAATATATCTAATTGGTAACCATTTAAATAATTAACAAGTAAACAGAAGTAACCAAATAGTTATAAGACAGTAACCAATATATATGCAATTGGTAACCAGTTTTGTGTAACACATTTATGCATTCTGCTGATAATCACATCGATACTTCTAATGCTCTGGTTGCATATTAAATACTGAACAAGAACACATACGTAACAAAACAATTATATGAAGGTAACCAAATATGGAACAGTGTAATGAGATTTGATTTTATGGTTGTGTTTCAGTTAGATCATGGTAATTGTCCATCGTTTTAGGAAACATAAGTAACCATATACTTATATATAAGTTACCAGAATATATATATATGATTGGTAACCATTTAAGTAATTAACAAGTAGAGGAGTAACCAAATAGTTATATGGCAGTAACCAATATATATGTATTTGGTAACCATTCATGTGTAACATATTTTCTACATTCCGCCGATAATCACATCGATATTTCTAATGCTCTGGTTGTAAATTTAATACTGAACAAGTACACCTAGGTGACCAAACAATTATATGAAGGTAACCAATAGTGGAACACTGTAATGGAATGTGATTTTATATTTATTCCAATACATATATATATTCAATATTATGACTACTATATTCTGGAATAATATTGTAATAAGTTATTAAGTTGTGGGAATTTGAAAAAAATTCAAATTTTATTATTCAAAATGGTGTACAGCAAATTGGTTACCTAACAACAGTTAAAAAGTTACCATATAACTGTTAATTAGGTACTAACAGTAAACAATAGGTGTTTTAACTAAAAAAATTATTTACTCATGTACTATATCAAACATTCTTTGATCGTAAAATTGGTGGATTTCTGTATGTTTTCTTGTTGTGTCCTTTTTCTTGGCATCTGCTGCATTTGTTTTGGATTTTATTTTCAGATCCATGCTTATACCTCCCTATCTTTGGTCTTCCCGGGTCTTCTTGTATTTGGTGGTTTTACGCATATGTTTCTTATTTCTTCTGGCACATCCCAATTCTCTTTGTCGTCTAATGGCAGGATGAAAGCTGAATAAGTGTTTACCAAAGTTGTTTTTAAGTAGTTTTTCGAGCAAAAATCATAACAGCTCAAATTCCTTTTGCTGATAACAGCTGCCGCGTGTGGACAAGGCATCTCGTGGTACTGAAATTTATGGCACGTGCATGTCCTTTGTTCTATGTCCACAATAAAGTTTTTGTTGATATCGTAAACAGTAAAAATCACTAGGTTTGATGTCTCAACCTAGCACACAATTTAAGGATGTAGTTAGGATGTACAATCATAATTTCAAATGTTGGTTACTTTTCCAGCATCTACACGTAACAATACATTTGACTGTAGTGTTTCCCATAAAATCCAAATGCAAATTATTGCATACATGCATTTAATAATTTAAAAGGTACATTACTGACCTTAAGCTTCTTTGATTCAATGATATTAGATTGCAGTGTTTTCTCAGCTGTTGTGGAAAGGGTAGTGAATGTTGATATAGCTGTTTGTTGGTTTCTGAAATACCATTTTTGAACCATACAACGGAGGCATTCGACCATTGCTGTAACTGGAAGTTCCCTGATTCCTTTGATTGCATTGTTTATAGATTCGACTGTGTTTGAAGTCATGGTTGAGAACATGCTTATAGTCCCATAGAGCCTTGTGCACTTCTCTAACTTAACCTCTTCCTCCAAATATGTCCTTATTCGAGCATCAATTGCATCAAGTACAACCATGTGTCTGTCGAATTCTTCAATAGTATAAGCTCTACAAGCCCCGTTGTATGCTTTTTTGACTTATTCTCCTTTCTTTTTGAATCTTGTTTTTATGTTTTTCAAAACATGATATGTGCATGAACCATGCATGACTTCAGGGAACACAAGGTTCAGTCCCTGCACAATGGCTTCATGTCTATCTGAAACAATGCATTGTCCTTCTCTTACTCCACAAGCCTTTCTCAAATTGACGAAAAACCATCTCCAAGATAGTTCATTCTCACTATCAACCACTGCAAAAGCAATTGGAACAATGTTTCTGTTTGCGTCCTGGGTGCTTGCTATTAGGAGTGTCCCCCCGTACGTTGATTGTATGAATGTGCCATCAATTACAATGATTGGGAAACAATGATGTCATGCTTCAATTAAGGCTCCTATTGCAAAGAATAGATACTTGAAACGTCCATTTGTTTCTAACTCCAGGGTTGTGATTGTATCGATATGAAATTTTAGTAATGTCAAACCTTCATACAGAAGTAACCAGTATTAGTAAAATTGGTTACCAATTATTTATTAGAACTTTAAGGACAATTTGCAACCGTTACCTGGATTTGTTTTCTTCAACACGTGCATCCATGAAGGGATCAGCGAGTAATCGTGTGGATTTCCTCTTACTTTTTCCAATGCCTTCTGCTTTGATCTCCATGCTTTTTGGTAAGAGATGGAAACATTATATTCTGTCATCATGTCCTCCACAATATCTGTTGGTGTGTATATTTTCTTCAGATTTGTTAATCTATGCATTATGCACTCACTAACCAACTCACTATTTGCTTGTCTGTGATCTCCCAGTATTATGTCCGATGAACATGTGTGGATATTATTGAATTCTCTCACCTTGAACATAGTGGTTTTCCGAAATTTTGACGCTCTCAACTTCCAACTGCATTTTTCATCCTCTAAGCATACTAGCACAAAGTCTCTACCACTCGCTCTTTGAATCTTGTGTTGTCGTTGTTGCCTGATTGAATGTAGTCTTATTGCTTGTGTTAGGACTTTTTTGTCTTTGTAAGTTTGATGTACTTTTACTTCATATTCATTCGGATTTGATATGACATCATCATGTTGTCCTTCCGTGTATGCGTTGTCTTGTTGTTTGTCTTTTTCTTGTTCAATAGCTTCAATGGCAAGCTGCTCAGCATATTGTGTTCCAATGTGGTAATCTTGTGTTGCCAGTGGTATAAGATCTGAATTCCAGTTTGTTGAGCTGATTGGCCTTACATTTTCTTCCACACTTCTCAAGTTTTGTAAGATTGTATTGCCTTCATTGCTGTATATATCCTCTATAATTAGTGGATACTTGCCTTGTTCATCTGATTTTCTACTCACTTCCATATAGAATCTGAATGTTGCTTCATTTGAGATACTGATTGGGGGAATGTTGGATTTCAGCTGGAATTTGAATGAAAATTTGTTGTGTTGGTGTCTACCATTATTGAACTGCATACCAAGTTCTTCATTTCTAAAAATGAACAAGTTGATGGGACTATTAGGCCTGTAACTTCAAAATTGTTGTATTGGTTGCTGTCAGACCACGTTCCGTTGAAATAAAGTACAACTGGAATCATCTCCATCGTCTGGTAACTGTGTTAATTTAAAAAATACACTAACGTTAATGGTAACCAAACCAGTTAATTATAGTAACCAAAACATAGCTGATTGGTAACCACAAATATGAGACACATTGTTTGAATTCAGCTTATATTCAGAACAATGTGTATAATGACATGGAGACCATTTAAAAACATAACTAGTAAACATAAATAACCAATTTTTTATACAACAGTTACCAAAATATATTTTATACAACAGTTACCAAAATATATTTTATAAAAAATGTGAATGGAAACCATATCAATAGTATGTGGTAACTAAAATATAGCTACTTTGTTAACCAAGAATATGAACCAAATTGTTTGCATTCAGCTCATTTTCAAATTCAATATGTATCATGACATGTGGACCATATAAATACTAAACAAGTAAAACTAAGTAACTAAGAACTTATATGACAGTAACCTAAATATATGTATTAAAACCAAAAAATATTTGTAGCAGAACTCAAAACACATTATTGTGGATGGTAACCATATCAACAGTATTTTGTATCTAAAATTTTAACCAAATGAAAAGTTTGTGGTAACTAAATTATAGTTTATTGGTTAACATAAACATGGAACAAATTTTTAACATTTAGCTTATAATCAAATATGAATGGTAACATACTAAATGTGAATGGTAACCATACTAAAGTACACAGCAAACAACATATATAAAACTGGTAATGAACAAAATGAAACTAATCTGTGTTCCTCAGTAATCAAATCAATGTATATCATGAACTGGGGACTATTTAAATGCTTAACAAGTAAAACTAAATAGCCTATTAGTCATACGTCAGTAATCAAATAATGTATATATATAAAAATGAAAAAGTCATTCATTAACCAAAATAGTCGATAGTAACCAATACCATTTAGTAATATTGCTAATTGGTAACCAAATCAATAATATGTAGTAACCAAAATATAGTTAACTGGTAAACAAAATATAATGTTCCTGGTAACCTAATCAAATATATATAGTAACAAACATATTCATTTTTGTTAACCATAAATATTCAAATAGCCAATTGCCGGCGTGTCATACCATGGGGAATATTAAAATATTTAATTAGTAACCGTAAGTATCCAAGTACTTATATTCAAGTAACTAAAATTTGTATAATAGGTAACCATTTTTATAAATCACATTGCTTGCATCCAGCTCATAACCAAATCAATGCGTTTCATGATCTGGTTACCAATTAACAACTGAATTAAATAATTAATAAACAACTACTCAACCTTCAAGCAACACTAAATTAAAAAAAAGCTAAAATTGAAACATACGGATTGGCTAATGCAGAACTTCAATTACTTGCCTTCAGTTGGGTGAAAACGGCAGAATTCTTGTTGGAATCGTATTACACCAGCGTAATCTGTTGGTTAACAGAGTCGTATTACACTACCGTATTCTGTTGGTTAACAGAGTTCGAACGTTGCCAAAAAATTGAAAGATTTGTTTACCTTGATTTGTATTCGGCAATGGAGGAACCTGTATAATTTGACTGATTATCGATAATGGAGGAATCGTGCTTTATTGGGAGAGTTGTTTACGGCGATCGTTTTGTTTGGGTTTGGAAAAAATGGTAACTGCCTTGTAACCGTATATATTTTTTCCTCTTTTTCAGGGCTTTGATGATGATATGTTTTGTAATTAATTTGTCCATATGACATTTTTTTTGTAATTATTTTATTTGTGCACTATTATTGTAATTGTTTAGTAAAAGTTGTATATAACTGTAAAGGACCCATTTTTCATAGCAAGCCTATACATTCTCTAATGTTCAAAACCGAGGATAATGAAGAATCCGAAAAGTTTGGTGGTAATGGTGGCACCAAAAGTACGGTGAGTTAATTTCTAACTCGATAATGTTATCCTTATTTAAATTTTAATGTTCAACTTGTTTGCATTTCCTTTGAACATTTATTTATATCATATTCTTGAACAATAATATTTTGGTGACAAAAAAATAATTATAAAATGTATATAAAATGATACAACTGGTTGCAATTGGTTTTGGACATTATCACTAGATTCATCCATATATGACGGATCATCAATTAATTATATTTTGTCACATCATTTTTGTAACTTAGGGGGGTGTATTCAATTAAGATTTTTAAAAAATTTTAAAGACTCTTTTTAAGTGACAATTTTTTATAGAGTTCGTTGACTTTTAACGACTTTAAAGACTTTTAAAATGACTTTTAAAGACTCCATGAAATAAGTGAAATACTTTTATAGACTTTTTACTAAAGACTTTGATAGACTTTTATATACTTTTAATATATCTTGTAGCTTACATCATTAAGCATTTTGTTAAAGAGGTCGGACAATATGCTTTGAAGAAAACTATAGAAATAATGAACTGGATAGATTGGTTTGGTATGAAAGCATCCCCATTTTTACACCTTTGACATAATAGAGTATCACATAACCCAATGATCACAAATGGATAAAAAATTAAGGGGATAACTGATTTATAGAAAATTACACACTGCCCTATAATTGAAAAAGTTTATAAACCACATAGAACTTTAAAATTTTCTATTGTTTTTTTACTGCTAGTACCTAAATATTATAATTACAATTTTAACTCAACAACATAAAATGACATTCACAACCAAATGAAAGGAGAGGTTATTTATGAAAATTCTCCATAAAAACAGTTGCTAAAATGCGAACAATTCTATTAGACAGTTTACTTAGTATATCATTATTTATCAAAAATTTTATAGGAGGCATTTTCAAATCACCAGTATAAATGACACCAAAAATATATTAAATCAACACTAACATGTAAGCTTACACAGCTGATGAGGATGAACTATGCTATATTTTTATTCCCTAAATGCTAAACTTTTGTAATTATTTTGTACTTAAATGTATTAATATTTATTTTAATTTGGTTTTGATATATTTTGTGAGTTTTTAATTAATTTATATTATTTAATGTTATTTTATACTATTTTTATTTGTTAGTTTTTAAATATTTTTATTATTTTAGAAAAATTATTTATTATTATGTGTTTTTATTAATTTTATTTATATTTATTTTATATTATTTTCATCTTCTCCCTTTCTCAAATATTTGAAAGTTTTTGGCAAATATTTGGAAGTCTTTGGGCATGAGGCCAGACTTTGGAAGACTTTGAATATGAATAAATCTTGTTTTAAAGTCTTTCAAACTCCACCATTTGATAGAAATCTTTAAAATCTATGACTTTTTGAATACCGAAATACTTTTATAGACTTTGTAAAAGTCTTAATTCAATACCACATAACTTTTAAAGACATTAGAAAAGTTGTAATTGAATACCACTAAACTTTTATAAACTCTTTAAATGTCTTGATTGAATACAACTAAACTTTTAAAGTCTTTATAAGTCCTTATAAATCTTAATTGAATACACCCCCCTTAGTTTTTGTGAGATTCTTTTGTTACCCTAACAATATTCATTTTTGAAACATTTAACAGTATGTTTAGGATTGTTTAAATAATGTGATTATTGATTATGGTTACTATTTTTGCTTATAAACAGTTTAATAAAAGTAGTTTATTTCTGGTAATGAAAAATATTTAAATTAATATAAAAGTAAAAAATGTTTGGTATTTAAGAAAATATTTATCAGTTAATATTTCAAGTGTAAATTACTAAAAAAGAAAAGTTTAGAAAAGCAAATAGTGGTAATGTGTGAAATTATTAAAATAAAATAGGGATAGATTAGTAACATACTTGGTCAAATTTGCTTATTAGATTTTGAAAAATAATCAGAAGTATCAAATTGTTACTTTTGATTATTTTCATATAAACATCAAGCACAAAGTAGAACAATGCTAACTATCTCAATTCTTTCAACTGATTACATTAATTACTAATCACAGATGCAATACCTAACACTTGTAAAGTGACAACTGCAACAGTTATAAAGTGACAATTGCATGTTGGGATTAGTTCTTATTTCTGCAGATTCGACTAATAGTCTCTATGACAGGGTAGTCAGAGGTCCTATTCCTCGGAGAACGAGTGACTGTCTAGTCCGCCAGAGATTGGCAGCACCCCTAAAAACTAAGCGCAAGGTATAATTGAGATTTGAGATTTATTAATAGCCCAATCTTGGCTTTTACTAATGTAATGGGCTTGTACTTTGTTATAGTAGAAAGAATTTTCTAGTTACTATAAAATATTGTTTGGTATACGAATTATTGTAAAACGTGTGAGACATCTAATGAATATATTAGACAAACAGAACTAGCCAAATTAATGAACATGTGTATATGCCGTGTTATTTTTCTGTTTTTCTGTATTTTGTGTTAGATTGTTGTGTAACTGATCTTAAATTCTAACACTGCAATTGACAACTAACCACGAAATTGTGCTATGGATCTTCATTATTCTGTGCTCACAGCATGCATTGTTGGTGAATGGCAATTTGGCGATAGTACAATATTCACTATTATTTAACTGTGTAATGCACTACACTATACACGGCATTTTGTGCAAATTAAAATGTAAATTTCCCCCCTCAGCTTATCTACTTGTAAAGTTTTCTTCCATGAATCCAAGTAACACGTGCTTATGAGTTCTCCATGTGATAGGGCTGTAACAGCTATGAATATATAGTGCAATGGTTAAATGCAGCACTGTGCCCTATGGCACCTCAAAAGTTGAAAGGAAATGTTTAATATCTTATTTGTGAAAACCCTAATTCAGGGATCATAGCACACAATACAAATCACTAGTCCATGAACTTGTGCCAAACATATCATTTGTGAAGTCTATATATAGAAATGTGTTTTGAAAAGACAAGTTTTTATGATCGTGAGTTACATTTTGTATAGCAAGAGATTTGCAATTATGTCATTAAATGTCAGCGATGCAACTCTGTTGTTATACAAAATGCTACTCATTCATAAATAGATTTAACAGATGGTAAGTTAAAGACAATTATATAAAATTCAAAAAAAAAAAATACTATATACAGCATATATAAGCATATATACCATGTCATGTGGTGATTATGACGATGAACATATATGAAGAAAAACAATATTACCATAAGGGGTGGAGTCAAATGTCGATTCCGCAGGCTGTAGTCTGGCTTAAAAAAAAATTCTCCATTTTCAAGAATTATAGTTCTAAATTTTGGCATTATAATATTCTTAGCCTGTCCTAATTAAAATTCCTGGCTCCGCCACTGATTACAATTTGCAACATAGGTTTTTCAAGGTGAATGAATTAGTGATATATAAATAGTAAGCTAAGCCATATATATAAACTCCATCATAGCTTTGATGTTCTAGTGTTTTAATAGTCTCAAAATCTCATCTTTCAGTGGATCTCCTATATATATATATATATATATTTATTGTTAATTATCCTCTGAGGTCCAAAATTAGAAATAAATTTTTAGAATGGTGGCTATTAAGAAAAAAAATTATATTTTCAAAGATATTCATAATAATTGTTAAAATGTAGTAATGGTGGCATCACTATTGTTAAAATGACATATTTGTGGACTAGGAACCGCGTTAACAAGGTGTCTATTATGGCTCTTTGGATATCATGGGACTTGGAACGAAGGGACTATAATTAATACAGTATAGAACAATCAATGAATAAGAGAAAGATCATAGTTAATCTAACTATTTCACAGCTTCAACTTGTAATTGTCTGTGTCTTCCTACAAATCAATTTCTTCCTCTCCCTTTTCAGTTAAATTTTGTTTATGCCATTTCATGTGTTCTTCAGACCTAAAGGTGAAATGGCAAAGTGTGTCGGGGAAGAATCAGAGAGCTCACGTGTGCGTATACAAGTTACGAACACACATGTTTGGAGTCCAACTTGACCTAAAAGTTTAAGTCAATAGGTATTGGGTTCATTAATGTATATTAACCCAAAAGCTTAAGCTTCATTCATGTATATTAGTCATTTGTTATTTCATATTATTCCTTCAATGTGGGACTCACGTTGTCGAGAATTCAACATCCTTTCATAGCTACCCGTAGCTGTAGAAGAACCGGGGAGAACTCGCGTATGCAAGACACTAACAAACATGTTTAGGAACCCAATGACCCAAAAGCTCAAGACATTAGGTCTTGGATTCATTTATGTATATTAATTTTTTAGTGTTTCATTATTCCTTCGTTGTGGGACTCTTGACATTCTAAATAAGTGGTCTATATCATTTTGAAGTTCCCAGTTTTGCAGTTGTCTAAACATCTCAATCTACTTCCAAATTCACATGGCATCAAAGACTTAATTGGTCATATCCCTTCTAGATATATGTCTATGAAGCTTTTGCATCCACTCACAGGCATTTTTTTAGCAATTTGTCAACTATTAAGAGCTATATGCTATAAAGTTGAAAAGGATCAAAATTGGATAGATATATGAAATGAATAAAGAACACAAAGCTTCAGAGTCAAATAACGTACACTTGGATAGTCACTAAGTTAGCACCTGGAAAAATATCTAAGAGATGTGAATTGTACAGACAATTTACAATTTTTATGGTATAGCTAGCATAAAGAGATACAAGGGAACAAAAGTAGAAAAAGGTTTCGCGCGAACTGCAGGAGTAGATTATTTAGAAACCTAATTCTCTATCGGGGTGCGGGGGTTGACCCAGCCCTGCAGTATGGACTGCTGTGTTATTTTGGCCCATTTTGTTTTTAGTCCAACTATATATATGTTAGTGTAGCTAGAGTTTCGGTATTATTTTTTTTCTCAATTTTTAGTTGTTTTTTATAGAGATTCACAGGTTGTATTCTTCAAACCTAGATATAGTAATATTCTCTACCCCTTGCTCGTGGTCTTTCCCAATTCGGATTTTCCACATAAATCTTGATTTTTGTATTTGAAATAATTTGTTCTAACAATTTGGATTGTCAAGTGAATGTTAGTGGATATGTTTATGAAAACTTGGAACTTTGTGGTGGTACTTATGTTTCTCTTTGCATAGCCAATTCTGTGAAAACTTGACTGATTTCTATGAAACTGAATGGTACTTTTAAGTTATTTATTATTTGATTGCTTGGATTACATCAATCTCAGTCCATCAGCTATATTTTAGACGTGGAATAATGTTGTTTAGTACATTCTCCACCTGGAAATAGGTTTCTACCTTTCTTTTTGAATTGTTTTATTGGATATTAATTTTTTCCTTATGCTACATTTAGATTTGAGGAATGGAATTGGTAAACAAATGGAATAGAAAAGGTAATTGAATGGTGCGTGTAATGATTCATTCCATTCATGGCTCGAATGAGTCATTCCATACTCTCCTCAAAGAATAAAATTCACAAATTTGGCATGAATGAAAATGGTCCATTCCATTCTAATGGAACAAACAAACACAATTTTTTGACGAACTTTGTTTTCCAAACGGAGGGAGGAGTGGAAGGAATTCTGCAATTGCTTAGCATTCTAATTTGAACTCTTTCTTTGAGTTCTCTTGAGCTTCTTGTAATGGCTTATTGCCATTTGGTTTTCTCCTACTTTGTATGTGTGAGGTTCCTACTTGATGGATTCCCCCTAGTTCCTAGTGAGGTCTAAGAGCTTTTCTTCGAGTAACAAGCTAGGATGTTTACATTTGCATTTTGTGTTGTTCTTCTTGTCGTAAATACAGCTATAAAACTAAACTTGCTTAACAGGGGAGGGGAAAAAATACTGTGCTGGTTTTGGGAATACAAGTTTGGCACTAAGATTTCTTTCTAGTATGATTACAGGCAGAAAATTTCAGTTCCAAGTTTTTCCGGCAAGAGAGGGAAAAAACTCATTTTTGCCTCAACCTGCAAGTCTTTCAGGGGGCATAGCGTGGTAGAGCTCAAAGCCCCATTACCAACCTCGAATAGTTTCTTCGGATAGTCAAGAAGATAGAACAGTCTGGCACTCTTTAGCATCAGATTTAATGTTGCCAAGGAATTGAACAAAGAAGAGGAAGTGAACTAGTACAACAAAGCAGACAAAAGAAAGACATGAAGATCAAGAATTCAAGACTTTCCACTTTCACCTATTAATTTTCTTACTGGCCTAGTGGCCATTTCATGGAAGTAAAACAAATGGAAAGGAAAATATTTTACAAGTTATTTCTCTGCCATAATAGTCACTAGATGCATTTTAGTACAAGATTACCAAGCCACTAATTGCAAGATAAAAGAAAATATAAAGTATTTATGCCAAAAATAAATAGTATCACAAGAAAGAAGAAAGATTCGTAACTTAGTGTTTCTACTATCATAAATTTTCTGAATTCGAAACAAATACATATTGCTAAAAGATCCTGTAATATGCAAAGTAATAACAGTTCACAATTATAAAGATCTTGGAGGTTTCTCCAGTAATGCAGAAAGAAAAACTTCATTCTTCGATTTAGGAGAAATAGCCCATTTATGTTTCTTATACCTGAATTGCAGAAACATGTACATGTAGTCATCCTGATCCTTCTTATTGCAGAAGAAGCGATCAATCCACAACAATCCTCCTGGCCTTAAAATCCGGTCCCAATCAAACAGAATGAAATCCATCAGTTGCAGGTCAATCCAGCCATCCATAAACCCTGTAGTATGAATCAAGTCCATTGTGTTATCAAATAACGGAAGCCGTTGGTTCAATGTCACATACAGAGGAACCAAGCCTCTAAGTGCTATCATCTCATTGAAAGGAGCCCCAAGGTTTAGAGCAGTTGAGATAATTGTAACATTTTGTTCTCTCATCCGCGCAGCAAATGTCCCCGTACCAACACCAAAATCCAATCCTATCCTTATCTCCCCAGGCCTAATAGCCAAAACATCTTTGATAAGGAAATCTATCAGAAGTGAGGCATTTGTAACCCATTTAAGCTTTTCCTTCTCCATTTCAAAACATCCAGTACATTTGGAATAACCCCGTTTAGGATTCTTACTTGATAAGCACTCAAAGTTCCTACATTGATAATTGCTCCACCTAACATTTCCCCCATCTGGCAGTCTCCATAGGGACTCATTGATAGGATAAGGTTTCGTGTACAGCTTTGAGGCCCTTGTCAAGCATCTTCTTCGGGGAAGAGGATCACATCCATTAATCATAAGCTTTTGTGCAAGGTTCCAATCATCTTTACAATAAGATCCAATGTCATAATCCATGTACTCTTCCAATTCCTTCTTCATTAACACACAAGCATGCCCTATCGTGTTGTATATCCTCTCCGTTCCATATATATTGATCTTCCCAACCCTGTTCTCTTTCGGAGTTATATACTTTCGAATCTCCTCAATCACGAAAGCATTGATCAAAGGATCCTCTTTTACTGTCAAATTCCCAACCCCTTCAACCTTAGGTAGCCGAATTTGCCTAAGAGCAATGTGGGCACTATAAAGAGGCTGAATCACCTCCTCCTCTAGAAACTTTTTGTACTCCAATTTAGAAATGGTACTTTTATCCATCACATCTTTGTTCTTTTCCATCTGTTGCACAGTTGCTTCAAGCTTATCCTGTAAATCTTCCATCTTTTTAAGTACTTCCCCAACGCGAGCAGATAGAGCTCGTACATCAAAACCCTCATCAAGATCACTTACACCATAAAATTGCCGGCATATATCTTCATTATTTAAGAAAAATCCAGCAGAATAAAACCTATATAAACTCGATAAGCTTACAAATATAACAAGCCCTCCCAATAAAATCTGAATTAAACCCATGATTCTAATAAACCTACACTTTGGAAAACATAACCTTCCCATCCTTGAAAACTAAAAATAACCAACTTTCCTTTTACCCACAAATTCCCACTTAATTAATCAGATCCAATTGTCTACAAATTTCAACAAAAATATTAAGAAAATTGAATACATTTAAGAAACTCTAGAGACATTATTACATTGAACTGTTGTTAACACACTACCTCAAGACTAATTTAAAGAGATATTACAAGAAAGATATTGTTATAATCTGACACTAAATACTAATGCCCAAGTACACTAAAAGATTAAAAATTTAAACCCAATTAGTTATAAAATCCACAGACATTACACTAAATTAATCTTGTTCAAATATATATCAACACTAGATATATAATACAAGAAAGATTAGAAACCAAACATATAAATAATTGCCCACCAAGAAACAATCAAGAAGCTAACTTTAGATGATTTACCCGGCTCCGATTTTTCAATTGATGATTAAGAACTGACCCTTTACTCAAAAAGAAAAAAGAAGCAGTGAACCACCAGAAGCAGCTCCTGATTCAACTCAAATAATCACTTCAATACTGATCTGAGATTTCCGTGAAATGGGTATTAAAAAAAGTGAAAGGTACACTAAAATCTTGCTTCTTAATCCAGCTTTCGAGCTGGAAAAGTAAAACCCAAGTAAGTTTTGGGCTCTTAAAAGTAGCCCAAATCTAGTGAAGAAACTCCCAAAGAGCTCCAAAATCTACCGCCCGTATTATTTATATATAGATATAGTATATATAAAGCGTTGACCATGAGGGTTGTAGTGATGGTGGGTTAGGTTTACGATGACGAGAGGAGAGATCACCTCGATTGCGGCAATAGTTCGATAGGATTTGGCCGTTAAAGTTGCTTTTTTAAATTTAGGGTCATTTACAACCGCTGGGACAGAGCATGTATTGGAAGAATTTTCTTTGTTAACGTCCTTTTTTCGGAGAGAAAAGAAAAGAAAGTGAGAGAAAAAAAACGTGTCTTGGAGGTTTTTTTCGTATAAAAGGAAAGAAGAGAAAATGAAATGAAGGGGAGGGGCAACTGTTTTGGAGTTTAAGTTATTAGAAGAGAAAAAAATAAAAATAAAGAGAGATCTAGTATTTTTTGGGCCAAATATTTTCTTCTCAATTTTGAGAAGAAAGTTGGAAAAAAGAAAATAAATCTCTCTTCTCTACCTTTTTTTTTTCTCTTCAATTAAATAATTCTTTTTAAAATATGTATATATATATATATATATAATATCATTAAAAAACAATTACATCGACTCAAATTTGAGGGGAAAAAAGGCAAAATTAATTTTTACACCATTTTAATTATTATGTTTTGTGCAATACACCATTAAATTAAAAATAACTGTAATTAACCAACTGAACTATAAACATGTTAGAATTAGACTATTTTATTAAAAAAAATTAATAAACTTTAAAAAATTTGTACATGCCATTGGAAAAAATAAAAAAAAAATAATTTTCCTATGTGACAATACAAAATAATAAAAAAAAAATTATTAAATGATAAAAAATTAAAGCAGATATTTAATTCATTTTCTTTATAATTATTATCCTTTTTCTTTTTTCTGCTTTTTTCATTCTTCTCTTCATCTTCTTGTTTTATTCTTCTGTGTTTTTCATTCTTCTCTTCGTCTTCTTGTTTTCTCCCTCCTCCATCAGCTCTTCTTCTCCTTCTGTAAATTCACAGCTAGAACAAAATCAAACCCAAAGACGACATGGAAGGTCGAGGCAGAGGATGCACTCTCTAATGAGCTAACACTGGAAATTGAAACTAACCCAAATCACAATCCATTCTTTAGATCAATCCCCAAAGACGACAACATGGAAGGTCGAGGCAGAAGATCTGCTTTAAGATCCAACAATTCGAATGACCTATTACCGCCTAATTCTCTACTGTTGTGACGAGAATTTCTGGCCAAAATGATGGCAGAGACCTTGTGTGTTACACCCCGAACTCGCTACATGTCCGAAGTGTCACACGCCGCAAGCCCAAAGGCTCGCAAGATAACAATATCAAAAGCGCAGCCCAAACGAAAACATAATAATGAAACTAACTTGAAATTGAATAGTCTTTCGTTATCAAAATTACAATAAAGTTCAATAACTAAATACCAAAAATATAACTTTGGAGACACAACTTTCTTATACAAAAGTTTTATCAAATTAAAAATACTAATAAACGTCATAACTAAAAGAACTTCAGCCCTCCACAAAAGTATCTACAATACTCTGCTCTTAACAAGATATCCTGTAAAAATTAATGCAAGGGTGAGTGGTAAAGCTCAGCAAGTGACAATTTTTACTATTTAGGTAGCTCAAATATAGTTTGCAAAACACTTTTTCGAAATAATTTTTTTTTTGTTCAATAACAATAATAAACATACTTGTTGAAAATAATATTTTATTGTTCGATAATAACAGTCGATATATACATTCAAAATTAAAATCAATAATCATAAAACACAATTCGAAAACGATTTCAATATATTCAATAAACGATTTCGATATGTTCAATATATTTGATGTATCTTTTATTTCACAGCCCTTGCGACTAAGGTTACAGCAGCCATGTAACACAGCCCTTATGTTCGATAATGTCAATGATACGCTCCCTACTAAAGTATCTTATCATGCACGCACCCCAAAGAGCTCCCCCCCCCCCCCGGAAGGGTATCTAAAGGTGTGCGTCTTAGTAGGTCTTAAATTTTTTCGGAATTAGCGTAAACACTAACAGATTCTATATATAGTTGAACTGAGGTTTCTAAAAAGAATTTCTCAATATTTTCGATATTCAAAACTATACTTATTTCACAGTTCAAAATCACATAATCTCATTTTCTAAATCAAAATTCTATTTTGATACTTGATCATGATTTTTAACAAAATACAAGTGTAACATTTTTATTCAAATGGAAGCCTTAAATAAAGTATAACAATTTTTGAAATAATACATTTAGGCATCCGAATAATTACTAAAGTATACATAATTATAAACAGTAATTTTAAAATACGAAATAGTTCAAAAAGTCACATACCTCAATATTACTGAACACAAAATTAATAGCCGAATGATTCCTAAATATAAATTTAGAATAAATAAATGTCATTAGGACAAATTCTATTATTAAACAGCTTTCTTATTTCTTTTTCAAAATAACTATAAGTATATTTACAAAAATATTCATTCAATATTTAATCATTTTTCAAACAAATATTACTATTATGCCAAAAAAAATAATCTAAATAACAATAATAATTAAAGCCAATAATGTTAATCTAAAATTATTAACTAATAATCTAAATACAAAACAATAATTAAAGCCAATTAAACTAATCCAAAAATACTAACTAATAATCTAAAATACAAAATAATAATTAAAACTACAAAAATAATAACAATATAAAAATACTAATTACTAACAAAATATACTAAAATATCAACTAACAAACTAAATACAATATTTAAAATAAAAATGACAATACAGAAAAATTAAATAAAAAACATACCCGAAAATTACAAGTTCCGCAGATTGCCTACGTCATCGATGACAAAAATTTAACTAAGTAGATCTTTTTATAAAAAAACTCTCACACAACAAGGTCCTTACTCAAAATTGAAGGCCCTTAAGTTAATGAAGTAAAACAAAAAAGGTAATATTCTATTTATAGCATAAGGAATGAATTGAGTTTTGCTAAAAGGGTGATGTGGGACTAAGTTTTGTGGGTATTACATCCTGAGCTTGGGCTCTTTGGCAATTATGTTCCTCTTATCTAAGGATTGAGATAATATTTTGGGTTTTCTGTTTAAATAAATCTCAAATGCAAAAATTAAATAGAGAAAGAAAACAGGTAAAAACTCCATAAAACATTTCATTTAGCCTCATTGGCGTGAAATCCTAGATGGGTGTGCTTGGAATTTGATTTGTATGATTGAAATTATGAAAAAGGTACGTATGCTGGGAATTTTATTTTTAGGGCTTTGGAGATCGAATCGGGGTGAAATTTGTGGGAGAAATTTATGTGGATTATGCATAAGTTTGATATATACTGGCGCTTGTTGTGGAGGATGATAATAATGAAGTTTGATACTCCCTCCCTCCTACGATAAAAGTTCAAGTAGACTTTTTACGCATATTAAAAAGAGGATAAAATAGCGAAATTATTTATATTTATATTTTCATTAAATTACATAGTTTTTTTGTATATGACTAGTAATGTTTCATAAATATGCATAGAGAATAAAAATATGACAATTAATACTAAGGATATTTTAGGTAAATTATTACAAAAGAATAAATTATTTAAGATAAATAGACATTTAATTTAGAACTACCTAAAATAGTAATAATAACTTTTTATCATGGGATAGAGGGAGTATATACTAGGTACTTTTTCAGCTATAATTTCTTCTCTCTCTTTCCATTTTTGATTGACTGAAATGCAAAATCGTCCCTCTGATTTGTATCATTTTTGCAAAACTCTCTCTCAAACTTTTTCTTTGGCAGAACTGTCCCTCTAGTTTGTATTATTTTTGCAAAACTCTCCCTCAAACATTTTTTTTTTGTGAAACTCTCATTTCAAGATGTATTAGTTGAGCAAAAAAAACTTTAACAAATATGTAATTAAATAAATAACTTATTATGTAGTTCCTAATAATATTAGATTAATTGAATAATTTTATCTCAAATCATATTATATTTATTTTCAAAAATTATGATGAAATAATATATAATATGATTATATTATATATTTGTATATAAGATTGTTATAATATAATATAATATAATATAAAATAAAATAAAATAAATATATACATATATATAAATATGATGTACTATAGTAGTTATTCTATATGTTTATATATATAATTATAATATAATATAAAACAAATATAAATATATATAATATTATATTATATGTTTAATATGTATTATATTTATATTATATTTGTCGACGCCGGAATTTTCGTCGTTTCGTTTTTTAATAATTAAAATGTCCCTTTCCAATTTTAGCCTTTTGAATTAAATGTGATTTTGAAAAGGGTCGGCTTAATATCGACGGGTTTTGAAAGATCGATTTTTTATGAGTCAATTGACCAGAGTCGCCAGTTGGTATATTTGAAATGGATGTACCAACTCATCCGAGTTTGTTTTCGTAATCGCTGGCTCATATGTGACTCCGAGTTAATTGGTCCGCAAACCGAGATTCATAGAGTTCGGGGGCTTGCTTAAGCGAGGGGAATGTGTTAGGCACCCCCCGACTTCCGTGAAACACGGTTATCGCAATCTCGATGTTTTCCTATCCTTTTAAATCCTAAAATGTGTGTGCGCGCGTGTGTGTGCGTGTGTGCCTAAATGAACGTTTGTGGTGCGTTTTGCATAAAAGTTGCTTTGATTCTATATGGCAAATGTGTTTATCTGGAAAGCGTTTTAGACATCCTTTGACCCAATTGACAAGACTTCATTTTTTTACAATAAAGATTGATTTTAATTTCGAAAGCGATGGGGGGGGGGGGGTTTATTAAGTGTCGTTTTCATAAAACAATTTGTAAACTTTTGTCAAATAGGTATCGAGACTATACATTGCCCTCTAATAATAAAATGAACAAAATGAAGGCAACTTCTAGAACTCTTTCACCCTATGCACAAAGTTTAATGAAAATATTTATTTATTTGCGAAATCGTTTTTTATGACATTTTGGAACCAAATGAAGCCTTTTTGCCAAACATGGATTTAAGTTCGCCAAAACTCTTAATTTTAATCCTCGTGGATCTAATATCCTAATTTGCTTGATTTTATAAAAATCTTTATCATTTCATTCCAAAATCGTTTTCTCGTGTCAAAAGGGAAAACCAAGCATCAAAATAACGTTGCGGCTATTTACGGGCATGTAAGCCATCCGAATAACCCCAAACGCCCACAATCGCACATTTCATTATTACGGGGCCTTAAACCCGATTTTCGATCCGACATCGCTTTAAGGCCCAAAAATTACATATTTACAATACAAATGCATCGCCATCGCTACATGCGTTAAAACTATAAAATAAACTAAAAGGATATCATCGGGAGGTTAGGAGGAGATTCTATCCACAACAAATCCTCTCTAACCATCCCTAATCCATAGATCCCAAAACAAATATCGACTACATTGGATGTAACTTCCACATACACTAAATCAAACTATTTAAATAGCAATGCACCAAATATTTTCGGATCCACAGAAGATCCACCCAACAAAAGCACAAATAAACAAATATTTACCGATTAAACTACCAAAACAAGATAAAATATTACATCTAATAGATCTATAAAACAAGCACCAATACAAAGAGAGATCGAATTTTTTGCCTTGATATTGATGGAAAATAACACACTAGCACTCAAATCTAATGTAGGATAACATATGTGGTGTAGAGATTGGACAAAACAAGATGAATCCTCACATTTTTTGCCCAACCCGAAGGCTTTCTTTCTCTATTTCCGCCATTTTTCTCTCTCTAAAAACCTTCAAAACTCTTCTCCCTCTTTCTCTCGGACGAAAATGGCGATGTATAGCTGATCTCCAGGCAGCCGCAGATGCATCTGCGGCTGGCCGCAGATGCATCTGCGGCTGCCTGCTGTGGCCGTCTGAGCCGCCGCCTCGGCTGCCGTGTGCCGCCCTCGAGCCACGCGAAGCCCCAAAAGTCGTTGGCCGCAGATGCATCTGCGGCTGTCTGGCTTCCTTTTCTCGATTTCCGTGCCACGCGGTCTTAAATCGTCATTTTTTGCTGTATTATTTCGGAAGGCTGTTACCTGATGTATAAATCGCTCTTTGTGCTTGGCTTCCAGGGGGCGCTGCCCCTACCACCCCCGCCAGCTCACCGGCGAGCTGGGCAGCCGCTCGCTCACCGGTGAGCGAGACCCCCGAACATCGTAAGCGTAGTGGCCATTTGTCGTCTTTGGTGATCCAATCAGGTTCTTCTGGATCCGCTGTTTGCCTTGCCTGATGCTCGTTGTCAGCTGTGGCGGATTTAACCGTAAGTCGTTGGGGTGGCTTTGTGTTGGGGTCCACCTTCCTTTCCGCTCGTCGAGTCAAATGACGATTCTGCCCTCCTGTCAGGGTTAGTACAAAAGTGCAAAATTTGGGTGTCTACAATATTATAATTTATAATAGAACAATATATGAAATATATCATTTTATATATTAAATATATATAATATTATAACATATAATAATATATATTTAATATATAATATGATATATATAATTTAAAATTTTAATATGTATTATATTTGTTTTATATTATATTATAATTATATATATAAACATATAAAATATCTACTATAGTATATAATATTTATATGTATGTATATATTTATTTTATTTTATATTATATTTAATATATAATATAATATAATGCATACAATATAATCATATCATATATTATCTCATCATAATTTTTGAAAACAAATAAAATCTGATTATATTTATACTAAAAATAGGGATGAGATAAAATTATTCAACTAAAATAATATTATTAGAAATTACATAATTAGTAATTCATTTAATTACATATCATTTATTTAATTATATATTTGTTAAAAATTCCTTTTGCCCAACTAATACATCTTGAAGGGAGAATTTTGTCAAAAAAAAAGTTTGAGGGATAGTTTTGCAAAACTAATATAAACTGGAGGAAGAATTCTGCTAAAAAAAAGTTCGAGAGAGACTTTTGTAAACATGATACAAACCGGTTGGACGGCTTTGCATTTCAGTCTTTTTGGTTTGATTTCGATCTAGCAGTGGATTTACATAAGGATTAGAATAGCCGATGGAGGAGAGAGAAAACTAGAAAAAATATCTGTTATAGTTATAAAGAAAATGAATTAAATATCTACTTTAATTTTATTACTCCCTCCGTCCGAGGATAAAAGTTCTGATTGACTTTTTGTGCATATTAAGAAAGATTGTAAAATGACAAAATTGTCCATATTTACATTTTCATTTAATTGCATAGTTTTCTTTACATGACTAATAATGCTCCATAAATATGCATAGAAAATATAAATATGACAATTAATATTGAGGATATTATAGGCAAATTATTATAAAAAATATATTATTTAAGGTAAGTAGACATTTAATTTGAGATTACCTAAAATAGTAATAAAGGTTTTTATCCTGGGATGGAGGGAGTATTATTTTAATTTTTTCACATAATTAATTATTTTATTTCTTTATTTTTTTTGTTTTGCCACGTAAGAAACTAATGATTTTTTTTTCCAATGCCACATAGGAAATTTTTAAAGTTTGTTAATTTTTTTTAACAAAATGGTACAATTCCAATATTTTTATTAGTTCAGTTGATTAGATCTAGTTTTTTTTAGTTTAGTGGCCCATTGCACAAAACATGACAACTGCAATGGTGTAAAAGTTAATTTTGCCTGAAAAGAATCTATTTAAAGAATAGAAATTAGCCAAAATTACCAATGGTAAAATCTCATGCCTCAATTGTAAAACAACTACTCATAAGGTTTTGGGTGCATGAGATCCAATATTGACAAAATCAAGATTGCTAAAATTCTGCTCAAATTACCAAAAAAAAAATAAAGGAAAAAGAAATTAGCCAAAATAGCAACTTAAAATACGAAAGTATAACTGTTATCAATTAATAAACTACTTCGAAATTAGGCAAATATGTAATTCATCCATATCCGGTTTCTATAATTGGTTTTTAGGTTAATATTTAAATATAGTTGTTTTTTCAAATTTAGGCCTTTTAATTTCTCTATTTTTGTGAGATTAAACCGAGATTGAAGAAATTATAAAATTTAAAAACAAAAATACACGAAAAAAATAATAGTTAGGACTTAAATATGAAAAATAAATTTAATTTTAAGAGTAATTAAGAGATTATTCCAATTTCTTAGTAATAGATAAAATCCCTAGGGTATGAAGCAGTTCGTAATTGAACAAGAAGAGATGGGAGATTGAGAACCACTACAACTAGATAGCATTATCACTCGCATGGCAAGTATTATACACAGTCGATCATGGAAACATCACAGCTCACCAATCTTAATATATTGCCACTATCCAATTGATGCTTAATGTCAACTGGAAATCATCTCCAAAGTCAACGAAATAGGAAATAAATATAACAGTAATGCTACGTGTCACGCTACTATTGGTTGACAGGATTATTCTATGAAGTAATGGAACCAGTAGATCAGAGTCTCCTCATGATAAGCTTCAACCCTGTAACAATATGACATTTGAAATTTTAACAATGGCCATGAACTACTACTTTTGTGCATGTAAAACTAACTTTGTTTGTCGGATTTCTATGACCCAACCGTCCGGCGACCGGAGAGGGAGCTCACCGGAGATACCATTCCGACCGGAGACGTCTCCTGCTGAACAATTTGTGCCGCTTGCATCGGTATTTAGGCGGCGGCTTCTAACCGGAATTGGGTCAGCTTCTCTAGTTGCCGTTGGTGCTAACTTTGCGGGAATTACCAGCTTTCTTCTTGGGTTCTCACCGGATAATTCCCGGAATCTTAAGCTGGATGTGCTTTACCCAATTGGTGGCTACAGTAGATGCATCGAGCCTAAAGAAGGATTTGGTTAGTGAATTGATTTTGTCTATGTTCAATTATGACCAATCAAGCATGAGATCTTTTGTGTTCATGTGTCGAAATTTACGACGACGGTATGTTATGTCGTCATAATTTTATAAAAAAATAGGGTTATAACGACAATACATATCACCGTCATAAACTCTAAAAATCGTTACCATAGACATCGACACAGAGAAATAACGAATTTAGTTATAGAAAATCTCAGCTCGACCAATAATAGGGGATTTTTTTTGCCAATTATGAAATATTCTTGTTTTTCAATGTTTGTAAGAGTACATAACATTTACTCTAGTGGCATGAAAATGATATTTTGGAAATTTAATATTTTTTCACATATAAAATAGGAATGAATTTTCTCATCATTTCTCTTTTATGTATAATTTATACAGATGTTATTATTCTACTTGAATTAAATTAGAAAGTTAAAGGGAAATTAACTACGTTTATTAAAAATGCATAATTTTCTAAAATGGGAATCCATATGGGTATCGAGTGAATGTTTTAATTAAGGGTTTGTTGTTTCAAGTCATATTATAAAATTATTTCAAGTGTACTTGTGTAAAGCTATTTTTTAACCAGTGAGACATGAAAAGAACCTTATTTGCCAAAAATAGTCTCATTTATAAATTTGGCAAATTAAAGATAATGAACTTACAATGAAAAACTTGAGGACTTTGTATTATTTTATATTGAGTTTAAATTTGATACACTGTCAACGTAAGCACGAGCGGTATTAAGATCATAACATGTCATTAAACTAAGAGTAATTTTGTCCAACAAAAGTATTTCATTAATGATGTGTCATAATCCTAAAAATACACAAACGGTGTTAAGATCATAATATTTCTTTAATCCTTTTAAGTAGTACACAAAAAATATTACTTTTTTGTGAAATAATTTTATTTATTTATTTATAAATGAGACTCTTTTTTTTTAAAATGAGAGAGTCTGCTTGCAGCTAATTCCTCCCGAAAAATGTAATTTTACCAACTAGTAATTAGTATAGCTAATTAACATAATAAACCCTCCATTAAAGCTCAACCCAATCTTTACGTTTGATATGTATTTTTTGCCTTGACAAGTGTTTCCATTTTTACCAATTCAAATCCTTTTGAATTACAGAATTTATATACCCTGTAAATTGGGTAGGAGATCAAACACTCTTATATCGAGCAGCTGGAAAAGCAGAAATGGAAAGATCACTTGATCCACCTCCCCTAAATCGTCGTAGAAATATAAATGAACCTGTAGTTGCATTTGGTCCTCCGGGATCCACCGGAGAGCTTAACGTCAGCGTTATAGTGTCACCAGTTGCCCTTGATTTCTCGTAAGTTTCTCCTACTTTTCATTTATATAGAATGATTCAATTAACTTGAAGCGTGTGTGTTCTTTTTATGAGGCGTGGAAGAATTAAGCATAATTTTATCTAACATAAGGCTTCATTTAAAGATGTGACATAGTGGATTAGGATTCTCCCCATTTTGCTTATTTTCTAGTTTCCCTCGATATACATTTGAGCAACATAAATATTATATTAAGCAACATAATAAAATTTGTCGCAAATAATTAACGCAAAACAAAATTCTCTCGATAGTGTCGTCGCTAAAAGTAATATTTGTGATACTAAATTTGTATTTGTCATAATCTTAAGTCCTAACTGTGTTAGTGTATACACTGACAGTGTATGAAACTTTCATTCTATTTTAATGATTAGCCAAGTTAACCTAGCCCAAAATCACTCGAATTTTACCCAATTGTTTTGTTAATATAAGAAGTTAAAATTTTGTTAATCTCAAAAATGAAGATTATGATCATTGTTTTTCAAGCTCATTTTGAGAGTAAGATATAAACATAACATATATTTACCTATAACTATAAGCTTCAACCTAAATAAATGGACTCTCAAACTTTGATATTTTTAGGAGATACAAATATGCACCACTATATCAAGCCTCAAACTAAATACCAATATTTCTTTTACCATCTCCCTTGTAGGATTGAAGCATTTGGGGGACCAAATGAGGTCGGAGAAGCGGTGGTTCGTACAATTACCGGATCCGGCGGACGACCGAATGCAAAAGGGACACTGATTCAATCAAATTTGAGAGAAGACAATTTGAAGAATGTTAAATACTATGAGTTGGAATATAGAGTTGGAAGCCCAGCATTCAAGCGACATAATGTGGCAGTTTGTTGTGTTAGCAGCGGAAGGTTGTTCACCCTGAATGCACAAGCACCAGAATCTGCTTGGCCAATGCTCAAATCAGATTTTTATAAAATTGCTGATTCTTTTAGCTTGACTATTTGATGTCAAATAGAGAGAGAACATTTTCACCGGGATCGAGAGCAACCCCCCAGTTTTATGCTTATATATATGAACGTTATAATTTTGCAAACACGACCTCATAATGAGCATGTTTGTTTTAGCTTATTTTTGGTGGATATTATTATCAATAAAAATAAAAATGTTGTCAGGATAATAAGTGTCGGTTAAAATATTACTAAATATATATTTAATTCTTACGGTCTCATTTTTATTTGACACTATTTTCAGCCTATATATATATATATATATATATATATATATATATATAATTAACTAATTTGTAATCAATAATTGATTTTGGACTGGTTACGATTCTTTAACTTCCGAGCACAACTCTTAAGTCTAAGTTATCCATAGAAAATTGAAATTTCTATAATATTTTTTTTAATATTTTCACATAAACATCGTTGTTACATTTCTTTAACGACTGTTAAAATTATTGTTATAAGTCTATAACAATAATTTTCGTATAAAAATATTAAAAAGTGCTATAAAAATAACAATTTTCTATCCATATTTCTTTAAAAGGCTGCAAGCCTGCAACATTGTTGGGTGGGGAAAAAGAAGTGTCAGGACGCTATTCCTCTTAATTGGATATAAAAATTTAAACTCTGCTGCTATTGGACTCGATGAATGAAATTAGGGAGCAAATAGGATAGATAAAAATATAATGAGAAGTGAAATAATTTGTTCTATATCATCTCTTTAAATAATAAATTTTACAAATTTAATAAATAAAAAAATAATTTATTTTATTTCAATGAAAAAATCAAACGCACTTTTTGTCATTTCATTCCCCCTCTGATAGTTCATGCAAACCAGACGCTTTCAATAGTTCGTTTATTCTAAAAGATGTTTAGAATAATCATAAATAAATAAGACTGCACCATGTATTTGTAAAATAAATAAATAAATAAAATAGATAGATTTATAAAATGAAAAATAGTTATAGTTTTGAACATAATTATAATTTTTTTATATAAAAGATTAAATAATGAAGAAAAAATGACTCATCATGACTTTATAAATCTAAGGTTATGTTTGTTTGCAAAATATATACTTAGGATTGGACTATTTATATTAATTTAAAGTTATTTTCAACTTTTTTATCCCATAATGAGGGATTATTAGTCCCTTCATGTTGAAATATTAATCCCATAAAATCATTTAATAGCTTAAAATGAGAGGGACTATTAATCCCAAATTCATCATGGAATTATATAATTTCTCATAAATAGCCTTAAGAATGATAAAAAATAGTTCAAGGACTATTTAAAGGACTATTAATCCCTCATCATGGGATAAAAAAATCGAAAATAGCTTTAAATTAATACAAATAGTTCAATCTTAAGTATGCATTTTGCAAACAAACATAGCCTAACTTACAAAAATTTTAATTTTAAAATTAATTTGAATACGTTTATATTTCTAAAATAATGATTTAGGTATCTAGTAGTAAATATTTGTTTAAATATCTTTCGACATTTTTTAATATTGATGATTATATTAATTAAAATTAAATAAATATTTTTTCAATAATGGATGCATGACTTAAAAAAAATTTATTTCCTATTTTAAACTAGAACATTTGAAATAGGAAAGGTGACAAATCACTAAAAATATGTTTCTACCTTGGGAATTCAAATAATTGAAAGTGAAAATTGTGATATAGTATAAAGTTACATGCGTTAATAACAATTTGACCAAATATATAAGCATTTTCTATTCAAATCTCCCATTTAGGAATTTATCCATTTACATAACGCTCATAAGCTTCATCTTTCTTCTTATTCAATTCCCCTCGATCTGATCTGCAAATCACGCACACTAATTACACACACATAATTGGCCATGGCGAGGGCAAGCTCTGGCCTCGCATATCCCGAGCGATTCTATGCTGCATCCTCATATGCAGGATTCGATGGATCTCCAACCTCTTCTGGCAAAGGTGCCAGCTCCAAATTCCCCAACGACGTCGCTTTGTTGCTCTACGGCTTGTACCAGCAGGTTCATTTCTTTTCTACATTATATGTAGTTGTTCAATTTGGGAAGTCCTTGTTTAATCTGATAAAGTGGCTAATTTGGTTGAATTGGTGTTGATTCGTGTAAATTGTGTGTGCATTCGCTGTCTTTTGATTTAATTTTGGTAGATCGGGATTTTGAGGATTGTGATTGGTAGTGTGGAAATGTTGATGTTATTCCTTTGATACTTGTTATTACGAGTGTTACTGATTATGATTGTTATTAGGTTCTTCACGTTGTAGGAGCTGTTAATGTTTGTATTTTTTAGGATTTGCTTGTTGTTCAGAGTTGAAATATGACGACTTTTGCTAAATTTGGACTTTGTTGCCTCATTTCAAGAATGATAATTATACCTGTCTGGGTTCTAATTCGTTGCAGGCAACTGTAGGACCTTGTAAAATTCCAAAACCTAGAGGTTGGAGCCCTGTGGAACAAAGCAAATGGACAAGGTTTGAGTCATTCAGCTCAATGATACATTTTAGTGGATATGTGTATGTATCTATATATATTACTTTAATCATTTGTGGTCGAAAGTGTAGTTCAGTTATAACTCAAAGCCACATGTTACTTTCATGTTGGATTAGTGAGAGATCAATCCCATCTCTGCTTATGCCTATCCAGCAGAATTTATTGATTTGGTACAAAACTACCTAAACAATTCTATACCCTTTTCAACCCTGAGTCTGATCCTCTGAGGCATATCCCAACTTGTACGCTGTATTTCAATAAACCTAGTATGTGGCAGGCAAAAAGTTGAAAAGAGGAGTACAGAAGAAATTAGATCTTGGATGATTCAGATTTGGGCTCTATATTCCTTGTATACATGTGCACACAGACGTAATTATGTAACTTGGTGCAAGAGAATTTCCCTTTAAGTCAGTTAGTTCGTTTGTATATTGCTTATGACCAGTTTAGGGTCTGTGAACACCATATTGAGATGTTCAATAAAACTTGAATGGTTTGGCAGTTGACATTGAATTACAAGATATGCATATCAAGACCTTCTTAAAAAATAAAAATAAATGTGAACCATAAGTTCACAAAAGAAATTAAAACGTGGAAGAAAGAACGAAGTCCTTAAAAAAGGACCGCCCACCGATCAATATGAAAATAAAAAATAGGTAGAACCTTAAAAGCTTACACTGTCAAGGCCCAAAGAGAAATCAAATAAGACAACTTGATGGGGATCAGTTTAGTTCACGTGATGTTTTTATTTGGAGACCTGATGTATTTAGTTATTTATGAGATTGTTTTATTTTTATTTTCATTTATTTCTATTAGTAAGGGTATTTGTGTCTTTTTATTATTCTCATCAGATTAGGGTTTTGGTAGTCTATTTAAACAGATTGTGTATTCATATTATGCACGCTATTATTATTAATTTTGAGATTACCTTAATTATTGGTTGCGATCAATATCTTTTCTCCCTACTGCGGTTGGGAAACCCTAGGGGTAGTGATTCTCCTGCGGTCGGATCACCCTAGTTTTTATCAATCTTTCTTATTGAATTACCATTACCAGTGCATTATTTGGCCATCTATTTTCGTCCTACATCAAAGTGGTATCAGAGCCGAACCTGGAAGCCATTCACAACCACTGTTTAGCGTCAGAAACATCGCCGGAAAATTTTGCCTTCGTCAGAGACTCGTCGGAACCCTAGCATCGCCGAAACTCTCACCTCAATCCTCCACCGCCACTGCTACCTCTTCCAGTCACCCGAATCATCATAGCCGACATCAACATCCAAATCAGACAGGAGACATCAGAAAAGAAAAAGAAGAGACAGACGGATAAGACGAAGGGAGGAAAGGGGAACGTACCCGCCGATCGCCTCTGTTAACCGCCTCTCACCATCGACTTTGCCGCCGACGAGCCTGTTGTACCAGTGTGCCGATCGTCTCGCCAGCCACTTTCAGTTGCTTTCACCATCGATTTTGCTGTGCACCGCCACCGATTGATCCTTCATCGTCTTCGACCATCGACCCTCTCTCTACATCTCGTGTTTACTGCGTCTGCTGGGACGAAACAGAAAGGGGTAACCCAGTGCCGTTCCCGATTTTGCTTTCCTATTTTCTTTTAACCATATCATAACTTAATTTCCTTTTATAGCTATCACAGTTTAGTTTTCCATTTAAGTTATATCCTCTAGTTTGATAACTCACATTACAACCCCTGAAATTTTCCTGGAATAACCCTGAACTTTCCAATATTTGCATGTTAACCCCTGTGTCGTACTTTCAGTTCAGTTAGGTCCCAAAAAAAAAAAGTACAAAAGTTCATCTTAAATTTTTTCTTCAAATATAGGATTCGTACTATAATTACTTGAATTTTTTATACCAAGGTTCTAAAAGGCGCTAGACGAGAGGCGGGTGGCCGAGGGAGGCCTAACGCCTAGGGGGCCTAGGCGAGATTTTTATTTTAAGTTAATTTTAATATTTTATATTACATTTATCTAATCAAAATAATAATATAAAGTAAAACAATCTATAATAAAGATAATAAATGCCTTTGCATACACATTAAAGTAATAATTCTCTAGTAGTTTTACATATCTACTACTTTTATCTTACATGTCACTAATCCCATTTTTGGATCTATTTTTTCTATGTAACAGCACTGCTGTCGTCGTGACAGTTCGGAGCATAATTAGGAGGTTGAGGGAGCAAACAGATAGTTGAAGAGAGTCTAAGCTAGCATAATGTTTAACTTGATACTTTCTACTAAGTTTGGTATGCAAACACGGTTATTTTCATTAGCATTCTGTTTTAGAAATATTTTTTTCACCTGTAAATCATTGAATATGATTGGATGATATTAAATTCAAATTTGTTAGACATTTGTGTTATTCCTCTTTATGGCTTTTGAATGTATTTCTTATCTCTAAAAAAATTAAATAAATGTTATTTTTAAAAATTAGTGTGAAGCTTATTAAATAAGACATTTGCTATTATTAATTATGAAATTATTTTTATTTGTGTAATTTTCAAAAATCAAAATTGAGGACTTAAAGAAAATGACAAAGACCATATGCTGAGTATGGCTAACATATTTTTACTATATTAATTTTATTCATAAACAAGATTGCTATTAAATAATAAAATTTAAAATTTCAACAATTCAATTCAATATTAAAATTTAAGAAACTAAACATAAATTTAAGAATTATATTGAATTAAATTAAATATTATAAATGTATCATCATTTATATAATTTAAAGTTGGTACAAGTTCAAAAATTACAACTATAATAAAATTATCCATTTGGACTTGATCTTGTTTACTTCTTGTTGTGATTTGATATGCTCTAACTTGCATTATGAATATAGTAAATCATTAGAAAAATAAATATATCAATATTCATATAAATATTAAAATAAAACAATTACACTCCAAATTTTCTGCCTAATCCCGCCTGGCCCCGCCTAAAGCCTTCCCGCCTAATGCCCTGGAGCGCCTTTTTCACCGCCTAAGGCCTAGGCGAGGCGCCGCATGGGGGCCTAGCGCCTAGGCCGCCTTTTAGAACACTATTTTATACTCATTGCGTAACACTAAAATTTTTGAAAACTCGTTTAGATTTATTTTTCTTAAATTGCATAGTATTCCTATTAGTTGAGCATCATTGAGTCGTGATTGTTGATATTTTGAAAACTGCGATTACGGTTGTATTATATTATTAATTTAATTGCTACAAATAATTTTTAATTATCTCAGTTTGCATTTGCATCATGACTACCCGTAGTGGAACCCAATATGGCATGCCCATAGAAGATACACTGAACCAATTATTGATAAAAATGACCAACTTGGAAACCCATATGACAACATTGACTAATAGGGTTCAAGTCCTTGAGCAAGCATGACCTATAGTGGAGCCTAGAATAGAACCCGAACCTATGAGACTATGGCTACCTTGAGCCTAGAGATTATGGCTACCGCGGACCTAGGAATGTAGACCATTATGACCGAGCCTATGAGGATGACACTAGGAAAATCAAGGTTGACATCCCTGAGTTTGACGGTAGATTTGATCCTAATGCCTTCATTGATTGGTTGTCTAGTATGGAGAATTTTTTTGATTAGTATGACATGTCCGATGAGCGTAAGGTTCGTTATGCAAAAATGAAGCTAGTTAAACAAGCGAATTTGTATTGGGCTAGTGTTGAGAGAGACCTTGAGCGTTTAAGAGAACCACCCATTACACATTGGGCAGAGATGAAAGCCCGCCTCCGAAAATATTACCTCCCCATCGACCATAAAGATAGGATGTGTGACCAGTTGAACAGTGTGAGACAAGGCAATTTGTCTGTCTCTGACTATATCAGTAAGTATAGGGAGTTGATGGAGCGCTGCGAGCTTGTCGAGGATCCTAGGATGACTATATCTAGGTTTAGAAATGGGCTGAGAGATGATATTCAGTCTCAGATCTATCCCCTCCAACTTACTTCCCTAGATGATGCTTATCAAGTTGCTTTAGACCATGAGTACCATCTGAAGAGATCCTTTTCTAGGAGAGTGACCTCTTATCCGAACCAGTTTAGTGGTCGTAGTACCCCACAAGGCAGGTCCTTTTCTGCATCCCAAACTATTTCTAGGGCGAGTAACACAGTGAATGGACCAAGTAGAGACCCTAGACAAGGGAAGGGTGCTGTAACACCCAAACCTACAGAAGGTGGCCGAGAGAGATGTTACTTATGTGGAGAACTTGGCCATAAATCCTTTGAGTGCCCAAAGAAAAATCGAGTGTGAGTGGTGCATGAGGGACTCAAAGATGAGGAGGATCCACACGAAGATAAGGTGGAAGGGGAGTACTGTATAGAGGATGAGGAAGCTGATGCGCACCTCGAACATATTGACAAGACCTTAAATGTCATGAGGTGCATTATCGCTAATCTTAAGAAGACGGAGGATTGGAAGAGAACGACTATATTTCAGACATATAGCAGAGGTGGCGGTTTCTCTTCCAAAATGATCATTAACGGGGGAAGTTGTTTGAATGTGATTGCTAAGACAGTTGTGGAACGATTGAAGCTAAAGGCAGAGCCACACCCCCAGCCATATAGTGTCGCTTGGGTCAATAAGACATATATTCATGTGTCACAGAGGTGTCTAGTGCCGATCCGCCTAGAGGGCTATGAGGAGAAGATTTGGTGTGATGTCCTTCCCATGGATGTTGCACATATTCTTTTAGGGCGACCTTGGCTATATGATCATGATGTGACACATTATGGGAGGTCAAATACTTATGTGTTCACACACAAGGAAAAGAAAATTTCCTTGGCACCTATTAGGCCTCGAATGTCATCAAAGGGGCAACCGAAGGAAAATAACACACCTATGCAACCAACAAAGTCTCTTCATAAACTAAGAAGGAATTTGAAAAAAGCATAAAAGAGACTAAGGTTGTATATGTTGTTATGACTAGAGAAGTTAGGGAGGTTCCTGAGGGGAACATTGGTGATGTACCTAGTGATGTTAGGCAAATAATCCATGAGTTTATTGATGTGATGCCTAGTGAGCTACCAAGTGGATTACCACCCCTTAGAGATGTGCAGCATGCCATAGACCTTGTACCGGGGTCTTCTTTACCTAACCTACCCCATTATAGGATGAATCCTACAGAGCAAAAAGAGATGAGACATCAAGTAGGAGAACTGTTGAGTAAGGGCTTTGTGCGGGAAAGTTTGAGCCCTTGTGATGTACCAGCCTTATTTACCCCAAAGGCTGATGGAAGTTTGAGGATGTGTTGCGACAGTCGAGCCATCAATAAGATCACAATCAAGTATAGGTTTCCCATACCTAGGCTTGATGATATGCTAGATATGATGAGTGGATCTCGAGTGTTCACCAAAATAGATCTACGGAGTGGATATCACCAGGTCTGCATCCGTGAGGGAGATGAATGGAAAACGGCCTTTAAGACGAGTGATAGCCTATATGAGTGGTTAGTCTTACCCTTTGGCCTAACCAATGCACCTAGCACATTTATGCGAGTTATGAATCAGGTGTTACGGCCTTTTATTGGCAAGTTTGTAGTGGTCTATTTTGACGACATCCTCATTTATAGCAATACCCGAGATGAGCACATGCTTCACTTGCGTCAAGTTTTGACAGCACTTCGGCATGAAAAACTTTATATCAATTTAAAGCAGTGTTCTTTTGTGCAGGAATCAGTCATATTTCTCGGGTTTGTTGTCTCCAAAGATGGAGTTTCTGCTGACCCTGAAAAGGTCAAGGCTATTAAGGAGTGGCCAGAACCTTCAAACATACATGAAGCTAGAAGTTTTCGTGGTATTGTCACTTTCTATAGGAGGTTCATTAGAGGATTTAGTACCATTATGGCTCCCATCATTGATTGCCTAAAGAAATAAGAGTTTGTTTGGTCTAAATCAGCCGTTAAAGCCTTTGTGGAGATAAATGATAGGATAATACAAGCACCTATCCTTGTACTACCAGATTTTGGAAAAGTTTTTGAGGTAGCATGTGACGCATCAGGCGTAGGTATAGGGGGAGTTCTTAGTCAAGAGGGTCATCCTATTGCGTTCTTTAGCGAGAAACTAAATGAGGCCCGACAGAGATATTCCACCTATGATAAGGAGTTTTATGCAGTAGTTCAGGCGCTTAGGTATTGGCGACATTATTTGTTGCCTAAGGAGTTTGTCTTGTACTCCGACCATCAAGCGCTTCAATATATAAACTCCCAAAAGAAGTTGAGTCATCGACATGCTAGATGGGTTGAGTATCTTCAGGATTACTCTTTTGTCCTTAAGCATTGTCGAGGGGTAGAAAACAAGGCAACTGATGCATTAAGTAGGGTATCCGTTCTCCTTAGCACCTTAAGTGTGAAGGTTGTAGGATTTGAGCGAATTATTCATGAATACCCTTCTTGCCCCGATTTTAGAGTCATATATTTTGACCTACAGAGCCCTAGTATACCTTCTACATGAGATTTCCATATCTATGATGGGTATCTTTTTAAGGGCACCCGATTGTGTATCCCTAGTACGTCAATGCGAGAGCATTTAGTTTGGGAATTGCATGCTGGTGGGATTGCAGGTCATTTTGGTCGTGATAAGACCATTGCCATTGTGGAGGACAGGTTCTTTTGGCCTAGCCTCAAGTGGGATGTAGCTCGAATTGTTTCTGAGTGTCGCACATGTCAAACTGCAAAGAGTCGAAAGCAAAACATGGGGTTGTACATGCCTTTACCAGTACCTCATGCACCGTGGGAGGATATTAGTATGGATTTTGTCTTAGGATTACCATGGACTTCTAGAGGTCATGATTCTGTTTTTGTTGTAGTGGATCGTTTTTCTAAAATGACACATTTTATTCCTCGCAGCAAAATCGATGATGCTTCACACATTGCATCACTTTTCTTTAGTGAGGTTGTTAGACTACGCGGTTTACCTTTGTCTATAGTTTCTGATAGGGACGTAAAGTTCATGAGTTATTTTTGGAAGACACTATGGAAGAAACTAAACACTACACTTAAATTTTCCACTGCATATCACCCCCAGACTGACGGTCAAACTGAGGTAGTTAATAGAAGTCTAGGTGATTTTATACGGTGTCTTGTAGGAGATCATGTGTCTAGTTAGGATAGGGTTTTTCCTATGGTTGAGTTTGCATATAATAGTTCGGTTAATCGCTCTACTGGGGCGAGTCCATTTCAGATTTACACGGGTTATCAGCCTAGGAAGCCTATTGATTTGGTACCATTGCCCCCTGCATATAGGTCTAGTGAGTCTGTTGAGACTTTTGCACGACATATTCATGATTTGCATGCTGAGATAAGAAAGAAAATTAATTTAAGCAATGAAAATTATAAGTCTGCTGCAGATGTTCATCACAGGTACCAGGAGTTCAACGAGAATGATCAGGTGATGCTTCGACATCGTGTCGAGAGGTTACTTCCAGGCACTTGGAAGAAAGTGCATGCTAAGAGGATGGGTCCATTTCGAGTTTAAAAAAATGTTAGTGCTAATGCTTATGAGTTAGATCTTCCTAGTGATATGGGTATTGGTCCTGTATTTAATGTTGTTGATCTTACTCCTTATCATGGACCTTCGATTCCTTCTACTTCTTCATCTTATGCTAACCCTGTTGAGCCTATCATTGTTCCTTCATTACCTGTTCCACCTGCACCTCCTCTTGGTTTTTCACAGCATACTACAGATGGCATTGAGGATGTGTTAGATGAGAGGGTTGTGTCGACCAGGCGCAGTGAGTACCGCCAGTTTTTGGTGAAGTGGCGAGACAAGCCTCATAGTGACTGCATATGGATTAACAGGGATGAGTTCTACCGCATTGATCCCGCCTTGTTGGAGCGTTATGACCGTTTCCTTTCCTTTCGACGTAGCCGAATTGTTTCCAGCAGGGGAGAAATGATGGGGATTAGTTTAGTTCACGTGATGTTTTTATTTGGAGACCTGATGTATTTAGTTATTTATGGGATTATTTTATTTTTATTTTCATTTATTTCTATTAGTAAGGGTATTTGTGTCTTTTTATTATTCTCATCAGATTAGGGTTTTGGTAGTCTATTTAAACAGATTGTGTATGAGATTACCCTAATTATTGGTTGCGATCAATATCTTTTCTCCCTACTGCGGTTAGGAAATCCTAGGGGTAGTGGTTCTCCTGCGATTGGATCACCCTAGTTTTTATCAATCTTTCTTATTAAATTATCATTACCAGTGCATTATTTGGCTATCTATTTCCGTCCTACATCACAACCTGTCTGTTGAACAAGGTCTTGAAAGGATAGAGAAGGGGTAAAGGAGAAAGAAAGAATGGTGAAAGGGGAAGAAACCTATCCTTGCAAGGAATCAGTAGAAAATCACAAAAGCTTAATTTAACTCTATTTTTTCTAATGATGGGTTCATATCACTTTATCTAGAAGTATAGAGCTTGAAAATCAAAATTTAATATAATTTAGACAACCTAATCTAATAAAGAAACAAACTACTATTACTACTATAAAGTAATCTATTTACTGTAATTGAAAGATCTATAATAATTACCATTAATTTATTCCTAATAATAATACAAAATAATTTAGAAATAATCCCTTGCAATTTCCATTGACCTTCCTGATCCGTTCAGCAGCATTCTTCCCTTCATCTGAGAAAATTTGTCCTTAAGTTTTATTGAGGTGGAGCGGAAGATGAAAATTTAGAAGTTATTTAATTATTTTGTATTGTTGTTTAGAGATAAATACTTGATTAAGTTTAATATTCTAGAATATTAATTAAGGTAGTTGGGTATTATTAGTAGTAGTTTCCTTTTTATTAAGATTTTTACTTATTCTCCAAGTTCAACTTTTCTATTTAAGCATTGTAACTCTTCATTATTTTTCAGACATGAATAAATTATTGATTTTAGAAAAACTTTGTGTTTTTGTGTGTGTTTCTTTACTAATTCTTTGCGGGATAGGTACTCATATTTCTTCTTCTACCTTGTCTTGCATCATTTGGTATCAAAGTTAAACTAGTATCTTTTGATTTAACCCAATTTCTTTCTACCCAATTATTTGACCTAATTTTTAGAAGTTCTCTAAAAAATCGACAACAATTTTTTGACACGAAAGTGTTATTTGCAACAGGAATTGTCATGTTTGCCGTAGTCTCTATCTATCCTAAAAAACTGGTATAGTGTTTTTGCTACATTAACTTTGTTATTGTTCACTACAACAGTACCCAAAAAAATGAAAATAAAAAATAAAAAAATTGAACCACCATCTGTTGTCCTCAAACACAAGGCCAACAACCCATATGTATAACAAATAGCAAATCCATAAACCCAACTGGAAAACCATAAACCAGCCTACCCAAACCACCCAAAAAAAAATTTCATCACCAGTCCTACAAAAACAACTAAGCAACTATTTATTTTCATCCTTGATCCTAGCAACCTGAACGTTTCAACTGCCACCTTACATTCCTGCTACATCACTCCAAAATCAACCTAGTCCGACTGTGGTTGGGATACTCTACATTATCAAAAAAAAAAAAAAAGTTTTCACCATAATAAGATTTGTAACAACAGCCATCACCAATCCATTTAACCAATTTCAGAAACTCGCCCTAAAGGGAGAAGATGCCACAACCAGCCTGGGGGAAAAAGAAGAAAAAGGAGAAGACAGTGCGCACTTCTTCATTGCAGGAGTGGTCCAGCTTCCCACTTATAAGCACTACGGTCATATTCAGTCTTGCTGCTGTATCACAATCTAGCCTTTTCCATTTGATTTCATTTTCACGTGTCATCAGTAAAAGAGGTAACACCTCTTTTAGAAACAAATGTGGTGACCGTGAAAGATTTGAAATTCTATAACTCGCCCTTTAAACTTTCATAGCTTTCAATTTAGATGTTGTCTTATTTAATTTGACAGTTCAGCCACTGAACTTTCAGAATTTGCACCGTTATCCCTATTTTGTTACTTATTTTCAGTTTGGTCCCTGTTTGAGGTAAAAAGGTGCAATTCGAGTAATAAAAAAAAATCCTGTTGGAAAAGAAAAAATATCATCCAGGTAAAAAAATTCAAAGGAAAAAGTGAGGGAAAAAATTAAATATGTACAATATCGTCTTTTAGGTTTGATGATCCAGACTTCTTTGGGCACAACTTCAGCACCAATTTTTTTTTTTACATACGAGGAAATTCTAAGATTTTATCAATATGGCTTTGAGTATTGAAAATTCTTGGTGGCTTAGCATTGTTGGAAACAAATCTTGCAAATTTAAATAATCACCATTTTTTTAGAGGGTGAAGAAGATGACTTAGGTAGCAGATCAAGGCCACGATTGGGGTTTTAGTAGATTTTTGGGACCAATGTTTATGTACAAAGGACATGGGAAGGAAACGATGAATCTATTTCTAGACTATTGAAAAGAGTTGGTGTAAGCTATGCAATAAGGTGATATTACATACAATAAGCTAGGAGCTAGCCTTACCTACCTTCTAAACTTATTTCATTTTAAACCATTAATTGGTTTAATAACGTATTCCAAACGACATTCTGATTTTTTCTGTGATCAAATAAACTATAAGCTGATAAAATAAGCAATCCCAAATGGGCTCTTTGTGAGTATGTCAACATATTTCTTGAGAGATGGTGGTCTACAATCCCTTCTTCTATGTTTTGTTTACTTTGCAAAGTGACTAGTACCAAGTTTCGATGTTTCAAAATAAGGTCAAGATGCTTGCATAGGCGAGCGCTTAGTCCTTGCCCAACCTTGGCGAATAGTTGTTGGGAGCCCACCTAACCGCCTAGGAGGTGATCGTCAAATGTCATCGCTACATCATCTACCACCACTTTTGCAACTTGGAATGTGGATTGTTGAGATTTGTTTTCACTTAATAGATAAGATGTGATAACTTTAGATGTTATCCTTTTAATTTTTTAAAATTACTAATGCCTCGAATTTCTATCACAATTCAAATTTGGTCACTTAATTTGACTAATTTATAAATTAATCACTAAATTCCCACTTTGTACAAATATAACGTTAGTTTAGTTTAAATATAATAAAACTGACTTACTTATAACAAATATAAAAAGTAATAAAAAAATTACATTGCTAAATCACCATACTTTCTATAGTTGATTTAGTATTCACTATAAATGCTAAATCATTAGGTTTATAGATGATTTCCTTTATTCATAAAAAAGTTCTCACCTTAATTCCCAAAAATCTTTCATTATTTCATACTAAGTCCTTATAATCGATGCAAGGGACTTAATACCCATCTCTAATGTTTTAACCTTAAGATTCAGATATTCTATAACTTTATATATTCCAAGATTCATGGCATTAAATCATTAAGACGGTTCTTGGGAACAGAGAATCTCGCGATGAATGTTTGCATATTCATCCGTGATAAATGTTTGTATCTTTATCCATAACAAATGTTTGTATTTTTGTCCAGTGCAAAATTCTTCTTTCGTACAAAACATATCTAACTAGTTAAAATCCTCACTCGAAACACATTTGGTTATAGTGATATATCTTTATATCAATAATCCTACTTATCTGACATTCAAAATAGTAATAACAAGCTTGTACTTAGGTTTGAGAAACCTAACGATGAATTTGACCATTTAACATCGATTAGTCCTATCTCGGATGCTTACAATACTCACAGTACTCACAATGTTATTTACCATCCTCATTCTGATAAGTAGTTTCATATCAATACTGTGTTAATGTTTAAGAATTCTAAGTCTTATAAAAATAAAGACATAACAAGAGGATGTAATGAAAGCTCTTTCTTTTCTTCTTTGAGCCAATGCTCTAAAGTCTATCTGCAAATTGGGGTTTATTTGCAAGGGTGAGTTAAAAATGCTCAGTAAGTCTTAAACACATAACATATAAGTAAACTCACATTGATATGGATTGAAAATATTCATAGCACAAGAATTGATATCACAAATGTTCTAACATAACAAAACTGAGTGGTGGTTAGACCTTAAACTGTTCATTTGTCTTTCGACTTAGAACCATACAGTGGACATAGAAAGGGGATCAACCTAACGGCATCCTATGTTATGCATAACATACACTACACTGGACTAATCATGAACAGTGCTACATATTCGTTCATCTCTGTTTACTTTACATGTTAGAATCGTTTCAAGACAACTTGGTTTGATAAAATACGACATGTTTGGAAATATATTACGAAGGAACATTTCATTTCTCAAGTTATGCCAAAACAAGAATCAATAACTTTCATATCAAAGATTTATAACACGTTGTTTGTACAAGATGTATAAATCACATAAAAAAACAAGTAAACAGAGGATAATAATAGAAAACTTGCCTCGAAGCAATTTAGAGTTTTTTCGGTAAAGCGTTAAATGCCTACATAATTTTTTATGCGTACCTGAATGTTAGTTTATCAAATTTTATTTTTTAATAAGTGTTTTTATAACTTGTTTAGACTATTTCCATAGGTAGTTTTAGTTGAAAACGTCTCAAACTCAAAAACTCATTTTAAGTGACTTTCTAAAAAGTGGACAACAACATTGGTTGTCAGACCCTAGCTCAGTTAAACAACCATAACTTCTTCGTTTTAAAATATTTTTAAGTTGTTCAAAATTTCACGTGTTCGTAACTTCTGTCTATACAATTTATATTTAGACCAAAGTTCAAAATTCCTTACTGATTTACACAGATTTCGACAGTAAGGGGACTGCACAAAACTATTTCAATATTTCTTTAACTGAATTGATAAAACATGAAACCTTAAGTTTTAATTTGCTAAGATAAATATGCATATTTTTTATTAGTCATCGCTGCTCAATGTAAATAATTTTGTTTATTAAATATGCCTTTTGATTGGGTTAATCAGGGGTTTTTTGAATAGTTGATGATGTATATCATATACAATGGTTGAACCAGAAATTTTCACAAGGTGGGGACACACAATAAACATCCACCTTTTCTCTTTCAAACTATAATTTTTCAAAGCCACAATTAAGTAATAATTTTTTTTTAATTAATCAATCATGCCTTTTTCTACTTAATAAAAATGATATTTATAAAATAAAGAAGTTCTAATTTTATTGCCTAGATGGATTAATTATTGAACTTGGTATACAAAAAGTTACAAGTGTCAATGCTATCAAAGGTATGCAAACGGTCCATAATTACAGATTACTTGTCCGATTAAAATATATATTTTTAATTTAAGTGATCAAGCAAATATTCATCTACTCCGGCTCTCATTTGATTTTGAAGACAATTTTTCACGGAATAAAAAAAACTAGTTTTTATATTGAAATTTGCTAAGAACAAGTTATTAGCTTCAAAGAATAAAGATTTTTCAATAGTATTTTACTATTAATTGTATATTGGAATCGTGTATTTACTTGTATTATATTCTTTACATGTAATTTTAGAATTCATGTTACCGTTGAATGACGTGCGGAGAATGTTTGTGAAATGGTCGCTAATCTAAAGTTGTAATATTTCTTTTATTCAAGCATATTATACTCTCTTTTTTTAGGCACAAAATTGTGGTAGCTAAACACATTATAATATTTCTTTTTGTATACCCCTTGTCCTTTGATGACAGAATTGCTCTTTTTTAATTTACTTTTGTATGAGCCGTAAAGCACTTTTTGTTTGGATTACTTTTTATTTTTGTTTAGACTTATTCTTCTGTATGGCTGCTGTATTGCTGCTACGTTGGTGCTTCTGTTTTGCTGTTTCATTTTGTAATACAAGATGATTATAATGCAGGCACTATACATGTCCTCCACTTCTGCAAAATAAGAATCCAATACTCACCCCATTCACATCGATGGGAGAATACATTATTTTCGTTTGGATTGTATAAAAAGATAGGATTTGAAAAGATATTTTATTACTAATTCTAATTTTGTTATTCCCAAAAATCAGATATTTTTTTCAAACTAAAAATCACAATTAAAGAAAAGAAAGTAAAAATAATTATAAAATTGTTGAAATAATTAAAATGTGACAGATTCATAATAATTTACATGTGAACCCTAGCCCGTTTGGAACAACCATAATTTACAATGTCATAGTGGGCAAATGAGATAGTGGGCAACTCTGTTACTTTGCTTTCGTACTCATTTAAAGAACAAATTCGAATAGAAATCATGCGGTTAACATTTTAATTTCAAATCACTATCATCATCATCATAATATAGTGCAGTAGTAAAAGTAAGACATAGGTACGTGTGGTGATCTTGTGTATTTGCGAGGCAATGGGTGGAAGTGAGCATGGTTTGTGTATGTGTTATTATTAATATTATTATTATTGTTGTTGTTTAATAATAAGATCTATTGTAAACTACATTAGAGCCAACCATGCCTAGTCCTAAGAGTTTTGCCTCGTGACCCTAGCACCCACTCCACACACGCCTATAGGCTATATACGTAGTTGTACACCGAGACGACTCACCGATTTTTCAAATTAAAAGGAACGATTTTTCAAATTGAATTAATTTGATTACGTCATCTATGTATGTGTATTTATATATAAGAATTGATGCGAGAGAGGTTTGGTCTTTCTTGCTCAGACAAAACCTTCATGTGATCTTCGGGTCTTAACAAAGCTTTCTTCCAACTTAAATCCCTAAGTATAAACATATTTCATATTTTACCCTATAAATTTAGTAAAAAAATTATTTTGTCCTGTAAAATAAAATATTAGTTTTTAAAATTAATTATACTCAAAATACGAATGACACACGTAAAGCGTGTGTGCCGGCCCCTACTTATTTCATAATCTAACTATTTATATTATTAAAGAAGAAGAAAATATTAAAGGTTTTTTGATGAAGTTGTATAACATCTAAGAGTCAGAAGTAAATTTATCTATTATTATTAACTTCTTTTATTTCTCACACTCTTTATTCTTAATCTTTTTCTCCTTTATTTTTCACTTATACTTTAAAAAATATTTAAATATTTTTTCTATTAATTACATACACCAGTAACTATAGTCTTCAGATCATAAACTTGATGTGTTAACCATTCTTCTACTCAGCTTCTTTCCCATCTCTTTATTTCCTTATGGATAGTTCTCAACGTCTTTATTTTTGCATGAGATCAAACCTAAATTGACAACTTTCCTTTGTTACAACTGTAACATCCTGTATTTTTTTAAGCCTATTTTCTTTTCTCATACATAATTAATTAAATTATAAAATAAGATTAGATTAATATTTTACCTAATGCAATGTGAGTATTGTGGGCCTGAGTAATTCTGTTAATATTATTTAATGAGAGATTTTGTTTAATAATATTATCAATGGACTTAACCCAATTCAATTTAGGTTAAAAGATATATATAATTCTAATCAGGAGAAAAAATAAATTATGCTTATTTTATTTTTCCTTACCTGAGAAGTTAAAAATTAAAATTGCGGGTGATTAATATAAAGACTAATTAAATTAGGGTTTTTGAGTTAATAAATGAAGTTTTGTTTGTCTCAACTTTTTTTATTGCGATTATATTAACATGTGTAAGTCAACTGATAGACCCTCTCTATAAAGGAGGGATGTTACAATAACTTTATGGAACAAATGTCTTCCTTAAAAGCGGGTTGCGCATATTTAGATCTTTGATATGGTTTTGAAATGGATGCAAAAATTATATCCATGAGAAAATATCTTGCCTTCAAGTGCAGATGTTGCAATAACCCTCTAGTGTAATCCTTGTAACTTTTTTTAAAAATAAATTTATATTTTCATGATTAAAGTTTAATATTTTCATAAACTCCTCATGAGTGTGATGCGTATTTACTATTCATCCGAGAAGGATTTTGTAGACATAGCTGTTGGTATACGGCAGTACTACACTATTGCTCTTAATTTTCAAAGGCTCGTATCTGTAATATGAATGCAAGGAGTCAGAATGCAGCTCTTAATTTTTATTTTTTTAATTTATTTTTTTGTATACATATGGAAAAAGTAGAAACATGAAGCACATAATCCTATGCAAAAAAAGATTTACCAGGATATTGCTAATCTTTTAAAAGTTGTTAAAGAGTGTTATTAATATAGGACATATTTATAGGGTTTTTTCCTTTTAACAAGCCTTGGTAGGGTTACAAACGATCCGATATGATCCGAACATTGTCGAACTTGAACCAAACTCCAACACTTTTAGTCGAACTCGAACATGTTCAAGTAACATTATCGAACCAATACACATATGCGAGTTCTGATCGTTCGGGTTTACGGACATGCTCGAGTTCAACTAAATGCTCGAGTTCGCCTATAATGCTCGATTTTGACTAAATGCTCGATTTTGACTAAATGCTTGAGTTTGCGAGAATGCTCGAGTTCGCAAAAAATAGGCCAAATATATTTTTTTTTAAATAAAATTTAATTTCTTAATATATTCATATATATTAAATTAGTAGTAGCGCTCAATGTTATTATTGATTACATAATTCACTAGAATAAATGAATACTGATACTTTCAATTAACCCCAAAAAGGGATATATTACTACTTCCTTAATTAATTAATTAATTTTCATATTTTTGCATTTTTTGCTTTTAGGTGAAACAAAAGAAAAAAAAAATACTCCATCTATTTCATAAAAAAAAAAGTCTTATTTGAGATTTTTTATAATGAAATTTTAAAATTCTAAATTTTAAATAATGTAAATTTAGTTGATTTAGATTAATTCAATATCTAATAGACTAATATTGTTAAGTTGTTAACCTTGAAATGCATTACTGCTAGATGCTTCTTCCGTTCTCAACTGAACAAATATGAATTTTTAATTCAAAAGAGATGTGATAATTAACTTTTAAATACAATAAATCTTTATAATTATTTTATAAAAAGGTTATAATTTTCATAATTATATTGTTTAAAACTAAATAATTTTTTTCTAAAAAACTAAAGTAATATGTGAAATTTTACAATTTCGTAAATTAACTACAAATCTAATATCAAATGCTCAAAGCAATTTAGAGACTTTGTTTATTTGATTCTTTTTTTTATATACCTTTTTGCTTATTTTAATTTAAATTATTAACTCATTTTAATTTCATGCAAATGGTATTGTGACATAGTGCTTAATTGGATTATTTAATTTTAAACACTACTTTTTACACTAAATATGATTACTTAATTGCATAAAACAAAGTTAGTCAACCACTTTTCACACTGTCTGACATATACGTTGTAGTCTATAATACTAAAAAAATCATAATTTATGAAATCAAGTTTGCACTTTTAATTATATGGTTGATATAATGTAAAATAGTAATTATACAATAATTATTACTCTATCAGTGAAGTCTCGATCTATTGATAACTTGATTTTTCTATTCTCTATCTCGATTTGGCAATTTCAATAACTCATGCAAATGTAAACAATTGTGTTGTATCATTCTTTAATTAATGTCAAATTGTCATTGCATGATGATTAATGACTTTACTTATGTGATTTATAACATGAGTTATAATTTATTAAATATTATCAATGATGTAAATTGTAATAATCTAACAATCGTTGTTAAATTTTTTATGAAAATATTAAAATTATTTTAATTAAATTAGAAGTGAAGAAGTACACATTATTATTTAATAAAAATGTTTACTTATAATCAATTATTAAAAAAAGTATGTTTAAGTAATAAAAAAAAGAAAATTACTACAAATTTAAAATTTATTGATAAGACAAACTTTAGAATATAATATGAAATAACTAACTATTTGTGGTTAGAAGTTAAAAACATTAAAATGTAAGAAATACAATTTGAACTCGAACATCTGTCGAACCTAGCCGAGCCGAGCTGAACCGAACCAAACCGAACCCGAACTGTTCGCGAACAAAGTCGAACCTAACCACATGGTTTGCGAATATGTTTGATCAAGCAATTGAACTCGATACCATGTGCGAACTCGACTAGATAACTCGAGCATATTGAACTCGAACCGAATCGAATCGAATCGGTTCGCGAACAGTTCAGGAACAGTTCGATTCTTTTGCAGGCCTACGCCTTGGTATATGCGTTAGCTTTGTAGGCCTTGGCTTGCATCTCTTTGTGGATATTTGATTAGGGGTAAGGCTGATAGTCCAAAAACCATTAAGCTCTATAAGCCAACCAAAATTAATGCAATATTCGATTAGAGCTTAATGGTCCTGGTTGATTTTTTCGTAATTAGCTTGTAATATAATTTAATTAATGCAATAGTTAGTATTATAAACTAATTGCAAAATTTTATACAATATATTTCTTTTTGAATTATTCCGTATCAAAGTAAAATGAGATTTTGTTTTGTAGAACATAAGGTAAAGTATGACCATTACCATTTTCTCTACATAAAATTTTAAAATGTTGATTAGTAATGTACAGAGTTAAACACAATTATAAGAGTTTTTTGGTACTTTTAAGTCAAAAGTTTGATTCAGATGGAGAAGAAAAGGTAAATATTGAAACAGGAATATAATTCTATTCGCTGATTAATAATTGGTAAAACTACCAAAACTTACAATTACATCACTGAACTTGTCTAATTTTGTGTGTTAAGCCACTGAACTTTTAATTTATGTAATTGAACCATTATACTAATTAAAAAAAATTGATTAGATCATTCTGTTAAATTAATTGGGCTAAAGTTATCTTTTTTCATACGTGACAGCTACAAAAATAAAATAAAATTAGTAATTTCCAACTCATTTTCTTACAATATCTTTCGTTTCGTTCTCTATCATCTCCACCTCCTTCATGATTGCCATGGATGCCACGAGTTGCTTCCTATTTCTTCAACAATATATAAATAAAACAACTCTTCATCAAACCGTAAAGGAATCAGAATAGAAAACCCCCAAAAATCGATCATCAAACCATCATCAAGCGGCAATCAAATCTTAAGATAATCAAACTGTAAAGAAATTGCCGATGAAAACATCAGACAAACAGTGATCGGAATAAAAAAATCAAAGAAGGTAATGTGTTAAACACATCCAACAAATAAAAACTACCCAAAATCCGACCATCAAGCAAATCGCACGGTAATTAGTTCATGAATTTATGAAGCAGACATAATTAATTGCCGAAGACTTATAAAAATTCCAATCAAAGACATGCCTAGATAAATCAATGAAAGAAACCATAGAAATCATATGCAAGATAAACAATAATGCAATAACTTGATTAATTGAAGCCAAAAGCAAGATCAGAACATAACAATCAACAGTTGAAATCTGCACTCCAATCCGAAGTTCGCACTCCAATCCGAAGTTCGCGAATGGAAGACGTGATTACAATCGTGAAGTAATTGAATCGACGGAGATAATTCTGTAAATCTTCAACAGGGAGGGTGGCAGATGCGATGGCAGTGGAACTATAGAGGCGGAGGAGATGGAGGGAAGATCCGGTGAGGAGGAGGAGGAGAAAATAAGGTTTTTGGGATCGGGAAGGAAGGTAGGGTCTGATTCACGTTCATTTAATTTTTTTTTTGAGTAAATTTCAGATGATCACCTGGGCTTTTACTCATTTCTCACTTAACCACCTATAGTTCAGAAACCTACATTTAAACACCCGAGTTTTTGAGTTGAAGTGAAAAACTGCTTTTTGTTTTAACACTGTTAGTTTATATGACACCCTAGGATTTTTAGAGTAATTCCAAATAAGGATTATGATGAATTAAGTAAAGGTTAGCATTTAAAACCTAGTGTTGAATGATAGAGGTATTAAGGAATGATTTATGATGTAAGCAATGTGCTAAATGACATATGTGGTTCACTGAATATGTTGGATATATTACAAAGAGAATTGAAATGTAAAAAAGATTTATGAATATGAATTAAGAAAAGAAGGTTGAATGTGCAGAGTATAAATGATGTGCAATAGAGAGTATGAAATAAGTGAATTGAGGAAGGGTAAGTACGATTAAAGAAAGAAAATTTACAGAGAATGAGAAACTATCTTGATAAATATATCAAGAAACGAGTTAAAGTTTTATTAATAAAATTTTTAGAGAATTGTAAAATGTAATATTACAAAGAAATTGTGAATTGAGATAAGAGTTGAATACTCGGACAGTTACGATCATTATGGTGTTATCCATTAAAGATTTATGGATATTAAAGAGGTAAGATATGATTATTATTGGGTGTAGTTGTTATTTATCAAGATAACAGTATAACAAAGTGCTATAAATGACATACGCAAGGTTATTACGGAAATTGTGATTCCGGGGATGGAATCCTGTTAAGGGGGGAAGAATGTGAGGACCCGAATTTTTGGGATTTCTTTAATAATATTAAATAAGAATTTAAATAACAAAATTATTAAGGTTATTTAAATTACTTATGATTGATATATTTTATGTGATTTAAAGTGCGTGATGAGATTTTATTGATAAATTAAATCTGTACAGAGATGGTGATAAATGGTGTTGAATTAAAATAATTAAAAAGTAAATAAATTGTTTAAAAATAATTTATTAAGAATAAGAGAAATTACATGTAATGGTACAATAAAATTGTACAATTAAATTGTATAATTAAATTATTGTGGAGGTACAAAAATTATTATTTAAATGGTGTTATGAGGTAATGTGAGATATATGAATTAGATATGTATATATATACATTTGTATATATGTTTGTGCATGTTTAATTGTTGTAATTATAAATTCTATTAATTATGGAAATTAAGGGATTAATAATTAAATTAATCCAGAAATTAATTAAAAGCTAATGAGGAAATTAGTAATAATATAATTATTGATTATAAGATCAATCCATAATTTTGGAGGATGTTGGAAATTAATTAAGAAGAAAAATGTAATTATATAAATTATATAATAATAAATTATGTAATTTATATAAAGAAATTTAAGTAATATATTAATGAAATAATAATTATATAAATTATATAAGAATAATTATATAATTTATATAAGGGGATTCAATTAATTGAGGATGGAAGGAAATAGAAAATAATGATAGAGTTAATAAATGTGTAATTATTGATTATATAATTAATCGATAATTATGGAGGAATTTTAGAAATTATTTAAAAAGGAGAATGTAATTATATAAATTATATAATATTAAATTATATAATTTATATAAGAAAGTTAAGTAAATAGTAAGGAAATATAATTATATAAATTATATAAAAATGATTATATAATTTATATAAGGAGAATACATTAATTGAGAAAAGAAATATAAGTGTACAAATGGTACAATATTTTATTATATGGTGTATATTTAAAGTATGTCAAATAGTAAATAAATGGAGAAATAAATGAGGAGAAGGAATGTTTAATTTATTAGAATTATGTTTATGTATAATGAAATTTTTATGATTTTTATGGAGAATAATATTTTAGAAACGTGAACATGTTAATGAAACATGTTGTCCAAGTAATGAAGTGAAAAAGTATGAAAAATAATTTTTATAAGTTATATGAATTATTTTATTAATTTTAGAGGTATAAATTACCTCATATAATTACATGCATGTTATTATGCGTGTACAAAATTTGTCAAGTAATGGATCTGAAAAAGGTATTAATATTATTTATAAATCAATTTATAATTTTTAGTGAATTAAAATAAATATTTTACATACATTATATAAAATATTTATTACCGAAATAAATACGTAATGTATTAAAATAAATTGGCATGCTTAATTTTTATGCTAATCCGAATTTGCTAAGTCGGTTGGGGCGTGTAAAGGTCGGTGGAAATTTTTTTTATTCTCCAAAATGGTTAGTTTATTTGGTTATAAAAGGAAAAGAAAATAAATACTCACAAAAAGCCATATCAATTTCTCTCCATTTCTTTTTCCACCACCACCATTACCACCCAACCACCATGACCACCAACAGAAAGAGAAAATATTGATGCCATCAATGAGGGATAGCAAGCCTCAAGGATGAAGTTTCAAGTGTTGGAAGGTATAAAAATGAATTTATTTGGTTTATTTTTATAATTATGGTGATAAACTAATTTTGTGAAAAATTAGTAAATAAATAGAATAATTATTCTATATAATTTTTGGATGTATATTTATGGATTATGTGATTTTTAGAATAATTATGTTGTGAAAAATTGGAGTAAAAATGGATAATTTTTGGAAAGTTGGCTTACTGTTGCTGGTAAGGTTGAAGAAGAAAATCTGGGCATTGCGCGGTGGCCTAATTTTTTTCAGAAACCGGGAACCAAATGACGCCGTTTGGGGTGAGAGATTCGGTCGGTCGCGCATGGCGCGACTGTCCCTGCAGTGTCGCCAAACGACGACGTTTAGAGGAGCGGAATGAAGGAAGCCGCGCCATGCGCCGAGGCTTCGGGAAACGGCAGGAAATGACGCCGTTTGGCGTCGGCAGAGAAGGCCGCACGCAATGTGCGGCGGTCGGCACCGCTGGAAATTACCAGCGTACCCCTGACCTTTTAAGATAATGCCGAGCGTGTCCTTGGCCTCGGAAAATTACGACAATGCTCCTGACCTTTCCAGAAAATGACCAGCATGTCCTAGGGTCGCAGAAATTACGAAAATGCCCCTAGAAATTGGTTTTTAATTAAATAAATGTTTAAAAATTATTTAAAAATTATAGAAAAATACTAAAAATATAAAAATGATTTTTAGGCATTAAATTTAATATTTTTTGTAAAAATATTAAATATTGGAGATTAATATTTAAATATTAATCTAGTAAGTTTAAAATTTAGAAAATGGTTAAATGAAAATTCGGACAACCAAATACGCTAAATTTAATCCGATGAGCCGAGTTGTCCGCATTGAATGTGTTTTATATTAAGTTAAATTAATATATTAAGGGACGTGGCTAATATAATTAATCATATTAATTGATAATTGGCCCAGTACCCTAAAATAAATCGCCGGGTAGGGTTAATTACATTATAGATGATATTAATTAATTGAATTAATATCATGAGAGGATAAATAATTATTAATTGTTTATCTTATGGTCTTAGGTTGTTCGAGAAAGAGTTTTGAGCCACCAATTAATAATTGGACGTCAAGGCAAGTTCTTCAGTACTTTGATGTTAATTGTTTATCTGTAATAATATGTTAATTCTTGTTCAAAGGCACATAGAAATTATGTGTTATGTGATCTGTGAATAATATGACTACGATGTGTACTTTGTGCAATGACGTGAATAGAAATTATTGTCATTATTACTATTATTATTATAATAATAATAATAAATAAATAAATAAATAAAAATTGCATGTAAACAACATGGGTCACCCTTTTAGCATTGACACCATTTTCCTGTTTTTCGGGTATTGCGGTCGTTATGTTTCTGCATGCAAATTTATTTATTAGTTAGGTTCTGATCTCGAATTCATTTGAATGAATAGAGTGCAAGCATACACGGTCAACAAGTAATAAAGTGATAAGAAAAGTCGATCCCACGAGGAATTAGTTCTAACGAGTTCCAAATACCAATTACATCTAAGTCAATCTTAGTTCAAACATTTGATTGAATGAAGGAAGTGAAATGTAAATGGACATAACATAAATTAACATTTAACTAGAAAGCAATTAAAGATAGGTGAATCTAAGACTGCAATTTCCCCAATATGTCATTTTCATCTCCTAACTCTCCTCTCAATCTTACGGTCACGACAAATGGCTAACCGAGAATACGATAGTACTTATAGGCATCTTTCGATAGCCAGATAAGCATATCTCATCCAAACCTATCACATCCGACAGAATTCAGACAAGAACAACTCAAGCAAGATAATTCACTATATTTCTATGAGAACTAACATAAGTAGGGTTTTTAACGCACATATTCTCATATAGGCTACGCGAGGCACAAAGTTATATGTCTATCGTTTAGGCAAATATGAATTCAATCCTAAGACCAAATAACATACACATGTTAACATATTCAAGCCCAAACTTATAATCCATCTTTCGATTTCATACAAGTTACCAAAGTGATTACAAAGCCAAACAATTAACAATTATCACAAAACATGATAACCCACTCATATGGTCTTAACCAACGAATGGTCAACCAAAAACACATCAATACTTATACGCCTCTCTCGATAGCAATACAAGCGTACCCAAGTCTAATTAATCCACTATATTTCTATGAGAATTACAATAAACAAGGGTTATGAAGCTCAGGTTCTTAACTGGTTACACATGGCATACAGGTATATTTCTATCCAATACGCAAATCATACATCCCAACTATGTAGAATAGCACAATCACATGTTATCACATTTAGGTCAATCCTATAATCCATTTGTCAATTTCATATAGAAACTCACACTACTTATTAAGCCAAGCAATCCATACATGAAAAACTAAACATGATAATCCAATTCATGGTGCCAATCAAGAGAGAGAAATTCAATTCACAAAACTATTTGGGTTTCAAAACAATACTTAGATTCCAATGAATGAAAACTAGCAAATATTCATTACAAATCCCACAAAATTCAATAATAAAATGAAATACAAAGAATAATAAGAGTCTAAAAGATTAAAGGGATGTCACTCAAGCTTCAATCTCCAGATCTCATCATCCATGGCTTCCATCCATAGCTTTCTTTGCTTGCTCTTCATCTTCTTCATCCATTGCTAGCTATTCCAAAAATTAGGGATCTAGGGTACAAGAATCAAAGGTTAAGTAGTTCCCCATGAGGGAAACCACCTTCCCTTCTCTTATTTCTCCCTAGAATCGCCACTCTCTCTCTCCAAATGAAAAAGGAATTGAAAGATATGAAGTTAGGGCTTAAAAATTGCTTAAAAACTGAAAATCGCGACCAGGAACAGTGCACCGCCGCGGCGGTCAAAGGCAGAGCCGCGGCAGTCAAACGTTCTGCTTATTTCTGGGTTTGTACCACCACTGCGGCGCTAGTACAAACTGCCAGAAATGTTCCTTTTTTGACTGTTGCAGCGTCTTTCAGTGTTTTGGTCATATCTTTTTCATACGAACTTTGATTGAGATGATTCAAGATGTTCTGGAAAGGAGGCTCGTAGACCTACAACTTTCATGTTTTACAAAATTGAAGATTCGGAAAGGATCAAGGCAAAAATTGGATGTTAATTGGCTACTGCGTAAACGGAGCGCAGAAAATGCGAACCAGGCAATTCCAAGCCTTGATCCACCAAGCCCTTATTATAATTCCTACAAAATGAAATAGAAACACATAAAAACAATACAACACCGCATCCTATACAATGTGGTACAAAAACATATACAACTAAACAAACACTTAACATATAAATTACGAATAAACTACACAAAACGACATAGAATACATAAAATACTTAAACATGATATAATACACCATATTATACAATAACATAAAAACACATATAAAATCACATAAAACACTTAAAGATCCACAAATTATCAAGCTTAAATGTATTCAATTCGTAGGTATAAAATCCACTCATCATTAGGCACGAGTTATCCCGTGTGTGTGTGTGTGTGTGTGTGTGTGTGTGTGTGTGTATATCAAAGAGCTCACAATCTACAGGGGTCATTTGACCCCCCTTGGTTCCGCCAGTGGCTGCAAATGTACTTAAAAACAGAGTTATGGGTTTCAAAGAAAAGAGAACAAGCCAGTCAAAGTTGGGAGAAAAAAAGGTGCACGACTGGAGTGCTGCTTGGTTATCTTTCTTAGGGGAATGTTACTATTCTTGCATTGTTTTAATCATCTCAAAGCATGATTAGGGGGGAAAAATAACAAGATCTATTTCTTTATTGTCAATATTCAATCACTGCAGGCCTTGTCCAAAATCTTCCGATTGTTATGTAAGTGCAGGTAGTCTAAGCCATATATGACTGTTCATTAAACTTCAACTGAATAACAATCTTGAAAGGGCCCTGTTATAAACAGGTTCATATACCTATAAACAGGTATTCTGAGCCGTATATGGTTATCCTGATAGAAGATCATGCACTAATAGAATTATGTGAGGATTACTCATAGAGAAAATAGAATCACATTAATACGTAAGAAAATAGGGTCCCCTTAATGTGTGCCCTAAGGGCACACATTAAGCACAAAAAACAAGAGATGAGACCCGCTAAATAATTTTTTTTTTATATATTTGCACTAAACTCAATACATAGGGTCCATTAGTATATTATTTTTTTATACATTGAATTCAGTGTAAATACATAAACAAATAATATTATGCATTGAATTTCGCGCTTAGCATGTGCCCTAAGGGCACATTCAAAGAAAATAATACAAGTTATAAACCTGATATTCTTTAACATTAGCTAGAGGTAATATCAAGGTATCATCCACAGATTTTGAATTCCCAAAAAAAAATATACTCCCTCTTTCGTTCTAAATTCTAAGATCACTATTGACTTTTGAAAAATCAATTTAAAATATTTTCAATTTCAAAATTAACATAATTTATTTAAGTTTTTAAAATAATAAATTTTATAACGAGTAGTACTTTTTAAGTAGTTCATAACATTCATTATTGTATTGACATAAATTAATTAGTGATTCCCAACACAATTGCACTTGTATTCAATTTAATTAGTTTGTTTTTTTCTTCCCATTTTTCCTTTGCGTGCAAGTTTGTACTAGTCAAAATCATGTATGATTTGCCATTAATGTGACGCCCCCAAATCTGGGCCCACACAGCCCATACTTGAGTCGTCAAAAGACTACAACAAAATTATTACAACAAAGCACAACGTACAACAATACAGTGTATAATAATACACAACTAAGTCTTCACTATTATTGCCACACTATTTTACAAAACGTGAAAACTATGATAACTATTCCTCGGACCCTCACTCCATTCCCCGGCTAGACCCTGTTATGTTTTCATCTCCTGTTGAAAAACAATGGAACAAAAGAAAAGGGTGAGCTCAAATAGCCCAGTAAAAAATATCATGACTAAGATAATGACGAATAAATTATCATTAGCCTTCAACAGTTGAGTTCTTGATAGAATACAATAGAATACAAGGTTTATATCAAAAACTGCAGTTAAATTCTTAAACAATGTTCAGATCAATAATAGCAGCGGAATGAGCAATCTATTAGAAGAATAATGCAGACTATAATGTCCACTTGCTTCTCTTTTTCGTAAAAACATCATCAACTTTTATCATTTGAAATACCATTAGTCATGATAATATAAATTCACAGTTCCTGATCATAATCATGCACATCAACAGTTCATCTTTGCACTACGGGCCAAAGATATTCAATATAGCACCAACGGTCATGATTATACCAGATTCAGCCTTTGGTCATAATCATACCAAACAACAGTTCATCTTTGCACTACGGGCCAAAGAGAACATTCACCACGTGCCATAAAAGACACCGAACAGATGTATCGCCTTTAACCTATTATATCGCCTTTAACCTATCATCTGTTCAACAAATATATCACATCTGTGCCCCCGGCCACAGATATTCACAACAGCTTGATTTTTGGATGATTAGAATGATATAAATGATGAACAGAAGAAATAGGATAACAATAAGTATCGGAAGTTTACTTTGTACAGATTCAAATAATGTCCAAATTGTCAACATGATGTGGAGTGAAATTTAAAAATGATATTCAAGATCCACAGTTCAGAATAACGGTTACAATTCAATAGAAAGGTTCACGTAAATAGGAAGGTTCAGTTGAAATAATGAAGTTCAACTATTATGGAACATATAATATTTTCAGGAATTATAGAAGCAATAGTTCCATAATAAATTTTGATTTAGGAGTATGAAAGAAAATAATATCCCTTACCGTAGCAGGTTTGATTAACAAAAGGTGAAGGAAATTAATACAAAGGGTTATTCACCAACAGGCGGCAATCCGCTCCGTAAGGTTATTCCCACAATTTAATAGAATTTGAGTACAAAGAGTTATTCACCAAACAGGCGGCAATCCGCTCCGTAAGGTTATTCTCAGAGATTAATAATGAATGAATACGAAAGGTTATTCACCAACAGGCGGCAATCCGCTCCGTAAGGTTATTCCCACAATTTAATACATGGAAACAAAAGGCACGTCTTATGAGTAAGGAAGAAACAATATTATTATCGAGAATCAAATAATGATAATCCCTTACCATAGTATGTTTGAATAATGGAAGATGAAAAAGATGGTATCCCTTACCTCAACACGTGACTGGATATTGATTTAAATGAGGTTGATTAACTTGAACAGTACACGTATACTTATAGATCTTCACAAATACTCAAGATGACTTAAGCACACTTAGAGAGAACTTTCACAAGAAGTATTTAGAGAGAGAAAGAAAGAACAAGTAAGGAAGTTTATGAAAAATCCTTAAGTTAAGGCTTCTATTTATAGCCAAAAATCTTATCATTCATTTAATCTAAACCATTCATTTAAAGATCATCTTTTAATCTACACCATCCATTTCAAATATTATATTATCTTTAATCTACACCATTCATTTCATATCACCTAATAATCACCTAACTTTATATTATAAACAAATCAATTTAATTATTCAACAATAATTCACACTTTAATCTACACCATTCATTTCATATCACCTAATAATCACCTAACTTTATATTATAAACAAATCAATTCAATTATTCAACAATAATTCACACTTTAATCTACACCATTCATTTCATATCACCTAATAATCACCTACCTTTATATTATAAACAAATAACTTTATCAATTCAATTATTATGACTAATTGTTATAAATACAGTATAGTTAGTTCTTAGATATCAAGTCAATAAATTAATGAAATACAACTGTTTAAATAACATCATCATAGAGATAACAATAATGTAAAATAAAGCATACGTTACTGTGTAATGACAATTATTGATTCAATAATGTGAATTACTGTGCATATGTTACTGTGACAATTATTAGGTTCAATAATTTTAAAAACAGTGCAACAACAATTATTGACTCAATGATATAAAATACAGTGTAATGACAATTATTAAATCAATAATGCAAAATACTGTGTAACAACAATTATTGAATTGATAATATAAAATATTATGCAGTGACAATTATCGATGAAATGATGCGTAACAGCTACGGTGTCAATTATCAGACCAATAATATGAGACACTATGCAATACCGTGTGTTACTGTAGAGTACCGAGTGCTACAGAAAATACCAATAACTACCGTATGCTACTATTCTTTTATCACCGGTATTTTAACAGTTCTGTTGACTATTTTTATTTAAAAAGGTTATTTCTGTCGTTTTCTATATCCGACAAATATTCCGTTGTGGGATCCACCAATAATTTGTTATTTCGGCGCCGTCGGACCAAACGAATATTCCCCGACCAAACGAATATTCCCCGACAAAGCGAATATTGTCCGACAAAATAAAATTTGCACATAACATCCTTAACTTTTAACTTTATCGATTTAACCACTTACTGTTTCAAAAAAAATATATATATGAAGAAAAATTAAATTTTGTATTTCATAAAATTCGGGGTCTTACAACCTCCCCTCCTTATGAAATTTCGTCCCCGAAATTGACGTACCTGACATATCGAAGAGGTAAGGATACTTAGATTTTATCTCAGATTCTAGCTCCCAGGTCATTTCCTCAGTATCTTGGTTCCTCCATAAAACCTTAACTTGAGGTATAACCTTTGAGCGTAGGATCTGCTCCTTCTTATCCAGGATCTTAATAGGTACCTCCTCGTATGTTAAATCCTCTGCTATAACGTCTGGTTCTAACTCAATGACGTGGTTTGGGTCCTTCACATATTTACGTAACATAGATATGTGAAAAACGTTATGGATGCGAGACATACTTGGTGGTAGGGCTAGTCTGTAGGCTACGGTTCCTATTCGATCGAGTATTTCAAATGGGCCAATAAATCGAGGGTTGAGTTTTCCTCTCTTTTCGAATCTCGTAACCCCTTTCCATGGAGAAACACGTAAGAATACATGATCTCCGACGTTGAAACTTTCGTCTCTCCGATGAAGATCAGCATAACTCTTTTGTCGTTCTTGTGCGGTCTGTATTCGTTGTCGGATCATTTGGATCTTTTCGGTCGTCAAGCGTACCAACTCGGGTCCCAACAATTTTGCTTCTCCTACCTCATTCCAACATATTGGAGAGAGACACTTCCTTCCATGCAATGCCTCGAATGGAGCTATGCCTATGCTTGCTTGGTAACTGTTGTTGTAAGAAAATTCCACCAACGGCAAGTACTTATCCCAACTTCCTTTGAAGTCTAATACACAAAGTCTCAAAAGATCTTCGAGGGTCTGGATCGTCCTTTCCGATTGTCCGTCCGTTTGAGGATGGTATGCAGAACTAAAACGTAGTTCAGTGCCCATAGCTTTTTGTAGACTGATCCAAAAGCGTGAAGTGAATCTAGGATCTCGATCAGAAACTATGGAAACTGGCATGCCATGCAATCTCACGATCTCATTTATGTACATACCGGCAAGACGTTCAAGTGAAAAGTTTTCTCGTATAGGCAAGAAATGAGCAGATTTGGTCAATCTATCTACGATGACCCAAATTGCATCTAAGCCTTGAGAAACTTTGGGAAGACCCGTCACGAAATCCATATTGATGTGTTCCCACTTCCATTCGGGAACCTCAAGTGGTTGTAATGGACCTTTAGGAACTTGATGTTCTGCCTTGACACGTTGACAAGTTAGGCACCTTGAGATAAACTCCGCAATCTCTCTTTTCATATTGTTCCACCAAAATGTATGTCGAAGATCTCGATACATCTTGGTACCTCCTGGGTGGATTGCAAACGGCGTGTTGTGTGCCTCCATCATGATTTTTATGCTTTAATTCAGGATCGTTAGGAACACAGAGTCGAGAGTTGACTCGAAGTATTCCTTTCTCGTCGATTCTTGCTTCGGGAATGGCACCTTCTTGTACTTTCTTTATCATGTTTATCAGTTCCTGATCGGTAGCTTGAGCAGCTTTAATTTTATCGATTAAAGTTGGTTCTACTCGCACGTGAGCAATCTTCGAGTGGGTCCCTGGTGTCTTTAGCTCTATCTCCATCTTTTGCAAGTCGTACAAAATACACTTTTGTGTTGTCAGCAGTGCACTTGTACTTGCATAAGATTTTCTGCTCAAAGCGTCAGCTACAACGTTCGCCTTTCCCGGGTGATACTGGATTGTGTGGTCATAATCCTTTAACAGCTCAAGCCAACGTCGTTGTCGCATGTTGAGTTCCTTCTGGGTGAAGAAATACTTGAGACTTTTATGATCCGTATAGATATCCACTTTTTCTCCGTACAAGTAGTGTCTCCAGATCTTCAACGCGAAAACGACTGCTGCCAACTCTAGATCATGAGTAGGATAATTTTTCTCATAATCTTTGAGTTGTCGAGAGGCGTAGGCTATAACCTTTCCATGTTGCATAAGGACACAGCCTAGACCTTTGCCAGAAGCATCGCTGTAGATAACAAATTCTCCTGATCCTGATGGTATGGTCAGAACAGGAGCTGAAACAAGTCTCCTCTTGAGTTCTTGGAAACTCTTCTTGCATTCCTCGCTCGATATAAGTTTTGTACTAGAACGAATGATACCGATATCTAATAATTAAACTTTTAACTCTTGGCGTTCTATGAGAGCCATTCGGTATGGGGCTTTGGAAATGGGCTTGGTACCGAGTTCAAGATCAATACAAAATTCATTTTCACGGTTTGGGGTAAGCTAGGAAGTTCTTCAGGAAAAACGTCAGGAAACTCATTAACAATGGGAATATCATTCAAGTTTGACGTATTTTTGTTCAAATCAGTGACATGAGCTAAAAAGGCTTGACATCCGTTTTTCAATAAACGAATGGCTTTATGGCTAGAAATAACAGTTATAGATTTCAATGGTTTAGTTGCTTGAATTTGCATGACAGGTTGATTAGGAATATGAAAACTAATAATCTTATGAAAACAATCAATTTTTTTTTTGCATGATGGGTAGTCAACCAATCAATTCCTAAAATCACATCAAATTCATGCATCTCCAAAGAAATAAGGTCAACAGGTAATGTGAGGTTGTTGATTTGAACTAGGCAAGATTTATAGATAGTAGATGTGATAGATATTTCTCCCAATGAGGTTTCAACTGATAAGTCAACGTAAAAGTTTTCAGAAGTCAAATTTAAACGTTGAGCACACGTATGTGAGATAAAAGAATGGGTAGAGCAAGTATCTAACATGGCATAAACTTCACAAGAATTTATAAATAGCTTACCGGTTATCACCTCATTCGGTTTCTTGACTGTTATCGTCAAATCGAATCCTGAATACTTCATTCGGATCTTCACGTATTTCAACCATGGGAATACCACTGAATAATTTTCTAGCAAACTGTTTCTCGGGTTCATCAACTTCATCAGTAGTAAGGTACCAATGATTTCCATTAAAATAGTATTTTCGATAGACTGCAGTTTCCACGATAGTGACTAACTTAACCTGAATTCCTCTAAATTGTAACGCCCAAAAGTATAGAAACATAATTTTTAAATAATCTTGAAAATCATAGCTGGAACACCATAAATCCCAAAGACTAATATGAAAAGTCCATATATTCTGATCCTTTGTTATAGAGCATAACCAGGTGATATCACTCTCCCAATTAGTGAGTAAATTAAAGGCAATAATTTCCGCAAGTTCGTTACTTCCTTTAATTGCTTCTAAGAATGGATCTGGAACGACTGTAGCAGAGCTTTCACCTTCATCCTTACTGGATAGAACACGCATAATTTTTGCCTTAGGCAAATGATTCAACTCTGAGTTTGTAAGAAGATTATTCGTCGCCTCTTGTTTTGCAGCTACATTTGTTTCGGTAATTTCATAGTTAACCTCCTGATTTCCAGATGCCATAATTAACTGTGGTCACAAAATAAATGTTAGTTCAAATAAACTGACTCATCTCTTCATGTTCCTACATTCAAATCGATTCATTAGATAAAATAAATCTAATTTAGGTAGGACACACTAGTGATTGATTCTATTCGTCTCTCCCCTCCTAGTTCTACCCCAGATCTCCATTAAAGACCATATCCCTAAGCTCTGATGCCAACTGTGACGCCCCCAAATCTGGGCCCACACAGCCCATACTTGAGTCGTCAAAAGACTACAACAAAATTATTACAACAAAGCACAACGTACAACAATACAGTGTATAATAATACACAACTAAGTCTTCACTATTATTGCCACACTATTTTACAAAACGTGAAAACTATGATAACTATTCCTCGGACCCTCACTCCATTCCCCGGCTAGACCCTGTTATGTTTTCATCTCCTGTTGAAAAACAATGGAACAAAAGAAAAGGGTGAGCTCAAATAGCCCAGTAAAAAATATCATGACTAAGATAATGACGAATAAATTATCATTAGCCTTCAACAGTTGAGTTCTTGATAGAATACAATAGAATACAAGGTTTATATCAAAAACTGCAGTTAAATTCTTAAACAATGTTCAGATCAATAATAGCAGCGGAATGAGCAATCTATTAGAAGAATAATGCAGACTATAATGTCCACTTGCTTCTCTTTTTCGTAAAAACATCATCAACTTTTATCATCTGAAATACCATTAGTCATGATAATATAAATTCACAGTTCCTGATCATAATCATGCACATCAACAGTTCATCTTTGCACTACGGGCCAAAGATATTCAATATAGCACCAACGGTCATGATTATACCAGATTCAGCCTTTGGTCATAATCATACCAAACAACAGTTCATCTTTGCACTACGGGCCAAAGAGAACATTCACCACGTGCCATAAAAGACACCGAACAGATGTATCGCCTTTAACCTATTATATCGTCTTTAACCTATCATCTGTTCAACAAATATATCACATCTGTGCCCCCGGCCACAGATATTCACAACAGCTTGATTTTTGGATGATTAGAATGATATAAATGATGAACAGAAGAAATAGGATAACAATAAGTATCGGAAGTTTACTTTGTACAGATTCAAATAATGTCCAAATTGTCAACATGATGTGGAGTGAAATTTAAAAATGATATTCAAGATCCACAGTTCAGAATAACGGTTACAATTCAATAGAAAGGTTCACGTAAATAGGAAGGTTCAGTTGAAATAATGAAGTTCAACTATTATGGAACATATAATATTTTCAGGAATTATAGAAGCAATAGTTCCATAATAAATTTTGATTTAGGAGTATGAAAGAAAATAATATCCCTTACCGTAGCAGGTTTGATTAACAAAAGGTGAAGGAAATTAATACAAAGGGTTATTCACCAACAGGCGGCAATCCGCTCCGTAAGGTTATTCCCACAATTTAATAGAATTTGAGTACAAAGAGTTATTCACCAAACAGGCGGCAATCCGCTCCGTAAGGTTATTCTCAGAGATTAATAATGAATGAATACGAAAGGTTATTCACCAACAGGCGGCAATCCGCTCCGTAAGGTTATTCCCACAATTTAATACATGGAAACAAAAGGCACGTCTTATGAGTAAGGAAGAAACAATATTATTATCGAGAATCAAATAATGATAATCCCTTACCATAGTATGTTTGAATAATGGAAGATGAAAAAGATGGTATCCCTTACCTCAACACGTGACTGGATATTGATTTAAATGAGGTTGATTAACTTGAACAGTACACGTATACTTATAGATCTTCACAAATACTCAAGATGACTTAAGCACACTTAGAGAGAACTTTCACAAGAAGTATTTAGAGAGAGAAAGAAAGAACAAGTAAGGAAGTTTATGAAAAATCCTTAAGTTAAGGCTTCTATTTATAGCCAAAAATCTTATCATTCATTTAATCTAAACCATTCATTTAAAGATCATCTTTTAATCTACACCATCCATTTCAAATATTATATTATCTTTAATCTACACCATTCATTTCATATCACCTAATAATCACCTAACTTTATATTATAAACAAATCAATTTAATTATTCAACAATAATTCACACTTTAATCTACACCATTCATTTCATATCACCTAATAATCACCTAACTTTATATTATAAACAAATCAATTCAATTATTCAACAATAATTCACACTTTAATCTACCCCATTCATTTCATATCACCTAATAATCACCTACCTTTATATTATAAACAAATAACTTTATCAATTCAATTATTATGACTAATTGTTATAAATACAGTATAGTTAGTTCTTAGATATCAAGTCAATAAATTAATGAAATACAACTGTTTAAATAACATCATCATAGAGATAACAATAATGTAAAATAAAGCATACGTTACTGTGTAATGACAATTATTGATTCAATAATGTGAATTACTGTGCATATGTTACTGTGACAATTATTAGGTTCAATAATTTTAAAAACAGTGCAACAACAATTATTGACTCAATGATATAAAATACAGTGTAATGACAATTATTAAATCAATAATGCAAAATACTGTGTAACAACAATTATTGAATTGATAATATAAAATATTATGCAGTGACAATTATCGATGAAATGATGCGTAACAGCTACGGTGTCAATTATCAGACCAATAATATGAGACACTATGCAATACCGTGTGTTACTGTAGAGTACCGAGTGCTACAGAAAATACCAATAACTACCGTATGCTACTATTCTTTTATCACCGGTATTTTAACAGTTCTGTTGACTATTTTTATTTAAAAAGGTTATTTCTGTCGTTTTCTATATCCAACAAATATTCCGTTGTGGGATCCACCAATAATTTGTTATTTCGGCGCCGTCGGACCAAACGAATATTCCCCGACCAAACGAATATTCCCCGACAAAGCGAATATTGTCCGACAAAATAAAATTTGCACATAACATCCTTAACTTTTAACTTTATCGATTTAACCACTTACTGTTTCAAAAAAAATATATATATGAAGAAAAATTAAATTTTGTATTTCATAAAATTCGGGGTCTTACAATTAAGGAGATGATTGGTTCAGAGTTTCTGTACGTCTCATCAATTATATCAATTTTTTAATCAAAAGTCTTTTGATACTGTCATACCATGATTGGTATAATATTATTATAAAAAATGAGGCCTAATTTGTCCTCTATTCTTCTAATGGGCGGACAAAATTTTATTTTTTTCACCATTAGACTTTATATGAACAAGATAAAATTAATTTATTAAAATAGTGTTTATAATAATTATTTATTAAATTTATATAAAATATGAAGAAGTATAATTATGCACCAAATACAGTTAGTAAAGTAGACATAGTAATCATTCTTTGAGTCCTGCAGATTTTTCGGACCAAAACATATACCTATTAATGAGAATATTAATAAAAACGTTAAAGAATTTAATAGAAATATGAGACAATGAAAAATGGTAAACGTTGGGTGACATGTGAATTTGGATGATGAATTATTAGGTCTAATTCCGAGTTAACTTATTAGTCCAAATTTAATAATTAAGTAGCCTAAATGTTATATATATATATATATATATATATATATATATATATATATATATATATATATATGTAGGGGCGATCCATAGCAAATAGATGCTATGAATTTTTTTTGGCAAATAGCATCAATTCCACACATTTTGGGCAGCAATGGTGGAGATTTAAAGTGAAAAATATCATGTCCGCTAGTTCAACTAGCAGACGGTTTAATCAATTTTTTTGGACATTCTTATCCCTCATGAATGAGAACAACGTTGCATTGCACACGTTTTATTCACCATCCGCCAGTTGAACTAGCGGATGTTCACAACTCGCATTGCCCAAAAAGAAGTACTACATATACTACATAACATGCAGTACTAGTTTGCATGCATTATTAGACTGCTTGTTTATCTGTAAACAGAGTCCAGACAGACTTAAAAAATGGGAAATTTAATTAGGTCCAACCACTTCAATTCCTCTAGTTCCCAGTTCCCACCCATTATTTAGAGTAAGGCCCAATCCGGTGATGTGTTTGTTGATCGATACATACTTAATAAAGATAGGAGGAGGAGGTCATTAGAGTGAAAAGTCAAGACGGGTCTACCATTGTGGATGCTTGGGCTCGAGTCGCATCGGTTGCGAGCCGATATGACTCGAGCCCAAGCATCCACAATGGTAGACCCATCTTGACTTTTCACTCTAATGACCTTCTCCTTCTATCTTTTTTTTTAAGTATGTATCGATCAATAAACGCAGCACCGTTGCTATTTTTAGTTGAACTAGCGGACATGATATTTTTCACTTTAAATCTTCACTGTTGCTGCCCAAAACGTGTGGAATTGATGCCATTTGCCAAAAAAAAATTCATAACATCTATTTGCTATGGATCGCCCCATATATATATATATATATATATATATACTGTTCTCTTACCATTTTGGTTGAACATTTGATGAATAAAACTTTATATTCAACTTTGACGATGAATCATTCATCTGTATATGTTTCAAATGCTAGTGTTATTATCTCAAAAAGAATAAAGAATCAAAAGGTCTTGTACAAGATGCAAGTTATGTGGTGGAAGATTAGTAGGAGTGCTCACCAGCCAAATCAAAAAGAGAGAACTATGTACAGAACACACAACCCCTTTTCATGGTATATAACCACTTTGCTTGAGCTAACAGTAATACTCAAATCTGATTTTTATCCCTTTTCAACCGAAAAAACAATAAACAAGTACAACTAACGATAAAGTTTTAGTCGACTCTTCTCTTCTACTCATTCTGTTCTAAAATTAGAGATATAATTTAATATTTGAAATTAAACGATAACATATTAAATTTTAAGTAGTTATGAATTTATTTAATTTTAACTGATACAGTTTTTTTAATTGTATAATATATAACAAAAATTATTAATCATAAAATTTATTTTATTTAAACTTGTTTGTTTGTTTACGAAGTTAGTTGATCACATCCATCATGTCATTTTTGGTTACATACTGACTTGACGTATGAACCTCTCGAGGTATAGCCATCGGAATCTGTATTTGTGAAAATGGTGAAATGGTGGTTGAAATTATTGCCGATCAAGGTGGATTTATTTATGTTCGGGGTAGTGGCATGTCACCACTATTCTGGGGTTCTAAAGTGGTGGTTGGAATTTGTGGGGTTTTCATTGTCGGAGATGCATTTTGAGTGTCCTCGTTGATGTTTCCCGTTCTTACTCGTGTTTCCTGCGAACTTTTTGGAAACATGACTCTAAAGGTCGGGATTTGCATAACCTGTTGGCAAAAACTCATCATCTCCTTATGTTGTTTATGCATTTCCAGCATCATGGACATCATCACTTCTAGCCCTTTACGAGTCTCTTTGAATGCCTGCATCATCTCCCGTTGCCTGGCCTCCATGGTATTTTTCTCTCTTATTGGTTCCTCACTTTGTATTCCCGTATTTACTGTCATGGCACTCGTGAGTTATTGATCAGCCATTTGCGGTGAAGTGTTGCTCGTAATCGGTGAATCTCTTCCCGTGGCTCTCCCACTCTAAGTCGTGGGTATACCATTCACAAATTCTCACCTCCTCAACGGAGTCGCCAAAATAATGTAGGCACAAAAATTGTGTACCTTGTTAGAGTTAGGGTTTGTAGTAATGGTAGAGGCGAGAAATCTGCAAAGAGTATAGAATCAGTCGAAAGATTGGAGAGGAGTGAAGAACCGGTGAGTAACTACCAAGATAACACATGGTAGAACTCTCAGAATCACGGCGTAATCGTTAGTGTCTGAGAGTCATGACAAATGTTTCGAGTGAATTCAAGATTGGCGACGCCAACACTTTTGTTCACTCGATTCAGAGTTGATCACAAGTTCCCAATTTCTTCCTACCTCTTCTTTGTTTTGAGTGAGAGAGAGAAAGAGAGAGAGAGAGAGAGCTTTCATGTGGCAAGAGATCGATTCTCCAAGTGTCCAAAAGTCCCTTCACTTGTCAAGTGAGGGGTATTTAAATAGTTGCTTAACACATGGGTCATATGTCAGGCACATGTATCTAGCGAAAATTCCAAGAATATTCTTAGTAATAGAAAAATTCCTAGAATACCCCCAGTTACCCAGGTAATGCCCTAATCATCCAATTCTTTTAGCCACCAACCCAATCCCTCAACCGATTCCCATCATGAGTTATTCCCACGAGTTTTCTGCCTTAGAACTCGTGACAATACCTCTCAGATCATGTCTTCAAGGTTTTCACTGTTAAGTTAAGAAAATCATACAAAACAATTTTACAGTTGGAAAAATCCAAAAAAGTGCATCACGGAGCAGATGGAGACCAGCCCTAGGGGGCGAACCCTAGGGGTCCCGTTTCTCTTCCATCGCATTTCATTCATTTTGTGTTTTCTTATTCGATTTTCATCTGGTTCTCTCGATTCTCGTTTCTATGAAAAGTTCATCTTATCATATAGAATTTAAGAATGATCATTTTTAAGTCTTTCACAAGTTTTCTTGGTTTTGAGTTCATTATTCGTTCATTATGCCGCTTGAAACTCGTTTTGGATGAAATTTTGGAAACAAAGCATCAAACGAGCAGACCCTAGGGGGCGAACCCTAGAGGGGGTGAACCTTAGGGGGTCTAATCCCCAATCTGACTTTTTCAGTATTTGTTCATTCGTTTGTTGTCCGTTTGTTCGTTATTCATTATTTTTTTGTTCTAGTTCATTCAATGTAAACCCTAATTTTATTCATAGGCTCACATGTTTATAACACACTATCAAGTGAATATTAATTGCTTAAACTAGAGATTGTTCCCTAAATATGGCCAGGTTAACCAAGTTTTTTTCTAAAAAATAGGTTGCTGGGAAAAGCCTGGGTTATGTACGGAAAGTATTTTGTTTCCTCTAACGCTCTAGCATATTAGACTAAGTTCAGTTGTTGCATTTCATTACGTATCAGGATGTTAGGATTTCAATATTACTAAAATTATGAGGTCCCAATTGCTTCTTCAGTCTCCATTTCCTGTTTAATCTTAAACATGATATACTTGAATCGTTTCTATGATTTGTATGAATTAATTTCAGTAGAACACCTACTTAAAAATAATAATTGGTAGTCACATGTTGTATGGAAATTATGACTAGGTTTTTGTTCTTATAAGAGAGTATGTTTTATTTCATTGAAGTTTATTCATTATCCTTTCATGACTTTTAACTGGTGGCCACCATTCATTCATATGCAGTTATTGAAATTTTATTTGCTTGTTGATCTTGTGAAAATAACGAATGCCATATTATATTCCTATACAAATGTGTATGCATATCCCATTTGCTGGAGGTCGGTAATTTGTGAATGATAAATGATTTATATGTTGATACAATGATTTTTGGGAGTTTATTCTGGCTATCAATAAAAGTACCAAGATGCCTGTTTATTCGAGGTTTTAAAAAAGAGATCCAATCCTTCAATTCACGAGTAATTCCCCTCTCTAAAGAAAACGATATAAAATACTAAATATAAATAATATTAAATGATATAATTTTAAATAAAATAAAATAAATTTACTACGAGTATTATTTAAAAAACAATAATATAATATAATATAATATTAAATATCATATTATATTATATACAATAATATAACACAACAAAATTAAAATAAAAGAAAAAATTAAATAAATAAAAATAATATTATATGATATAATTTAAAATAAAATAATTTAATTTAATTTTAAATATCATATGATATTATATAGAATAATATAATAAAATTAAAATGAAAGAAAAAATAAAAAAATATATGAATAATATAATATGATTTAATTAAAATAAAAATAATTTAAAATAAAATAAAATAATTTAATTTAATTTAAAATAAAATAATTTAATTTAATTTTAAAAATCATATGATATTTTATACAATAATATAATATAATAAAATTAAAATGAAAGAAAAAATACGAAAAATATAGTATGATATAATTTAAAATAAAAAAATATATAATTTAAAATAAAATAATATAATCTAATCTAATCTAATTTTAAATTACATAGGATGTTTGATACAATAATATAATATAATAAAATGTAACATGTACCGGATTCTCATAGTAGTTAAGATTGTTGCATGTGTATGTGGCAACCCACGATGGTATGCCTAAGGCTCTCTAGATATGTGTAAATTTTTATAACTTGATATGTTGTTTATAATTTTTAACGTCAGTCATTCTTTAGCGTAATTAATTATTTATAACATATTTAATTTTTAACTTGATGACAAGATACTTATAATGCATTGTTGGATGAGCGTTATTCTGCTGGCACCTTGCGGCCGCTGATTGATTAAGAATTGTGGGAGAAAATGTTGGTTGTGAAAAAAAATTACGTCAAAGGCCAAGGACAACAACGCCAACTGACTATAAGTGGCACAGGCAGTTCTGCTACGCAGTCTACTCAGTCATCAGGCCACGCGCTGACGGCGCTTACTGTTGTTGACTGTTTTAGAGCGATTTGTTGAGATCGTGAGCTTCTTCGTACACTGGGCGCACAACTGTAGTCACTGGATCCTGATGAGTTAGCAGATACAGTGGCGGCTGCAGCACATAATCTTACTACGTACAATGGCTCTAATCACTTAATTGGTATATATTTAACATGTTTATTCTTTTGTTACAGACCCATTTGGACAATGATGCGTGACTATATTTTTGTATTCTCTTTATTTTTTTCTACCTTTTTATTTTTCTTCTTTAGTAGTTAATGACTGTATGAATGAATGTTTATGTTGTGTGACATTTGTATATAAGAATTTACGTTGGTTTATATTTCAATTCGGATAGATTGTAGTATATATTTTTAGGCATATATAATGAATGAATTAGTTGATATTATGAATGTGTGTTAGGATTTACTATATATATATATATATATATGAATTGTTGTGTGTTAGTATATAAAGCAGGTACAATTTTTTTTGAAAAATCCACAAAGCAGGCAAAAATTTTTTTATTAAATATTAGCAACCGCGTGCGGTCGCTAATTGCTTTCAGCAACTACAAAAATGCATTTTTAAAATTAAAAAAAATAATAATTCGCATAAGCGACCACAGTCAGTCGCTAATATATTTTCAGCGACAATTATTCGATCGTCGATAATAGTCGTTGTCACGTGGTGCCACGTCAGACTAAATCTGACTTATTTTACTGACGTCGTCGATCGCTGATAAGTCGATCGCTATGGCGGTCGCTGGCGTCTAACCAGCGACCACAGTCAATCACTAATACTTATCTGCGATCGACATCGGCCACTAATATGCGATCACGCTATTTTTTTGTAGTGGGTGATTGTAAATTTTATTTGTAAGGTCATACACAGAGAGTGCATTGGACATAGAAAGAATGGATTTGCAGGCATTAACCATGCAAGCACAATGTTATGTCATATGGATAGAATGAGTATTGATAGGGGCGTATAATTTTTATCCCAAATATATAGTATTTTAAATTATGTAAAATTGAATAGGATAAATAGTATAACACATAAATACACATATAAAATAAATTAAATAAGATGTACGACACTAATATAACGATGTCATATGTTTAAAATAATATTTATTTAGGAAAATAGTATTTGAAACAACTAGTATATGACAAGTTTGAAATAAAATTTTATATATTATATTTTTATTTAGGTGAAAAATGTGATTATAGATTATAATTTACATTTTATTAATAATTTAGATAATTAAAGAACAAATTCGAATAGAAATTGTGCGGTTACTATTCTAATTTCAAATCACCTATAATGACCAAGAATTTTGAATTTCATTATAAATTAAATTGGGAATTTAATTTCTAATTAATGACATTGTTGTGTGAATTAATTTAAACCCTAACGAGGTGGTTGATTTTATTTGATAATATTTGGATATTGAAATAATTTAATTAAAGAAAGTCCGAGGAAGAGTTATTAATTATCGGACTAACCTAATGTTATATTTTTATATCAAGGGATTGATATGTTATGAAACCCTAATTAAATATTCAATTAATATTGAATATGGCAAGTCTAATTGAATTATGTAAATTAAATTTAATTTGATTATTAAAGTGTTCCTATAATTATTTAAATAAGCAAAAACAATTAATTAAGTGAAAGACTTGTGGAATTTGCTTTGTGAGTTGCTATTTAATTAAATTAGCCCAATTTATTAAGAAGTGAGTGAATTATTTTGGTAGCCCAATATTGATGAATTATTATGCATTCTAGTGGCCCAAATAATTAAATTCCAAGCCCAAACTTTGATCCAATAAGCCTACCATCTAGAAGATCCATTATTTACTAAATTAACTATAAAAATAAATCAAAAATGGGTTAAATTAAGGGGTATGGCCTGTTGGGGGAGAGGTGTCAATGGACTCCAAATTTTATTCAATTGCTTAACTTGCATTAGTGTGTGGATTACTCAACCATTTTGCTAGCATTTTTGAAAAAAGGTTGAAATCCAATCTATACATATATATGTTATATGTATAGATTTATACTTCTATAAATAGAGGCTAACACATTTAGGTTTGAGTTTACAAAATTATTGCTAGAGTTCTTGATATTGTGAGTTAGTGAGTTGGAGTGAGTTAACTCGGTGAGTTAAAGAAAAATGTAGTGAGTTAGTGAGTTTTTTTAGTGAGTCACTACCGAGTCAAGCTAGATTACTTCAAGGGGTGTTTTTGGATGTCATCTAACTCCGTCATCTATTTTGGAAAGGAGAGAAAAGTAGCTCACAAGTCAAAAAGGTATAAAAATCCCTTAAAACCCTAATCTAGGTTTTCTTTTAATTTTTATGGTAAAAATATTATCTTTGAGTTCTTTGTGCTTAAAATCATGCTAGACATGTTTATATAGGATGCCATTTGGTTTAAATGTGTAGTGGTATGAGTTTATGTAGAAAAATTTAGCAAAATGCTTGAAAATATTTTTATCAACGAACAAAACGTAGTTTGTTCGAATAAATGACACATTTTTGAAATCTACAAATTATTTTTGTGGTTTTATATTTTCTGGGAATATATGGGTAATTTAAGAACAAAATCTCTTTAGAATCACGTGAAAATGATTTAAAATGAGCAAGATATGAATTTTTGAACCAAATGACCTCACTGTCGAAAGGCTGTGCAAAAGCTGTGCAAAACAGTCAACTTCAAGGTCATTTTCAGTAATCAAATTTTTGTCCAAATTTACTGTTTGATGATGGAATTTTATAGTTTGGAAAGATATGATTCTAAAAAGTCCAAATTGAGGTCAATCGGACTTGTAGATTTTATTTTATTCGAATTTGTTCAAAGGAGGCCAAATTTGGAAATGAAGAAAGTACACTGTCGATTTTTTTTAAAATAAAAACCGGTCGGTAGATTTTTTTTTGCTTGTGGGTCCCGGTTCGGGTCTTGTTTGACCGATTCTCGGGTCGGCTCCAAAACGAAATATTTTTCTAATTTAATAAAGAATATTATAAAATTTAGTTTGGGTAATTATGATGTCATTAGGAATTTATTAAAATTATTGATTGATTAAATACCTTACTAAATAATATTAATAGTAGATAATTAATTTTAATTACAATTAATTAATAATTAAATTGATTATTTATTATTTAATTAAGATTAAATAATAAGTAAGGATAATTAATTAATTAATTATTATTTAATTAACATTAAATAATAATTAAAGGAAATTAAAGTTAATAAACTAATTATTTATTATTTAATTAATATTCAATAATAAGTAAGGATAATTAATTAATTAATTAATTATTATTTAATTAACATTAAATAATAATTAAAGGAAATTAAAGTTAATAAAATGATTATTTATTATTTAATTAAGATTAAATAATAAATAAGAATAATTAATTAATTAATTAATTATTTAATTAACATTAAATAATAATTAAGGAAAATTAAAGTTAATAAACTAAATTATTTATTATTTAATTAAGATTTAATAATAAATAAGGATAATTAATAAATTAATTATTATTTAATTAATATTAAATAATAATTAAAGGCTTATAAGATTAATACTTTAATTATTTATTATTTAATTATCTTTAAATAATAAATAAACATAATTAGTTATTATCTATTGTTAAATAATGACTAAAGGTAATTAATTAATTACTCTTTAACTAATATTTAAAAGTAATTAAATGAAGATAGAGTTAATAAATAAAAAGAATTTAATTAAACAATTATAATAAATTTGTATACCCTGGATATTTACAAGATTTGTAGATAAGATCTTAAATGATTAATTAATGGTTAAGGTTTAAAACCTAGAGTTGGTAAAGTGAGATGTGTAGAAAATGAGTAAATATTTTTTTCTTTGCCTAATTTATTTGTTAGGGATTAAATGTGAGAAATATGGGTTATAAAATTAAAACCTATAAGTGATTAATATGTATACTTGGAAGTATAGTAAATGGAAGGTAATATAAATGATGAGCCCAAAGACCAAAGAGATGGCTAATTGGTTGGCTAAATAAATCAACATATATAAATTATGATGATATATATTGGTGTATGTATATATGTATTGGTGTATATACATATATATAGGTATGAATGTGTATATTTATTTATCAATAAATAAATGTTCAAATAATATAATTAGGACAAGTGTACTAACCCAAGAGTATTATATGGGTTAGCCCAATATGAGAATACTTGCATAAATGTGAGTAATTAAATAATAAGCCCAAGTTATTAGAGATGTGTGAGTTGTGTTGGGTAGTCCAAACAATTTAAATGAAAAGTCCAATAGAAGTAAGTTAAGTAGTCCAAACATTTAAAAGTTAACTAGATGGGCAATGTGTTGTGAAATTTCAAGTATTGGTGAGTGTAGATAATTAACTAATGTAGGGTTAATTGAATAACCCTATATAGTAGGCAAGAGAGGGCATTAACCAAACATTGGTTAATTGCTAGGTGAATGAATGTGATGATGAGAATTAATCATAGATGAGTTAATTGAGTAACCCTATGTGACAAATAAGTTAAAGGTTTAACTATGCATGAGTTAGTTGCTAGCAAAATGTGTAGATACATAATTATATGTATACATGATGGATGAAACTTAACTAAGGTTGGGTATTTGAGTGACCTAATATTGTAATTTCGGGGACGGAATTCTTATAAGGAGAGAAGAATGTAAGGACCAATAATTTTGAGTTACATTATAAATAAAATTGGAAATTTAATTTCTAATTAATTACATTATGGTGTGAACTAATTTAAACCCTAATAAGATGGTTTGATTTTTTATTTAATAATATTTGACTATTCGGTTAATTTTAATAAAGGAAGTCCGATTAATGAATTTATTAAACTAACGAACTAACCTAAGATTATTTTGGGAGGAACCCTAATTAAATATTCAATTAATATTGAATATGACAAGTCTAATTGGATTATGTAAATTAAATTAAATTTAATTATTAAATTGTTCCTTACTTATTTAAACAAACCCAATTAATTAAATTAAGTGATGGACTTGTAGAAATTGCTATATGATTGGGTATTTTATTAATCTATCCCAATGTGTTAATTGGGAGCCTAGTAAATTAATTTAGTAGCCCAAATTATTAAAAAGTTATTAATTATTTTAGTAGTCCAATGTTGATGGATCCAAAGAGTATAGTGGCCCAAACAAATTAAATTCTAAGTCCAAACTTTGATCCAATAAGCCTAGCTTCTAGAAGGCATTAATTTACCAATTTGTGCATAAAAAATAAATCAAAAATGGGGCATTAATAGGGAGCATGGATGGTTATGGGATGGGAGTACTATGGACTCTAAATTTTTATCCAATTTATTGATTGAGTTAGTATATGGAACACTCAATTTAATTGCTAGCATTTATGAAAAAGTTTGATGTCCATTCTATACATATATGTGTTATATGTATAGATTTATACTACTATAACTTGGGTGAAAGTTTGCAAGATTTTTAGAGAGCTTCTATATTATGTGCTAGTGAGTTAGTGAGTTAACTCGGTGAGTTAAAGAAAAAGAAAACAAATTATTGAGTTATTTTAGCGAGTCACTACCGATTCAAGCTAGATTACTTCAAGGGGTGTTCTTGGATGTCATCTAACTCCACCATCTATTGTAGAAAGGAGAGAAAAGTAGCTTACAAGTCAAAAAGGTATAAAAATCTTTTAAAAATCTTAATCTTGATTTTCATTTAATTTTTATAGTAGAAATATTATCTTTGAGCTCTTTATGTTTAGAATCATGCTAGACATGTTTATATAGAATGTCATGTGGTTTAAATGTGTAGTGGTATGGGTTTATATAGAAAAATCTAACAAAATGCTTGAAAACATTTTTGCCGACGAACAAAACGTAGTTTGTTCGAATAAATGGTACATTTTGAAATCTATAAATTATTTTTGTGATTTTATATTTTTTGGGAATATATGGGTAAGTTAAGAACAAAATCCCTTTGGAATCAACCAAAAATGTGTTAAAATGAGCAAGTTATTCATATTTGACCTAACACACCTCACTGTCCAAGATCTAGCAGGAACAATTCACTTTGAGCCAAAATTTTGAAACCAAAACTTATCCAAAAATGGTGTTTGAGCCCAAAAAATTGTAGTTCGGAAAGTCACGATTCTATCGATACCTAGTAGAGCTCCATCAGGGTTATGGAACTCAAGTTACTAAGGTTTTTCCCCAAGACCCCAAAGCTGGACAGAATCTGGAAAATGGCAAAGCTACTGCTGGTTTTTTTTTTTCTGTGAACCGTTCAGAACATTCCGGCGACCGGTTCATCGGAATTACGACCGGTTCTGACGATGTGTCCTTGACAGAAGTTGCTTTGTTTTGCGTGTACTATTTTATAAAAATGTGTTTGTATTTTTAGCATGTCATTTGGTAATCTCCATAATTAAAATGTGATTAAACCTTACTAACTAAAGGAAAAATAATAAATTAATATTTTTAATTTCTAAAAAATCATAAAACTGCTAATTACTTATTATTTAAGTAATATTAAATAATAAGTAAGATTAATTAAGAAATTCATTATTTTTAATAGTATTTGAGGTGTAAAGAGTACACCAATTAACTATTAATTAGTTAATAATTAGATAAAATTACTAATAAATTATTATTAAATATTAAATATGTGATTTAAGTATTTAATAATAATATAAGAAAGATAAAGTAAATAAATTAACTATTTATTATTTAATTAAGAATTAAATAATAAATAAAGATAAGTGATTAACTAATTATTATTTAATTAATATTAAATAATAATTAAAGAGAGATAAAATTTATAAATTAATTATTTATTATAAATAAAGATAATTAAAAAATTAATTATTATTTAATTAACATTAAATAATAATTAAAGGAGGATTAAATTAAAGAATTAATTATTTATTATTTAATTAAGATTAAATAATAAGTAAGTGTAATTGATTAATTAATTATTATTTAATTAACATTAAATAATAATTAAATGAGGATTAAATTAATAAATTAATTATTTATTATTTAATTAAGATTAAATAATATGTAAGGATAATTAATTGATTTATTATTATTTAATTGATGTTAAATAATAATTAAAGAATATTAAAATAAGTAAGTTGATTATTTATCAATTAATTGAGGATTAATGATAAATAAGAAGGATTATCGGTGCATGAATAATTAATTATTGTGCAATGATAATTAAGGAGGGTTATCAGTTATTATGATAATAATAATAAATGAATTACCAAAACAATTATAATAAATTGTTAAACAATTATACGAATGATATTTGAAATTTATATTGCTTAGAGAAATGTAATATTTGTCAATTAAGTAATTACTTGGAATCAAGTAAGCGGTTGGGTATAGTCAAACAAGGAGTTGTACCATGTGATAATTCTGGATAATTAGATGATAATAAACTTAATTGTTTAAATAAGCAATTATGTGTCGTAGTAATCAATAGGCCAACGTATCAATGTTAGGTCTTTTGAAAGAGAATTTATTACACAAGATAGCAATAATTCGACTATCAGGCAAGTTCCTCTTAACTCAAACTTGAGTTACTATATTTCAAGCATGCTAGTGGTTTAATTCTTTATAGTTATTCCACCTCTTTAAATTATTGATTCACACATAGTGCATGTTGCATATGTTCATCAGGTATGAAAGACTGATCACCTTCATTACCATAAGGTTCAGTTAAATTTGTTCATGGTCATTATTGACACTCAACATTAATTGATTTAGTCATTCAATTATTAAAATTATGATTCATACTCATTCACAATTATTATATTGTAAAAAATTCGAAAGCTTATTCTTTCTTTCAATCATGATATATCTTTATTGTATTTAAATTTGCTGAGTAAAGTCGTTGCTCACCCTTGCTATATCATGATAACAAATTTTAGATTAATCCGAATGTTCGAGGAAAGACAGAGACAAAAGCAAAGGACGAGATTATAGTATTATGCATGATAACTAATTAGTTATTTGATGCAAGTTAACTATGTAATTTTTTTTGTGAATCTAAAGGTATATATGTAAGTTAAGGTTAAAAACCTTAGAAAATATTGTAGAATACTATAAAATGAACAATTTATATTTATATATTCCGCATTAGTTATAGAACATGTATGAAGATGATGTATCATGACATACCAAGTCTAAGGTTCAAAGTACCCAGATTTGGGGGCGTTACAAAATTGCTTAAGAGTTTAATAAGTGTTTAACATTTAAGAAAAAAAATATTGATTAATTAAATCATTAATATAAGATCAATTAAGTGTCTTATACAATTAATGATAGTATATAAAATTATATATGTTATGTGATTGATTATTAGCTAGATAAATAGCATAAGTAAGTGTTTAAGTGCACGATTATATGTAGTACTAATTGATAGACCAACGTTATTAATGTTAGGTCTTCAAGAAGAGTTTAAATTAAGCGAATTAGTCGTAAGTCGACAAACAGGCAAGTTCTTTAACCTTACTCAAATTTTATATTGAGCAAGTTTCCTAACTCTATTCAATATTATTGTGCTAATTCTTAAATATTGAACTTATATTATATTGCAAGTTATTCCACAATAATATTAATGCAAATCGCATATATTATTTGAATTCATATTCTATTCTTGAGTTATAAATTGATTAAAGAATAAGTCTAAGTCACTTGTTCGGCTAGACCTATGTGAAGTTTATTTTGAAAGTTATCCAAATCATAGTGGTACGAATTCTTAGACTGAGAAGAACAAATCATAATGGGGAAGAACCTAAGTATCAGACAAATGATACACACATAATAAATATTATGCTTATACATGTGGTACGCGAGACTGATCTCCTCAAGTACAGTTCTGAAAATGTAACCTAAGAGGGTCATTCAAGTGACTGATTCCTCAAAGCATACGTTCACGGTCTTTTGACCACTCAACATTTAAATAATAAATTTTCACTCATTAAATTGTGCGTTGATTATATCAAATTCATATTATTGAATCTTTCAGTCATTATTCTTATTCATGGCATATTTTATATTCATTTTAAACTTGCTGGGCAAACTAGTTGCTCACCCTTGCTATGTCATGAAATTATTGCATCTAAACCTGAGGGGTCGGGTACAAATAAAGGCAAAGAAAAAGCAAAATCTTAATTATCTGGATAACTATTAGTCTATTTATATTTTGTTTAAGACTTATAAGATTGTAACGCAAACACTAATATTCTTTTGTAGTTTGTGATGTATATTTTGGTAAAGGTTGTAGTCCTTGGGACTAGAAAATCATTGTAATAGACAACATATATTTATTTATTTTCCGCATTAGTATTAAATGTTGTTTAGTAGTTATTGTTTATGTTATTGCGAGAGCACCAAATTCGAGATAGTGATATCTGAATTTGGGGGTGTCACATCACCATCATCATCATAATATAATGTAGTAGTAACAGTGGTCTTGTGCATTTGTGAGAAACAAATTATTCAGTTTGGGTATTGTCACGTGGTACTCTCAGCCCAATTACCTACTGTCATCAGTAGACCCAGATATAAATGGCCAACTGCACATGCTAAAATGACAACATGTGATTAGCCCGGAGCATTGAATAACTTCTCATTTGTGAGGCAATAGGCAAAAGTGAGCATGGTTTATGTACGTGTTACTATTATTATTATTGGTAATAATAAAATCTATTCTAAACTAAAATTCACCATAAAGTTTAATAGAATGAATATTGTGAACGTAGAAAAATTAATTCATGGGTCGAGCCTCAGTCACGGGCTGAGCCCTATGCTAGACTTGCACTACGTAATTTAGAGCCAACCATGCCTAGCTAGTCCTAAGGGTTTTGCCTCATGACCCTAGGCCGTCTAGTAGAGGAGTAACAAATTAACTTTTAGTCCTATAAATACATACTCCGTTCTTTAATTAATATATCACACCAAACAAATTCCATTCTCAACAATGGACTCATTCTCCAGCACACCTCAAGTAAGACACTACCTGCACCTCTCATTTTCTTCTTCCATTATAACATTTTTGTCCCATTTTTTTTGTCCATATAAAATCCCTTCAATCTCTCCCTCCTTGATATTATTAAATGTTCATCAAATTGATGCATATGCATATATATACATTTTTGTTTTAATTAAAAAAAATATTATTTTTTTCAGGTGAAAAAAATAATTTGGGCACTTATTTCGGTACTAGGAGTGCTGCCGCTTATCTAGGAGGAGTTGAGTGCAGACAAGCCAAGAGGAGGAGGAAAATTCAAGACTCATTTGCAAGGGCGGAGGCACGTATGGGCTAGGGTGGGTTGTAACCTGGGTGAAGGAGGAAATGGACTGTGAGGAGTTGTTGGAGTCGGGCATGCAAGGGCGGAGGCACGTATGGCCGTATGGGCTAGGGTGGGCTAGCCCGGGTAAAGGAGGAAAGGGACTGTGAGGAGTTGTTGGAGTCGGGCATGGCTGATGCATTCATCGTGCTCCTCCTGTGTCTGCTCTTCTCCTTGTCTCTCTCTAAATCGATACAAACTATAGGAGTAGTGTAGGGCAAATGTTTGACAAAAGGACGCAACCAAATCACATAACTCACTCCTTCAAATTGAAATTCCGCCGTTCGGAGTATTCTCTCTGTAAAATTTCTCAATTCAAACCATTCAAATTGTCTTCTCTCTTTGCAGTAGCACTAGGTTGATCACTCATCACTATACATGATGTTGAAGAAGAGACCAGCTTCTTCTTCTTCTTTGTCGTCTGAGCAAAACTGAGCAAGTGTATAAATCGGAAATTTTCTTCTTAGTGAATCTTACCCAAATTTGGCTTCAGGTAAGTTTTGTTTGTGCTTTTTTTTTTGGTTGCATTGTTTTCTTTGTTGTTATTTTTGGCAACTTAGTGGTTTTCTATGCCTGCTTAAATCTTTTTCTGTTAGCATGGTAAATATAAGTAATTGCTTTTAACTTTTGGCAGGGTATTAATGCCTTGTATGAAGCAAAGTTCATTAATTTATGTATTAAACTTTTCACTTGTGATGGTATGGAGCCATAACAAAATTTCTGTTTGATTAAATTTTATTGTTTTAGACATTTGAACATCAGTTTTTTTCCAGAGAATTGGTTAGGTCAGACAAATTTGTTTAATCCAATTGTTTGAGGTGTCTGTGTTTCACCTACAATTTGTTTGTTGGGTGCTGGAATGTAAATTCGGTAATAATGGAAGTTAGCTGGACAATGGTGCCACTTTAGATTATTCTGTATTTGTTGTATGGCTTTTGTTATGAATTGTCAGGGCTTAGATGCTATTTCTTTAACTAGGTATAATTTCTCAATTTATATTCTGTCAATTGTCCTTTGTTAATAATTTGTGGACAAGTGCATATTTTCTAAATGCTAATTTATTCAGTTTCTTCAAGATTTTGATGTGCACATGTTGTTAACAAGTATTAATGCCAATATCATAGATATGCATTGATTTTACTATTTTGTTCCAACTTAGTCTGCTGGTTTTATTTATAGTGGTACAAGTTCATGCCTACTGTTTTCTTGTTCAGACACCTTGTGGCCACAATTTTTGCCTGAAGTGCTTCCAGAAGTGGGTTGGGCAAGGGAAGCACACTTGTGCAAACTGTCGCCATGTAATCCCAGCCAAGATGGCAAGCAACCCTCGAATTAACTCCTCATTGGTTACTGCTATTCGAATGGCAAAGATGTCAAAGGCTAGTGGTTTTGTTGGTCCACCAAAGGTCCAATATTTTGTGCACAATCAAAATCGACCTGACAAAGCATACACTACAGAGCGTGCAAAGAAATCTGGAAAGGCAAATGCTTGCAGTGGAAAGATTTTTTTCACAGTTCCACCAGATCATTTTGGATCAATTGAAGCAGAAAATGTTCCAGACAGAAAACAGGGAATCTTAGTTGGGGAAACTTGGGCAGATCGGTTGGAATGTAGACAGTGGGGAGTTCATCTTCCACATGTTGCAGGGATATCTGGACAGTCAGATTATGGGGCTCAGTTTGTGGCACTCTCTGGTGGGTATGAAGATGACGAGGATCATGGTGAATGGTTCCTCTATACAGGAAGGTATGTTATTTGTCGCACAATACTGTTGTTTGAGTAGAGACTTGTTATATGTGTTTGCTGTAAGAACCATCCTCATATGGTTGGTATAGCCCAGGGCGGAAAAATTTTCTGGCTCTGCCCTTGCTCATTTGAGTACTCTGTTATAAGCTGCAGAGCTCACACCGCATCCATAACGGATTTTGGTGGCATTGGAGATGGAACAACATCCAACACGAAGGCGTTTCGAGACGGATTTCACAATTAAGCCAGTATGGATCGGACGGTCGAGCTTAGTTGTTTGTTCCTCCTGGACAATGGTTGACAGGCAGCTTTAACCTCACCAGCCATTTCACTCTCTATCTTCACAAGGATGTTGTCCTTTTGCCTTCCTAGGTATATCTTCCGTACGTCTCATTATTCAAATTCATGCATTTTGCAGCCATTTTAAGTAATTATACTTCTTTTGTAATTTTTATTCAAAATATATATTAGCCTTTTGTTTTCAAAACAAAGGGAGTATTATATATGTACCTATAGTTTTTTTTTTTAATAACTTATATTATTATAATTGAAATTCAATTATCGGAATACACTTCATCCTAGGAGAAAAGCCTTGAAAAGAGTACTAGAGGAAAATTTACTTTTTTAATCTTTTGTAGCGCCTAAATTCTAACATCTTGCTGAAGGATAAACTCAAATATGTGTTCTTATACAATAGAGTGTGTGCCCTTTATCATTATGATATCATTTTTGGTCTACGTCCTTATAGTAGGGAATTTATATTCTTACATGTAGAAGAAATAGTTCCACAAATTTCTCCTCGTATGAATAATAAATGTAGATGGGTCTTTTTTATGTGAGAAAAGAGTTTGTGAAACTATCGTTATTACTTGTGAAAATATGGATACCCACGGTGTATAGTTAAACTTTAGATGCTAAAGAACAATTATAGTGGAAAAATTATTAATATAAGATAAGCTTGTATCAGTATATAATAAATAAATAAATCTATATATACATTTATTCTTCTTAATTCTTCCCGATACGCAAATCTAACAATTATTATTATTATTATTATTATTATCATTCGTATTATTATAGATTTAGCGACTGCCAATTTTTGCACACACATTTGAACCGGAATGTAGATTTAACCTGCAGCCTAATGAGAATTTCAAGCAAAAGTGATTCTGGGAAGTGACGAAGATCATATGTACAAAAGACGAAATCAAGATATTATTATTATTATTATTATTATTATTTTATTATTAAAAAATAAAATATGACATTAAAATTAATATTATTTTTTATTTTTTAATAACAAAAATAGATATAATATTTAATTATAATATATCTATACTTATTCATGATTTTAAGTTCTCCTTGGACCTTAGAACAAAATAAATCACTAAAATTCAAGAATTTAAATATTAATTTTTTATTTGCATTGAATGTGTTGCATTTAGTTTATATTTATTTTAAATAAATAAATGTAAAGTAAGTTTTGGTGATTACCCCTCCTTGCATATGCTTTCTTATTACTTTTATTTAGATAAATACACTTTTTAACAGTTTGTAGTATAATTTTCCATTTTATTCCCCTCAAAAAGGAAATAAAAAAGTTAAAAGTTTATCAATTTCTACCAAACAAGCCTTATAGATTTACTGGATTTAGCTAAACCTCTCTCTCTCGTCGGAATCCCCGCCCTCTTCACTACTAGCAAGCTCCGCCTCCAACCACCAAACAATCTCCCCAACTACATCTCCTCGTTACTCTCGCCCCCTTCCCCTCTTCAAATACCCCTAAACCCATTTTCCCCTTAACACTATCTCCCATCTTTTTATTCTATTTCTCTCTCCAATGGCAAGTTATAATAATACCATCAAAGACAAATCCAAAGCTGCCACCGACGAGCATCATCTTCGCCAAATTGATGATGAAAGCAGATCAAGAATTGAGATGGAAGGAAGCATAGACAAAGGAAACTAGGGTCAATTTCTGGGTTCTCTTTGATTCAATTTCTGGGTTTTTGTCAATTCAATTTCCAAAACAGATTGAATGAGAGATTTTTTTGGGTTCTTGTTGATTCGATTTTGATAACTGCAAATTTGGGGATATTTTCGGTGTTTATTTATGAGTTTGTTGCATTTCTTGGTTTGGTAACTTTGTAATGTTAGTTGGCGGCGACGGTGGCAAATTTATGGTGTTAAATGACTGTTTGGGGGCTGTGGTGATGGTGGTGATAGGTAATTTAGTGATGTTGGACTGGGGACATCTAATTTACAAAATATGTATAATTTTTTGGTTTATATTATCACCTAGCCCCAAGTGGTTGAGTGGTTATAACTTGCAAGTTTTAAATATAAGGTTTCAAGTTCAAATCTTGGGAGAAGGTTTTTTTTCACTCATTAAGGCTGATTTTGCCATGTCAGCTGTGCCACGTGTGCGGTCAACGCACATGTGGCACACTCCGGTTCAATATCCAAAATTTTAAAAGTTTTGGGTTCAATTTGCGTTGACTGAAAGTAAGTGTATCAAAATCCAAAAACCGAAGAGTTCGAGGGTCAACCGTGCATTTAACCCGTAGTAGTAATAGCAAGACATAGCCACATAGGTACGTGCGGTGGTCTTGTGTATTTGTGAGGCACTATTCTAAACTAAAATGCACCATAAAGTTTAATAAAATGAATATTGTAAAAATAGAAAAATTAATTCATGGGTCGGACCTCAGTCATGGTCTAAGCCCTATCCTAGACTTGCACTACATTAGAGCCCACCATGCCTAGCTAGTCCTAAGAGTTTTGCCTCATGACCCTAGCACCCACACACGCCTATAGGCTATATACGTAGTTGTACATCAGCTCTTGGATTAAAAATGCGACAATCCACGATCATAGACGCTATGACACGTGTCAGAATAATTTGTAACTAATTTGTATAGATACAAATTGTATATATATATAGGTTTGTGATGTATTAAATCGAGTTAGTGAGACTCGGTGCAGACGCGAGATTCAGAAAATGTTGTTCCAATTATTCAGAGAAATGTAATATTGTTCTGTGAATATAGATTCATTCAAACTCAGCTTCATAGTGCGGTTACTTCATTCATCTCCATTTCTTTGTTTCTTTTGATCTGTAAGTAATATTCTTCATTGATTCATGGAAGTTTACAACTGCTTATTCGCACTAACGAAATTTCTCTGTTTAATTGAGTTGAAAATTCTCGCTATGTATGAACTCTATTAATATAAACTTGTTTTTCTGTTGTTTTTCCGGGCATAATTTGATGATTGATTTTTGTGCTTCTCTCTCTTGTTACAGTGTTTAAAGATTGATGAGAAATTTGTGTTTGCTTTGGTTGAACAACTGCGAATTATTGTAGTTCATAATGGCTGTAATTAGGTTTTCAATGTTGAAGTCATTTGGGTCTTGTGTAAAATTTGGTAGAAATTCGAATCAAATTAATGTTAGGTCACCATCTAGTTTGATAAGTTGTACTAAATTCCGCACAAAAGAATCTGGGTTTACCCCAAGTAATGTCAATGGTGACTTTAAATTGATGGGTTCAAAAGCTTGTTGTGCTAGTACATTTTCGCCAATGAGATCGAAGAATTTGATTTCACATGGTAACATTTCTGTGCTCATGAGTTACCGGTCGTTTTCATCATCCCCTGTTGGTAGCCAAGGAGATAACACTAGGGGCACTGAAGTTGCGGTTGCTTCAAGTGGTACTGATGTTAGTGATGGTGGGTTTGGTGGAGCTGATTGGTTTAATAAGGTTAAGGATAAATTATACTGGGGAGAAGGTTAAAGAAGCATCTACTGAACTTACTCCTTATGCTCAGCACTTGCTCGATACCCATCCCTATTTTAGAGACGTTATTGTTCCTGTTGGTTGCACTTTGACTGGTGCACTGTTGGCTTGGTTTGTGATGCCTAGGGTTTTGAGGAGATTTCATAAGTACTCGACGCAAGGCCCTGCTGCATTATTATCTGTTAGCTCGTTATGGGGGCCAGTTCCGTATGAGAATAGTTTTTGGGGTGCTATGGAGGATCCGCTGCGATATCTAGTTACCATTATGGCATTCTCATATATGTTAGTGGGCTTTCTTATTTATACTTTTGGTTGCACATCTGCAAGCCCACTAACATATATGAGAATGCCATAATGGTAACTAGATATCGCAGCGGATCCTCCATAGCACCCCAAAAACTATTCTCATACGGAACTGGCCCCCATAACGAGCTAACAGATAATAATGCAGCAGGGCCTTGCGTCGAGTACTTATGAAATCTCCTCAAAACCCTAGGCATCACAAACCAAGCCAACAGTGCACCAGTCAAAGTGCAACCAACAGGAACAATAACGTCTCTAAAATAGGGATGGGTATCGAGCAAGTGCTGAGCATAAGGAGTAAGTTCAGTAGATGCTTCTTTAACCTTCTCCCCAGTATAATTTGCAGCATCAACTGCAGACTGCCAAGCATCCTTAACCTTATTAAACCAATCAGCTCCACCAAACCCACCATCACTAACATCAGTACCACTTGAAGCAACCGCAACTTCAGTGCCCCTAGTGTTATCTCCTTGGCTACCAACATGGGAGGGTGAAAACGACCGGTAACTCATGAGCACAGAAATGTTACCATGTGAAATCAAATTCTTCGATCGCATTGGCGAAAATGTACTAGCACAACAAGCTTTTGAACCCATCAATTTAAAGTCACCATTGACATTACTTGGGGTAAACCCAGATTCTTTTGTGCGGAATTTAGTACAACTTATCAAACTAGATGGTGACCTAACATTAATTTGATTCGAATTTCTACCAAATTTTACACAAGACCCAAATGACTTCAACATTGAAAACCTAATTACAGCCATTATGAACTACAATAATTCGCAGTTGTTCAACCAAAGCAAACACAAATTTCTCATCAATCTTTAAACACTGTAACAAGAGAGAGAAGCACAAAAATCAGTCATTAAATTATGGCCGGAAAAACAACAGAAAAACAAGTTTATATTAATAGAGTTCATACATAGCGAGAATTTTCAACTCAATTAAACAGAGAAATTTCGTTAGTGCGAATAAGCAGTTGTAAACTTCCATGAATCAATGAAGAATATTACTTACAGATCAAAAGAAACAAAGAAATGGAGATGAATGAAGTAACCGCACTACGAAGCTGAGTTTGAATGAATCTGTATTCACAGAACAATATTACATTTCTCTGAATAATTGGAACAACATTTTCAGAATCTCGCGTCTGCACCGAGTCTCACTAACTCGATTTAATACATCACAAAACTATATATATATACAATCTGTATCTATACAAATTAGTTACAAATTATTCTGACACGTGTCATAGCGTCTATGATCGTGGATTGTCGCATTTTTAATCCAAGAGCTGATGTACAACTACGTATATAGCCTATAGGCGTGTGTGGGTGCTAGGGTCATGAGGCAAAACTCTTAGGACTAGCTAGGCATGGTGGGCTCTAATGTAGTGCAAGTCTAGGATAGGGCTTAGACCATGACTGAGGTCCGACCCATGAATTAATTTTTCTATTTTTACAATATTCATTTTATTAAACTTTATGGTGCATTTTAGTTTAGAATAGTGCCTCACAAATACACAAGACCACCGCACATACCTATGTGGCTATGTCTTGCTATTACTACTACGGGTTAAATGCACGGTTGACCCTTGAACTCTTCGGTTTTTGGATTTTGATACACTTACTTTCAGTCAACGCAAATTGAACCCAAAACTTTTAAAAATTTGGATATTGAACCGGAGTGTGCCACATGTGCGTTGACCGCACACGTGGCACAGCAGACATGGCAAAATCAGCCTTAATGAGTGAAAAAAAACCTTCTCCCAAGATTTGAACTTGAAACCTTATATTTAAAACTTGCAAGTTATAACCACTCAACCACTTGGGGCTAGGTGATAATATAAACCAAAAAATTATACATATTTTGTAAATTAGATGTCCCCAGTCCACTTTATTATAATAATAATAACATCACTAAATTACCTATCACCACCATCACCACAGCCCCCAAACAGTCATTTAACACCATAAATTTGCCACCGTCGTCGCCAACTAACATTGCAAAGTTACCAAACCAAGAAATGCAACAAACTCATAAATAAACACCGAAAATATCCCCAAATTTGCAGTTATCAAAATCGAATCAACAAGAACCCAAAAAAATCTCTCATTCAATCTGTTTTGGAAATTGAATTGACAAAAACCCAGAAATTGAATCGAAGAGAACCCAGAAATTGACCCTAGTTTCCTTTGTCTATGCTTCCTTCCATCTCAATTCTTGATCTGCTTTCATCATCAATTTGGCGAAGATGATGCTCGTCGGTGGCAGCTTTGGATTTGTCTTTGATGGTATTATTATAACTTGCCATTGGAGAGAGAAATAGAATAAAAAGATGGGAGATAGTGTTAAGGGGAAAATGGGTTTAGGGGTATTTGAAGAGGGGAAGGGGGCGAGAGTAACGAGGAGATGTAGTTGGGGAGATTGTTTGGTGGTTGGAGGCGGAGCTTGCTAGTAGTGAAGAGGGCGGGGATTCCGACGAGAGAGAGAGGTTTAGCTAAATCCAGTAAATCTATAAGGCTTGTTTGGTAGAAATTGATAAACTTTTAACTTTTTTATTTCCTTTTTGAGGGGAATAAAATGGAAAATTATACTACAAACTGTTAAAAAGTGTATTTATCTAAATAAAAGTAATAAGAAAGCATATGCAAGGAGGGGTAATCACCAAAACTTACTTTACATTTATTTATTTAAAATAAATATAAACTAAATGCAACACATTCAATGCAAATAAAAAATTAATATTTAAATTCTTGAATTTTAGTGATTTATTTTGTTCTAAGGTCCAAGGAGAACTTAAAATCATGAATAAGTATAGATATATTATAATTAAATATTATATCTATTTTTGTTATTAAAATTATTAAAAAATAAAAAATAATATTAATTTTAATGTCATATTTTATTTTTTAATAATAATAATAATAATAATATCTTGATTTCGTCTTTTGTACATATGATCTTCATCACTTTTGCTTGAAATTCTCATTAGGATGCAGGTTAAATCTACATTCCGGTTCAAATGTGTGTGCAAAAATTGGCAGTCGCTAAATCTATAATAATACGAATGATAATATTAATAACTTTTAATAATAATAATAATACTACTAATAATAATAATATTAATAATAATAATAATCGTAATAATAATAATGACGGTAATAATAATAATAATAATAATAAAATGATTGCATCATCATTATTATTATTATTACCGACATTATTATTAGTATTATTATTATAATAATAATAATAATATTTATTATTATTAATTATGTGCGTCATCGGAATCAATTTCCAAATGAATCACGTCCATGATTGCGTCAAATGCAACATACTTTATGTGGGGGTATAATCGTCTTTTGTTGAAGGGTGCTAGGGACATTTGATTTAGATAATATGATCAATTTCTTGGCTTAAAATTTTAGTTAGAGAAGTGGTGTTCAAGTGGTTATAACTTGCAAGTTTTAAGCCTAAGGTCTCAAGTTCAAATCTTGGGAGAAGGTTTTTTTTCACTTATTAAGGCTGATTTTGCCACATCAGCTGTGCCACGTGTGTCCACGTGTGCGGTCAACGCACATGTGGCACACTCCGGTTCAATATCCAAATTTTTAAAAGTTTTGGGTTCAATTTGCGTTGACTGAAAGTAAGTGTATCAAAATCCAAAAACCGAAGAGTTCAAGGGTCAACCGTGCATTTAACCCGTAGTAGTAATAGCAAGACATAGCCACATAGGTACGTGCGGTGGTCTTGTGTATTTGTGAGGCACTATTCTAAACTAAAATGCACCATAAAGTTTAATAAAATGAATATTGTAAAAATAGAAAAATTAATTCATGGGTCGGACCTCAGTCATGGTCTAAGCCCTATCCTAGACTTGCACTACATTAGAGCCCACCATGTCTAGCTAGTCCTAAGAGTTTTGCCTCATGACCTTAGCACCCACACACGCCTATAGGCTATATACGTAGTTGTACATCAGCTCTTGGATTAAAAATGCGACAATCCACGATCATAGACGCTATGACACGTGTCAGAATAATTTGTAACTAATTTGTATAGATACAGATTGTATATATATATAGGTTTGTGATGTATTAAATCGAGTTAGTGAGACTCGGTGCAGACGCGAGATTCTGAAAATGTTGTTCCAATTATTCAGAGAAATGTAATATTGTTCTGTGAATATAGATTCATTCAAACTCAGCTTCATAGTGCGGTTACTTCATTCATCTCCATTTCTTTGTTTCTTTTGATCTGTAAGTAATATTCTTCATTGATTCATGGAAGTTTACAACTGCTTATTCGCACTAACGAAATTTCTCTGTTTAATTGAGTTGAAAATTCTCGCTATGTATGAACTCTATTAATATAAACTTGTTTTTCTGTTGTTTTTCCGGGCATAATTTGATGATTGATTTTTGTGCTTCTCTCTCTTGTTACAGTGGTTAAAGAATGATGAGAAATTTGTGTTTGCTTTGGTTGAACAACTGCGAATTATTGTAGTTCATAATGGCTGTAATTAGGTTTTCAATGTTGAAGTCATTTGGGTCTTGTGTAAAATTTGGTAGAAATTCGAATCAAATTAATGTTAGGTCACCATCTAGTTTGATAAGTTGTACTAAATTCCGCACAAAAGAATCTGGGTTTACCCCAAGTAATGTCAATGGTGACTTTAAATTGATGGGTTCAAAAGCTTGTTGTGCTAGTACATTTTCGCCAATGAGATCGAAGAATTTGATTTCACATGGTAACATTTCTGTGCTCATGAGTTACCGGTCGTTTTCATCATCCCCTGTGGGTAGCCAAGGAGATAACACTAGGGGCACTGAAGTTGCGGTTGCTTCAAGTGGTACTGATGTTAGTGATGGTGGGTTTGGTAGAGCTGATTGGTTTAATAAGGTTAAGGATAAATTATACTGGGGAGAAGGTTAAAGAAGCATCTACTGAACTTACTCCTTATGCTCAGCACTTGCTCGATACCCATCCCTATTTTAGAGACGTTATTGTTCCTGTTGGTTGCACTTTGACTGGTGCACTGTTGGCTTGGTTTGTGATGCCTAGGGTTTTGAGGAGATTTCATAAGTACTCGACGCAAGGCCCTGCTGCATTATTATCTGTTAGCTCGTTATGGGGGCCAGTTCCGTATGAGAATAGTTTTTGGGGTGCTATGGAGGATCCGCTGCGATATCTAGTTACCATTATGGCATTCTCATATATGTTAGTGGGCTTTCTTATTTATACTTTTGGTTGCACATCTTTATAATGTCTTTAAGATTCCTATCATCATCTCATGCTTATGTTTGTTGTTTGTTTTACTTCGGTATACAGAGGCATGATGGTGGCACCAAGCACGATTGCATCACAATACATTTCACAAGCTTGGAGAGGTGCTGTTATTCTTTCACTTGTATGGTTTCTGCATCGATGGAAAACAAATGTCATTACTCGTGCTTTGGCTGTAAAGAGCACGGAAGGGCTTGTTGACCGAGATAAGTTGTTAACCATTGACAAAGTATCCTCGGTTGGTCTATTTGCCCTTGGTGTGATGGCTTTAGCTGAGGCGTGTGGGGTGGCTGTGCAATCTATCTTTACTGTTGGGGGCATAGGGGGTAAGTTTTTTAATGGAAATTTGTTATGCTCTTTCATAACTTTCTAAGTGGTGACAAGTTTAGATATTAATGAAACTTATACATGAAGTTTGGCCCTTAATATGAAACATTTTTATTAAGGGCATGGATTATTAAGTAGCCTTTTTTTTGTAATTAAATGGGATTACTTGGTGGCAGCAAAACCAACCCTCAAGATTATTACGTCTTGGATTCGAAACCTCCTCCTCCAAGTTCTTAAATGTGCTTTCCCCCAAAAATAGTGCTTGTAGTTTGTATAACTACACGTGAATGGAAAATTAGCATATATGCCTATTGTCTCTAATTATTCCTACCCCCCAAAAAAAAAAAACCTTGTGGAAGCTCTTAAGTTCCAAAGATAGTTGCATGAGTTCTTAGGTTTTTCAATTAGACAAAATCATTAGTTTCAAACAGTTTTGATGAATTCTATCAAACTTATAAGTTAGAAAATTAAAGTTGCTATAGGTAGGTCTTTACAATATCTTCAGTTCTGACTTTGTCTTTCTATATCTTGTGTGCAGGAGTTGCTACTGCTTTTGCATCTAGAGACATTCTGGGAAATGTTCTTAGTGGGTTGTCTGTGCAGATATCACGACCCTTTTCAGTTGGTGATACAATTAAAGTATGTTCAAATTGCCATCTGTGTTTTACTACATATTCTCTATCTCTCTCTCTCCTAAACACACACACACACTTACTCATTCATTCACTCACACACATTCTCACATACTCACACATATATACTCACATATTCTGACTTCAATAAGAGAACTTTGTCTTCTACTGGCGCTATAGGTGCCCTAAATAATTTAATAGGGCCAATGTTTTCATCCATCTCCATTTTCTTGTTTTAATTGACCAACCCTCTTTTAGAAAATTGAGTAACATCCTATCATCTCTTAGTTGAAAACTTATCTGCAAATTTTCTACTTAAAACTTCTGTTATTTTTCACTCGATGTTTTAACTAAGTTTTGAATCTAAAAATTTGCTATAAATGGTTCATTACACAAGGATATATTTTGTTGTTAGAGTTGTAGTTTATGAATCTTTTCGTTGATGATCCTAGTAATATTCGCCTAACTATATTAGCCTGTCATAGATCAGCAGTGATTTGAACCACGGTTGGCTACTCCAATTATGTAATATATTCTAATCTTCCGTTGAAAGTAATTATAATTGATGACTGAGAGATGCATGTGAACATTCCCTCGGTTGGCATCGTGGTGTGCGCTGGTTTCAATGTTATCAGTAGTAGGTTTTTTTTTTGTGGCTAAATAGTAGTTGTTTTTTGTCCTTTATGGAGGAAAATATTAGCAAATAACGTTGACTATATAAGTTTAATGTATAGATAATAGATTCAGACTTTGCAATTGACGTTTGCCTATCAAATTAAAGTTTGATGGTATAGGCTTTAGTTCAGGCCCCTTCTAGAATTCCCTACTTACTGGCTGAAAAGCTTTGTTAGCTAAAATTCATTTAGAATTTTGAAGAACAGTTACGCTTTTTTTGCATCTCTTTATTATCATAACAGCCTTACTCAAGTTTCTTACCACATCGTGCATTTTGTTGAGCAGTGTTTCTAACAGTAACAGGCATTGTTATAAGAACTTTGATTGCTAAATTATGCTTGCCTGGTCTTCTTCAGTTTCTTCCATGAGCTCTAAATAGTTACTATTTTGCAGGCTGGATCTGTGGAAGGTCAGGTGATAGAAATGGGACTTACAACCACAAGATTGCTGAGTGCTGAAAAATTCCCCGTTATAGTTCCTAATTCACTGTTTTCTTGTCAGGTGGGCATGTTAATTCTTCAATGTTTTAGAACACTTCTGTGTATTGTCTCTGTTGCAATACAATATGTGGGATTATCATCCTCAAGCCAGCTATAGAACTATACTCATAGCCAGCCATAAATTCATACTTCTTGGCTGGGAGACAAAAAGCATGCTACAAGAATGTTCCATGCACTAAATGCTTTTATGCTTCACAAAACTATGCATGACATATTCATTTATATCATCCATCCTTGATCTTATTTAGTTTTGCACTTGTTCATCATTGACCTCCATCATCTTTTATTCTTAGGGAAAAAGAAATACTCTCTCCGTTCTAAATAATAAGACCATTGTTGAATTTTAAAAGTCAATTTGTTAACATTTTCAAACTTGAAATTGAGATGAGTTGTTAAAATTACGAAACAATAAAGTTTATAATGAGTAATACTTTTTAGATAGTTTACAATATTTATCATGGTATAAAATTAAAAAAAAAAATCTATGTCAATTTTGAATTTAAAAATCTCTTAAGTTAACTTTAAAAAATTAATAATGATATTATAATATGGAACGAAAGGTAAACTTAATGTTACCTACAAGTTATCTTCCCATTCTGTTGCGAGACCTGACATGTTTACATACTGATTTACCCTCTTAAGCTCTTTTCGTTTCCTTTACAAGGTGTGACTGTATTAATCTTCTTGCCTTGCTTTTGGTAGGATGCATTAGTTGATATCAATATATATTGTTTCAACTTCAACTCTTAAGGGCCCAAGATAATTACCATACACAATTTGATTACAAATCAGTGTACCTAGCTAGAAAAAAATATTTCAGCCATATATAGCACCCATTTGTGTGCGCGCGGGCAATGCAGCCAAGCTTACCAGCAAAACTGAAACAAAGAACAGAAAAGATGAGAAAATGTTGTTAGTAAGTCTTAAAGACTAAGTTGTGCGCCTTGTATCTTCAAGAAAAGAAAAGAACTGAATTGTCGGTCATTGTCTAGTTGCAGAAAGAAAAATCTATATCATGAACACAATAAAGAAGTGAGTTCATTAGTATTGATCCTATTGGAGCTTTAGTGGGTATTAACTAACTTTTGGAGTTTTGCAATTGTCAAGTGGACCACTCCTTGCGTTATCTTTGCAACTATACAGGTCATGATATGTTTCCTTAAGTTCTTGTTATTCGTTGTGCCTAATGCTCTAATGCAAGTTTTTTTGGTTTCCTTGATAATGCCTAGCAATAATCTCAATCCTGACAGGATTACTTCTATTATGGTTTGGCAGCAGAAAAAAGAAAGAAATACTGCTGTGAATGGTTGCTACAATCCAACATATAGCCTGCTGAAGGATAATATTACCATCTGATGTCATCAAATTGCCTTGTCATAACAGCTGAAGTCTTTCTTTGTAGAAGAAAGTTTTACTTGCTTCTAGAAAACTGACTGAGAACTGTACAAAAAATATTTCCTAAATTAGTATTCCAATTTTGTTTACTTTCTCAAAAATTTATGAAAGTGGGGAAAGTTTATTTATTCTTCTTTTCTTGTAAATGGGAAAGTATCATTTGGAAATACTTTATTTTGCATATTCTGCTACTATATATATATCAGGTGACTGTAGCTGGAGAATGTACTTGGTGATATATTAAAATTCTTCTCAAATGTTCGTAACTGTCAGCCATATTGCCTATGCTTTGCTTAAGAGTTTTGATATTTGATGCTTAATTACTACTTTGCTTAATTACTACTTGGATTTGGTTTGATATTTGTTGCTCATCTATGAATGGCTATCTTTAAATTTACATGTTCTCCAAGCACCGTTAGTTAATTGAGGCCTTTTCTTATATGTTCTGGTCTTGAAATTTTTTTGTGCCTATCTAAATTGATGCATTTCATTCAACTAATTTATGAGTGGCCTCTCTCCTCTTTCCTAAAAAATTTCCTGACTTGCACCGTGGTCTTAATATGATAACTTAAGTTGTTCATGACATCATATATGACTGTAAGTTCTTGTGAAATTTGTAGGTAATTGTGAATAAATCATGTGACGGATGGCGTGCCATTCTCAACAAAATTCCCTTGCAAATTGGCGACTTGGACAGGATTCCCCAGATTTCAGAAGATATAAAGAACATGCTCAAATCAAACTCAAATGTTTTCTTGGAAAAGGAAGTACCTTTCTGTTACTTGTCTCAAGTAGAAAGATCATATGCAGAACTGACTCTTGGTTACAATCTAAAACATATGGTACGTATTATGTACTATAGATACTTTCAAATATCTTCAGATAGAAGGCTGTTTTCATTGTTAACTGTTTGTTTTAATAATATTCCTAGTTTTAATCATTGTTGTGTACTTACAAGTTCAAGATTTTGTTTTTGTTTCAATAGTTGCACATTTTAAGCTGATACTAAAATATTGAGTGAAGCACCGTAATATCTTTACCGTGTGATAGAGGGTTTATATCTTGTTAATGGGTCCTGTGTTTCATGACGTAAAAGCACTTGGTTTGGGTCTTGCGAAAATTGTGAAGAACAGTTAAATGCTTGAAAATTTCTCTTATTTAAAGAATCGTTCTTACATTCTTGTCGTTATTTACACGATCCATTAGTTAATAATGACTGTTGCTTTTGTTTGTTGTTTGTGGTTGAAGAGGAAAGACTTGTTCTATGCCGCAGAGCAAGATATTCTTCTGCGGTCAATCATGATAATCAAGCAGCATGGCGCTTCGTTGGGTAGCGGTAGCACCTTACCTTGGAAGATATGACCAGTCACTGAGGAATTACAATTTTCCTGTATTTGTTTATACACACTAGATAGATTGTACGTACACAAAGTCTCTAAGGTTACTTTTTTTATGCGTGGAATGTTAATCATCATCTCTTTTGCACGGGTTAAGCAATATCAATACATAATTGTCTTTTTGAAAATATATTTTTTAACTAGATGTGGAATTTTAGTTAATTCAATGATGAATGATATAAATTATCTAAAAAATATTACTAATTATAAGATTAATTATTTTGAAATTTTTAAGGAAATATATTAATTTTGAGTTTGAAAATATGTTAGATTGATTTGTAACAATCAATAATAATTTTATAATTTGGAACAGATAAAGTTCATACAAATATTTGAGTTTAAAATTTTAAATTTTTAGTGGTCGTCATATTTCACAATTAGATGTCAGCATTTTAGGTAATGAACCTGTAATATTGCATAATAATACGGGATACTTTACAGCCAGCCTCTCACTCACATTTAATCTTGTACATTATGTATTATATATTAAAATTTGAAATATAACATATGGTGCACAAAATACATAGTTGAAAATATATATTTGGTAAATGATACTCATTTATTTGTGCATGACATTTTGGGAGTATTATGAAAATCAAATCTTCAATATTTTGAGCTTCTTTTCAAAATTATAGTAACTCATTTTAAAATAATCACCTGTTTTTACCCCCCACCCCGACCAACCCCAACCCCAACCCCAACCCCGAATCTAAAAAGGAACGCTATTATTAGTAGCGGACGGATTAATCAGTCTGCTTCTAATAGTAGCGGATTTTTTGTGTGGATTAAATTACCCCTACTAATACAAAAGCGAAAGAACATTTATCCACTATTAGAAGTAGTCTAGTAGAACCGTAACAAACTCTTAGTCCTATAAATACATACTCCATTCTTTAATTAATATATCACCGAACAAATTCCATTCTCAACAATGGCCGCATTCTCCACCGCACTTCAAGTAAGAAGACACTACGTACCCCTCTCATTTTCTTCTTCCATTATAACATTTCTGTCCCATTTTTTTGTCCATATAAAATCCCTTCAAGATCTCCCCCCTTGATATTATTAAATGTTCATCAAATTGATGCTTATGCATATATATACATTTTTGTTTTAATTAATTTTTTTTTCGAGTGAAAAAAATAATTTGGGCACTTATTTTGGTACTAGGAGTGCTGCAGTTGAGTGCAGACATGGCGGGAGGAGGAGGAGAATTCAAGACTCATTAGAGTACTCTGCTATAAGCAAGGGCGAAGCCACATGTGTGGTTGTGGTGTCAATTGACTCAATTGATTTTATTTTTTTTGTTTTATAGTATATGGAAATTTTTGAAAATTTAAAATATTATATACAAATTGATCCCATTGAAATTTTGTAAAATTTTTAATATAAGGGGTCAAATTGAAAATTTATTACTTTCTCACTTAAGTCTCAATCTCATACCATTCCAATTTTCTCTATATATGTATATTCATATAATCTTCTTAAACTAATTAATAATCTATTTTATTTTATTTTTTGAAGAATTAATTATTTGTAAACAATTTGTCTTTAAAAAAAGACTATTAAGGGTTAATAGAGTGTATATATATATATATATATATATGCACATAAATATATATGGAGTTAACAATTATTACCTTATCATTGTAATCAAATATATGTTTTATGTATGTAACACAATAGTATAAAATTAGTCAAAAAATTTGGTTAAGGGGCGTTGCCCCCGAACTAAATTATTTATAGACACATAATTTGACCCCACTGAAAGTTTATTCTAGCTTCGCCACTGGCTATAAGTTGTAGAGCTCATAACGCATTCATAACGGATTTTGGTGGCGTTGGAGATGGAACAACATCCAACACGAAGGCGTTTCGACATGGATTTCACAGTTAAGGCAGTATGGATCGGATGGTGGAGCTCAGTTGTTTGCTCCTCCTGGACAATGGTTGACAGGCAGCTTTAACCTCACCCGCCATTTCACTCTCTATCTTCACAAGGATGCTGTCCTTTTGCCTTCCCAAGTATATCTTTCGTATGTCTCATTGTTCAAATTCATGCATTTTCACCCATTTTAAGTAATTATACTTCTTTGTAATTTTTATTCAAAATATATATTAGCCTTTTGTTTTCAAAACAAAGGGAGTATTATGTACCTATAGTTTTTTATATTTTTAATAACTTATATTATTATAATTGAAATTCAATTATCGGAATACACTTCATCCTGGGAGAAAAGCCTTGAAAAGAGTAAAAGGAAAATTTACTTTTTTAATCTTTTGTAGTCCCTAAATTCTAACATCTTGCTGAAGGATAAACTCAAATATGTGTTCTTATACAATAAAGTGTGCCTTTTATCATTATGCTATCACTTTCGGTCTACGTCCTTATAGTAGGGAATTGATATTTTTACATTTAGAAGTAATAGTTTCACAAATTTCTCCTCACATGAATAGTAAATGTAAATGAGTCTTTTTTATGTGAGAAAATAATTTGTGAAACTATCGTTATTACTTGTGAAAATATGGATACTCATGGTATATAGTTATACTTTAGATGCTAAAGAACAATTATAGTGGAAAAATTATTAATGTAAAATAAGTTTGTATCAGTATATAATAAATAAATAAATCTATACATACATCTATTTTTCTCACTTCTTTCCGATACGCAAGTCCAACAATTGTTTTGGCCAAATAAAACTCAAGTGGATGAAAGTGGTAAGAGAGAGAAAATCTATTTATTTGGTCAAAACAACTGTTGGACTTGCGTATCGAGAAAAATGTGATATAATAGATGTATCTATAGATTTATTCATAAAAAATAGATGAACATATATGAGACTAAAATGTAAAAGTTTACCCTATGTTTGTGCCCATATAATATTTTCATAAGTTTGACTATTTAGCAAATTTTTACTTCAAAATACAATTATTAGTGCAAACTTGTACATTTTAAAGTATAATTAAGATTTTAAATTATACACAATGTATAAATTTGCATTACTAATTGTATCACTAGGTAACAATATGATATATTAATATAAAATGAAATATCATATCTCCATAAAGTGATAAATGCATGCTACAATTTTACATTGGGGAACACTATTTTCACATAAGTTTTTGATATTTTCACATGATCCTTTCTCACGTGAAAGTGAGACATCATGTAAAAATATCAAAAAGATATAAAAATATCAGCTCCCTTTTACATTTTAGTCAACATATATCTATTTATATAGCAAACATACATTGTAAATTATGAGACTAGAATTATAGAACATACATATATATACATACATACATACATATATATATATATATATATATATATATATATATATATAATTAAGTATATGTTTTATATATTTAAATTTTGACACCTCTTATAAAAACATAAAAAAAAAAAATTACTTAAGTAAAAAAGATTTTAGACTTAAACTTTACTTGAACTCAGTGACGAAACTAGGTGGACTAGAGTGAGATCAATTGACCTCACTAAAAAAAATTGTTTTATAATATAGGATAAATTTTTAAATTTTTAAATATTATATATAAATTGACCCCACTCAAATTTTATAGTTTTTTTATTATACGGGGTCAAATTGAAAATTTATAACTTTCTCAGTCAAATTTTAATCACATGACTCATATACCCTAAATATATGTATCTCTTTCTATAATATTTTTAAACTAAATAATAATTTAATTTATATTATTTTTCAAATTAATTAATTAATTAATTATGAACAGTTGTGATTAGAAAAATCTATTATGAATCAATATAGTGTATATATATCATATATTATTAATTATTATATTATCATTGTAATATAATATATATTATATATGTATGTGTGACCCGAGAGTACAAAAGTATTAAAAAAAAATTGGCTCGGGGGCATTGCTCCTGAATCCCCTCAAGACGCACTAGCGGACTGATTAAACAAATTTCACCGTCCGCTAGACGTACTAGTGGACCAACTGAATACATATTATATCCCATATACAACGCCGTTCGATGCATTTTTGAAGTAGTGTCCTTTATCTGGAAAGGAGAAGGATCACTTGTTGATGGAAGATGGCCTGCTGAATGACCTCAAGTCCAGTATTCGTGCTCACGACCCATCTGGTTTTGATGACATCTTGAGGGAACTTCACAAATCTTTGATATGGTGAGACAGAATGAACTTCTTCTTTTCATTTGTTTAGAACCTCTTTTTGCGAAAAGGGTCCTCTCAGTCGGAGATTTTAGCGCGTGTAAAATTGTGTGAGAGAGAACGTAAGGATGAGGAATGGGATCTAAAGCAGCTGTGTCTGTGATGTGAGTTGAAGAAGAAGAAGATGATGACTGCCCGAGTGGGTGGGTACTTTCTAAATTATATGGCCAATTCAACTAGGTTTGGGCAGGAAAATAATGAACATGCAATTAAGTTGAGCTTGTTACTTTGTCAGGCTTAGGGATGAGGTTCAAAATTTACCATGTACATACAAGTGTTGGCATGATGCTGCTGCTGACTTGATCCACATATATGCCTTTACAAAGTGCTTGTTTAGAATGGCGTCATTATGAGATATATTCAGTTGGTCCGCTAGTACATCTAGCGGACGGTGCAGGATTCTTAATCAGTTCGCTAGTGCGTCTAGCGGACGACGAAATCTTATTTTTTAATCTCCACCGTTGGTTATTAAATTGTACGCATTAGATGGTGTTTGCTCAATTTTTATCCATAGCAAGTAGTTGCTATGGATTGCTGCCCTATATATATATATGTGTGTGTGTGTGTGTGTGTGTGTGATGTAATGTATGACTTTGGGAAAGAAATCTATAGGGGGTATAGGAGCGGAATGACCATATATATATAGGGGGAATTTAAATAATATTTTTGTATAAGTGAAAAGGGAATTGAAGTGGGCTTTCTCAAATCGTTAGTGAAGAAGAAGCATGATTCATCATGTCTCCACTTCAATGAGAGAAGTACAAAATTTGAATAAATCAATAAATACATTCATTTTACTCCTTTTTTACCTATGCACAATTTCAACAGTCGTTTTGTTCAAATAAAATTCGAGTGAGTGCAAGTAATAGAAGAGAGAAAATCTGTTTATTTGGCCAAAACGACTTTTAAACTTGTACGTATGTCTGCGTATCGGGAGAAGAAAATAGAATAGATGTATGTATAGATATACTCACAAAATTTATTCTCTTACATATGATTACATTTAAATTCTATAAGTTGGATATATACTAAAAGTAGTTAATATATAGTAGCTATATTATAGCAAGTTGATAAATACTAAAAGTAGTTAACAGAAGATATATTAATGGCAAAACTAGTTTTTTTGACCACTGAACTTGTCGATTTTTTTTTGCATTAGGCCACTCAACTTTCAATTTATGTAATTGGACCACTATACTTTTTAAATTTTTTTAATCAAGCCATTCTGTTAAAATCAACTAATAGACGTTAGCTGATTATCAGACATTGCTTTTTTTAAAAAAAAACAAAGAATGACATGGAAAAACAGGTAATAATTTATTTCTGGTATGGCAGCTAAAATATTATGTGGAAAAAAGATGAAATAAAAAATTGAAAAGGGAAAAGCCACGACGTTGTTTCTAAGTTCTTCATCTTCCTCCTATACATTTCTCTCTCCTCTCTCATCCCCACCGCCACTGCAGGCGTTGGCGCTCACTACAAGAAAAAGGCCTAATTCCGACGGAACTTTCCGTCGGAAATAAACCTATTCCGTCGGAATTATAATATTCCCGATGGAAAATTCGGTCGACAATTCGGACGTAAATAACCGCGTCGGAATTAATTCCGCCGACAATTCGGTCGAAAATAAATAATCCCCGACGTATTTCTGGCGTCGGAATCTTCGTCGTAATTATTATATACCCGACAAAATAATTCCGTCGAAAATAAATAATTCCGTCGGCATTAGAATTATATCTTCGACGGAATTTCCGTCAGAAAATCAGTTCGTCCGTCGAATATAAGTACTTAATTTCGACGGACATTTCGTCGAAATTAAGTTTATTCCGTCGGGAATAGCCCTCTCGGTAATTAGAAAATTAATGAATTAATGCAATAATTCCGACGGAAATTCTGTCGTAAATACCTAATTCCGTCGGAAATACAAGAATTTTTTTTAAATGGTTTTTTTTGCTTTTTCAATTTCAGGTTTTAAAACCACATTTTTTGTACCTGCAAACCTGCTTTATCCCAACAACACAACAGCAATCCATTCTTTATGTTCACACACTTGATATAAATATAAACGACGACACGTTATAAAATAAATTATCGTACTTTACAAAACTAAACCAAATTACGATAAATTACAATCAATTAAGTTAAATTAATTACAACTAAATTATAATCTACAAAGAATCATCGCCCAGAGATCGAGGGTTCTGCTGTGGTGTATGAAAATCGTCGTTGTCACCCCACCGCTCGCGATCGGCATCGTCAGCATGCTCGAAATTATCATCCTGTTAATACAATTACAAATATCAGTCATTAGTCCGTACTTGAGATAAAAATTCATAGTTAAATAATTATTACAGAACATACAGAATATACAACTTAAATTGAACAACATACATGTGAAGTCGGGCGCTGAGTCAGCATCGGGCCAAAAGCCTCCAACAACAGGGTAGTCACCATCCGAATCACCTCGTCTCGTATCGCGGCGAACTGCTCCGGAGATATCCCCGTACTCTCGACACTGGCCCCTGCTGCAACGTCCTGAGCAAGCTGATGAAGACGAGCACTGGTAGGTAGGCTCTGACTACGGAATATCGGATCCGTACGAAACGTCTTTGACACCGCCGCCATAATCCGCTGGAACAACGCGTCGTCCAAGCCAGCGCCTGTATGAGATTGTCCAACATGTCCTCTCGAATGCTGGCTAGAACCTGCAACATTAAATATAATAAAAAAAAATGAAATATCAATATAAATTTTGAGTAAACGAGCAACACACTACAATAAATACCTCCGGTCAATGTATATGCCGGCACCCTCGGCAGCCCCAACACTCGATATCTTCTCGTAGTGCTACTAGGGGGATCTTGAGACGCGACCCAATGAGCCATCTCCTCATCCCTAGATAAGCTAACGTCGAACGGAGGGATGGTAGAATCTCCCCTAGCAGCATGCAACTCAGCTACACGCTCGTCCCGAAGGCTCTGAAATCGGTCCTGCAATTTATTATGTATATTGTAGTTTATTGACTCATTTAATTAAGTACATGATACTAATTATAACATAACTTTACAAAAACGCTTACCCGTATAGCTGCAGCTGCCTATGACATACTACATTTCTTTGGCGTGTGGGCTCTATCCCAAAACTCGATCATGGTGGGAGGTCGTCCCAACTCACCGCCCATGACCTAACAAATAAAATTTTAATTTATCATTTATTTAGTATATATTTTTATGAGAATATTAAAGTAAACTAAATATATACATACCAATTTTACTTCTTCAAATGACCGTGAACCCGTAATATATACTACTCGGAGCTGGCTACGACTTTTCTTCATTTGTTCTGATTTTTTTTGAAGTCGTCAGCATCCCAATGAGTACACATGATCTCCCATGCTGCATCTGAGACAATAGGGGGCTGATGGTCTCGAATAGTAGTCCCGGGCTGGTCTACAACTGCCCGGGCAGCCCTATGTCTCATCTCGTACAACCAGCCGGCGTAGTTCTTCGCGACATGTGCAATAATAACACCGTCGCCTGAGAGATGCCCTCCTCATATCTAAAATAAATCTAAGAAAACGAACTAACTTATCAGGAAAACTAAATTGAATGTGTAAGTAGTATGTATGTATACAGTTTAAATTATTTAAAATAACTTATGTGAAATTCACGTAACACGGTATCCATGAAGGAGGCATCACGTTGCCGGTACTGCGTAAATCGCATGCAGCCAATGGGGAGGTGTGTCAGACATATGGCGTGTAAAGTGGCTTTAGCCACAGGATCCATAATACTACAAAACAAAACAAATAACGCAAAGTTATGTTTATTGTTTTACAAAATAAATTAATTCACCTTAACATAACGCTATTTTACACTTACTGCGCAGAGCCGACATCTACGCGGACAATATGCTCAACAGCTGGCGGGCAACCAAATAACCCGAGGTTCGTCCCTCGAGGACGTCGTCTAGCAGTATCTATAAGTAAAATTGAATAATAAATAGTAAGCAAAGTTAATAAATCAATTCCCAAAACATAACCTACAAATAGTAAGCAAAACAAATTAATATTTAAGAAAATCTACTACCTGACGATGATGACCCACCCTGAGTTCCGTCAGATGATCATGCACGACCACCACCGCGCCGACCGCTACCACTATGCCTAGCCATAAATGTACTACTGAAACACAAAAATAAAATGCAATTAATATGCAGTTAATTAATTTAATTAAATAAAATACACTTATCAGTTTCGTCGTCAACCACGTCTTCCTCGACTTCATCATTATCGGGTACGTCTTCCTCGACTTCATCATCCACCAGGTCTTCCTCGACATCATCATTATCGGGTACGTCAATGACATCTACCAACAAATCGTCGTTATGTAGGACTACCTGACTGGATTTGCTAATATCATCCTGCAATGGCTCATCTGTCCCAGACATATTACTATCATCAAATGGACGAGTCTTTGTTGTGACAACTGTATACCAGGGACTTTTACAATTTACTACATTAGATGCGTAATAAACTTGAGTCGCTTGACTGGCTAATACGAATACGTCAGCAGAATGTAACTTTGACTTTATATTTACTGTGACGATTCTGTTACGATCAACTTTAACACCCTTCTCAGTATCAAACCAGGGACATTTAAATGTAACTACCTTTTTACCCCCGAGATAATTGAGCATAATTACTTCCTCTAAACGTTCATAATAATTGGACTCCGAATCTTGGTAACAACTGCCCAACACGACAATACCAGAATTGACTGATGTCGGTTCGTTTATGTCATCGACATTAAATCTATACCCATTGACGATACAGCCAGGAAATGAACTAATCAATTTGTAAGGTCCTTCGATGACATCTTTAAAATGCACATAATTGTTGTCTTCTGCAACCCTTCTCTTAAACCACTGTTGAAAATTTGTAGTCGTGAATGATTCCAACTGTACTGCATTTAAGCTCGGGTTTAAAGCACATGCTTCATTTTCAAATGAGCTGAAACAGTTATAACATGATTTAATTTTAGACTAGGCTATTAAAAATTAAAATTTTATAAATAGTATTTACTTACGTTATGTATGACGATACTTCGGGCATATTTAGAAGCACATATGTAGACACAATTTTCAAATCTTTTTCGCTTAAGTACGTCATCGTCTCCTGGCCAAATGGTTTAACCGGATAAGAAAATACACCTAACTCATCAACACATGGTTGGACTCCGACGACCTCATTTCAACTTAAACAATTGTGTTTCGTTTTGACAACATCTTCAAAATACAATGAGATGAAGTTGACAAGCTCTTCTTCCATGTACCGTTCAGCAATAGAACCCTCTACACGAGCTTTATTCTTTACTTTCTGCTTTAAACGACGCATGTACCTAAAATACATTAAATAAGTTTACAAACATTACGAATATGAGATATGAATATCATCAACAAAGAAATGTAGACGATAATACCTCTCAAATAGATACATCCATTGATATTGCACAGGTCCTCCATGCTTAAGTTCATATGGCAGATGAATAGGCAAATGCTCCATCGAGTCAAAAAACCCCGGAGGAAAAATTAAACTTGCACATTGTCAGGACTATATTTTTCTCCATTTGCTCCACGTCAGTATACCTTATAACCGTTGAACATAGATCTCGAAAGAAATTTGAAAGTTCGGTTAAGGCGTCTACAATTTTTCTAGGTAACATCTCGCGAAATGCAATTGACATCAACTTCTGCATGAATACATGACAATCATGACTTTTGAACCCAGTAATTTTCAACTGTTCAACCTTACTACAACGACATATATTAGAAGCATATCCATCTGGGAGCTTCAACGCACTTATCCATTTGCAGATGTCTTCAACTTGTTGCTTGGTTAAATAGAATGGAGCTTTAGGTTTTGAGTTGTTTTGTCGAAGCCACAAATCAGGCCATATGTTAAGTGCCTCCAGATCTTTCTGTGCATTGTCGTTGTCTTTTGTTTTACCACTCGCATCTAGCACGGTGTAAAACAAGTTCTCAAACACATTCTTTTCTGTATGCATTACATCTATACAGTGACGGACTGAAAGCGACTCCCAGTACGACAACTCGAAGAACATGGGCGAATGCGTCCAGTTATGAGCCTTGCCGTAACCTTGGGCCCTATATTTACTGTGCTCCTTCCTTGGTGGTGGAAAGTTAAGATCGTTCAGGCAACCGAAAATCTCACTGCCTGACAATCGACCGACAACCCCCTTTTTCTTTGTTTTTCTATTAAATTGTGTCGACATCTTTCTGTAACTGTGATCAGCAGGCAAGAATCTACGAGCAGTACCAAATAAACTAATTTTTCGGCCATGTTTTAGATGTGTGCCTTGCACACCCCCCACACAAACTGGACATGACACCTTTCCGTGAGTCGACCACCCACTGATCATCCCAAGTGCCGAAAAACCTGTTATAGTCCACAACAAAGCTGCCTTCATCAGAAAATTTTGCTTTATTAATTTGTCATAAGTCTGCACCCCCGTCTCCCACAGCATCTTAAGTTCATCGACTAACGGCCTAAGATACACGTTTATGTCCTTTATAGGACTCTTATTCCCCGGTATGAGTAAAGTCAAGAACAGATACGGATCCTTCATGCACATTGACGGTGGAAGATTGTAAGCTACCATGATCACTGGCCACACAGAGTATGGTTGACTAAAATTATTAAATGGACAAAACCCATCCGTAGCCATGCCAAGCCTGACATTCCTACTTTCCTCTGCAAATTGAGGAAAATTTGCATCAAACTTCTTCCACTCATCTCCATCTACGGGGTGAGACAACTGACCAGGCACAACGTCCCTTGTTTTATGCCAAGTCATATGCGCTGCAGTGTGGGTCGACATGAATAGACGCTGAAGTCTCGAGGCAAGCGGAAAGTACCTTAAGATTTTTTTAGGCACACGCTTAGTTTTCCCCCCACGTTTAGTTATTTTGTAGCGAGACATGTTGCAAATGTCACACTGCAGTTTATCTATGTCAGCCCCATAATATAACATGCAATCTTGTTCACAAGCATCGATCTTTGTATACCCCAAATTTAAACCCTTGACCATCTTTTTAACTTCATAATAACTTGAGGGCAGAGTGTGATCCTTTGGTAAGAACTCGCTGATAAGCCTAAGCAACTCATTGAAACCTCTCTCACTGCAGCCATGCTCATTCTTGAAGTGTAAGATCTTCATCACTGCAGATAGCCTGGTGTGCTTATCATTTCCATCGTACAATGGGACAGCAGATTCGGATAGTATATTGTAAAAGGCTGCTGTTGTGTCCTTTAGTTCTTGTTAGGGCCATACGCATCAACCAACATCTCCACGACATCATAACTATCATCGTTTCGATCGCAGTGAATTGGTTGACCTATACTGCCACTTATTTCGCTGAACTCAGTTGACTCTCCGTGATGAATCCATAGGGAATACCCATCTACAAACCCACGTGAATACAAATCGTACTTAATGTTGTCGGCTTTCTTCCAAATCAGGTTTTTACATTTGAAACACGAACATCTCATCTTTCCGTTAGAATTATCAGCGTGTTCATTGGCAAAATTTAAAAATTTTGACACCCCATCACGGTACTCAGGTAGTAATCCTCTACCATCAACCGGAATTCTACGGTACATCCAGCTCCGGTCCTCTGACATATTTAACTGAACAATACGATGTATTAAATTAACGAGGGTGCTTAGCGTATGCGTGTGCATTCATGATTCCTGCATGACTTCACCTTCTAAATATACGGGTCAGGCTTCTATCCCGTTCCTAGATCCGTCTCCTCACTTGTGCCAACACCGTGAGCACTTTTTTTCTGTTTCAAAGAAATTTCGACAGCACCTCTCCATGGTCTCTAAGTACACGAAATAGACCACATCAACGTAGGCTAAGTATGTACTCAGAGAACATGTAGAGATGTCAACGAAAAGTCCCCAAAATAAATAAAATGTACTCAAATTGTTGGCACAAACCTAAGTGAGAGACATAACATCTAGCAACAGTCCCAGACGGGGGACTATTTGGCATTCACGCCTAGTGAGTGAATGTCAAACGGGTTTCTAAGCTCCTAACCAAATTACATGCACAAGTGATTGAATTTAGTAAACGATTTTTTTGGGTACAGCGCAATTGAATTTCTAAAATCGTAACAAAACTGCATGTACAACTCATTTGATTAAATTGAGAGTATTCCATATTCACCCGTTACGAGTGAATGTCAAGCGAGGAACGTTAAATTAATGTTATTTTATTTTATTTTATTTTATTTTGTTTTACTTAATTTACTTTATTCTCATTTTATTTAATTTAAATTAGTCTTATTTAAATTAATTTATTTTATCTAGTTTATTTCATTTTACTTAATTTAATTTATTTTTTCTTAATTATATTTAATTTCACATAATTTTATTTAATTTAACTTAATTTAATTTTGTTTAATTATATTAACTTAATTTATTTTATTATATTTTATTTTACTTAATTTATTTTATTTTATTTTAATTATATTAAATTTTAGTTAATTTAATGTAAATTAATTATACATGATACAATTTTATTATATTAAATTAATTTAATTATATTTTATTTTAGTTTAATTTAATTGTATTTAATTTAACTTAGTTTAATTTAATTTTAATGTAATTATTTAATTTTATTTAATTTTAATTATATTAAATTTAACTTAATTTAATTTAATTATATTACATTAATTTTATTATAATTTAACTTAATTTAATTTAATTATATTACACTAATTTTATTATAATAAATTAATTTAATTATATTTTATTTGAGTTTATTTTATTTTACGTAATTTAATTTATTTTTTCTGAATTATATTTCTCTTCATTTAATTTTACTTAATTTTACTTTAAATTAATTTATTTTATTTAGTTTTATGAATTTAATTTATTTTAAGTATATTTCATTTAACTTAATTTTATTTAATTAATTTAATTATATTTTTATGTTAGTTCATTTCATTTTATGTTATTATTACAAAACTAAGTAAATACTAAGCTTATTTTAATATTGACAAATTAGGAAAATACATAAATATCACAAATATTGCATTTGAACAATTTTAACAGAAATTCCAAATTCCGTCGGAAATACACAAAATATTAAGAAATGCCACATACTGCCATAAATTAACATACACAATAAATTATACATAGTCCACATACTGCCACAATTAATTTTCACATAATTTCCATGAAATTTCAGAATATATATATATATATATATATATATATATATATATATATATATATATATATATATATATATATATATATAGATGTTACGGACGGCGGAGGCGGCACGGACGTCGTCGGTCGGAGGGGTGGGCCGGAGGTGGGTCGTCGGTCGATCGGAGGGCCGGAAGGTTGAGAGAGCCAAGAGAACTGTTTCGCGAGGAGAGAGAGAAAGTTAAAAAAAAAAGTGAAGCGGCTGGGGGAAAAAGACGATGGAAAGGGTTTTAACTTATTTTCGATGGAATATTCCGTCGAAATTAGATCCGTCGAAAATAATATAATATCGACGGAAATTCCATCGATTATATGTTATATTTCGTCGAAATTATATTCTCTGGACGCGGGAATTTTGGCGCCAACAAGAATCTAATATATCGACGGAATTCCGTCGATTATAACTCTTTATTGACAGAATTATATACGACGGAATATTCCGTCGTAATTATATTATTTTCGACGAAATTAATTCCGTCGGAGATAATTCCGTCGGAATTAAAGCTTTTTCTTGTAGTGGTTGCCTTCACTTCCTAATATATATATATATAGACATATGTGAGTGTATATATAGAGAAGCCCTAACCTCGTCGGTCGAAGCAAAGCAAGATTGGAGGTAATTTTCATCCATCTAAGTCTGCAAATCGCCGATCCATATTGATTTTTCCTCTCCCCAAATCTCCGTTGCCTTACCCTAACTTCCATTGGATCATCTAACGCCACCCTCTTCATCAACGACGCCCAATTCATCGGCCCTAATCTCTTCCAAAACAAATCGTGTGGGTTCTTTGCCTAACCCTGACCTCAAATTTTCTAAGAGAAAGTTGAGCGAGAGAATCGTGTGGGTTCAACTTTTCACATTTGTTTTTTTTCGCTTTTTCTCTCTTTAATTTACTCTGTAAATTAAAACGAAACACCTATATTTGATTCATTCTTGGCCTGTCTTTAAATAGTGAGCACCAACATCACCACTTATTCATTACTTTTTCCTTTAAAATCCATTTTCTTCAAATAAAATCCCTCAAATTTAACCCAGATAGATTTTCCTTTTCTAAATTCTTCTTCTGCAAAAACCAATTTGGATTATTTGCCTTTCCAATCCCAAATTTCCTTTGCTCTTTTTATCTCCTTGAACTGAGCCATTGATTAATTAATTAAAGGAAAACCCCTTTGGATTCTTCTTCTAATTTTTTCTCTACTCTCTCTCCTTTTTTCATTATTTTTCAATCAGTTACGATGAGTGCTCTGCAAAATCTCAACACCACCGGTGGTGGTGGTGGTGGTTTAAGTGTTTATCAAGATTTAAACTTTCAACCATCTTTCTGTATGGACTATGTGGGTACGAGAGATACTTCATCGGCCGAAATAATTGATCGGCTGGAAAATGGGTTGGTCGGATTGGAAGTCACGTACAAAATGTTTTAGTTCCAACACAAACATCCAACTGGTTTTTCCATGTCATTCCCTATTTTGGGAAAAAGCCACATCATAAATAAAGCTAACTTCTATTAGTTGATTTAAACAGAATGATCTGATTAACCCATTTTAATTAGTTTGATGGTTCAATTAAAGAAATTAAAAGTTCAGTGACCTATTGTACAAAACATGACAAGTACAGTGGTGTAAAAGTTAGTTTTGCCATATATTAATTATATAGCAAATTGATAAATATTGTGTAAATATTACTATCATGGTTCATGCAACATTAATTCTACGTCACACGAATACATGATTATAGGTTAACAAATTTACATGTTTATTTCTTCTTATACTCTGGAAGATCATAGTTTGATACTGACCCTGATTATTTGCTTCATTATATTTGTTATTATAACTGGGTATTTATTGTACGTTTATTGTGTACTGAGATTATTGTACTTTTAATTTTGTCTAAGATGAGATTGAATACTCAACGTAAGCGAGGATTGGATCCGGTTACCCCTCAAAAATACGGTGGAAAGAGGAGGTTGTTTGTTCCAGGAAACAAGGTAGTTGTTAGATGGCCCTACAGAAAGCGTGTCTATCGGAGGACTCGATCTGCTCCTTTTTATGACAGAGGAATTCTAGATGAGATGTTTGATCCATTATCTGGGATTGGAACTGATGTTCCATTTTCTGATTACTTCAGCCTGCCAGCTCTTGGTCAGGGACCCGGAGAAAGACATGGTCGGCGTATAAAGTTGTATTCAATAAATTTAGATGGCATTATCAAATTTGAAGGCGATAACGGAAGTACCCAAACCTTATCCGAAAATGCAGATGTTGGAATGTCTGAGAGCTCTGAACCTAGAGGAATTGGCGTTGGATGTATTTACGTAGTTCTAGACAGAGAACCAAGTAATGTGTCAAAACCTGGTTTTGATGATGTGTTTGTACGAGGTGAAGGAGAACACGTATCTCGTGTTGGCGTTCATGTCCGTCCAGATGTAACCAGCCGGTTCACTGTTTTATGTCGTGAGACATTTCAGTTTTGTCATGCTCCAGTTGGGGGGTGTGTAGTTATGAAGAGATTTATTCCCCTCAAATATAAAAGGATTATAAGTAGTTTTAGGGATCGTGGGACAGAAGTTCGAGGGAGCTATTCTAACTGTAAAGAGAATTGTCCCTTGATTTTTTGTGTATGGGAGAGTAGAGAAAGATGCCGTATTTCCATTAATGTAAACTCAAGAATTGTGTATTACCATTAATGAAATAAATGTTTGTTCATCATCACTAATTCATGTTCATCCTACACATTGCAATAAGTTGTGAGAGATAAAAAAGTACAAAATACCAAAATTTAGAAAACCCTTTATTGATGGTGGTAAGCGCAGCAGGCCTTTACAATAATCAACAAAATAATAAAGTAAAAACTAAAATTTTGGTTTCCCAGCAGGGGTCATCTGCTGCTTCATTGCTTCAATGGCTAATTTAACAGTTGTACTTGTTAGTACGCCCAACTGTTCAGTTGTTAGCATAACATTTGGTGCGGATGAAGCACCAACTTCAGAAATTGATGGACCGGGATCTTCTTCGTTGATTTGATTTTCAAAAGGAATTCCTGATAACGAATTCCTTGCGCATTGTGTGCTGACGTCCGAGTGGGCCTTTCCTTGTGAACATGTAACTGTTCTGAGAAATTGGTTAGGTTCAATGTGTCCAGTAGATATAGTTCTACACAATTGTCTGTCTGGTACAGTATATGCCACATGCCAGACGTCCACTTGCTCTTCGCTAAATTTAGGGCTTAATATGTGAATCTTAGGAGGCCTAAAAGCAATCAATTCTGGATCCTTTGAAGTGGTTAACCTTAAATTGGCTTTGAACTTGCAATAAAAGGTTTTGGATGTGAGATTAGAATTTTCTAATCTGTATTTGGTCGTCCAAGGACAATCCTCTTCCTTTAACGATGAATAACAATTACCATAATAACAAATTTGTACAGGACAAGTTACCGGAAAAACAAATTGGGCCTGCTCTGCGTCTTTACCTTGTAAACGACGATCATATATACTCAGTCGGACTGTTCCGGTGGCATTTCCAGGGATGTATGGCTTGTATATGATGTAGCAGCTATCTATGATTATCGCCCTTTGGGCGATCCTCTGTTTTGTTCGTTGGAATAGAGATGGGAAGGTTAGTTTGATCGTCTGTGACTCAGACGATGCCACGACTTCTATGGATGTTTTATGTGTTTGACCAGAAAGAGCGTCGTCGACGTTAAGTTCCATGGCTACGGAGCGTGTGAGTAAACTATTCGGCTTGGGGAAGAAGTCATATATTTATAAGAGGCTACTGTAGAAATATACGGTAACTTAGTACATTTGAACAGTTCAAAAGAAATAGTTATAACCGCTTCTTCAAAGTCTTGAATATGCTGGAGTAGCGGAGTGACTTTTATATATATATATATATATATATATATGTGTGTGTGTGTGTGTGTGTGTGTGTGTGTGTGTGTGTGTAATTTATACGTACAAATTAACTTTTGATGATTGCAAATTATCCAAAACCGCATATGAAACCGTTTGTGATTGATGCAGTGCGATTTTAAAACGTGCGGTACGGTTTCATTTGGTGTTATTTCGGTTTCAATACCAATTGAACATACACAAAAAATTAGAACTGAAAGAATACAGACATAGAAATAATCACATAATTTTCAAATGCAGACAAATGTGTATAGAATATATTAGAATAGCTACTTAAGAAGAAGTAAAGTAAGACTATGACAAATAGTTGTTTATAACTTAAAAGTATATAGTGTATTGCTTATAGAAGAAGATCATCACTATTGAATTTATTCATCTTTATCTACGTTATAATGAAACTCTGTAATTGTAAAAATGTTACTAACAATCAAACAATAATAAACTTGATTAGTTAAATAAAATTCACAATTAAAAGTCTCCAAAGCTATAATTAATAGTTATACGAAAGACAATTGTAGAAGGTAATACTATGCTAACAAAAAATAAGAGAAAAGTATAATAAACACCATATAATTTAAAATAACACAAAAAAACATAACGACATTGTTTTGACAATTATTGGTGCGGTGCGGTGGACCGCAGAAACTGAAACCAAACTGCCAATGCTATTTTTCAACATTTCTAAAACCGCCATATACGTAGAAACAGTTAGTGCGATTTTATTAGTGTGGTTTGGTTGATTTTTGGTACGGTTTCGGGGCCAATTTTGATTTTTTGCTTACCACTAAAAAAAAAAAAGGATTTGCAGGCATTAACCATGCCTGCACAATTGTTATGTCATATGGCTAGAATGGGTATTACCAGGGGCGTATAATTTTTATCCCAAGTATATAATATATTAAATTATGTAAAATTGAATAAGATAAATAGTATAACACACACACACATACACACACACACACACACACATACATATATAAAATAAATTAAAGGAGATGTACGACACTAATATAATGATGTCATGTTGTTCGAAGTTGATGCTTCAATTATTGTGTTTCATTTTGAGATCACCAAACCAAGATACAGAATAAAACAAGGAACGGAAATAAAACAGAATGCTTAAGCCCTATGTATCGATCAGAACGTATAACCCAGATACAGAATAATGAATATAAGAATTTATTTAGAGGCTTTTGGAAATGGGAAAACTGATTTGCACCACTGAACATGCCATGTTTTATGCATTAAGCCACTGAATTTTTAATTTTTTCAATTGGACCATCATACTAATTAAAAATTTAATCAGGTTATTCCGTCAAATTAATTGGACGGAAGTTATCTTTATTTCTGACGTGACATTTTTTATTAATTCAATAATGTGGAAAAGCCACGTGGTTTGTGCAATTTTTTTACAACATTGAACTTGTTGTGTTTTGTGCATTAAGCCACTGATCTATTAATTTCTTCAATTGGACCATCAAACTAATTAAAAAAAATTAATCAGGTCATTCCATCAAATTAATTGGACGACATAAGTAATATTTATTTTTGACGTGACATTTTTTTATTAATTCAGAAATGACGGGGAAAAGCCACGCGACTTATGCGGTTTTTTTTATTATTTCGAAAATGACATGATTTTTTTTTATTGTTATGTTATTAATTCAAAATAAAATATATAAAACTAAAATTATTTAAAAGAATTTAAAACAAAATAATACATTTAAAAATACAAAAAAATAAAATAAATTTTTAAAAAGGTGGTGGCGAGTTGAGAAATCGATGTACTGAGGGAGAAAGATTTTGATCGTTGAATGTGATGGAGTATCTCGATTGAAGAACTTGGTTGTCGAAAAACCATCTTCGACTGACTACGACAGCCATGGTGAGGGATGGGAAAAGAGAGAAGTCACGTGCAATCGGCATGCGTTTTAGTTCCAGCACAAACAGTTGGCATTTTCACGTCATTCTCTAATTTTTTTTAAAAAAAATCACGTCTGATTAAAACTAACACCTATCAGTTGATTTTAACAGAATGACCTGATTAAATTTTTTTAATTAGTTTGATGGTCCAATTGAAGAAATTAAAAGTTCAGTGACTTAATGTACAAAACACAACAAGTTTAGTGATGTAAAAAAGCCGCATAAGCCATGTGGCTTTTCCATGTCATTTTTAAATTAATAAAAAAATGTCACGTTGAAAATAAAGATAAATTTCGTCCAATTAATTTGACGAAATGACCTGATTAAATTTTTTTAATTAGTTTGATGGTTCAATTGAAAAAATTAAAAGTTTAGTTGGTTAATGCATAAAACACGACAAGTTCAGTGGTCTAAATGTTAATTTTGCCATTTCGAAATACTATTAGCGACTGAAAAATGCGATCGCTGATACTCTTGATCGCTGATGGGCATTTTTCTTGTAGTGATACTCACGAAGAAGCCAATTAGACATCAACTGTGTACATACAGAATATGTACATTAATCTTCTCATTATCCAATGAAGTCTTACATAAGGCTTCCAATTAACAATTTAAAAATATTATTAATTTACTAATTTGATCTTACCGGAAACCCGAGTTCGATGAAATCCTCTTTCAATTCTTATGCCGCCTCACGCCCACTTTGTTTCTTCGGTTCGTATCAGTAAAGATTAGTTAGGTTTTGTTTATTTATTTATATATCTTATTATTTCTCTTAATGCTAATAGAATTTTAATATTACATAAATATAATTTAGACTCAATTAATTTTAAGGCCCAATTTTACTAAATTAGCATTATCCATTACTTATTAATATTTATTAGCCCGCATAAATTAAACGACTAGTTTGACCCAAACGTATGGGGCTAAAATTTGATTAAGAAAATTATAAATTTCAATTTGATCTTGTATGACATAAAATTTATAAACTCTTAGTGGAATCAATTTTTATATTACATTTAAAATTTATCATACATTATAATTTTTTTTTTTTTTTTAAAGTGGGGTCAATTGATTCCATTCCATGTAGCTTCGCCCCCGTGTCTAGGGGTATATATTCCCATGTGTCTGTTCTTATTTCAAGGTTTATTCCATCGGATACACCACTAAGTGGTTAAGCTAGTCGTGCACAACAGGTCGGTCTGGTTCGGTCCGGCCCGGGCCTAGGAGGCTTTGACCTTTGACCAGGCCAGGTCAGACCTTGACTTTCGGATTGCCAGGCTAGGCTTGACGCGTAAACATGTGACCCATTGAGGCCTGCAGATCAGGCCAGACCAGGCCATGGACCAACCCAGGCTTATCTGGTACTATCAAGACAACTTTTTTTTTTTGGTCTTGAGCATAATGCCAAGCTCCATGTGTGGAAGCCCATAAAACTAGGCGGCCATGTGGTTATAGTCTGCCGAGTGCAATTTATTTTGGTTTGCAACTAATGTGGGGCTTGTGCTAGTTATGACTTATGTATTCCCGTGTGTCTGTTCTTATTTCAAGGTTTATTCCATCGGATACACCACTAAGTGGTTGAGGTAGCCGTGCACAATAGGTCGGTCCGACCCGAGCTTGGCAGGCCTTGGTCGTTGACCAGACTAAGGCAGGCCTTAACTTTCAGACTGTCAGACCAGACTTGACGCGAAAACATGTGACCCGTTGAGACCTGCAGATCAGGCTAGACCAGGCCTGATAAAAATGTGAATCACGTCATCTAGTTTGATGAGTTGTACTACATTCCACACAAAAAAATTTGAGTTTTGCCCCAAGTAATATCAGTGATGATCATTATCAAAAAAAAAATAATATCAGTGATGACTTTAAATTGATGGGTTTGAAAGCTTGTGTAGCTGATCAAATGTGATATGTGGACTTTTTTTTAAAAATAATTTAAGAATAATTTTGTGTTTTGTCTTTTTGTTAAGAGTGATCAAGCTAAAACACCAAAAAACTTATATTTTTAATTTAAAAATCCTTTTAGCCATTTGATATTAATAAAATATCGGTCTTTTTGCGGGCGGTCATTTGATTTTATTCACTTAACTGTCGTTTACAGTATCTATCTCTTGCTCATCAAGCTAACTTGTTGTAATACCTAAAAAAATAAAAATAAATAAAAATAAAAATAAAAATATAATAATATAATAATAATAAAATAATAGTTAAATTTATTTTAAAAATATTTTATTGAGATTTTATATTATGTTTGGGTAAAATTTACGTGGGCTAAAAAAAATGTATAACATTAATTTGGTCAAATTAGACCTTAAAAATTAATTGGGTTTAACTTGTATCTGAATATAATTTATACTTATGTAATTTGAATCTTATTAAAATTAGGAGAGTTAAATAAAATATATTAATAAATAAATAATTAAAACCTAATCTTGCTTATAAAAACATATGATACGTAACTAAGGGAAAAGAAGAAAGTGAAGTAGCCGCGGTTGTGAAGTCAGGAAGGATAGAGAGAGGGCGTTGAATTTCAACTGTGAGTAACCTCTTGTTTTAATGTAAGTTATATACTAAGTTTTGATTAATTGAAAGATAATATGAATTTGTTAATTTGCCTACCCAGAATAGATACAACATAGTTTCATATATATATATATATATATATATATATATATATATATATATATATATATAATCGTACTTTTAGATTTTTAGTTTGAGAATATGTTGGATTGAAATTTCTCGCTATTTATGAACTCTATTAAGGGCAACACTGCATACCCAACACCAAAAATTACATTAATAATTTAGCAAAAATAAAATAAAAAATTACATTAATCTTAGCCATTAAAAAATAAGGCCCACACGAATTTTTGCGTCAGACCCCACTTTTTAATAGTTAGGATTGATATTGTGTATGTTGTTATTGCTGTGTTTGTAAACTAATTCCTCTATTAATATAATCTTGTTTTTCTTTTGTTTTTCTGGGCATAATTTGATGTTTGATTTTTGTACTTTTCTCTCCTGTTACAGTGTTTGAAGATTGTTGAGAAATTTGGGTTTGCTTTGGTTGAACAACTGCGAATTATTGTAGTTAATAATGGCTGCAATTAGGTTTTCAATGTTGAAGTCACTTGGGTCTTGTGTAAAATTTGGTAGAAATTCGAATCAAATTGATGTTAGGTCATCATCTAGTTTGGTAAGTTGTACTAAATTCGGCACAAAAGAATCTTGGTTTGTCCTAAGTAATGTCAATGGTGACTTTAAATTGATGGGTTTGAAAGCTTCTGTAGCTGATCAATGTTATAAGAACACGAACAGTTGTGCTAGTACATTTTCGCCAATGCGATCGAATTTGATTTCACATGGTAATATTTCTGCTGTTGATGACTTTAAATTGATGGGTTTGAAAGCTTCTGTAGCTGATCAATATTATAGGAACATGAACACTTGTGTTAGTACATTTTCCCCAATGCGGTCGAATTTGATTTCACTCAGTAATATTTACCGGTCGTATTCATCATCCCCTGTTGGTGGCCAAGGAGATAACACTAGGGGCACTGAAGTTCCGATTGCTTCAAGTTCAAGTGGTACTGATGTTAGTGATGGTGGTTTTGGTGGAGCTGATTGGTTTAATAAGGTTAAGGATGATTGTCAGTCTGCAGTTGATGCTGCGACTAGGGAGAAGGTTAAAGAGGCATCTACTGAACTTGCTCCTTATGCTCAGCAGTTGCTCGATACACATCCCTACATTAGAGACATTATTGTTCCAGTTGGTTGCACTTTAACGGGTACAATGTTGGCCTGGTTTGTGATGCCTAGGGTTTTGAGGAGATTTCATAAGTACTCAAGCAAGGCCCTGCTGCATTATTATCTGGTAGCTCGTTATGGGGGCCAGTTCCGTATGAGAATAGTTTTTGGGTGCTATGGAGGATCCACTGCGATATCTAGTTACCTTTATGGCATTCTCATATATGTTAGTGGGCTTTCTTATTTATACTTTTGGCTGCACATCCTAATACTGTCTTTAAGATTCCTTTCATCTCGTGCTTATGTTTGCTGTTTGTTTTACTTCGGTATACAGAGGCATGATGGTGGCACCCAGCACGATTACATCACAATACATTACACAAGCGTGGAGAGGCGCTGTTATTCTTTCACTTGTATGGTTTCTGCATCGATGGAAAACAAATATCATTACTCGTGCTTTGGCTGTAAAGAGCACGGAAGGGCTTGTTGACCGAGATAAGTTGTTAACCATTGACAAAGTATCCTCGGTTGGTCTATTTGCCCTTGGTGTGATGGCTTTAGCTGAGGCGTGTGGGGTGGCTGTGCAATCTATCCTTACTGTTGGGGGCATAGGGGGTAAGCTTTTTAATGGAAATTTATTATGCTCTTTCATAACTTTCTTAGTGGTGATAATTTTAGATACTAATGAAACTTATACATGAACTTTGGCTCTTAATAGGAAACTTTTTATTAAGGGCATGGATTATTAAATAGCCTTTTTTGTAATTAAATGGGATTACTTGGTGGCAGCAAAACCACCCCTCAAGATTATTAAGTCTTGAATTTGAAACCTCCTCCTCCAAGTTCTTGAATGTGCTTTCCCCCAAACATAGTGCTTGTGTATAACTACATGTGAATGGAAAATTAGCATATATGCCTATTGTCTCTAATTGTTCCTAGTTTTAAACATTTCCTTTAAAAATGAAAGAGAACGTTACATGTTAGTAGAAGTGTTGTTTTACACCCCCAAACCTTGTGGAAGCTCTTATGTTCCAAAGATAGTTCTGACTTTGTCTTTCTATATCTTGTGTGCAGGAGTTGCTACTGCTTTTGCGTCTAGAGACATTCTAGGAAATGTTCTCAGTGGGTTATCTGTGCAGATATCACGACCCTTTTCAGTTGGTGATACAATTAAAGTATGTTCAATTTGTCATCTGTGTTTTACTTCATTCACCCACACGCATTCTCACATACTCACATATTCTGACTTCAATAAGAGAACTTTGTCTTCTACTGGCGCTATAGGTGCCCTAAATAATTTAATAGAACCAATGTTTTCATCCATCTCCATTTTTTTGTTTGAATTGACCAACCAGTAATTCAGTTAAAGTTCATTGCAACTTCTCTTTTAGAAAATTGAGTAACATCCGATCAGCTCTCAGTTGGAAACTCATCTGCAAATTTTATACTTAAAACTTCTGTTATTTTTCACTTGATGTTTTAACTAAGTGTTGACACTAAAAATTTGCTATAAATGGTTCATTACACAAGGATATATTTTGTTGTTAGAGTTGTAGTTTATGAATCTTTTCATTGATGATCCTAGTAATATTCGCCTGTCATAGATCAGCAGTAATTTGAACCACGGTTGGCCATTCCAATTATGTAATAGATTCTGATCTTCCGTTGAAAGTAATTATAATTGATGACTGAGAGATGCATGTGAAAATTCCCTCGGTTGGCATCATGGTGTGCGCTGGTTTCAATGTTATCAGTAGTAGGTGTTTTTTGTCCTTTAAGGAGGAAAATATTAGAAAATAATGTTGACTATATAAGTTTAATGTATAGATTAAGAGTTTGCAATTGATTTTTGCCTATCAAATTAAAGTTTGATGGTATAGGCTTTAGTTCAGGCCCTTTCCAGAAGTCCCTACTTACTGGCTGAAAAGCTTTGTTTGCTCAAATTCATTTAGAATTTTGAAGAACAGTTGCGCTTTTTTTGCATCTCTTTATTATCATAACAGCCTTACTCAAATTTCTTACCACATCGCACATTTTGTTGAGCAGTGTTTCTAACAGGCAATGTTATACGAACTTTGGTTGCTAAATTATGTTTGCCTGGTCTTCTTCAGTTTCTTCCATGAGCTCTAAATAGTTACTATTTTTGCAGGCTGGATCTGTGGAAGGCCAGGTGATAGAAATGGGACTTACGACCACAAGATTGCTGAGTGCTGAAAAATTCCCTGTTATAGTTCCTAATTCACTGTTTTCTAGTCAGGTGGGCGGGCATTTTAATTCTTTAATGTTTTAGAGCACATCTATTTATTGTTTCCGTTGCAATACAATATGTGGGATTATCATCCTCATGCCAATACAATATGTGGGATTATCATCCTCATGCCAGCTATAGAACTATACTCATAGCCAGCCATACTTTCATACTTCTAGGCTGGGAAAACTGTACAAAAAATATTTCCTAAATTAATATTCCAATTTTATTTACTTTCTCAAAGATTTATGAAAGTGGGGAAAGTTTATTTATTCTTCTTCTCTTGTAAATGGGAAAGTATCATTTGGAAATACTTTATTTTGCATATCCTGCTACTATTTATATATATTAGGTGACTGTGGCTGGACGATGTACTTGGTGATATATTAAAATTCTTCTTAATCTTCAAATGTTGGTTACTGTCAGCCATATTGCGTATGCTTTGCTTAAGAGTTTTGATATTTGATGCTTAATTACTACTTTGGATTTGGTTTGATATTTGTTGCTCATCTATGATTGGCTATCTTTAAATTTACATGTTCTCCAAGCACCGTTACTGAATTGAGGCCTTTTCTTATATGTTCTGGTCTTGAAAATTGTCTTGTGCTTAACTAAATTGATGCTTTTCATTCAACTAATTTATGAGTGGCCTCTCTCCTCTTTCCTAAAAAATTTCCTGACTTGCACCGTGGTCTTAATATGATAACTTAAGTTGTTCATTACATCATATATCATTGTAAGTTCTTGTGAAATTTGTAGGTAATTGTGAATAAATCACGTGCCGGATGGCGTGCCATGCTCAACAAAATTCCCTTGCAAATTAGCAACTTGGACAGGATTCCCCAGATTTCAGAAGATATAAAGAATATGCTCAAATCAAACTCAAATGTTTTCTTGGAAAAGGAAGTACCTTTCTGTTACATGTCTCGAGTAGAAAGATCATATGCAGAACTGACTCTTGGTTACAATCTAAAACATATGGTACGTATTATGTACTATAGATACTTTCAAATATCTTTAGATATAAGGCTGTTTGCATTGTTAACCTTTTGTTTTAATAATATTCCTAGTTTTAATCATTGTTGCGTACTTACAAGTTCAGGATTTTGTTTTTGTTTCAAAAGTTGCACATTTTAAGCTATACTAAAATCTTGAGTGAAGCACCTGAATATCTTTAAACGTGTGATAGAGGGTTTTTATGTTGTTTTCGTAAAATTTTTATTACATTCTATAAGAGGTCCTGTGTTTCATGAAGTAAAAGCACTTGGTTTGGGTCTCTGGAAAATTGTGAAGAACAGTTAAATCCTTGAAAATTTCTCCTCTATAAAGAATTGTTCTTACCTTTCTGTTATTATTTACACGATCCGTTAGTTAATAATGACTTACTTTTGTTTGTCCTTCAAGAGGAAGGACTTGATCTATGCAGCCGAGCAAGATATTCTTCTGCAGTCAATCCTGATAATCAAGCAGAGCGGCGCTGCGCTGTGTAGCACCTTGGAAGAGATGACCAGTCAGTGATGATTACAGTTTTCTTTCATCAGTAGGTATACTAGATAGATTGAACACACAAAGTCTCTACGGTTTCCCTTTTTTATGCATCTGCTATAGTTGAATAGTTCTATAAACTTCCGATTAGTTGCATTAAGAATTTCTTTGCATTAATTTTTTCTAAAAATTTACTTTTCCATTTAATTAAAGGTGAACATGTTTCATATTAACAGTTGTTAACTAAAGAATCTGACGCTATTTCCCCCACATAAATTAAAAAAATAAAAATTTGGAGGGTGGGACTGCTTTTTGTTTGGGGGGTATTTCTTCCTTATATATTTTACTGTGCGGGCTTTATTTTGAAATCATGGATTACCACTTTCTAAGTCAAATTGTATGTGCTATTGATAGCTTTAATCAGAACAATCAAAAATCTGTTGTAAATCAAACAAATCATATCCTACAAATTACCAGTAAGTGGAACTCATGTGAATGAAGTGGCCAATTTTCTGATCAGAAAGGGATGAGATGGATTGAGAGAGATTGATAACCACAAAGCTCCCCACTCATGCTTTATCTATTTAGGAAATAAGGAGTGTTCATCATCGAATAAGTATAAATACACAACAACTAAAAACTACATCAAATAAGACATTCATCTACATCATTAAAAAATGAAATTTGTGATATATTTTACTTTTTAATAGTGTAAATGAATATAGTATATGATTATTGTGTGTGTACATTTGTCCGTTCATCATCATCTCTTTTGCACGGGTTAAGCTAATAAATACATATAACTTTGTTATTTTCTTAACATAAAATGGCTCCGAGTGGATACCATCCATCATTCACCCCTTTTTTTTTCTCCTTATGTTCTACAATGACAAATTGGTCCAATCGCACTAAATAATATAGAAATTTTAATAAAACTAACAAAATATAATAATAAGTGCTTCTCAAAACAAATATTTCTTCTGTTCTACAATATGAGATTATAATTGACTTTTTGAAAATATATTTTTTTAACTTGACAAGGAATTTTTGTTAATTCAATAATGAATAACGAATGATATAAATTATCTAAAAAATATTAGTAATTATAAGATTTATTATTTTTAAAATTTTAAGGAATCATATACTATTTTGAGTTTGAAAATATGATGCCCCACCATCTAAAGACTATACTCCTATAAAAATGGAGCACTCAAAATAAGTACATTAAGCCATATATAATACACAACAGCAGAAAAGGCAAGCTTACATACGGAACCTTTTAAGGAGCTAGGGGAACATGTAGAAAAGAGAGTGATCAAGTAATTCCAATCTCGGCAATAACCAGGCTAGTCACATTGCCTGAAAACAGCATGAAGAAGTTGAAATGAATAGGTGCAATTGAAGAATAGGTGGCTGAAAGTTTCCTCATGAAGGTCACAAAGTCGGCAAGTGGAGATTATCTCATAGTCATAGGTCTGGAGAGCATCAGCCGTTTTAAATCCACGTTGAAGCGCCAACCACGTGATGAAAGAGAATCTTGGGACATAGAGGCTATGCCAAATCAGATTATGCCAAGCAAGACAAGTGCCTCTCTTCCTAATAGATTGAAATATATTTGCAGCTTTAATATTCTGAAGAGAGTTACCATCCCAGGTAATTTCATCATCCCTAGTCAAGTCGAAATGCCTAGAGAAATCAAAGCTAGATGTAAACGATTGCACTCGCCGGGAGGCTGGGAGGTTCCAACAGTTGTCACAGATAATATCACTAACCTTAGCACTCGCCAGGAATCTAGATTGAAGAATGACAGGATCACGAATGGTATAGGCTAAGGCCAAGGGACGGTGGTTGAGCCAAGGATCAAACCACAAACTAGTACGCTGTCCATTACCAATTTTGTAGTTGACAAAAGGAAGAGCAGATCGAATTCCTGAGCTTCAGAATTTTCCTCCAAATCCAAGAGCAATCACTGGGAATAGGGATGCACCAGAAAGGCCTTTGCTTAAGCACCACACTGTCAATCCACTTGGCCCAAAGAGAAGATGGGAAGGGTTGGATAACCTGGCAGTGGTGGATCAAAATGAGAGATTTGTTCCACTCCTCAAGGTTCTTAATACCAAACTCATCACAGGACCTCTATTTATTTTGAAGAACTGTCTCCTCTCCTGTCCCACCTAAATCCCGCATTGCATTCAAAGTAAACCAGCCACCGACCTTGGCACTATGCACTCCATGCCACATGATGAAAACACCAGACGCACTCGACAAGTAATGATAAATTCATTACGTTATTACTTGGTTTAGTTGGTTATACTCTTACACATCATACAGTTTTTTTAAGGCAGAATGTCACTTATGCGCTCTAAGTTGCCACCCACTTCTAAAGTCGTTCCCCAAATGCATTTTTCGTCAATTTGGTCTTCCAAGCGACATTTTTTTTTTATATAGTTTTTGTTCTTTTCGCCCAATTTTACTAAAAGCCACCCAAAATCCAACCCTACCAATTTTATCCAGGGAAAATTTGTTTTTAACATTATATGTATTATTACTATTAGAAATTTAAAAAAAAAAAAACTAAAAACACCATGAAACTTTCGTTTGCATTCAAATTTCTCTGTGACGCATTTTTGTTTATGTTCAAATTTTGTTCCCTAAGGAGAGGAGGAGGTCGCTGATTTTCACTCTCTTCTCAAACCTTTTCTTTCCTCCTCTTCCTCTTGAAACTTTCTCTCTCTAATCCAGCCATGGCTCTTGAGATTCTCACCGACAAAAACACCATTTTCAGGAAACTGAAAACAAAATCAGCTAACAAGGTATTTCATTTTTCTTTCTTCATTTCTTCAATTTGATTATGGGTCAATTTTGATCTGAATTTCGGATCTGGGTTTTCTCACCGAGATCTTTAATTTTGAGCTAATGGAGTTTGAATTTGAATTTGTGATGTAGATATGTGTTAATGCCTGATTTTATGAGCTCGTTGAAAATCACCAAAAGCACGAACACGTGCACTCAAGAGAACCGTTAGCCACCCCCAAAACTTGTGATGGTTTGGGCAGTCCGGGGATGCTCCGATGTCATAGTAAGTACAAGTCAAAAACGTTATCAATAGAGAACCAAATTATGCTGGAGTAAAAAGATTCTATGAACGAGAAGTTGTGTGCACTGTAATTGTTGGCTACTGGCCGCTTATATAGATGGCATAATTCCTAGAGTCCAATTAGGAATAAGATGTTCACTTCCAAATCACCTTATGACTTTCATTTAATGCATGATCATCACTCACTTAAGCAAAACCTACCAAATCACCCACCAATTACTCAGATTAAAACCCCAAAACCTATTCATCATCACTCAAAACACTTTCCCCCAATTTTCAGAAGACCATCCACCTTCAGTGTATCTCCCATGGCCTCCAATCCGTTCTCATCTTCAACACCAACCACAAACCTTTCTTCTTCCACCTTCGCTATTACTAACCCCCCTAGTTTCCAAAATTAAACAAAAGGAAATTGAGGTCAGAAAAATATTTGAAAACGCCACAACTTACTCCCACGTTAACACCCAATCCACCATCAACATTGAAGCCGTTGAAGATAATAAATATGAATTTTAATTTCCCGATGAATACACCTTGAAAGCCCCCAACCCTAATGAAAAAATGTACTGGCGACCCACCAACACTCAGCTTGCAGTACCAACCAAAGTACATAGAAACGGGGTCAAATTCCCTCTTCATCCATTTGTTTTCGACTTTCATGATTTCGTTGGGATTGGCCTCGCCCAATTGGTCCCGAACTCGTAAATCAGCTTGGTATACTACATAGCCGCCTACAAGCAATTCGGCATCAAACCTGCTCTAGATTACTTCTTCCATATCTTCACATTGACCAAGACGAAGGAACATAGATTTCGAGTCCTTAACCGTGTTCCTAATTAAAGGGCTTGGATGCAACCCCCCTCTAGTAATACGGGATGACATTGTAATTGGTTCTATGTGTCCATCGTAGACACTCATCTTTTTCAATCTTGGGGCAACCTAGAAGAGCCAATCATCGACCCTATTACTGACAACAAAAAGAAAGAATTTGAACGGTTCTGTCAAGCTATACCCACCGAACTATGGGACATAAGCCTTTTATCAAACCTTAAGTGGTTACATGATCACGGATGCAAGTCTTTAATGTTTGCTCTCTACGTTTTTCCTTACCCTTTAATCCCCGTCTCACCATTTTCCCAACTATCCTTCTTCCCATCCGAACCCATATCCTTCATCCTTAAAGAACTTTATGACTTCTTCAACCTTCCAAAAAATGAAGCCCACTATAACTCCACGGACTTCAGCACCCTGCTGACAACAACCAACCTCTATCTCGGACAGGTACAATACTACAACATTCTTAATAACTCCTCTAATTTTTGTTTTTTTTTAAAAAAAAAACTATCCAAAATTAACTATTTCCTTCTAAAAACAGGCACTATGAGGATTCAGCCTTCTCTTGAAACTTCAAAACAAAACTAAAGACCAATCCCACACCATAGTTCAATTGCAAGCCGAACTTTAATGACTGCAATCCGATCATGCCCAACTACACGAAAAATGCTCCAAGCTCCAAGAAGAACATACTTCTTTTCAAGTACAATTAGAAGTTAATGATGCCCTCACCAAGTCCATACAGATCCAACTCTCAGAACACTGGAGGAAAAACTAGCTAATATCACTATAAGACCTCGAAATTATGAAATACAACTTTATTTTTCTTCATATATATTCTTCTGAAACAGTAAGTGGTTAAATTGACAAAGTTGAAAGTTAAGGATGTTATGTGCAAATTTTATTGTGTCGGACAATATTTAAATTGTCGGAGAATATTCGTTCGGTCGGGAGAATATTCGCTCTGTCGAAGAATATTCGTACGATGGCGCCGTATTAACTAATCATTGGTGGACCCCACAAAGAAATATTGTCAGATATAGAAAGTGAAAACATTAACCTTTTTAAATAAAAAATGGTCAGCGGTACTGCCATTTTTAACTATTAAAATTCCCGGTGATAAAAGAATAGTAGCATACGGCATTTTATGATGTTTTACTGTAGCACACGATTTTACATAGTAACACACGATAGTGCATAGTGTCTCATATTATTGATCTGATAAAGTGATTTTTACACAGTATTAATTAATAATTGTTGATACACAGTATTTTGCATTATTAATTCAATAATTGTCATTATATTGTATTTTATATCATTGAACTAATAATTGTTATTGCACTGTATTTTAAAATTATTGAACTAAATAATTCTCACGGTAGCAAATACACAATAAATTATATAATTAAATTAATAATTATTAGTAACGTGCTTCTTACATTATTGTTAAATTATTGCTATTACTGTTGTAACATTACCTTAATTATTGTATTATTAGTGGATATTTGTATTATTATATATGAATAGTATGTGGATCCTTTATGGGGGCCACATGAGAAATGAGCATGGAAAATGAGTTTGCTGGAGAGGTTTGGTGAAGGAAAAAGGCAGCCAGGCTGCGCTGCTAATATTGAAAATTCAGACTGGCGTGCAGCACGCCAGCAACTCACCTACCACACACAGTGCACTCCCTTCTCCTATAAATAGGTTGCTCAGTTAAATAGAAAAATCACACCTAAAACATAAAATTTTTCTACAAGTATTTTGTGAGTATTTCTCTAAGAATAGTAATGTTATTTTGAGTGTTAGTAAACCAAAAGGAGTGCAGGAATTTCTCAAGTAAGTATTTTATTTATAGAGTAGTAATTGCACAAATATCTATTTCACACGGTATTCACAAATCTTCCTTTAGAAAACTCTTCTTTAAGAAGATTTATTTTAAAAAGCTTCCTTTGGAAGAGTTATTTTGAAATATTATTTCAAAAACTATTTTTCAAATTGTTATACTTTATTGAATAATGTATTGTGGTACGTCGTACGTTGTATTTTAATAGTTGTTGTGTATTTTGACGACTCAAGTTTGGGCCGCGTGGGTCCGGATTTGGGTCATCACAGTTGGTATGAAAGCTTAGATATATGGTCTTTAATAGAGATCTGGGGTTAGAACTAAGAGGGGAGAGACGAATATAATCAATCACTAGTGTGTCCTACCAAAATTAGATTTTATTACCTAATGAGTCGATTTGAATGAAGGGACTGGAAGTGATGAGTCAGTTTATTTAACTAACATTTATTTTGTGACAACAGTTAAGTATGACATCTAGAAATCAGGAAGTTAACTATGGAATGCTCGAAGCAAATATAACTGAGAATCAGGAAGCCACAAATAATCCTCATGCCAACTCAAGAAATAATGTTCCTGATAACATGATGAACGATGTATTCTTTAGAAATTTCATGCAGTTAATGCAAAATCAAACAAGGGGAGCCCCTACCGGTGGAAACGTTGGTAATTCGAGGAATGTCACCGTTAAGCAATTTAAAGAGTTGAGACTACCTGAATTTTTTGGAAAGCCGGATCCACTCAAGGCGAAAGCATGACTGAAATAGCTGACAAAAATATTTGATGTCTTACAATACGCTGATGATAAGAAGGTTCCATTTGCCACCTTCATGTTACGAGGTGAGGCGGACTATTGGTGGGAAGCAGTAAAACGTATCCATCCTTCAGCACTCGAGATGTCTTGGACAGAATTTCAAGAGCTGTTTAACGAGAAATACTTTTCAAAAAGTATCCATCACATGAAGGAGTTAGAGTTTATTAAGCTGGAGCAGAGAAATATGACAGTCTCACAATATGATGCCGAATTTCTTCGATTGATCCAACGGGTTTCTTTCTCCGTTATCTTCTTCATACTTCAGATAGCTTCACAGTCGTGCCCTACCCCAAACCCAAATTATTTTGTTCGCTATTGAGGTGATGAATGTCTGAACACTTGGGTTGTGCTTTGTTTTAGATTGTTATTAATCTCCTTGTAGTGAAAAGGAAAGTGGAGGGATTTCCTAAATGTTAGGGTCTTAATTTTGAGGTAAAGAATGTAGAATTGAAAATTTTTCTTGCTGGAATTTGTTTGGGTGATTAAGGGAAGGAGAGAGAAGAGTCAATGCAAGGAACGAAGAAGAAGAAGAAATTGGGGATTCGTGGGAAAAATAAAGAAAGAGGGAAAAAACCAAAAAAGCTTATTTATTTATTTGAAACGAAAAGGCATATTGAAATTATGGATAGTATAATTAAAATCAATATTTAGAAATTAATTTATTATATTAAATAGTAAAATTATTTTAAAAATAAAATTAATTCGATATATTTTTATCATTTGATGAATGTGTGTATTTTTATCAAAATTTTAATAGTTAAAAATTCATTTAAAATTTTAAATTTTTTAATAGTATAAATAATTTTTTTGATTTTAATTTTTTATAAAATTGATCTTAACATCATTAACTATCTATTAATATATTTTGATTATTAATAATAAAATTATAATACTAATAATTACTATTATTAGTATTATAATAATGCTTGGATAAAAATAATATAGTTCAGATGGGGTAAAAATAGTAAAAAATTATTATTCAAATATTTCAGATATATCGATTATCAAATAATTTTTTTCATTCAGTATTCAAAATTCTATTTTATTCAACTTATTCAGATTACTTAAATATTCAGAATTGTTTCATTCAGTTTTTTCAAAGAGCCCCTTACTATGGTAAAGTTGATTTTCAACTTCACCATAACCAAATCCTAATTTTCGACAATATATAAAGGTTGCAGCATTTCAACCCTCTCTACAACAGCGCAAGCTGCTCTGTGCCATGATCACAAAGGGCCTTATTGAGCCTATATATCTAAAGTGTTTTTGTCAACTTGGTGAGTGTTGTTTTTTGTAACCCCCCGAAATCTCCCAGGCTGGCCACGACGTATCCCGTGCGCTAGTGTACAACCTTGTACTTAACAATCGCAACATTGAATAATAAATTGCTGCTAAAACTGAATAAATCTTAACTTTTTATAATATTCATTTGAACGTTTACCTCGGAATCGTAATCTTTACATAACCTTTTGAAACACTCAGATCATATATATAGTATGACCTAATTTAAAACAAAAGATATGCAGACTAACTACCATTAACTTTACAACTATCTTTTAAGTCATTTTATCAACCAAGACTTATTATAAACTGACACTCTTATACATAACTGCACAGCACCTCACTTTGGTATATGACAGTTTTAAATATTTACTAATATTTCAATACAGTCTATACCTTTTTGGGTAACACTATTTACCCCCAAAAATATTTAATAGAAAATATTTATATCTTCCGTGGTAAACTATAAGCATTCCTTGTCCTCGATCTTTACTGTAACCTCAGATGTCCCGCAATTAGCTGAAACATTTAATTAAGCAAGAATGAGCAACTACGTTACTCAACAAGTTTAACAGTTAACACGTAACACGTAATTTTGGTTACATGCATGTTTGACAGTTATATCCATATATGACATTCTATACATGTGGATATATTAAAACATAATTCATGATTCATATTATCATACTTGTCACTTCACAATTTATATGGTTCGTAAAGAACAGCTAACTCAACATATCAATTGAACAACAACAGTTCAATCACATTATGACATAAAACACATTAACTCATGTTTGCATATAAAAATATGTCACACATAATGACAGTTATCACATAGGAGCAAATTCTGAAAAACTTGTCTTTTTCCACCTTTATCATTTACGCTAATAGTTGTGTCCTTCGTACAACCTACATACCATATGAGATCAAAATTGCACATTATCAATTAATAGTTTGACTCAACACTTAATCTTATTTTAGAGTTTGAATATTGCTTGCCGTTATTAGGGTTGCCTTTATATTTAATAACATGGTCTCCTATGAATCTCGTATAACTATTAACCATTTTCCTTATTTAACTTTACTTTAATCATGTATTAGCTTGTCGCACCAGTAGCTCGCTGTGTGTATCACACACTATCCAACTTAATACATTGGTTAAGTAACCTCAGTCTTAGTTTATTCAAAATAAAACTAAGTCACTAGAACGTTTAATCATTTCTTACGTCAATCATTTCCTAAAACGAAAATGATCCCTCACATATGTGCTAGTCTTAATCCCATGGCACATAACATCCCTTATTTCATTCATGAACAGTACCGTACAAGCTTAAAATACTCACATAACCTCAATTCAATTATGTCACCATCATTTTAATCATTCAAGTTAATGATTTTATATACATAGCAAATACCCGTTGTAAATCTTTTAATTCATCATCAATTATATCCTACTTGGGTCCCCCAAAGAATTCATTTTCCAAAAATAAACCTTTTCAAAATTGCAGAGTGGCGCGCCCGCATCGGAAAAACAAAGGGACCTAACGCGGCCGCGCCAGGTCGACAGAACTTCAAACACCTACACAGTGCTGCCGCGCCATACTTCTTCACAAAAATGGCGCAGCTGCGCCACTTCACCAAAAATTAACCAACTTCGATATACTAGTCTTTACTCCTTTTTTATTATTATTATTATTTTTATTTCTTAAGGTTTTGATCCCTTAAGTTACAAGGCTTAGGAAATCACCTTTTGGTTTGAAAGCCACAACTTGACAACAATTTGAGAACCCACTTTATTTAAAACTTTTAACAAATAGGTTCTATGCATACCTTAATAGTCCTGTCATCACCACATAAACATATAGTGCAAATACACCAATATATCTTAAAACAGTATGCTATATGCATATCTTTACACAACTTAGTTGGTTTTACCATCTTTACATAATCATTCTTGCCATGTTCAATCTTCAATAAGATTAAGTACACATAACCTCTTTAATGAACATTTACGCATATACCTAGTTTTCATGCTTTTTCTTAGTTTGATTAGTTTTAAACATAAACCATCAAAACTTTAAGTTCTTACCAAAACCATTGCTAATCTTTTTTTTTTTTTTTTTTTTTATCTTTACCACACATGCTTTACTGGAAACTAGTCATTACTAGATTTTCTGTTTTCAAAAGTAACAAATTTACAATTATTTTTTTTAAACAAGTTTTTACAAGTTACACTTCAAAACTTATTAACACCCTTCCCACGAGGCTTGAAACCATTTTCATACATTCTTGAGAAATAACAGTTGACACATATGGATACTCTACTTTTGATTGTTAATTTCCATCAATGAACACTCAAGGCACTGAATCCATAGATTTCACATATACAAGTTTCTTGTATTTACACTTTCAATATATAACCATGCTATTTCATCTGAAAATAACTTTTAGAAAACAAAGTTTGTCATTCTTAGTTCTCTTAGGATTTTATTCACACACTTTGCAGGCAATTCTTTGCTTTTGTTTCATTGGGTTCATAGCTTGCCTATATGATAACAACAAATGCACTTAATACATGTAAAAATTCATTTTGTCCATTTTCTCTTGGATTCATCCACACTTTATACATATATTACTAATTCCCAAGGCTTAGCAAGGCTATTAAATCTGAGAACATCATCTAGAATAATTATTTAGCAAGAATCCGTTCTCTTAGGCATTTGATCAAACATTTGGTGAGCATCTCTTAACAGATTATTATGTTAGTCAACATTTAATCACATAAAGCACAAACTCCTAGCACATCCCAACTTGGAAACTCCCGGATCCTCCATAATCCGAAACACCACAACAATTACAACTCCCACATCAAAACAAATGTGCCAACATACATTATCAAAACATAAGTTTGTACCAAGTTTAAGTGTAATAGTCTTTTACCTTTCGAAACTTAGCTTTAGACTTGATTTTTTTACTCTTGGTTGAAAAAGGAAAAATCTGAAACTGCAACCTTCTTCTCCTTTGCCAACCGAACACACTGTTTATTTCTTATGAACTTCTCTATAGCTAGCGCTTGCTTATCCATGAAAAAAATGAAATGAGAACAAGAGTTTGAATAGCATACACGGTTGGGTATCTATGAAAGTATTTTCATTCATTTCATCAGTATTTTCATTCATTTCATCAGCTATACCAGCCTCTCTTGCCCCCTTACATTAACCCCTAAATGACCCCTACATAGTCTGCAAACATCCTTATCTCAGCTGACAATTTATGCCACCATGACCTCTATGGAAGCCCCTACTCAGCCCCTAAGGATTTAGCAAATCATTTCCCCCTTAGATTCCTGTCTTTACCGAAATTGAGGTCCCAATTGGGTGTCATGTTAATTTAATTTGCATAACACAATGTGTTGCTAAATGTTGGGTAAAAATAATTTCCATTCAACCCACAAGACTACCGAATTTGGGCTGGAAAGGAACAATGGGCTGCTTGGTATTTAATCTCTAGTATAGTAATGCCTTGGGCTGCTGAAATGGTCAACTACCATAAAAACTCTTGGGCTTCACCTTTTAAAAAAAATCTTGAGTTTTCATTCATATAAGGTGGCTTACATAATATCTTAAATTGGGCTTAGTAAACATCCATTCCAATTTACTGGGCGTCCCTTCATTCCTTTAATTAGCTTAAATTTTAATCTAACATATAGGTTTTAATTCAATTTCCCAAAATAATAACTTCACCCTTCTTGTTAATTAATAGATTGGGTCATTTATCAAATCATAATTAAATATTATTTCCTGAACAGATTAATTAAGCTTGTTTAATTAATAGATTAAGCTTTACATTATTCTTGATGATTAAGTTAGTTAATCATTTACCACGCTCGGCTAAAAAATTATAATTAGCGCACCTCTAAGTATAAGCGTATCTATACATATACACATTCACGCTAACTTAAAAAAAATATCTCAATAATTGAAATTTATCTCCATAATAAAATTTTACATACATCATATTAAAACTTCTTACATAATCTTTTTCAGTCAAATAAATTCATCGAACTTTAAAGGTATTATATTACCTTATTACTAATATACTTCCAAGTATAAATAATAATCAAATTCTAGGTTTTAAAATTTAAAAACCTATGTTCACTCACATTTAAATCCTAAAACAAAGATTAGGGTAAAACGTTTACTCCTTTCTACACCTTTCACATCTCCAAATCTAGGTTTTAAACTTCAACCTTTATCTCATCATCAAGACCTTATTTTAAAAAAATCTTATGAAATATCCGGAATATTACATTTTTACTATTACACGGAGGGAGAGGAATTTAAACAAGTGAAGAATGAATCACTCTTGATGGTTCGCCAGAAAGTACGTCCCCTCGACTTCATCCAGGTTCAGATAGCCAGCCAATGTTGAATAAAAATTTGCTAGCGCCATTTCTGAGTCATTAAAGTAGAGGGATGGGTGAAAGATGGGGTCCCTCATTTGACAAAGGTACATTGGATCTTTTGATGTGGATGTTAGTTTAGAATGTAGTATAAATTATATATACTGTGCAGTACGTCAGGTTGATCAGCCAGAAATGATCGGAAAGGTGGAGAGCATCTTGAAAATGTGAACGGTGAGCTTCATGAGCGTTAACAGGATTGCTCCACGGAAGCAAGCTGTTATGGCAATTGGGGTGGATGAGCAACCAGGCAAGGAAGCTTTGAAGAGGATTGGGGAAGTTGAGGCTGTCGAGGAGTTAGTTTTCCTAAAGTTGTGATATGTTGTATCTACATTACTGCACCTAGCTTGTATCCTTATTGCTACGAAAAAGTAGTAATTCGGTTGTGCGATTAGTAGCTAGTGTGCATTATATATTTGTTTTCTACCAAATTTTGCGTAGAGGTTGGTTGTGCCAAATGATTTTTTTATAATTTCTATTATAATAGTTTTCATTATTTAACATAGCTTTTATTGTTCGTTTTCTTTTTGATATGTTGTTCCTTCCTTTGGGCTTCATGGTATTCAGGTCTACTATTTAATTTTTATGTTATTATTTTTAGTTTTTTTTTGGGTCAATTTATACGTCAATCGAGACTAAATATCTCTCTAGACGATCTTAACACAACCTCTACATTAGCTTAGCGCATTTAGGAGAATTCATATTATCCCCTCCGTTTCAAATTTTAACATCAATATTTTCAAATTTTAACATCAATATTAACTTTTAAAAATATAATTTCAAACATTTTTAAATTAAAAATTGAGATTATTTCATTTAGTTTATGTCAATACAATTATGAATATGATAAACTAAGTACTATTAGTTATAAAATTTATTGTTTTGAAAATTTAAACAAATTATGTCAATTTTAAAATATCATAAATTAACTTTTAAAAATTCGATAATAATCTTATAATTCAGAATGAGCAGAGCATTTTTATTGTAGTTGTGACACCCCCAAATTCAGGTACCAATACCTCGAATTCAGTGCTCATGCAAAATACATCTAATATCTGCTAAACAACAATTAATTCTAGTGCGAAAAATATAAATAAACATATGTTGTTTATTACAAAAGTTTTTTAGTCCCAAGGTCTACAACCTTTACTAAAAACATCACAAACTGCTAAAATGTTACAAAAAGGTTTGTGTTACATCACATCATATAAGTACAAACAAAATATGAATAAAGCAAACGACTATCTCGCTTAATTAAGATTTTATCTTTCCTTTGCCTTTATCTTTACTCGAATCTTCAGGCTTAACTGCAAATTTTTTCATGATATAGCAAGGGTGAGCAACTAGCTTGCTCAACAAGTTTTAAATAAACAATATAATATATCATGAATGAATTGAAGTAATAATCAAGTTGATTTAACAATGTAGGCTCAATGCTTAGACTGAATAATATAATCAATATCCAAATGAATTCATGAAGAATTGATTTATAAATGAATAACATAATCAAGACTTAGGTATAATAATGAAAGCTTGATTATTGACTACTGAGTGGTCCAATAGACCATGAACGCTAAGGCAACATCAGTCATTTTACTGACCCTTTTATAACCGTCAATCGTACTTGAGGGGATCAGTCTCTTGTACACCATGTGTATGCATAACATTAAACTTTGACTGTATCAGGTGACCGACACTTATATCTCCCCCAATTTAGGGTTGTTCTCTTAGTACAAGAATCCTTACCAAATACTGGTTTGGATAACTTTTATATTAATATTCCGTGTCTAGCTGAATCAATTAGCATAGACTATTTCTTAAGCAGTTCATGAATGCAAGAATTTTAAATACATGACAGTTCGATAATAGAACTTGAATCCAACATGCACTATGTGCGAATGTCAAAGATAATATCGATGTGGAATCATCTTGCAATAATTAAACCACCTGGAATATAATTTGAAAGTATAACTCGAGTTTGAGTTAGGGAACTTGCAATAAATATAATTCAAAAACTTGCACAATATAGAGTTGTGTAAGGTTAAGGAACTTGCCTGGTGTGCGAATTACATCTACTTTACTTAATTTAAACTCCTCTTGAAGACCTAACATTGAAAATGTTGGCCTAACAATTAGAACAACACATAATCGCTTCACTTAAGTATTTAAGTTTACGAACACATAATTACCTTGGATTATCATACAATTCCACATCATATAATCTCAATGAAATATTCACCGAACTAAGGTTAATGATTTAATTATCTCATACAATTTAAACTCCTAAATAATTTATCATAATTGTTTAGTTATTCTAAATATTAATTTAATTAGCGAACAATTTCCTTGACTCTTTTATTTATCATTTAATAATAAATACATGATAACCTTAACTATTCAATAATAGTTAATTATTATTAATTACCTTATTTACTATTTAATAACATAATAAATAATTAACTTATTAATTTCAATTTCCTTTAATTAATTATTATTTAATATTAGTTAAATAATAATTAATTCATTACCTCTACTTCTCTTTAATTATTATTAATTAAATAATAAATAATTACCTATCTCTACCTCCCTCTAATCATTATTTAATTAAATAACAATTAGTTAATTATCCTTACGTATTATAAGTTAAATAATAGGTAATTACATTATTTTATCTTATCCTTCTTTAATTATTATTTAATCAAATAATAATTAATTATTTACTTTTATTACTCTTTAATCATTATTTAATATTAAATAATGATTAATTATCTTTATTTATTATTCAATATTAGTTAAATAATAATTAATTAATTAATTAACTTTATCTCTCTCTTAATCATCATTTAATATTAATTAAATATTGATTAATTATCTTTATTTATTATTTAACTCTAATTAAATAATACATAATTAGTTTATTTAATTTCTCTTTAATTATTATTTAATAATAATTAAGTAATTATATTTACTTATTGTTTAATGTTAATTAAATAATAAGCAATTACTTTATTAACTTTATTTCTCTTTAGTTATTATTTAATAATAATTAATTATTCATATTTACTTATTATAATAAGTAATTAAGCTTTTACAAACTTTATTCTTCCTTAATTATCATCTAATATTCATTAAATAATAATTAATTACATAACTCTTCTTATTTATTATTTAATGACCACTAAATAATAAATTTACTATGTTTATTTAATATATTTAAATATAAAATAATTAATAAATTATCATTTAGTGATAATTAATTAACTATTTCTAGTTACCTTAACTATTATTTAATACCGATTAAATAATAATTAAATATCTAAAATATTTTTATTTAGTTTATTTATTAATTAAATTCATTTAATTAATAAATAATTATTTTATTTGGGTCCCATATGTTAATTATATTAATTTTTACAATTTTTACAATACTCGTTTCTAAAATAAATTATCCGCGACCCGAACCGTGAAATGACCCGACCCGGATCTACTCAACAGGAAGGAACAAGGAGGGAGGGCGTCTAGACGCTCTACTATGCCCAGAAATAGGCGTCTAGATGCCTGGGCCTTCTGCTAATGCCGAAAACTTTCCCAGTTTTCTGGTTTTGTGCAATCCGGGACGTACCTTGCTTCAAACATTTTTAGAATGAGCTATACACCTCCAAATGATGCAAAGTCGGATCCTATAGATTCATAACTTGATTCTATTCATCATGGTATTTTTCAAATAATTTTTTAGAAACATTAAATGCCAAATTTATCAAGCTACTCTCAACGGTGCCAGAAAGTGAGTTGTTATGGTAGAAAAATCATAACTAAATGTATACACCATAACTTTTTGGTGATTCAAATTAGGTTTTCTTTTAAACTCATAGGTATATCAAGGAGAAATAATAACCAACATAAACAAGTTGAAGAGCTTTGAGATAAAAGGCCTTAAACCACACTAACTCGTACGGTTTTTCCGAAAATGATGATTTCATGCATTCTTCCAATCTTACCAATATAGATATGCATAATAACACATGATAAGCTCATTAAAACATATATTTACTACTATAGCATGAGTGTGATCACTTAGAGCTCTTAATCTAGCTTCCTACCATATAAAATACAAAGCATGGTCATGGAAGCATTAAACTAAAGTTTTGAGGTGTTTACTATCTTTGAGACCTTATGGCTGGCTTCCTCTTCCTCCCAAAGTATGTGACAAAGGTATTGGACATCCAAGAGCCTTCCTTGAGCTTCCTAGATCAAACACTCAAGACTCTCTTGGTTATTTCTCTCTTATTGCTATCTGTTTATCTCTCTTTGCTCTCGGTTTCCCTCTTTTTGCTCTCGGTTTCTCTCTCTCAGCCAAATGGACGGGAAGGAGAAAAGAAATGGGATGTGCTGAGCTTATACTCCCTCAGACCTGGACAAAACTCTGAGGAGTTGGCTCTACTGCCCCCCCTAAGTTTGCCATGTCCCTTCTTTTTTCAGCAACTGAAATCCTTGAGCTTTGCACAACTGTGCGTGCTCTGTTTTTTCCTGAGGTGTTGTCCCTAAATCAGTGGCACTCTCTAATTCCTACAGGTTCATGAATTGGTTTGGGCTGGGCTGCTCCTTGTTTTGTTTGTCAAACAATTGGTGGCCCAATTGGTTAATTAAATGGCAACTAGGCTTGGGGTTGGTGCAAATCAAATGTTTGAGCTAACTTAAAATATCTAATACCATTAATTTATAATTTTATTAATTAATTTACATAAACTAATTATACATGCTATATTCAAATTAAATTAAATATTTAATTAACCAATATCCTATCAATTTATTGATATTAATATTCTAAGGTTAGTCCACAAATTTAATTATCCATTAGTTGGACTTCCATTGATTAATTCCCATTATATAATAATTTACTAATTAGTCACACCAAAATTTAAATTCATTCATAAAATATTCATTACATTAATAACTAAATTCACAATTTATTTATAATGAAATTCAAAATTTTGCGGACATTACATTCTCCCCCCTTATAAGAATTCTGTCCCCGAAATTACTACATAAGGTTACTCAAAAAGGTGGGGATAATTCTCCTTCATCTTATCTTCTAATTCCCACGTAGCTTCCTCAACTGTGTGGTTCCTCCATAGTACCTTGATCGAATGTATGACCTTATTCCTCAATGTTTGTTCCTTCCTATCGAGTATCTGAACAAGCATCTCCTCGTATGATAAGTCCATCTTGACTTGAATCGGCTCATAGGATATGACGTGCTTATTATCCGATTTATAAGGCCGCAACACTGAAACGTGAAAAACGTTGTGAATGTGCTCCAGTTCAAGAGGTAAGACTACCCCGTACGTCACTTCACCTACCCGCTTTAGAATCTTGAATGGCCCTATGAACCTCAAGCTCAATTTTTCTTTCTTGTCAAACCTGATTTTCCCTTTCGAGGGAGATACCTTCAAAAATACGAAGCTGCCAACTTCAAAATCTCGCTTTTGACGATGCAAATCGGCATACTTCTTCTGTCGATCATGAGCTGCTACTAGTCGAGCTCTTATTATCCTAATAGTAGCCACGGTCTGCTGTACCAACTCCGATCCTAGCAGTCTCCGTTCACCCACTTCGTCCCAATACAATGGCGTTCAACATTTCCGTCCGTATAACGCTTCATATGGCGGCATGCCAATACTAGCGTGATAGCTGTTAATATATGCGAACTCCACTAATGGCAAATGGTCATCCCAACTGCCTTTGAGATCCATCACACATGCTCTAAGCATGTCCTCTAATGTTTATATTGTCCTTTTGCTCTGTCCATTGGTTTGAGGATGATAAGTCGTGCTCAACCTCAGCTGCGTTTCCAATCTTTCTTGCAATCCTCTCCAAAATTTTGACGTGAAGTGCGGATCTCTATCATTGACGATAGATACCAGTACTCTATGTCGTGACACTATCTCCTTCACATATAACTTTGTTAACTGTTGCAGACTATATTTGATCTTGATTGGTAGGAAATGTGCGGACTTCATCAAACGGTCCACAATCACCCAAATCGCATCATAACCTTTCTGCGTGGCTGGAAGTCCAACCACGAAGTCCATCATGATATGCTCCCATTTCCATTCCTAAATTTCTAATGGTTGTAGCAGTCCACTCGGCCTTTGGTGCTCTGCTTTAACTCTCTGGCATGTTAAACATCTGCTAACACACTCAGCCATTTCTCTCTTCATGTTCGGCCACCAGAAATGTTGCCGCAAATCCTGATACATCTTCGTACTACCAGGATGAATGGAATACCTTGTACTATGAGCTTCTTGCAAAATCTCATCTTTCAATTCCGAGACTAGTGGTATCCAGATCCTCCCTTTAAACCTTAGCAATCCTGTGCTATCAATCTTGTACTTCAGTTCCTCCCCTTCGGATAAACGCTTTTTGATGCTGACACATTCTTCATCTTTCTCTTGAGCCTCCTTTACCCTGTCTAGCAAGGTTGGACTCGCTTCCACTGTGAACAGCTTTTCATCCGAATCCTTCGGATGTTTTACTTCTAATTTTAGCTTTTCCATTTCTCTTATTAGTTCCTCTTGAGTAGTTAACATCATCAGCTTCTCTTTACCTTTCATGCTTAAGGCATCAGCTACTACATTTGCTTTTCTTGGATGGTACAGAATCTCACAATCGTAGTTCTTGATTAATTTCAACCATCTCCTCTGTTTCATATTCAATTCCTTTTTGAGTGAAAATATACTTTAGACTCTTATGGTTTGTGTATATCTCACACTTCTCACCATACAAATAATGTCTCCAAATCTTAAGCGCAAACACTACTGCCGCTAACTCCAGATCATGTGTCGGGTATCCCTTCTCATAATCCTTTAGCTGTCGTGACACATACGCAATAACCTTGTCGTGTTGCATTAGCACAAAACAAGACCCTTGTGTGACGCATCACTGTACACTACGAAACCTCCCGTGTCATCCGGTAAAGCCAATACTGGTGCCTGACTCAACCTCTTCTTCAGCTCCATAAAACTTTTATCGCACTTCTCTGACCAAACAAACTTCACAGTCTTTCGGGTAAGATTGGTCAACGGTGATGCTATCTTAGAGAAGTCTTGAATAAATCTTCGGTAATAGCCTGTCAATCCCAAAAAGCTACGGACCTATGTCGGCGTCTTCGGTTGTTCCCAATTTATAATCGCCTCCACCTTTGCTGGATCTACCGAAATTTCGTCCTTATCAATCACGTGCCCCAAAAATTGTACCCTATGTAACCAAAATTCGCACTTGGAGAACTTCGCGTACAACTTCTCATTCTTCAGGGTTTCCAATACTATCCTCAGATATTCGACATGCTCTTCCTTCGTTTTTGAGTAAACTAGAATATCGTCAATGAATACAACGACAAACTTGTCCAGGTACGGCTTGAATACTCTATTCATCGTATCCATAAAAGCTGATGGGGCATTTGTCAGACCGAACGACATCACCAGGAACTCAAAATGACCATATCGAGTCCTGAATGCTGTCTTTGGTACATCCTCCTTCCTCACCTTCAGCTGGTGATACCCCGTCCTCAAGTCAATCTTCAAAAAGTACTTTGCTCCCTTTAGTGGATCAAATAGATCGTCGATCCTGGGTAACGGGTACTTGTTCTTAATAGTAACTTTGTTCAACTCTTGGTAGTCGATACAATGCCTCATGGATCCATATTTCTTCTTTATGAACAATATCGGTGCTCCCCACATAGACACACTCGGTTGAACATACCCTTTCTCTAATAACTCCTGCAATTGTAGCATTAATTCCTTCATTTCCACCGGAGTCATTCGATATGGTGCCTTTGAAATCGGTGCGATCCCTAGCACTAAGTCGATTACGAACTCAATTTCTCTATCGGGTGGCAAACCCGACAATTCCTCTAGGAAGACATAGGCGAATTCCCTTACCACAAGTATCTGTCCCACTTCACCCCCTACTCTTTGGGTATCAACCACATGAGCTAAATAACCTATGCAACCTTTTCTCAATAGCTTCTTCGCTTGCATCATCGTTAGATAACGTATTTGTCTTGGCGATTTACTCCCATAAAATACCACCTTTGACTTACTCGGAGTCCTCAGGTGTAAGCATTTCTTCTGGCAGTCAAGCACAGCCCCGTGATTAGACAACCAATCCATTCCAAGAATTACGTCAAACTCTCCCAACTGTATCGGAATCAGATTCACACATAACTTATTTCCTCTTATTTCAACACATCAGTTCCTATAAATATAGTTTACGGGAATAATTTCTTTGTTGGCTACTTCTACATTCATAGAGTTTTCTAATTTCTCGCGGGGTAAATCTAACATCTTAGCAAATTCTTCAGAGATAAAAGAACAGGTAGCACCCAAATCAAATAATACATAAGCGTTAATATTATTGATCAGAAGAATACCTGACACTACATCCTTTGATTCCATAGCATCCTGTACGGTCATGTTGAATGTGCGTGCGGTCGGTTTGTTCGGTTGCATGACTGGTCCCCCGATTGTCAATTTGTTGTTATTCCCTTTATTCGCACTGCCTACGTCTCCCTTCCTCTTTGGACAATCCTTCTTCATATGGTCTAGCGCACCACAGTAAAAACATCTTCCACTCTTCCCCTTTAGGCATTGTGGAGAAAAGTGACCAAGCTGTCCACAAGGAAAGCAAACTCCCTTACCTTTCATACATTCTCCTGCATGATTCCTCCCGCATTTTTCACACTTATTTGCCTTCTTAGTTTCCCCTCCAAACTTACTTCCTTTGCTCTGGTTGTCACTCCATTTCCTCTTATTCTGACTACTTCCTCCGCTTTCATCCCTAGGCCCATCGTAACCTTTCTTCTTCTTGTTTTGGTTGAATTTTACCAAGGCTTCATTTCCTCTTTCTGCGATAATCTCCCTTTCCAGAAGTGTTGCGAATGAGTCGATTCTCAGAACAGCAACCCTGCTATACACCCATTGTTTTAAACCCTGCTCAAATCTTCGTGCCTTTCGGACCTCAGTGTCCACCTGGTGTGGAGCAAATCTGGCTAATTCATTAAACTTTAAGGCATACTGGGCAACCGACATATTTCCTGCTTCAAGTCTTAGAACTTCATCTCAATTCTGTTTTGCATGCTATCAGGGAAATAGTTCTCAAAGAACAATTCTTTAAAATGCGCCCATAAAATAATACCCTCTCCAGCTCTTCCTTTGTTTGCCTTCCACCAGTAGTTTACTTCACCTTTCAGCATAAAGGTGGCAAACGATGTCTTCTGTTCTTCGGCCACCCGTGCGACCTCGAACACCTTCTCCATTTCTTCAATCCAAGTCTGGGCCTCTATAAGATCTGTAGACCCATGAAATTCCAGTGGTCCTACTAGTTTGAAATCCTTAAAATTTGCTAAGTGCGTCCCTGGCTGGTTTACAACTGGCGGTACCTCTGGCGGTACTACTGGTGGTGGTTTATTCTGCATCATTTCCATCATCATGGTTGCGAAAGCCCTCATTGGGTCTTCCTCCCTCTCAGCATTATTTCCGACTTCATCTACACGTCGAATTCGGGGTACACCTCTTAGCGGCATTCTCTGCTAATAAACAAAGCCTTTCATTATTTCATCATATTCTAGGTCTTGTTTATTATGCACTATTTTAGTAAGGTTGAACATTTAGGGATTACAACATGAATCATAGGCAAGAAGTCATTTCATATAATAACATTTATATTCATATACCACTGTTTAATACATCACGTAACAACCTGTGGCATACAGCTATAAATGTTCACGCATCATCTAACTGATATCTACCCCCTAAAGAACAAAAGTGGGGATTTAAACCATCCTACCCTTCTGACGAAACAAAAGTTAGGGTCTAATATTATCCCAAGTCAAAGCAAAAGTAATGGGATTTACAACATACCACTGTCCCTACTATCAATAAAAAGTGGGAACTAAATTGCATCTATTTACAATCATAGTGCTAATGGAAACTACAATCCCCTGAGGATAGCATCCTCATGCTCCTGCCTGGCTATCATGTCTGCTACACGGCGATTGATAGTGCGCCTGTGGAGATCCTCCTCCCTAGGATATCTTCGGATCCTATGCCTCATCCTCTGAAAGGCAGTGTCAAACACAAAGTTCAAACGATCAAACCTAACTGCACGAGTTTGAACTTCCCTCTCAAGTTCGTCCACCATGATGGCAGCTCCATCAAATGCTTCCTCGACACGGATTCTCCTTTCTTTCTTTTTTTTGATAATGTGGAGTATCCCAACCGCAGTCGGACTAAGTCTCCCCATCCCGGGCCAGGTTTTGCGCACAGACTCTGCCTAAGACATGGTTTCGCCCTGAAACGTGCAACCTGTGGCCCCGTTACCTGTTAAGGCATAACTATTGTTGCAAGTGGGACTCAAACCCAAGACGTCCGAGTTTATGGCTCGACATGGATTCTCTCCGCAACCTCTAGGTTAAAGTTGGCCTTCAAGGCCTCATGTTCCACCTGAAGCGCTGCCAGACTCAGCTTCGCCTGATCACGCTCCTCCTTCAGTTCAGTTACCTCCCCGGATAACTGATAAGCCACACTCTTATAGCCATTTTCTAATTCCTGATGGACCTGATTCTGTTCCTCAAGATGCTGAATTCTACCCTCGAGTTCGTCATTCTTAGTGGTCAGCTCTTTTATAATGTCATTCGCAGTCGTGCCCATGCCATCTACATACTCAGCTAACTCCTCAAGTGACGTATTATCATAATACTGCACCTCCTCACCCGAATCCTCATCGACAGTCTATTGCTTTTCTGAGTTATCCTTACTCTGTGGCCTCATTACCCCACCCCTAACTGGTTCCTCAATATCAGCCACATGATCCTCCTCAGGTGCAACTACCGCAGGCTCCACTGTAGGCTGCTCAATATGGACAATGTGTTTATCTACAACAGTATCCTCTGTTATGTGACTCGGTTCCCCAATCTCTACCATCCTACAGTCACAACAGGAAAAACAGCATGTCAGTACAACAATAAAATATATTCATTGATGAAATGAAAAGATATTTTATCATGTACAACTCGGCTCGATGGATCCACCTCCAAACAAAAGTAACTCCAATGAATCTCCTTGCTCCATTTCCTAGCGCACTCGATATGAGTATAATACTAAGGTTATAACCTAGGTTTCGCAGATCCTAAAGTTTATAACCCTAAACTTTGATACCAACCTATGACGCCCCCAAATTCAAGTACCAATACCTCAAATTCAGTGCTCATGCAAAATACATCTAATATCTGCTAAACAACATTTAATTCTAGTGCGGAAAATATAAATAAACATATGTTGTTTATTACAAAAGCTTTCTAGTCCCAAGGTCTACAACCTTTACTAAAAACATCACAAACTGCCAAAAGGTTACAAAAAGGTTTGTGTTACATCACATCATATAAGTACAAACAAAATATGAATCAGGTAAACGGTTATCTCGCTTAATTAAGATTTCATCTTTCCTTTGCCTTTATCTTTACTCAAACCTTCAGGTTTAACTGCAAATGTTTTCATGATATAGCAAGGGTGAGCAACTTGCTTGCTCAGCAAGTTTTAAATGAACAATATAATATATCATGAATGAATTGAAGTAATAATCAAGTTGATTTAACAATGTAGGCTCAATGCTTAGACTGAATAATATAATCAATATCCAAATGAATTCATGAAGAATTGATTTATAAATGAATAACATAATCAAGACTTATGTATAATAATGAAAGCTTGATTATTGACTACTGAGTGGTCCAATAGACCATGAAAGCCAAGGCAACATCAGTCATTTGACTGACCCTTTTATAACCGTCAATCGTACTTGAGGGGATTAGCCTCTTGTACACCATGTGTATGCATAACATTAAACTTTAACTGTATCGGGTGAACGGCACTTATATCTCCCCCAATTTAGGGTTGTTCTCTCAGTACAAGAATCCTTACCAACTACTGGTTTGGATAGCTTTTATATTAATATTCCGCGTCTAGCTGAATCAATTAGCATAGACTATTTCTTAAGCAGTTCATGAATGCAAGAATTTTAAATATATGACAGTTCGATAATAGAACTTGAATCCAACATGCACTATGTGCGAATATCAAAGATAATATCGATGTGGAATTATCTTGCAATAATTAAACTACCTGGAATATAATTTGAAGGTATAACTCGAGTTTGAGCTAGGGAACTTGCAATAAATATAATTCGAAAACTTGCACAATATAGAGTTGTGTAAGGTTAAGGAACTTGTTTGGTGAGCGAATTACATCTACTTTGCTTAATTTAAACTCCTCTTGAAGACCTAACATTGAAAATGTTGGCCTAATAATTAGAACAAGCACATAATCGCTTCACTTAAGCATTTAAGTTTACTAACACATAATTACCTTGGATTATCATACAATTCCACATCATATAACCTCAATGAAATATTCACCGAACTAAGGTTAATGATTTAATTATCTCATACTATTTAAACCCCTAAACAATTTATCATAATTGTTTAGTTATTCCAAATATTAATTTAATTAGCAAACAATTTACTTGACTCTCTTATTTATCATTTAATAATAAATACATGATAACCTTAACTATTCAATAATAGTTAATTATTATTAATTACCTTATTTACTATTTAATAACATAATAAATAATTAACTTATTAATTTCAATTTCCTTTAATTAATTACTATTTAATATTAGTTTAATTAGCTTAAATTTTAATCTAACATATAGGTTTTAATTCAATTTCCCAAATAATAACTTCACCCTTCTTGTTAATTAATAGATTGGGTCATTTATCAAATTATAATTAAATATTATTTCCTTAACAGATTAATTAAGCTTGTTTAATTAATAGATTAAGCTTTACATTATTCTTGATGATTAAGTTAGTTAATCATTTACCATGCCCGGCTAAAAAAATATAATTAGCACACCTCCAGGTATAAGCGTATCTATACATATACACATTCACGCTAACTTAAAAAAAAATATCTCAATAATTGAAATTTATCTCCATAATAAATTTTCACATACATCATATTAAAACTTCTTACATAATCTTTTTCAGTTAAATAAATTCATCGAACTTTAAAGGTATTATATTACCTTATTACTAATATACTTTCAAGTATAAATAATAATCAAATTCTAGGTTTTAAAATTTAAAAACCTATGTTCACTCACATTTAAATCCTAAAACAAAGATTAGGGTAAAATATTTACTCCTTTCTACACCTTTTACATCTCCAAATCTAGGTTTTAAATTTCAACCTTTATCTTATCATCAAGACCCTATTTTAAAAAAATCTTGTGAAATATCCGAGATATTATATTTTTATTGTTAAACGGAAGGAGAGGAATTCAAACAAGTGAAGAATGAATCACTCTTGATGGTTCGCCAAAAAGTACGTCCACTCGACTTCATCCAGGTTCAGATAGCCAGCCAATGTTGAATCAAAATTTGCTAGCGCCATTTCTGAGTCATTAAAGTAGAGGGATGGGTGAAAGATGGGCTCCTTCATTTGACAAAGGTACATTGGATCTTTTGATGTGGATGTTAGTTTAGAATGTAGTATAAATTATATATACTGTGCAGTACGTCAGGTTGATCAGCCATAAATGATCGGAAAGGTGGAGAGCATCTTGAAAATGTGAACGGTGAGCTTCATGAGGGTTAACAGGTTTGCTCCACGGAAGCAAGTTGTTATGGCAATTGGGGTGGATGAGCAACCATACAAGGAAGCTTTGAAGAGGATTGGGGAAGTTGAGGCTGTCGAGGAGTTAGTTTTCCTAAAGTTGTGATGTGTCGTATCTACATTACTGCACCTAGCTTGTATCCTTGCTGCTACAAAAAAGTAGTAATTCGGTTGTGCGATTAGTAGCTAGTGTGTATTATATATTTGTTTTCTACCAAATTTTGCATAGAGGTTGGTTGTGCCTAACAATTTTTGTTATAATTTCTATTATAATAGTTATCATTATTTAACATAGCTTTTATTGTTCGTTTTATTTTTGATATGTTGTTCCTTCCACTGGGCTTCATGGTATTCAGGTCTACTGTTTAATTTTTATGTTATTATTTTTAGTTTTTTTTTTTGGGTCAATTTATACGTCAATCGAGACTAAATATCTCTCCGGATGATCTTAACACACCCTCTACATTCGCTTAGCGCATTTAGGAGAATTCATATTATCCCCTCCATTTCAAATTTTAACTTTAATATTAACTTTTGAAAAATTAATTTCAAACATTTTTAAATTAAAAATTGAGATTATTTCATTTAGTTTATGTCAATACAATTATGAATATGATAAATTAAGTACTATTAGTTATAAAATTTATTGTTTTGAAAATTTAAACAAATTATGTCAATTTTAAAATATAATAAATTAACTTTTAAAAAGTCGATAATAATCTTATAATTCAGAATGAGCAGAGCATTTTTATTGTAGTTGTGATGCCCCCAAATTCAGGTACCAATACCTTGAATTCAGTGATCATGCGCGCAAAATACATCTAATATCTACTGAACAACATTTAATTCCAGTGCGGAAAATATAAATAAGCATATGTTGTTTATTACAAAAGCTTTCTAGTCCTAAGGTCTACAACCTTTACTAAAAACATCACAAACTGCCAAAAGGTTACAAAAAGGTTTGTGTATCACATCATGTAAGTACAAACAAAATATGAATCAAGCAAACGACTATCTCTCTTAATTAAGATTTTATCTTTCCTTTGCCTTTATATTTACTCGAACCTTCAGGTTTAACTGCAAATGTTTTCATGATATAGCAAGGGAGAGTAACTAGCTTGCTCAACAAGTTTTAAATGAACAATATAATATATCGTGAATGAATTGAAGTAATAATCAAGTTGATTTAACAATGTAGGCTCAATGCTTAGGCTGAATAATATAATCAATATCCAAATGAATTCATGAAGAATTGATTTATAAATGAATAACATAATCAAGACTTAGGTATAATAATGAAAGCTTGATTATTGACTACTGAGTGGTCCAATAGACCATGAACGCCAAGGCAACATCAGTCATTTGACTGACCCTTTTATAACCGTGAATCGTACTTGAGGGGATCAGCCTCTTGTATACCATGTGTATACATAACATTAAACTTTGACTGTATCGGGTGACCGACACTTATATCTCCCCCAATTTAGGGTTATTCTCTCAGTACAAGAATCCTTATCAACTACTAGTTTGGATAACTTTTATATTAATATTTCGCGTCTAGCTGAATCAATTAGCATAGACTATTTCTTAAGCAATTCATGAATGCAAGAATTTTAAATACATGACAGTTCGATAATAGAACTTGAATCCAACATGCACTATGTGCGAATGTCAAAGATAATATCGATATGGAATCATCTTGCAATAATTAAACCACTTGGAATATAATTTGAAAGTATAACTCGAGTTTGAGTTAGGGAACTTGCAATAAATATAATTCAAAAACTTGCACAATATAGAGTTGTGTAAGGTTAAGGAACTTGCCTGTTGTGCGAATTACATCTACTTTGCTTAATTTAAACTCCTCTTGAAGACCTAATATTGAAAATGTTGGCCTAACAATTAGAACAACACATAATCGCTTCACTTAAGTATTTAAGTTTACTAACACATAATTTCCTTGGATTATCATACAATTCCACATCATATAACCTCAATGAAATATTCACCGAACTAAGGTTAATGATTTAATTATCTCATACCCCTAAACAATTTATCATAATTGTTTAGTTATTCTAAATATTAATTTAATTAACGAACAATTTCCTTGACTCTCTTATTTATCATTTAATAATAAATACCTTATAACCTTAACTATTCAATAAAAGTTAATTATTATTAATTACCTTATTTAATATTTAATAACATAATAAATAATTAACTTATTAATTTCAATTTCCTTTAATTAATTATTATTTAATATTAGTTAAATAATAATTAATTCATTACATCTACTTCTCTTTAATTATTATTAATTAAATAATAAGTAATTACATATCTCTACCTTCCTCTAATCATTATTTAATTAAATAACAATTAGTTAATTATCCTTACCTATTATAAGTTAAATAATAGGTAATTACATTATTTTATCTTATCCAGATTTAATTATTATTTAATTAAATAATAATTAATTATTTACTTTTATTACTCTTTAATCATTATTTAATATTAAATAATGATTAATTATCTTTATTTATTATTTAATACTAATTAAATAATAAATAATTAGTTTATTTAATCCTTCTTTAATTATTATTCAATATTAGTTAAATAATAATTAATTAATTAACTTTATCTCTCTCTTAATCATCATTTAATATTAATTAAATAATGATTAATTATCTTTATTTATTATATAACTCTAATTAAATAATACATAACTAGTTTATTTAATTTCTCTTTAATTATTATTTAATACTAATTAATTAATTATATTTACTTATTATTTAATGTTAATTAAATAATAAGCAATTATTTTATTAACTTTATTTCTCTTTAGTTATTATTTAATAATAATTAATTATTCATCTTTACTTATTATAATAAGTAATTAAGATTTTACAAACTTTATTCTTCCTTAATTATCATCTAATATTCATTAAACAATAATTAATTACATAGCTCTTCTTATTTATTATTTAATGACCACTAAATAATAAATTTACTGTGTTTATTTAATATATTTAAATATCAAATAATTAATAAATTATCATTTATTGATAATTATTTAACTATTTCTAGTTACTTTAACTATTATTTAATACCGATTAAATAATAATTAAATATCTAAAATATCTTTATTTATCTTATTTATAAATTAAATTTATTTAATTAGTAAATAATTATTTTATTTGGGTCTCATATGTTAATTATATTAATTTTTACAATTTTTTACAATACTCGTTTCTAAATTAAACTATCCGCGACCCGAACCGTGAAATGACCAGACCCGGATCTGCTCAACAAGAAGGAACAAGGAGGGAGGGCATCTAGACGCTCTACCATGCCCAAAAACAGGCGTCTAGACGCCTGGGCCTTCTGCGAATGCCGAAAACTTTCCCAGTTTTCTGGTTTTGTGCAATCCGGGAGGTACCTTGCTTCAAACATTTTTAGAATGAGCTATACACCTCCAAATGATGCAAAGTCGGATCCTATAGATTCATAACTTGATTCTATTCATCATGGTATTTTTCAAATAATTTTTTAGAAACATTAAATGCCAAATTTATCAAGCTACTCTCAACGGTGCCAGAAAGTGAGTTGTTATGGTAGAAAAATCATAACTAAATGTATACACCATAACTTTTTGGTGATTCAAATTGGGTTTTCTTTTAAACTCATAGGTATATCAAGGAGAAATAATAACCAACATAAACAAGTTGAAGAGCTTTGAGATAAAAGGCCTTAAACCACACTAACTCGTACGGTTTTTTCGAAAATGATGATTTCATGCATTCTTCCAATCTTACCAATATAGATATGCATAATAACACATGATAAGCTCATTAAAACATATATTTACTACTATAGCATGAGTGTGATCACTTAGAGCTCTTAATCTAGCTTCCTACCATATAAAATACAAAGCATGGTCATGGAAGCATTAAACTAAAGTTTTGAGGTGTTTACTATCTTTGAGACCTTATGGCTGGCTTCCTCTTCCTCCCAAAGTATGTGACAAAGGTATTGGACATCCAAGAGCCTTCCTTGAGCTTCCTAGATCAAACACTCAAGACTCTCTTGGTTATTTCTCTCTTATTGCTATCTGTTTATCTCTCTTTGCTCTCGGTTTCCCTCTTTTTGCTCTCGGTTTCTCTCTCTCAGCCAAATGGACGGGAAGGAGAAAAGAAATGGGATGTGCTGAGCTTATACTCCCTCAGACCTGGACAAAACTCTGAGGAGTTGGCTCTACTGCCCCCCCTAAGTTTGCCATGTCCCTTCTTTTTTCAGCAACTGAAATCCTTGAGCTTTGCACAACTGTGCGTGCTCTGTTTTTTCCTGAGGTGTTGTCCCTAAATCAGTGGCACTCTCTAATTCCTACCGGTTCATGAATTGGTTTGGGCTGGGCTGCTCCTTGTTTTGTTTGTCAAACAATTGGTGGCCCAATTGGTTAATTAAATGGCAACTAGGCTTGGGGTTGGTGCAAATCAAATGTTTGAGCTAACTTAAAATATCTAATACCATTAATTTATAATTTTATTAATTAATTTACATAAACTAATTATACATGCTATATTCAAATTAAATTAAATATTTAATTAACCAATATCCTATCAATTTATTGATATTAATATTCTAAGGTTAGTCCACAAATTTAATTATCCATTAGTTGGACTTCCATTGATTAATTCCCATTATATAATAATTTACTAATTAGTCACACCAAAATTTAAATTCATTCATAAAATATTCATTACATTAATAACTAAATTCACAATTTATTTATAATGAAATTCAAAATTTTGCGGACATTACATTCTCCCCCCTTATAAGAATTCTGTCCCCGAAATTACTACATAAGGTTACTCAAAAAGGTGGGGATAATTCTCCTTCATCTTATCTTCTAATTCCCACGTAGCTTCCTCAACTGTGTGGTTCCTCCATAGTACCTTGATCGAATGTATGACCTTATTCCTCAATGTTTGTTCCTTCCTATCGAGTATCTGAACAAGCATCTCCTCGTATGATAAGTCCATCTTGACTTGAATCGGCTCATAGGATATGACGTGCTTATTATCCGATTTATAAGGCCGCAACACTGAAACGTGAAAAACGTTGTGAATGTGCTCCAGTTCAAGAGGTAAGACTACCCCGTACGTCACTTCACCTACCCGCTTTAGAATCTTGAATGGCCCTATGAACCTCAAGCTCAATTTTTCTTTCTTGTCAAACCTGATTTTCCCTTTCGAGGGAGATACCTTCAAAAATACGAAGCTGCCAACTTCAAAATCTCGCTTTTGACGATGCAAATCGGCATACTTCTTCTGTCAATCCTGAGTTGCTACTAGTCGAGCTCTTATTATCCTAATAGTATCCATGGTCTGCTGTACCAACTCCGGTCCTAGCAGTCTCCGTTCACCCACTTCATCCCAATACAATAGCGTTCGACATTTCTTTCCGTATATTTAAAGACATATATTTAAAGGACAAATTTGCAAAGTCATGACTTTTCTCCAAATGACTCGTGCTCTTTTTAGCTTGAAGAAGTTCATACAAATAAATCAAGAAGGTATACAAGAACAAGGTTCACATCAAGTGCAAGTCAACTCTACGATCACAGAAGATGATAATGCAAAGCCTACGATCATAGTGTCAGAAAAAGGGATTATAGAGTAGCCTGAATTGAAGAGAACACTCTACGATCCAATGATGAAGAATTCAATCATAAGGTAGCAGTTTCAAGAATGGGGGAGCAACATTCCATTTAAGCCTAGCAAAGCATAGGAAAAAGTCTAACAAGGTCAGAACAACTCTACGATCGCAGCATCAGTCAAGGAATCGTAGAGTAGCCAATGTTTAGGAAAGTTTTCTATAAACTAAAGGTGAGTGCTCACAAGAAGATCATCAACCTCTAAGATGGAAACATCAACCATAGGGGAGCAACAACCTGTTAAGCCTAACAAATAGTAAAGAAGATAGTAGAACCAAATCATTCATTCATCCCCAGATCGTATAGTCTCTAAACTCTACGACTGATAACGTAGCCAGCCATATTGCCCCAAATCGTAGAGTCACTATGATCAACATCCAGTTCGTAATGCATATTGATTCCTACGATTACACTTCATACATACATCTTTCCCATAAACTCCATCACAGCAAAATACCAGTCCACAATTCATATCATCAGATAAATACAGTGATTGATATTCCTTCTTACGAACCAAGACAATCTTTCCTCAGATAAGCACCTCAGAGAAAAACCAAATCCTAAGTTTCAAATCAAGAGGCATGTCCTTTCTAAGCTTCCTTAAACCTAATGAATGACTAAATGGTATGCGTCTCTAGTAATCCTCCAGAGCTCAAGATGTTAAAGGAAAAGGAGTTTCCTCCAACATAAGTCAACCTGCATCAAGGGTTGTGTCACTCACAGTTTATTCAGGAGAGGAGAAATGAGTAAAGAAACTCAAGAAAACTGTGACATCAATAATCAAGGTCATCTCTCAAAAGAATGATCGTAGAGTGAAAAGCAAATCATTCTACGAACTGACCAAGTTAACTGTTAAGCAGGGAAGGTGATGTTCACGCTCTCCAAACTCAAGTGGGTTAGGATAACTGATGGGCATCAGTTATGGAAGATGCAAAAGTTAAGTCCACGTTCTGCAAATGAGTATCCAACATGTGTCCTCTGCAAAAATAAGAGGGAACTGGCATAAGTCAAATTTCAAATTGACAGTAGTCCTTTCCCATCAGTTATCAGTACCCATTTTCCAAAATCGTGCAAATCCCATAAAACTCATCCTGTACAAAAACCATTGTTGAAACCCAAAACTCTTCAAACCCTAAACACAAAAGACCCTAGAAACCAATAGCTCATACATCTCAACTACACCCAAGTTACTTCCAGGAACCTTCAATAGACCAAAAACCCATTTTTCAAAACCATTGATATGGAAAACTGTCAAGTCGTTTCTAGCATCCAACTCAGCTTCGAAAAGTTTGAGTCCTTTGAAAAGAAATTCAAGGATATTCTCACAATCGTACGAGAAGCTGGGTTCTCAGAATGTTTGGAGGCAAACACCAAAGTCTACTCTGTTCTAGTAAAAGAATTCTATCATAATGCAGTAGTAAAAGATGATGAGTTGATTACAAAAGTAAGAGGAGAAAAACTCAAGATAGATGATAATGAAATCAACAAATATCTGGGAATCACCATTAAAGATTCATCATCTCTCGAAGAAATAGATACAGCTGAAGGTATGAGATTGATGAGGTATGTAAAGAATCTTTATCTCAAATGAATGAAGAAAAAGGAATTTCCAGAGGAGTTTGAATTCCTGGCAGAGATAGTAGGCAAATGTATCTTATGCAAAGATACCGCTCATAACACTGTAAGTGATCCTCAACTAAGAATCATGTCTGCTATTGTCATGAAGAAGAAAATAAACTTTGGTGTTATACTATATGACTGGTTAGTCAAGGAGGTTGGAAATTAAAGGCTCCAGGAAAGTCAATCTCAAAGGTATTCTATGGAAGATTCTTAAGCATCATCCTGAAGAAGAAATTGCAGAACAAGATTGGGGTCGATGAGGGAGAAGCCTTAAATGTCCACAAGGTTATGTCTCTTAAACTGTTTGACAATTGAAAGAAGAATCCCATGGAAAATAAGAGATTAAGGATGCCCAGCAGCAGCATGAAGGCTTCCAAAGAAAGCAAAGGAAAAAGGAAAGCATGTACAAGGGAAGATGATTCATCACAATTAGACTTGCACAACAGGCCGGATTGGCCTGATCCGGCCCAGGCCTCTCAGGCTTTGACCGTTGACCAGGCCAGGTCGGGCCTCTACTTTGGAGCCTTCAGGCCGGATCGGGCCGGATTTACAATAAAAATCCATGGCCTGATTAAGCCCACAGGCCAGGCCGAGCCAGGCCCTACTAAATTATGCAAAGCAAAGCTCAGCTTTACTATAAAAACCTTGGACCACTGCCAATTGCAAAACTACAACGAAAGCCCAAGCTTGTTTAACATTGAGCAAGCTTCCTCTCTTGCCTTATTTATAGGCTAAAGGAACTCTCTGATTTTTCTTTTGAACAATCGATGTGGGACTTGGCGTCAAACTGAAAGAAAATTAGTAGACACGGAGAATTGAAGACATGTATTCTGCAAGCCTTTAGGGTTAGTTAGAAATCTTTTTTGTCTATAATATATCATTGTCTTATTTATAATGTTTTGAAACATTCTGAACAATCGATGTGGGACTAGATTGAAAGAATTTTTGCAGGTGCAGAGCCTCTGCGTTGGTGTGCTATTTTGTTGGTTGGGTCTCGAGAAAAATGCAAACTCGCCCATAAAACCTCGAACTTCGCCGATTGCAATAAATTTTGGTTTGCAACCAATGTGGGCTTGTTCAAGTCATAACTTGCTAAAAAGCAAAAATTCCATATTTATACTTACTCTTATGTTGTTTTGCAATCGATGTGGGATAAACAAACCCAAAATGAGACTTAAGAAAAATGCAAGCCCGCCAAAGGAACAAGGCAGCCTTGTACATTTGCAATGTATTGTTGTTAGCAACCAGGGTGAGACTTGTGCTAGTTACGGTTACAACTTGGATAATGTATGAGCAATTCCATTTTTATACTTACTCTTATGCTATCTTGCAATCGATGTGGGATAAAAATGTAGCAAAACTTAATGGCGCAAGTATGCAAATAACTCATACTCATAATAGCATTTATTACATTAGCATTTAAAACTAACATATCATGCATGCAATTTAATTACATTAATTTTAACCATAAATTTCTTTACTAAACTAGTTTTCTAATTAATTATAGTTCAGTAAAACTTAAAATCTTATCAAAATACGATGTATAATTGTATAAAATATTACGATATACTCCCTCTATCACAAAATATAATATTAACATTAATCTTTAAAATTGATATAACCCATTTAACATTTGAAAATAGTTAATATTCTACCTAATAGTACCTTAATTTTGAAAGTTTATGATTACCATAATTGTATTGCCCAAAACTAAATGAATACATATCGTGTGGTTTTATTATATTATTAATTATGTACCTTTTCTATTAAATTAGTTTTCTAACTAAATTAAAATTCATTAACACTTATAATTTTTACATAACATGTACGTGGATTAATTAAATTTATTTTACACATGATTTTTTTACTAAATTAGTACTCTAATTAAATTACACTTCGTTAGAACCTAAAATTTTAACTCTTGGCCTTCATTGTGGAAACTTGGAAGTTGATTACATGTTTAAAGTTGATTACTTGAAAACTTTGGGAGTTGATTAAATGTTCAGTTGTCGAAACTTGGAAGTTGATTTGGAAGATTTCTACTAACATGTTTGATAAAATGTGTTGTAATCAACATTTATATTTGATACACGTGAAGCGTATCAAGATACTAACATGTTGATAGATACATGTGTATGTTTGAATGCTCAGAGTTCATAGAGAAGCTACTTACTCCTTGTATCTTTACCTAAATCAATAGACTTTGATCGATACATAGATGATAACACAATGAATGCCGAGAAAATGTATTCTAACTAAAATTAATGTTACATTGCATAACAAACTCCGATAAAGTAAAGCACAATACATTTACATTATAAAATTTTAAATCAATAAGTTGATTATAAACGATACCATTAATTAGTCATCGTTAACATGTTATAATGACTACCATTAAATGTTTGATTTTGTAAGAGCGAACGCGAGAACTTTATTCTTACAATTATTTGAATGGGCTTTCCTACTAAACACTATAAATTTTATCAAAACTCTATAAAAAAAAAATACACATGAATCATTCTTTTTCCAACGCGATTAAGGTCGTTGAAGAGACTTTTGAGTAGGGATAGAATTAACATTTATATATGGTGAATAATAATCTACAATGCTCGATAATTGATCATTTCAATGATCAATTAAACTAACAAAATTACTAAAACATAATGGTAATAAAAAATAATAATCTCTCTCTTTCTCCAACTTTTTAAATCAGTTTGTCAAAACATATATATGTAGCCATGCCATGCATCTCAATTAATTAATTGTACGAAAAAATTTAATTAGCTAGGTTGGACCAATTCATTAATTAGGGATAAAATTCTTATATATTACTAGCTGACTCATTTTTTACATCACATTCTCACAAATTCAAATGGGCAAATTCAAATGGTTTCTGCTAAATGTTGGGTTCTACTCGGCAATGAAAACAAGTATTTTGATGATCACCCTTAGATACTGTGTAGGTCTCAACTGTTGCAATTAATCATGTAGCTTTTAAGTTTCAAAAGTTCGAATAGTTGTCTAGGTTGCAATCAGGATGTTTTTTCTTTCAAATATACAATCAGGATATTTTTTTTCTTTTGATTATACAATCAGGATATTTATTACTTTCTTAACTAGAATATATGTTGCTCATGTGGAAAATCACTTCTCTCTTTTGTCAGTTGGTGGAATGATTCATCCTTTTTTTGTTTGAATGTACATGTTTGTTAGCTTTATCTTCCAGATGATATATTACAATGTTGAAATAGTCAGCTCCATGCCTGCATTTTATCGACTCGAGTGAAATCACCCATGTCCTCTTAAGCTTATTCTGAACTTTGGTCCTCCATGTTCAATGTTTATAAGAATTTTATGCTGATTTCGAGAGAACTAATGAAAAGGTACATAATTCTGAGTTAGATCATGATATTTGAATTTCTTTGACTTTCCAAATGAGTCCCCAATTTATGTTATAGGTTATAATAGCTTAACTATCACCAAGTTATTGAATCATAAAATATGTATCTTCTTCAAATGTTCCGAAGATGCTTCCATTGCCCAATTCCTATTCATGGCATGGATATTGAACTTAATTATAACCCATGAAGGAGGGAAGCAGTTCTTTTCCCTGTACTGAAATTTTTTGTTGACTTGAAATCTAATAAATATATAGTTTTTTTATGACTGTCAGGAAATAGAGAAGTTCTTTTTGGATGTTGTGAACTTTTCTCACAGCTATGCGACGGGTGGGACATCAGTCTCCAAGTTCTGGTAGCACGCTTGGCATAAATATTGTGTTCCCTTGATAAATAAACTCACCCTTTGTACCTAGACTTCTTTTTGCAGTAACTAGTAAATAATTACAATTGTATAAACATATATTTATCCTCTTCCATTGTTTTCTTCTTCTTTCCTCGACATAAACAGGACAGAACCAAAGCACTTAACAAGCACTCTACAGACTGAGAATGAAGAATCTTGTACAACCTATAATATGCTAAAGGTAGGACTTTGACTTATGATTTTTTAGGATCCATATAGGAACATGAATTTTGCCTCCAATCTATTATAGGCAGAGAAGCAGTTTACTTAGAGTCTCCCGAAGGACAAAGCATGTTGAAAATCTTTATAGTATGTGAAAATTAAAGACTTGAGACACATTTGCAGACTAGTAATGAGTTTGCAGTGAGGTATCACTAAAATACTCTTAGGATTCTATAAATTATAGTTATCAAGAAGGAAGAGGAAATTCTCAGCTGCCCCTTGTAGAATTCAAGTCCCACATAGCCAAAGTTCACAAACCCCTTGTAGAATTCAAGTCCCACATCTCTTAGTAGGGCTTCTTCTACCCGCAGCTCTCATCTATAAATAGAGTGGGTCTCCCTCCTCTTTTTAACCCAAGTTAAAGCTTATATGTCTAAGTTAATTCCTAATATCTTAGCATATTAGACTCTCAGCATAAATGGATTGGGTTATGCTAAGATATTAAAAAAAAAGTTAGAAGTACTAACAGGCCAGGCTTAACTTATTTGTCAGGCCGGGCCCAGGCCGGACTTAGGCCTCAGGCCAGTCCAGGCCGGGCTTTTTGGCTAGGCCGGACAGGGCCGGATTTTGTCCAAAAATTAGAGGCCTTTTTAAGGCCTTCTAGGCCAGGCCGATCTGGCCCGGGCTTTGACCAGGCCTGAATTTGACCAGGCCGGGTCTAGGCCGGGCTCGGGTCAGGCTCCAGGCCTCAGGCCGTTTGTGCATGTCTAATCACAATCTAATGAGTCTCTACCCTCTGGATTTGTTCCACCAAAATCATCCAACAAGAAGTTGAAAGCTGAGAATATCAAGCCAGCTAAAAGATAAAGTGTTCGTCTTCGGCAAATGATGAAATTCTCAGGATATAAAAATGAAGGAGGTGTTCCACCTAACATCATTGATCTTAGTGATAAAAGTAAGGAGATATCTGTTGGAGAAGATGTGAATCCAAATGAGTCAAAATCAGGAAGTAATGAGATGTCTACTGAAGAAACTATTGATGAATCAAGAGAAGATGATGTTATTATGAGAAATGAAGAACAGTTAGAAGAAATGGCTATTGAGCCAGTTAAAGTATCAAAGGATGATATTATAAAGGAATCAGGTTCTAAGGCTAAAGAGACTGATAAAGGAAAAGGAAAGGAAGCAGTATTCGAGGATGAAGCACAAAAGGACTCTAGCTCTGAAAATACTGAGTCAGAAAGCTATGATCATCATGTTCTAGCAGCCTCATCACCAAGTATTCGTAGGAGGATTATACTGGAAGCAATTGAGAAGCCAGGTGTTGAGTTGCCAAAGAAATGGATAGATCATGGAAATGGTCAAATCAGAATCGCTTCAATAACCATGGAAGAACTACTGAGCAATTTTCAAGACATAGAACTAGATCGAACTACAGTTCTATATGACCATGAGGGTCAGGAGTTAACAAGATTCTACCCATGGATGCCCTGGTTAAAAGCTATTCATTTCAGAGATACAAGCTTCATCAACTGGTGTTATTCATACTTTCCTAATCTAAAGATGATTTCTCAAAACTTCCCAAGAGTTCAATCCTTTCCAACTCTGCTGATCAAACATCTTCAACACTTCAAAGTCTATCGCCATGCAGAAAGTATATTCATTCCATATTTACTGTTGAAGAATCAAGATGAAGGTCAAAAGAAAAATAGACTCGTAGAGCATCCTAACTCTACGACTGCAGCAAACCAGTCTCTGCCATGTATCCCCACTGAGATACCCTCTGATGTTCCTTCTTCATCGAATAATGATTTTTTCGATATAGTCACTGCTTTTGAGAACATCTTCAAGACTTCTACGACAGCAAAGGCTATCCCTGAAGAAGAAGAATTCTACAAGAAAATGAAAGCATCTCTTATGGATATGTCTATCAAGCTTCATCAACGAGATCAGATACATCTGAAATCTTTAGAGGATCAACAGAAAGAAATCCTGGAACTTCGAAAGTATAATGAAGAATCTATTGCATCTCTTTCTGAGAAAATAGATAATCTAAATCAATCTTTGTCCCAGACGATACAACTCAGCCAACAGGATCTGAAGATTGAAGTTGAAAACTCATCCTACCTGATTGAGTAGATCATAGTAAATGTACAGCAACTCTCCCAGATGATTGATGACAAAAAGGGGGAGAAAAAAAGAAAGAGGCTCAAGCAGAGACGAATGAAGCTATAGGGAAAGAGCAAGAAAAAGAAGAAGTAGAGAAGAGATCAAGAAGATAAAGCCTTGGAGGCAGGAACTGAGGGGGAGCCAGAAGAAGAGAAGAGAAAGAAGTCATCAGCTGAGGGGGAAACATGAAGTCACCAGCTGAGGGGGAGTAGAACAAATAGATGAGCAGCAACAACAGATAGATCACCCAGAAGGCAGACAAGTACAAAGGAAGGTACATCTCAAACTGTAATAGTATGATCTGGATCCAGAATTTAGGATTTTGTGTCATCTATAATTAAACATTCATCAATGACATTCATATTATCTGTTCTAGTAATACAGCAACTCACTGTATCTTAAGACTCATTCATCTCTTACACATGCATCTAGTATTTTTGTCATCATCAAATAAGGGGAGATTGTTTGGAATATGCATGTGAATGTTATTTAAGATTTGATGATGTGCTTAAAAGATAAATGAATCAATATGCAAATATGTCTGCATTGATGAAAGCTGTAAAGTCCTTAATAGATGATAGACATTATGTTCTAATGACTTAGATTGATAAGGTCAAATTTGTTAAGTTGATCTGATATGAATAAATAACGTTGTAAACTCCTTCAAAAGATCACAATGTACAAGGACAAGACCTGGCAAAAAGGCCTGGGGCCCGCGGCCCGGCCAGGCCAAAAAAAACCGCCCTTGGGCTTAACAAATACAGCCCAAAAAAAGCTGGGCCATTTTTGGCCCGGCCCGTTTTGGCCCGGCTCGCGGGCTTTCTCTTTTTTTTTTTTTTTTTTCTTTTTCATTACTTGACATTGTTGACAAAAAATATATATAAAAATATATTTTAATATGTGATATACTAATATTAATTAATAATATAAAAAAGTATTATGAATATATGGTGTGAAATGTACATATGATTCTTAAGAAATGTAGTTTACATATGGCAACACTTGTCTTTTGTAGGGGCTAACGATTTCCCATGGTCCAAATGGCGGATGTTGGTGTTGGGCCTGTTAGCATATGTGGCCAGGAAGGCGTCAAGCAATGATACTGTGATAGTAAAGTAGTAAACTATGGAACAAAACAAAATGTGTTATCCACTTGTCCCATAGCAAAATTTGATGCTATCTTTTCAAAAATCTAAATTGTTCCATATGTGGCCAGGAAGGGCGTCACCGCGTCAAGCAGTGCCCATGTGTTGATATTTATTTACTATTATTAGATATGCTTTTTAGATTTTATTGATATTTGGTATAGGGTGCATGTACCGTTGCCCACCCTTCCAGAAAAATGATAGTAAACTCAACAAAATTCTCCAAAGTCGAGAAAAATCATATGTAAATAAATTTATTTTTTTAAAAAATATATATATATATTGAAATGGCCCGTGGGCCGGCCCAGCCCGGGCGGGCCACGTATTTCACAGCCCGCAAAAAAGCGGGCCACTTTTGGCCCGGCCCGTTTGCCAGATCTAACAAGGACTATGAATAGAAAGATCAAACTTGTTAAGTTGATCTTAAGCTGTAATAGATAGGTCTGATCGATCGAAAAGAAAAACATCAAGAATAGTAGTCTGTCAAGAAAGTCAAAGCAAAGATCGTAGACTACACTCGGGATCGTAGTGTCTGCAAGACATCAACATAATCAGCCATACTCTTCTAAAAGACAATCTACCTGAAGTTCATCAGAATGAAGTCCCTGAATGATCGGCAAGCAAACAGAAGATTCAAGCACCAACTCCATCAGCAAGACTAATTGAGAAGTGAAGAGTCATTCAGAAAAAAGTATTATGAAAACACTCAAAGCAAGATCGTAAAGTCTTCTAGAAAGACCGTATAGTATATCAGGCAAACGCAGAATAAGGCTCGACAGATTGAAGAGTCCTCTTGGCAGATCGTAGAGTTGTCTCAGCATCGTAGAACTAACTCTAGGGATCGTAGAGTCAATATAGTCAGTCACTCTACGAACCAAACAGATTCAAAGAGCAACCTCTACATGAGTATTCAGAGTTATGACAACAATCCTCATAAAGATTATCCAGAAGGCTGTCCTTGAGTTGTCAAACAAAATGAACGAAGATCTCTGAGTACATCAAAAGCATCCAGTCCTAACAGAGATCGTAGAGCAGCTCAAACCATAACTTTACGATTGCACTACGACTTGCACCATAGGCAAGATCGTAGAGTAGCAAAGTTAAGTCATAGAGTGGAAAAGCAAGTGCAGAAGTACAACGGTCAAGCAATCGTTGAGTTGAGCCGAAGATATTCAAATGCTACCTGTTATAAACAATCTTTGAATATACAGCAGAGAATGCAACTGAAGTTCGTAGGGCAGTCCACTACAATAGAAGATCTGACTCCTGAAGTTCGTAGAGCAGTCCTTTACGATAGAAGATCTAGCACCTAACGATCGTAGGGCAGTCCTGTACGATAGAATATCTGGCACCTGAAGATTCGTAGAGCAGTCCTCTATGATAAGAAAGCACATGCAAAAGCTTAAATCAGATTATAAGCCCATACTCTAAATACATAAAGCTCAATGAAGATCACAGAGCATGAGAAACATTTCGTCAGAACATCAAGGCTCAGATAAAATCATAGAGTTAGTATAGTCAACCACTCTATGATCTCAAAAGCAGCCTACGTCAAGTAAGATCGTAGAGCTACATAGCAGAGCCAACAGATGACTCAACGATCAGAAGTAAAATGCTACAACTGAATTGATCGTAGAGTGCTTAAGTGCTAACAAGGATTCAAGACGTCAAAGCACTTAAGTTAGTAGTCTCAAGATGAGCGGTTGATTACTTCAGAAACATCTACATCAACACATCTAAAACATCTGCTATAGTTGAAGTCAGAAATGTCAGAATACTGACTTATGCGTGCTGAGTGTCAGAGCAAAGACTTCTAGTATCACGCATCAGGCTCAAGAAAACAGAAGACTGTGTTCCAACAGTCGTATTCTCTGAAAGACCTATCAACTCTATAAAGGTTGAGAAGAACCCAGGACTGACATATCTCTCTGAAGATAAAGAAGAAAAGTCAGAGTCAGCAGAGCATTAAATACTCTGACTTAATGAATAAAATATGCATAAAGAAGTCTGCAACTAAACAGGCTCCAACGGGAAGATTTGTAACAGGGAGATCTGCAACGGAAAGATTATTCAAAATCTACAAAAGAGCAAACCTGGTAAGGATGAAGGTGACAGTGAGAACAAGAACAATATACACGACCTAATCTATTGAAGAGCTTCACTGAAACAAGAAATGCTGAGGGGCCGGCATATGAGCTAAAAGTCGAATGACCAAAGAAGTTAAGAACATTTTGAGCATAAAAAAGAACATAATGAGATTTTGTATTTAGGGTGGCTAAGTGTTCTAAGGGACTGTTGAGCACAAAGCTTATTTGAAGAACTCAACAGTATATCAAAAGTGATCATGGGTAACTATGGATTACCAAAAGGAGAAAAACATCAACGACAAACATCAGTAGCATCCAGAAATTGATCACAAGCTGCTGCTAAGTACCCAAAGGCAAAGGAGATCAAAGTTCATCTTAACAGCACAACCCAATAACTCATGTCTGCTGAACTTGAGGAGGGTCAAAGGATTCTTGCCTTAGTGGCTAAAAACAACTCATGTCTGCTGGACTTGAGGAGGTCAAAGGATCCTTGTCTTAGTGGCCAAAAATAACTCATGTTTGCTGGACTTAAGGAGGGTCAAAGGATCCTTGCCTTAGTGGCTAAAAATAACTCAAGTCTGCTGGACTTGTGGAGGGCAAAGTGTCCTTATCTTAGTGACTAAATAAGTGGATTTCTTACTTGTCAAAGTAGAAGAGTGGAGTAGGAGTTGTTCAGTCCCCGAACCACTTAAAACTCTTGTGTCATTTACTTTACGTCTTTTACATTATGCACAATAACTGCTATATCTGTCATTACCTATACTGTAGATTAAAACACTGAATTGAGATCATGCATACATCTTGAAGGGGTTTTTAAAAGTATATTCCGATGTGCTTGAATTGATTCTTTTAATCATAACTAATAAACTTCCGTATTAATAAAAAGAAAAAGTTTTTTGATGATCTATTCAACCCCCCCCCCCCATCCCTTCTAGATCATTATTGTGTCCACGGGAACTAACAACTATGTAGTCAAAACAAAGCCTACTATTCTTTTTACCAATGCAAATTGCTCAACTAGTAAGGTACTATATCCTAAATACCCTATGCCTAAGTACATCTCATATAATGCATTTTTACCCTCTCACAAGACTTTCATATCTGCTGTTGATTCTGTTTTTGAGCCTTCATCATATTCTTAAGTTGCAAATGATCCAAAGTGGGTTGAGGCAATGAACAAAGAGATAGTTGCTCTTGAATCTAATCATACTTGGTCCATCATGAAATTGCATGTTGGAAAGAAACCTATAGGATGTAAATGGGTTTATAAAGTAAAATATAATTCAGATGACACTGTTGAGAGATACAAAGCAAGATTGGTTGCAAAAGGTTTTACATAAGCTGAAGGTATTGATTATCATGATACCTTTGCACCTGTAGCTAAGATAATCACTGTAAGAACACTGTTAGCTTTGGCTTCAGTTCATAATTGGCACATTCATCAACTTGATGTGAATAATGCTTTTTTACATGGAGATTTGGATGAATAAGTTTATATGACATTACCTTCTGGATATTCTGGTTCTACTAAAGCTTCACATCTTATTTGCAAATTGAAAATCTTTTTATGGTTTAAAACAAACAAGTAGACAATGGTTTGCCAAATTGACTTCTTCTCTTAAGGATGTTGGTTTTCTTTAATCCTATGCTGATTATTCCTTGTTTACTCAATCCAAGGATTCCATTTTTATAGTTGTGCTTATCTATGTGGATGATATTCTAGTGGTTGGAAATCATGAGCTTACCATCAATCTATTGAAGCAGTTTTTAGATGATACTTTTAATATCAAGAATCTGGAGAACATTAAATACTATCTTAATTGGAAATTTGCAGATCAGCTGCTGGTATATCACTATGTCAACGCAAATATATGTTAGATCTTCTCAAGGCTAAAAATCTACTTGATTGTAAACCTCTTATTATTCCTCTTGATCAGCATAATAAACTCAATGACAAAGATGGATTGCTACTTCCTGATCCTTCTCTCTATAGAAGCATTGTTGGTAAACTGTTATATTTAACAATTTCCAGACCTGATATTAGTTATGTTGTTCAATCATTAAGTCAATTCATGCAGCATCCAAGAGAGCCACATCTTAAAGCTACAACAAGGATCCTTCAATATCTTAAGGGAACAACCGGTCAAGGTTTATTTTTCCCTAAATCTAACTCTTTGGTTTTAAAGGCTTACTGTGACAGTGATTGGTGTTCTTGTCCAATTACTAAAAGATCTATTACTGGTTATTCAGTTTATCTTGGCTCTTTTTTAATTGCTTGGCATTCTAAAAAGCAATTTGTGGTGTTTAGGAGTACAACAAAGGCTGAATATAGAGCCTTGGCTACTGTTTCAAATGAATTATTATGGCTGGTTGCTCTGTTGAAAGATCTACAGTTTACAGTTCCTTTACCAATTTTTGTTTACTGTGATAATGAAGCTGTTATTGATATAGCCTTTAATCCTGTTCATTATTCCAAAACCAAGCACATTGAGCTCGATTGTCATTTTATAAGAGAAAATGTTCAATCCAACTTCATTATTCCTATTTCTATTCCTTCCAAATTACAGTTGGCAGATGTTTTCACTAAACCATTAGGTAAAGTACCTCATTGGTTTCTTATTGCCATGTTGGGTGTGCATAATCTTTATACCCCTCCAACTTGTGGGGGGAGTAATAAGGACAATGATATGATGACAGTTATTAATCAAAATGATTAAGATAGTAGTAATGCAGCAACTGATGTAGAACAAGCAGAACAAGCTCCTGGTGAAAAAACTACTGGTACATTAACTAGTGTATCAGCATTAGTATAGCAACAACAACATAAAATAGCCAAGGCTCTTGCAATGATAGCCAATCATTTGGAGCACATGGATTGGGGTTAATATGGACTTTTTAGTTTAGTTAGTAACAGATTAGTTATATATAAATATTGTAATAAGGCAGTTAAGTCAGTTATTGAGTTTTGTAAAGAAACACAGTTTCTCTTATACGCAAAGATGAGGAACGAGCTTCTGTTTTCTTCTTCATGATTTTCATTCCTGTATTTTGTCTTCAATTCAATTTTAGAAATCTTACATTTGTTAACATCTCCAACTTGTAGGGGGGAGTAATAAGGACAATGATATGATTGGCAGTTATTGATCAAAATGATCAAGATAGTAGTAATGCAGCATGCAACTGATGTAGAATAAGCAGAACAAGCTCCTAGTGAAAAAGCTACTAGTACATTAACTGGTGTAGCAGCATTAGTACAACAACAGCAGCATAAAATAGCCAAGGCTCTTGCAATGACAGCGAATCATTTGGAGCACATGGATTGGGGTTAATATGAACTTTTTAGTTTAGTTAGTAACAAATTAGTTATATATAAATGTTGTAATAAGACAGTTAAGTCAGTTAGTGAGTTTTGTAAAGAAACACAGCTTCTCTTAAATGCAAAGATGAGGAACGAGCTTCTGTTTTCTTCTTCATGATTTTCATTCTTGTATTCTGTCTTCAATTCAATTTCAGAAATCTTACATTTGTTAACGAAAATATGGCTTCATGAAAAATAACATGTTTACTAACAAAAAATTGATGTGTCAAAGGATTGAGAACTTTATATCATTTTTGACCAAAAGGATAACCAATGAAAATGTCAAGCACAGCTCTAGCCTTAAATTTATCACTATCATGTTGTGACACAAAACAAAGGCATCCAAAAGATCTCATGTGAAGATAAGTAGGTGATTTATGAAATAAAAGATCATGTGGAGTCTTTTAATGAATAACAACTGAAAGCATCTGATTGATGATACATGTAGCTATTAAAAGACATTCACCCCAAAATTGGATGGGAAGACCAAACTGAAACCTTAAAGATCTTGACAGCTCTAACAAATGTTTATGTTTTCTTTCCACTATTCCATTATGTTGTGGTGTGCCCACACATGAACTTTGATGTATAATTCATTTAGAGTTCAGTAGAACATTCATTGTAGAATTGAAAAATGATGTGCCATTATCAGTTCTAACAATTTTAACAATTGTGTGGAAATGATTTTTCACATAAGCAAGAAAATTGGTAAACAACTGAGATGTGTGATGTTTGGTTAGCATAAGATAAGTCTAGGTGGCCCTACTGTAATCATCTACAATAGTAAGGAAGTATTTACAACCTGTTTGTGTAGAGATTTTATAAGGCCCTCAGAGATCACAATGCACCAATTCAAAATTAAAAGAAAATTTGTGTACACTGATGGAAAAAGGTAATTTGTGTTGTTTTGCAAGAGGGCAAATGATAAATGATTTATTACATTCATGTGAAATAGAAGAAGAAACAACATCTATATGCTGCAACATCATATCAGAGGCATGGCCAAGATTATTGTGCCAAATATTGCCTTTATTCACTACATTAACACATGAAGTCTGTCTAGGAACTAATGAAATATGAGTAGATGTAGATGCAACAACAACTTTGTTTGGAGTAGAAATATGTAACTCATAAAGTTCTCATTTCTCTTTATCAATTGCAAGAATTCATCATTCTAGGTTTTCAGTAATTCAATCTCAATTTAGATTTTCGATTGAATGGAAGTATTGAATGAGAATTGAAGTACTTTCTGGTGAACCATCAAGAGTGATTCATTCTTCACTTGTTTGAATTCCTCTCCCTCCGTTTAACAGTAAAATCAGCACTGACTAAGTTGACAAAAACACTTGAGATATATAGGCTCAATAAGGCCCTTTGCGATCATGGCACGGAGCATCTTGCGCTGTTGTAGAGAGGGTTGAAATGCTACAACCTTTATATATTGTCGAAAATTAGGATTTGGTTATGGGGAAGTTGATAATCAACTTCACCATAGTAAAGGGCTTTTTGAAAAAACTGAATGAAACAATTATGAATATTTAAGTAATCTGAATAAGAATGAAACAGAATTATGAATACTGAATGAAAAAAAGTTATTTGATAATCGATATATCTAAAATATTTGAATAATAGTTTTTTACTATTTGAATAATAGTTTTTTTTACTATTTTTACCCATATGAACTAAATTATTTTTATCCAAGCATTATTATAATACTAATAATAGTAATTATTAGTATTATAATTTTATTAGTAATGATCAAAATATATTAATAGATAGTTAATGATATTAAGATCAATTTTATAAAAAATTAAAATCATAAAAATTATTTTTACAGTTAAAAATTTAAATGAATTTTTAACCACTAAAATTTTGATAAAAAATTCACACATTCATCAAATGATAAAAATATATCGAATTAATTTTATTTTTAAAATAATTGTACTATTTAATATAATAAATTAATTTCTTACTATTGATTTTAATTATACTATCCATAATTTCAATATGCCTTTTCGTTTCAAATAAATAAATAAATAATAAGCTTTTTTTGGTTTTTCCCCTCTTTCTTTATTTTTCCCACTAATCCCCAATTTCTTCTTCTTCTTCGTTCCTTGCATCGATTTTTCTCTCTCCTTCCCTTAATCACCCAAACAAATTCTAGCAAGATTTTTTTTTCAATTGTACCTTCGTCACCTCAAAATTAAAACCTTAACATTTAGGAAATCCCTCCACTTTCCTTTTCACTACAAGGAGATTAATAACAATAAAAAACAAAGCAAAACCCAAGTGTTCAGACACTCATCACCTCAGTAGCGAACAAAATAATTTGGGTTTGGGAGTAGGGCACGACTGTGAAGCTATCTGAAGTATGAATAAGATAATGGAGAAAGAAACGCGATGGATCAATCGGAGAAAGAGATGTAATAGGTGTAAAAAATTCATTCAGTGGCTTGAGACTGATTCACTTAAAAATTAAGGGCTTATTCGGTCAGATGGTATTAGACAATTTAGACCCTTGAAAAAGCAATAAATAAACACACTGAATCACTTTTTTGTTCAGATTCAGTTCTATTCAGCCCCTAACAAACAACACCTAAGTTATATTTCACCACATTAAATGTGTATTAACAACAATATAATGAAAAAGTTTATAACTTATTATGGTGAAGTTGATTTTCAACTTCATTATAACTGGATCCCGAAAATTGAGTGAGGACAGAGATGTGATAAAAAGTCGGAGGGAAAGAGTAAGAGAAAACGAAAATCGATAAAGACCGAGTTTCACTCGCGGATGATTTGTGTGTGAAAAGTTGGCTAAATATTTTATTACTAAAATAATTTTTAAAATGATAATTGCGAGAGCAATAAAAATAAGATAGAATAATAATATGTAAAAATTTTAATTTTTTTTTACTTATTTGTGTAGGTTATATTTAATATCGATATAAATTTTTGGTCATTTGTAACAAAACTTAAATAATTTATGTCATAATTTGAATTAGAATTAATGTAAAATTATAATTGATAAAATACATCATTATTTAATATTATTATATAACGTGGAATGCATGACATGTTATAATTCCATCAAAAGATCAATATGACCCGAAGGTTCTTAACATCATCAAGTAGAATTTACAGTTTTTGGCATTGGAATTCCATCAGAAGATCAATATGATCTTTAACATCATGGCATTGGAATTTCATCAGAAGATCAATATGATCTTTAACATCATGGCATTGGAATTCAGATGAAGAAAAAGAATTGCTCAAATCCATAACCTTTATAATAATTTACAAAAAAAATTATGGCAAAGTATTATATTTTTCAAAAAAGGCAACACCACCACCAACAACAAAAAACTATCATTTTGAAAATGAATAAATCTATAAATACATCTATTTTATGTCTTTATTCCCGAAACGCAATTTCAAATGTTTTTATTCATTTAACGACCTTTGAAATTACGTTTCGGGAAGGAGAGTGTAAAATAGATGTATCTATAGATGGATTCTTTCAAAATTTGTAATATATTTTCTTAATTAAGTTGACTTTGAAAGTAGGAATCTTATTTTGTTGAAAGAAAAAGAAAATTGTATAATATTCCTAGATTATATTTAATGACAAACAAAAATTTCATTATATTTGGAATAATAATAATAAAAATATTGAGTTAAATTAATTTTTGAAAAAGAAACCAGTATCAGTGAACAGAAATACAGCAAGAATATTTATACAACTACGCAAAGTGAATACTGTCTGCTATAGTAGCTGCTTCATAGAAAGTTACTCTCTCCCTCAACCTCAAAGATTTGATAGCTATGCAAACTCTATTGTTGCCGGCAGCTCGCTCCGGCGGCGCTCCTCCGATTTGCCCGCCGTCACTGGCGGCCAAACCCTCACAGTTTCACGGCATTTCATCTTCTCGCCAAACAATTTCCTTAAATCTCCCATCTTCTTTCTATTCATCCTTTCTCTCTCCTCTAAACACTCGATCTTTACGTTATATTACATTAAATCACAGAACGAGAATTGTTGCTTCGGCCCCAATTTCTACCGCTTACACTTCTTCCTCCAACGACGAGTCTGAAAAGGCAAAACTTGCTCAGGTTATTTCTCAGACGCTTGTGTATATATTGCATTATTGCTGATATAATCTGATACGTAGTCATGGATTTTGAAAGGATTAACTCATGGATTCACATTGTAAACACCTTTAATTTCTGGCTTGTTTTATGTTGTGTTTGAGATCAATTAAAAGGCATTGCTTTTGATGCTTTTGTGTGTAATATTTTTTTTGTTGTTTAATTGGACTTTGTTAACTTATAAAAAGATATAAACTTTGGAAAACAATGTTAAGCTCTTTACTAGAATTTAAAGCAACACTTACATGAAATTGTAGTGAAATGTGTGACTCGAGGAGATATTTTCTTTACTAAACCAGACTTGAAAGCTATGTCTTTCATTCAAGTTTGCATTTAAAAAAAGAAAACAATTTCTGTTTTGTTTTTTTTAGGTTCAAGTTTGCATTTGAAAAGAAAAAATTCAAGCCAAGTTCTATGTGAAAGTGTTTTCGCAATGCATTTCTCCAGTAATTGCATTCGAGGTTTAGAATATAGTTATAGTGAAGAATATTTCTATTATTATAGTCCTTTATAGTGCCATTTTAAGGATAGTTTTTATTCTCTCGGAAGGGTTCAAGATTGTGGCTTGAATTTGATGCAAGTTGCTAAGAGATTAGAGAATACATCGATGTATTTTAAGAGGTTGGGTAGTTTAGGATTTTGGGAACAACTGGTGTTTACGATTGTAGCTGCTTTGATCCTTTCTTTCTCTGTTGTTATTACTGGGAAGATCAGTTCACCTGCTACATTTTATACTACTGCTGGTGGTATTGTGGCTGCTTTCATTTCAGTATTTTGGTCGTTTGAATATATTTATCTTTCTGAAAAGCTCCAGAGGACTGCCACAGATCCTTCAAAGGTAAATTCATTTTCCATATACAGAGTTTTAAGATTCTTTTGAGTTTTGATGTAGAACATGCTATGAATCTTAGGTGGTTTATTAACTTTTTTTGATAAGTGAACTGGTAAGTGTCAAAATTAATTAGTTTTCCCCGAGAATTGATTCTGAAGGTTTTTCCAGAGGATTTAACCTTCATGTCTTTAACCTCATAAATGGATTCCCAGTTCTTTGTATTTCTGTATCTTCATCATTTTAAAGCGTTTTAGCTATTCATAAATTGATTCCCAGTCCTTTGTATTTCAGTTTGTGTATGCAATTTGTGCACCATAGTTGTGATGTCATGCAGATTTTTACACTGCTTTGGTGGCCACATAGACAGACTTTGCTCTTCGGCCCATAAAGCAAATTCAGATTAATCTTCTTCTTTTTTGTCAATTAAGAAAACAGAAGTTCTGCTCGGTTAGTACTAAATGTTTGTAGCTTTCAGGCTCCTCCTCGTGCTGATGTGGTGAAAAGCTTGAAAAATGGCATATTAGTAAATCTCCTGGGAATGGGTGCTGCTGTTCTTGGCATGCAAGCCACAGTAGGGTTGTTGGTGGCTAAGGCTCTGACTACCTCTGCCAATCCATTTTACCAGCGTATCTCCCCAGGGAGCAGTCCTGTTCTTGCATTGGATGTGTTCTTGGTGCAGGTATTCATCTAGATTTGATTCAGCCTTTCATATGAACATCAGCATAGTGTTGGATATGATATATGACCTTTGGAAAGTTATCTATTACTGTATAGAGATAGAAGCTACTCTCCAACTTACTAGGGACAGTTACGGCACCAAAATATTAAAAGTTCTAATGTTAGCCATGTAATTAACTAACACACAAAGAAGGATTATAAAGTACTTCAGCTCCTAGAACCCTGTTCATTTCCAGCCAGGTCCCACTCCCACTCACTTATTAAGTTCATTGCACCTTTTATCTTTATACCAATACTGTACTGTCTCCACAAGGTAGGCATACATTTGATGACTTGAATTCTTTGCAAAGCTTATAGTTTTTATTATCAAAATCCAATTTATTAATCACTTGTATATATGCCTCACTACCATAATCTCAACTTCCGGTTACCATTTCCCGTTAGTGGCTTATGCTTCTCAAAATCAGAAAATCTTAACTACCAGGATGCACCACTAACTGTGGTTAGTGTATCCTTCTAGGAAACCCAAGTTTTTGTTCTTGTTTATGAAACTGAGTTCTAATCATGAGGTCAGTTCATATAATCAACTAGGGAACAAGGACCTTAATATGATTGTAAGGCCTAGCTCCCTGCACTTTATCTGTGGATGTTAGCTTACTTAATTTCATGATTGATTGGGAACAAATTCTGAAAATTAGGAGAAACTAATCTCGATATGTTGTGCTACTTGGTTGCTCTCTATATATAAATGTTATTGTGTGTTGACAGGCATCGGCAAACACTATCCTTTCTAATTTTTTGGGGCTTGTTTTCTCCTTGGAGCTGTTGCGTTCTGTGACTCTACCACCTTCAGAACGCGTTCCAGTTCCCAAGATGGCATGAGACTGGCAGTGTGCAAAATTGTACTTTGGGGTCAGAACCATGTTTCTCTTACCATGGGTGTTCCGCTGAGGGTGTCCTCCCAGTTTTGTGGTTATAAATTCCTTGCTGTGGTAACCCTTTTCCAAGATCTTACAACCTCGAGTTCCCAATGTAATCTGACAAGCATTAGGATTCTTCAACAAAAATACCTTCAAACAAGAATGGTCTTGATTATTTACGTACTAATTAGGAAAAGGGTGAAGGTTCACCTTGTTCACCCATCAACCAGCATACATGTTTAGTGTTTCCTTTTTCTTTATTTTAGTTACAGCATAAATGTTTGTCGGAGGATGATTTTTCAGTATAGTAATTTGAGTACTGGGTTATTATAAAAAATATAAAATTAATTATCGTAACATGTCTCAAAACATGCTGCACTTATACTCCTGAATTATATGCGAAATGTTGGCCCTCTTACATGGTTAGCAGCTCTACATTATCAATCAGTCCAAGGCGCATTATTGTGAATCTTAAACTTTGTACCTGAATCTGATATTTGTGCCTTCAAATCTAAAATTAGATTAGATTCATTATAATATTAGATTCGGTACAATATTGTTAATTTCATTGTAAAATGTTTGCCTTTTCTTGCAGTCGACCATTTGAATTTGATTACCATCTCAGTTGTACCCACATGGCCACAGTTATGATTTTATATATATTTTTTTGATAAGTAATTTTGACCCCAAGTATGGGGATTGTAACAAGCAACCTTAAAATTATTACTCAAAGCCACTGCCATTTATCACCCCTTGGGTTTAGAGTTCAGATTAAGAATTAAGCCTCAATAGGCTGTAGGAAATATTTATATTCGATGAAAACGATCCAGACCAAATTTGGTTAATGCATAAGAAAAAAACGATCCCAGTTGTCTGACCACAGAATGGGAATCAGGGGAGGCCTTTGAAGGGGATTAATTGGTAATTTCATGGTGTGTGTTATGGTCACTTTTTTTCCCCTTTTTTTTCTCAATTAAATATATTTTGATTTTTGAGATGAAATAAAAAATTTACTCTTAAATGTAAAAGTAAAAGGTTTTTGATTTATTTCTAAAAGAAAATTGGAAAATGGCAAACACTCCCTTCGGGCTTCGGCTAGGATAATATAACAAATTTTCTAATTATTTTGTTTGATCAAGTATTGGCTACTCAAGTTCACTTGGCCTGAGGTTGTTCTTTGTAATTTTCAATTTTATTTTTTATTTCTTTGAATTAGTTTCAAATGAATTTCACAGCTATTTTTGATATTTTCATAGTTAAACCGTTAACTGAGGTTGTTCTTTGTAATTTTCAATTTTATTTTTTATTTCTTTGAATTAGTTTCAAATGAATTTCACAGCTATTTTTGATATTTTCATAGTTAAACCGTCGTTAACGACTATACATCTACGTCGCTATATATCTATCGCGACAGATTAGTTATGAAAATATTATTTTTTATTATAGAAATATCAATTTCCATTATAAATTATAGTATGTCCCAAATATACATAAAAATATGTGTTATGCAAACTTCAATTAAACAAAATAAGGACGACTCTCATTTGCCATTTGAGATGGGTAGGACGGATGACTATCCTATCAAATTCAACTATTTTACAAATTACATCTCATCATCTATTATCTCAATCTCATCCTATTATCTCGAGGATAACAGAAAAAATGTTAAAATTACAGATTCGAGGGATGAACTGTCTACTACTTCTCTCTGCTAGAGACGCTGGAGTGTATTTTCAGTAACATATTTTTGTTTAGTTTGTAGCTTCATTTTCAAAGCTTTCATCGGCATCTGAAGCTTCTTCCTTTTGATGCTGCTCCTCTCCGCTGGCATTCAATTTGATCTTCTTCTTCTCTTGTTTTCTCTGTTTCTTCTTTTGTTGTTTTAAACGCTTCTTAGCTGTGCGCTCCTCTGCAGCTTTTAGCCTTTCCTCCCTTCTCATTATGAACTCTGCCTCTTCTTTCTTTTTCTGGTAGTCTACATCCATCCTTGCAAGTCGATCTTGCTCTTTCCGCCTCATCTGCCTATACTGTATGAAGAGGAGTTTCAGATGAAAGGAGTAAGAAAAACAGCAAAGAACTTATAAAGGCTAACAGCATAAAATTATGGTTGCTCTATCTAATAAATATATTTAATGTGAGTGCAGTTTTTTCTTTATTTTCTATGTGAAAGGAAATATTATTAACCAACAGTCAACTTAATGTGAATGCAGAGAGAAAAAATTCCATCTACTGGTCCCTTTTTTCCCCCCATACCCAAGCAAGTTCTCAACAGCTCATGCCCTTCCAGCAAGGCTTCCTAAGAGTTGTCATTGGGTTGCTCTACAGATTAACAAAATTGAGGCTCTTTTTTATTCATTAACTATATACATACCTAAGGGACAACTAACATAGATTAAAATTTATCAAATAAAGCAAATGTTATACCCCACCAGAGGATAGATAACCACGAAAAGGGTAAATCTTCCTGATACCATCAATCTTAAAAGAGAAGCCACTTTAACTAATCAAAGGTGCACTCCCAACAAGAAAGATAAAACCCTACAACTATCCCTTATATATTGCCAAGTCCTTTTCCTCTCAATTTTCTACATCATGACATTAAAATAGGATCTTAGCCCAAGGCAGTAAGAAATCTGATAGGCACATGTTGAGATAGACGGGGGCATTACAAATTCATGTGCAACCATGAAGTAAGTGCAGGTGTTTAATATCTCTATTAACCTTTCCTGCCCACTGAGTTACCTTGACAGATAGTCTACCCATGTGGCCATGTCCCATAGAAATAAAATTCAATACTTATCACCCAGAATTCTGAAATCCAAAGGACAGAGGCCAAGCCCATGATTTTATGGACTAGATGTAGTTCTTTATTGACTACATTGCTTTTTTAGAAATCTTATAAGCATCGTGTTTCAAATGTTGTATCATTTTAAGATTTGGCTTTGTATTGATAACCCAAGAAATTCAAGTATCTGTATGCTGCATAGGACTTGAAACAAGTTATTTGTTCTTGGTGGCTTGAACTCCCTACATTTGCTAAAAGTAGTTCGTGTTGTTAAAACATATCCAAATTACCATCAGAAGGAGCACATAGTGAGTAATACACCACCATTTGTTCAAGATTTATCAATTAATGGGACAGCAAAGTTAATGTCCATGTCCGCCAACACCATTTTATGCAATAAAGAGTAACTTTGACGGCCCCATTAACTTTCATTCACATATAGACCTTGTAAAAAATAAAAAATATGTAACCTAATTAAGATAACCTACATTATGAGTCGATACATTATGATGGCCCAACTCCTCAGAAGAGATAACCTAGTGAGACATAAAGGTTTTCACATTTCAATTTTGTCTTGCAGAGCTTGATGTGGCTAAATTTTATACATTTGCAAAGAGAAGTATTCATCTTGACAATATCAATTCCATTATTTTCAAAAACGAACATATCGTTAGGCCAAAAGGTCAACCCACGAAGATCAGCCAGATCTGCTGCAACTTGTTTCCTTCGCTTCCCCAAGCAATATGTGCAGTTGTGATATATTTTATTAGATGGGATGTGATAACTTCAAATAACCTATGAAGCCACCTTGGCCTCACCTAAGAAAGCGCGTAGGCCCGGCCTCCAAGGTGTTGGCGCTAAAAGCTCCCGCTGTTACCTAGTGTTTTTTAGAACACTGCTGACGATAATTTTATATATTCATAATATAGATTTTTGTCTAATGGTTATCTCCACCTTTCAAGCATATACCTTCAACAACAATTTTTTTGTAACATATTTTTTTTAGGACGCATTGTTGTTTGATACAACATCTTGTGTCTCTTTCAATATCTTTGTTTAAATGAGGGGTCAAAATGGTCATTTCTTAAGATGGACAATTACTGTATCTAAGAAGTGTGCAAATATTTTCGGAAATGAAGTGAATTAATTTAAAATTATAGATGCCAAAGACGTGCATCAGTTCCTAACCTAGAGGTATTTTTGAGAACCATAGTTATGTACCTTGTAGCCACATATCAACCCTATCAAAAAAAAAAAAAGCCCAAATCGAAGCTTTTTGCTCGTCTTCGGTATAGAAAAACTGGTCAAAATAAATTAAAACAGTCCAAGTATCCCTTTAATTTCCACCTGAAACTTTTGAATTATATAGCTAAAATTTGAAAAACTAGCACTATACCAACAGCAACCCATCAATGCCGATCTCAATTAGTAGTGAAAAAGCAATCCAGAGAAAACTATAACCCTTAACTTCACTTAACATGAAAATCCTGAACAATGGAAAGTTGCATGCACAATTCAATATACCGAGAAAAGATTAGGGTTTTACGTTAGGAAAGAAAACAGATAGAGAAAGATTAGGGTTCTTACATTAGGAAAAAAGTCTTTGCCGCTCCAAAGGTTTTGGCGCAATATTCCAGCCTTCATTGAGATTAAATTTAATAATTTGATGCACCGAACATATACAAGCGATATTACTCATATAATAATAAAGTATAACACATTATTAATAAATATTTGTATTACATAAAATTATTCTTATTATAGTAGTCATGATAAAATTTGAGTTTGATAGGTTTCAAGTTACTACATCATATAAGTGATGGGTCCATTAAAAATTATAATTATATTATTTACTTTTAATATAAGTCATGTGGTTTGGGCCAAGTAGATATACAGTCAACATAGATTAACCTAGACTTAAGTTTTAAGCTTATTATGGTCCAAAAAAATTGCAACTTATTTATTTTTATATCTTTCTCTAATTTTTTTAATTCATTTTTTTTCTCAAAAAACTTTTGCACACTCTCTCTATAATTTAATTGTGTTATTCTCTAAAAAAATTATTCAGTCAACATAGATTAACCTAGACTTAAGTTTTAAGCAACAGCTAGAGGTGATGTTTCTTCAAAGACTTCTGTTACTGTTCCCTTGTGCCTGGAATGCAAGAAATTGAGGATTCAGCCAAGAACACATCAAAAGAATATCAACCATGTCAAACCGAGCCCTTAAAGAATGGTAACACAATCTTTAAGATACTTAGAGACTGAGAACTTAAAAAGAGCAAACACCATATGCGATATAGAACCGCACAGCTGACATATATATGCTTTCCTTGATGATAAGGGGTAAAAATGAAGGAAAAGTTGGAGGAAAACCAACCAGGAGTTGTTGGATGGCTGATGAACTTCCACCGTCTTTCCCATTGCATCTTTACCCAACTTCTGAAGTATCCAATTAGCCTCCATTACTACATCCATTGAGTTGTCTTCGTACCCTTCTGAGGCATCTTCCTCTTCCTTGGCTGATGTTTTCTCCCTTAAAGGTGATGGTCTCTTTCTTTTTGATCTTTGGCCCTTCACAAAACTCTTCTCATCCTCACCATGAGGGGCCCAGGAACTTCGGTTCTCCTTAAAAGGATTCTTGAACTTAAGCTTCAGCAAAGGTTTGGGATCCTTTGGCAAAGAATGTGAGACTAAAGGTGTTTGATTATTATCATTCACATCACTATAGACATCATGCCTAGCTTCTGCATACTTTAGTGAAGATACCTTCTCTCTTAGGTCAGGGACCTCAGACACAGTGCCTCCCCTCAGTGCTGTTTTCCCAATGAACCACGTGTTTTTACCGGAGAAACTGTTCCATAACCATCAGAAAGTTTCCCTCCGCCAAATTTGGGATTCATGTCAGAAACTTCTGGATTAATTTTTTTGATTTTTATCAAGTTGACCAAAAAGCATGACAGGCAACAAACATTTTCCCCAAAACCAATAGATGGTAAACCAATACCTTTTCCATCATCAAGTGCAGCTGTCATGTCATGCCTGTCTAATTGGGTTTCAAAAACCAATCCAAACCCACCTGAACGAGTCGGATTCGGATCAAGATCTGACCCGTTGACAGCCCTACTGGAAGATATCACAGCAAACCATAGGTGTTGATTCAGAATCTCTATAAACCTGCAGTATTTGAGCCAAAATATAGTCACAAACCAACTTGAAGATATCAAATAGCATGTATTTCAAGATTCACACACAATATAAATTGGTAAGTACATGGCAAGCTGAATATAAGCTATCAACAGTGCATATATCACTTAAAAGTTTATCATCAAGTATACTATAGGGGATACGCACTTTTACCTATGATAAAGTACAAAACGAAAATTTATAACATACGCCACAAGGAGAATATCAATGGCTAACAAGTCGAGATAACAATTGCAATAAACTAGTGGTGAACATGCAAAGTAACCATGTTTTTCATTATATAGTATATGTTTTGACATTTTTCTGCAACTGAAAATGATCAAGTGCACATAAAGATTTTCTTATAATGCCAACTGTCACTATCTAATGTCTAAGTTAAAGTATACCATAAACTCTAATAAACAATACCATAAACTCTAAATAACAGTAGTATGTATATTACACCTTCAAACAAACCGGGTAATAATTTCCTTTCACAAACAATCTTCCACAGGCATCGCAGCAAGTGTACCCTAGAAACCACCAGCAATAATACAGACCAATAATGAAGAAAGGTTCAACTATAAAAGAGATTTTTGCAAAAAAGAAAAACAAGTGTTCAGAAGTTGAACTCCAACCAATTTGGATATATTACCTCTTCAATTCAAGGTGGTTCCTTTTTTAAGGTTCCGGTGGATATTTCAGGGTTATTCAGACAACTAAAGTTTAAACTTCTAATTTGATTGATATTATGCTACTGCTCTTAGAGATGGATGCAATTCATATAAAATAATTTTATAATTTTAAGTTGGACATATCCTTCTTTGGTAGAAGATCTTTTAGTATTCAAATTCAGGGTTTTTGGCCGTATAAGTGATAAGAGAATTCTTTGGAGATGTGCTTGTTTTGCTATTTTGTGGGGAATTTAGATTGAGAGGAATGCTATAATTTTTGGCGATCGGACTATAAATATTGATTTGCTTTTGGGATAGAATATCTTTCCTTGCTTCTCTTTGGGCTCATGCAATGGAAGCTTTTGTAGGAATTTCTTTGTCCAATCTTTATAGAGATTGGTGTGTGGGCTTCATTAATTGCAAGTTTTTCTCCTCTTGTTTTCTTTAATTTATTTTGGGAGAACTTCTTGTCCTCCTCATGCATTGTAATAACAAAATAAAGCAGTTGAATGGAACATTAAAAGACTTAGATATTAAAAAAATATATAACAAGGCGCTGTAAGACAATATAGATATATAGAAGGCAGAAACAAAAAAGTATCCAATAAAAGCAATGTTCTTAGAACCACATGATCAAATTTAGCGTTCCCAGCACGAATAAGTAACAGATAAGGATCTTCATCGAACACAAATATATATTAAAAAAAAAACTATTCAAAGATCAATGCGAGTATACCAAATACTACATTTGAACCGCAAGACTCAAGACTGTTGCTAACAATCTATACCTTACACTAAGACCATTTCCTGGAACATTTGATCCACAGATGTGACACTTGGTATGCTTAGGGCACAAATACAGTCCATTGCTAACATTCTGCATAATCCAAAAATGAATATGAGGTTATTCATTTTAATCATAATATGCGACTGCTGGAATAAAGGATTAAATCCTATCTTGTGTGGAGGCTGCTGACAGTAACAATGGTATGCACCATCACACCTTTTGCAAAACATAAACTTATTTGGATCTCCAGTTCTTCGGCGCACCTAGAGTAAAAAGGACAAATCACGATAAGAACATGATGGGGATCAGTTTACTATTCACGTGTTTTACTGTTCACGTGGGGATTGGATTGTTTCGTTTTGATGTATTTTATTTATATTTGGATTGTTATTATTTTAGGGCGTTGTTGGTATTTTATTTCTATTAAGTAGGGTTATTTGAGTCTTTAATTGTTTTATTCAGATTAGGGTTTTGGGTCTATTTAAAGACTGATGTAATCTGATTTTATTATGCTATTATTATTAATTCTGAGATTTACTCTAATTATTGGTTGCGATCAATATTCTTTCTCCCTACTGCGATTGGGAAACCCTAGGGGTAGTGGTTCTTTTGTTTGGAACTAAAAGTCTAAAAGAGGGTTAATGCAACAACTGGTTGTTTGGAACATTATCCACTCTTTACAAAAAAGTGCCTCTTCAATTGCCAATAACTATCTAAGAACCACTTATCCTAGATAAGCTTACAAGTCCTAACGTTGCGCCTCAAGATTCTTTTCAGACAAGAATGAAGCTGAATGATCTATACCCCAACTAATTTTTTACATTATCATAATGTTGGAAGGCCATCAAATCTGCCATAAGATCAAGGATATCTTGCTTTATAACATATATCCATGATCAGGAGAGCTCAAGAAATCAAAAATGAAGACAAACCATGACATGGATGAACCAGGTGCTTGAAAAGGGGAAAAAAACATAACTCTTCCTCTTCAACTGACAATCACCTACTAGTATCCCATTTTGCCTCCAAGATGGTAAAGTCAGATAATGCCTAATTACTCTAATCATAGAGTACAAGTTTTTCCACATATTTTGACTCAACAACCTCTATTTGCCCATTTATGTTCTCTCACAACTCCATGTGCAGTTATAACCGATACACATCTACATGCATTAGCAAATCATCATGATCACTTGGTTTGGATAAGACAGAAAGACAGATATTTCTCCACTTCTTTAGGAATTACATTGTATTACATGGATAAGTACTTATCGAGAGAGGGAAGGGAGGGGGGGGGGGGGGGGGATGCTATAACCGGATTGTTGATTTTCTTTTGCATTTTGCTAAGCAACCTAGCTACAATCTTCTATAATTAAAATGGAAATCAACACTGCAAGGTGAGGAAATCATGAACGAGTACATTGCCTGGTGAAAGTCTTGTGCATACATTAACTTAACATCTTTTCATCAAACGGTCAACCCAAAAACTGTTTAGATCTGATAATCACCTCAGCAACATCTACATCATTCGCCTCAACTTTATCACCCTTAACTTGGCTACTAAGATCTAATTCTGAATAACTTGGCTAATAAGATCTAATTCTGAATAACTTGGCTACTATCAAAGCTCTCGAACCTGTTCCGAAGTTAGTTTAGGATTCGGTTTCCTATCCAGTTGGTCTTACGACATCCCGAATCGAGGTGAACTTGAAATAATCTATTAGTAGGTGGTCATAGGATTAGCTTATCTGAGCTCCTTTACACTAATTTATAATCATAAATGCTAATCAGCCTACTTTAAGAGTCCATCTCTTGGAACACGGTAATCTAATTCCACTGTATCAAGGATTGTATGCCATAAGCAAGGTTTCTATGTGATACCATCACACCAACTAGATATAGAACGTGATATAGATTTGAAATATATATTCAGCTAGATTATTAACATGTGATGATGCGAATAGTCTGTCAATTTCATTTTATCTAGAGTATATATTTGTAGCAATTCTCACAATTATGTCAATTGTCATATAGATTGACTTAAAAACTTGTGGATGTTTTCATCCCAAGTGATAGCTAATTACGTTATCAAGTCACGTTATTGAAAAACGATGAATTTTTTTATGTTTGAGCAGCTGATAAGGCTATGTTCATTTTATGTTATTTTTAGGTTAATGACCTATGCCCCATTTCATCCTCAACTTTATCACCCTTAACTTGGCTACTAAGATCTAATTCTGAATAACTTGGCTAATAAGATCTAATTCTGAATAACTTGGCTACTATCAAAGCTCTCGAACCTGTTCCGAAGTTAGTTTAGGATTCGGTTTCCTATCCAGTTGGTCTTACAACATCCCGAATCGAGGTGAACTTGAAATAATCTATTAGTAGGTGGTCATAGGATTAGCTTATCTGAGCTCCTTTACACTAATTTATAATCGTAAATGCTAATCAGCCTACTTTAAAGAGTCCATCTCTTGGAACACGGTAATCTAATTCCACTGTATCAAGGATTGTATGCCATAAGCAAGGTTTCTATGTGATACCATCACACCAACCAATCAAAAACAATATTTTGTTTCACAACAACACAGAAGTTAAAACAGTGAAAATATGTTTAAAAACATAGAAGTATTAGCATTACGGGGGGGGGGGGGGGGGGGGGGGGGGGGGGGATTAGAACGTGATATAGATTTGAAATATATATTCAACTAGATTATTAACATGTGATGATGCGAATAGTCTGTCAATTTCATTTTATCTAGAGTATATATTTGTAGCAATTCTCACAATTATGTCAATTGTCATATAGATTGACTTAAAAACTTGTGGATATTTTCATCCCAAGTGATAGCTAATTACGTTATCAAGTCACGTTATTGAAAAACGATGAATTTTTTTATGTTTGAGCAGCTGATAAGGCTATGTTCATTTTATGTTATTTTTAGGTTAATGACCTATGCCCCATTTCATCTGACAAAAATGGTTTCTGCAACAAACAGATTACGACAAATGTATATCAAGTTTATGACAATCCTATCTTCCTTTCCTTTTCTTCTCATACAGTGAGTTGACTATATCACAAAATTAAAAACAACCAAATTACCTCACATATTCGGCAAGAGGGACAAGTCCACGAACTCCAATGAAATAGATCTGCAATAAAACTTTTTATCAAAAAAATTTAAATGCAACATGTCAATAAGACAACAGTTTCGGACATAAATCATACCTCTATTTTGAGCCCAAGCCTTCAGGCAGCTCCTGTGATACTTCTTGCCACAACTTTTGCAAGACATCATCTTCCTTGTTGTCCTACTTCCTTCACTTTCACCCTTAAAGCAAAGCCGGCACATTACTTTAACATTTGACAGACCCTACTCTTCTCCACCTATATCTCTCACGACACCCTACACAAGAAAGCATATTATTGACAGTCCAAAACAACAATTTATGAAACAATATACTCATCCAATTAACTAGACCCTTTGTTCCACATTACTTGCAACATTTTTCGATTTACAGCTGAGTTGAAGACATGAAGAAAACATATTTAAATATTATGTTTTTATACCTTAGTAACATATTTAATTATTATGTGCTTTAGGTTTGTCTTAAAATCCACGCCACACAAACTAAAAGAAATTTTACTAGCAAAGAGGGGCAGAGTATGTTTTGTTTAATTATCCTACAAGATCATATTTCAGATTGCAATTCAAAGAGAAAAAGGTCCCAATAACATATCGAAAACCACACAGTGTCAAATCCTAACAGGCATACAGAAAAAATCAATGTGACAAAACACCCACTCAAATTCTAAATTATTATATAAATGAGTCTTTCCAGCAAACTCATTAATCAATAATTAAATACAACATCAATTACTATTTTGGCAAATAATTATTTCAACAAAAGCACTCTTTAATTAAATAACCACCATAATGTCAAGATCTTTATAAAAAAAAAAGCCATCTGAAGGAAAACTTTTTAAGGTAAATAATACAACAAGATACTAGTAGGTCTTTAAACCAACAAAAATATCGAGTTTGAGAAATCCAAAATTCAAACTCACATATGTCCCATCCATCTCGTAAAAGTTTGTAGTTTCAAGGTACAGGAATGTCATCATCATCATCAAGTTAGCATTAACGAACTATCTTCATGGGTAGCCAAGTAAACCCAACCAAAATAAATAAATAATAAAAATTCAAGGCAATGTGGGAAATTGATGGACACAATTTCATATATAAACTGATTTGGGAAATAGGTATTAGTATATACATACATACATACACACATACACACTCTAGTACATATTTATAAATGATTCGCAAGTAAAATATAATAATTGTTTAACCAAGTTCACCCATAACACATGCGCAGACCCACTCGCTTTCATGTAGACGTGAATCACCTCTATTGTTAATTGCCACTTATTGTTCATCTTGAGGTAGGAAGACTAATCTTCCTTGTACCATCCATATTTCTAAAATTTGTCAAATATCTGCCGGTAAGACCGGAACAGATCAGTATTGCCGGTATTTGGACTAGAAGGGTATACTATTCTATTTGTATTAAATTGTCCCAAAATCACTATGTTTATACTGTACCACCCGACATGGTACTGTATTGATAACTATGGTTAATGCTACAACTATCTTTAATGTGTTGTCTCCCCAAACCCATATGGCCATATGTCATCCCTCTCGTCTCCGCGTCAATAAAAGAATATTTTGACTGATAATAGTAAGTTTAAACAGTGAGACAGCCTATCCAAAAAAATTCTACCGCATAAATAATATGTAGTTTAAGAAGTGGAACTTTCTTACTAAATTTTCTTTTAAAAAAATATCTAAATTCTCCATGAAGTAAGAATTTACTGTTGCAAAACAAAGAGAATCATCAATAGATTTTTTTAATAATTCATTTGCCTACATAATAATCCCAAATAGCTGCCAGCCAAGTTGGACCCAATACGACAACATAAACCAAAACTTTAACAACTGATTATTTCAACACCAGTATAACAGTCTTATCACAAAATGATCGATTTAGAAGACGTAAGACCACATATTCTTAGCCGCATTCCTCAATTACCCAGCAATATGAACCTGTATAAAATTCAATAACAGAATGTAAGATTTAATAGCACATAGTTGGAGAAATTATCGCATTTCATTCCCAATCCTGTAAAGCCCTATATAGCACACAGAAACCGACACGACAGCAATATAATCACCCAACAAATACAATAATTCTTTCCAGAATTTTTTTTTATCAAATTCCAGGCGTCAATCAAGAAACTAAAACAGTTCTAAACTAACAAAATCACAACCAAATCACAATCCCACCCAACATTCAAAAATTAGCTACAAATACAGTTCTAAACTACCAAAAGAAACAATAAACCCCGATGCCACACAACATTCCAATATCAAAACTCAAAATTCAATACAAAATCCAAAACTAACCTCCGCATCACCTGTCTCCATCCTCCGCGCATAATCCTCCACCACCAAAGACGCCACGGCGGCCTTCCTCTGCATCGCAGCACGCTTGGTCGACGCTGACAGAAGCTCCTCCGCAGCTCCCCCATCAACAACAGTCGCCAGAGTCTGCGGAGGCGGCGGCGGAGTAACAACCTGGGAACGGCGACCTGTACAGTGGTGGATTCCCAAACCTTAAGTAACCGAGGGTCCTTGATAAACTCCTCAAGCTTCGCTACTTCTGCCAAAACTCATCCTTCCCCTTGCCGCCATTCGGAAACCCTATTTGTCGACTGCAAGAGAAACCAAACGACTAAAGGGCTTTAGAGAGAGAAATTGGGGAATTTTAGAGAGAGAAAATGGGCAATTTTACTAAGTGATTGGGCAAGCAACATGAAAACTGAAAAGCCATAACCATTAGAGATTTTGATTTGATTTTGAATTTGTGCGGGTTTAAAGGGCTTTTGGTTTAACAAATTACTCTAAAAGACTTGAAATTTCATTTCAAATCGACAAAATTATTGTTAATCGTTTTTGTGTACAAAAAATACATTACGCACGAGACCGACACTGTGAACAGTTTTTGCGCCGGAGCGAGAGAGAGGGTGAATGGGTGTTTGACTAGATTTAGTACGACGACGTATTTAAATTGGGCTAGAAAGTGTTTGATGGGTGGACAGTGGACTTGAGGGGTGTTTCTTTGTGTTTGAAAAGGTTTTAAGAAGATCTATATCTGATTGGGCTCAAACTCGGACACCCTTACACTGTTTGTTTAAGCAAGAAATCACAATTCTTAATAGGCCCAAAATATATTTGAGCCTAATAAGTCAAGATTGGGCTAGCTTATTTCGCTTTGAGCCGAGGGTCCGTATAGATAATGCTATATGTTTAATTGGATCGTATTTTACTCTCTCCATCCTATAAAAAGTGTTTTATTTAATTTATTTATTGAAATTTAATCTATCTATTATATATACTAAAATGTAGTACATAATACCGTTGCTTGACAAGTGGCATTCTCACAATGAAACAAATGTCTTGCATATTTAATACCCTAAATCCTTACTACAATTTTGGAAATTTACTCCACTTTTTGTAATTTACTAATATTATACATTTCATATAATTATACCATACATATAACTTACTTCCCAAATTACTAACCATAATTACCCATTAAATTCGGCTTTTGGAATTTTAAAATATTATATACCATTTATAATATTATATTTTACATTATATCATACATATTATTATTAAATAAATAATAACAAAATTGAGCTGAACCATTACTCTTGCTTTTCGTACTTTATAATATTATACTACACATTATACTTTAAGGAAAACAAATTTACCATCAATTTTTACTATTAAGATAACAAATTATACTACACATTATTTTTACTATATGTAACCCATAAATATGACTGTCATTCAATAATTCTAAATTGTTGCAAATAAATTTATCACCTAAAAATATTGCATAATTTAAGCAATCTCAATTTGATCTTATCAAATTAATTCAGTTTTGAATATTATCCAATTAAAATTCCATTAATTTAAACAATCTCAAATTGAATATAACACAATCGAATATTATCCAATAAATTGAAAATTCCATATTATCCCATTAAAATATATAAGTATAGCACAAAAATTCAATATTATCCCATTAAATATGCAAGACATTTGTTTCATTGTGAGAATGCCATTTGTTTTCATTTTTTGCTAATAACTCTGACACATAAATATATGATATTATCCAATAATTTGAATTTTTAATTTTTTTAAAAATAATTCTCAAGCAAAAAAATATGTAATATTATCCCATCATTGGGCTTTAGAACTTTATTTACAAAAAAAATTCATGCATAATTTTTTTAATTTTTAAATTCCTTAATCAGACAATTTTTTTTAATATTATCTCATAAATACAAATCTAAACTGATATTATATCTCAAAATTACATCAATTCTAAATTGATATTATATTCCATAATTTTATTTTTATATTATCTCAAATTGAGTGGTGATTAATCTAAACAATTTTTATTTTTTATTTTTTTTAACAAAACGAATAATCCCGTCGCAACGCGCGGGGTTGTATCTAGTTGTATCCTATTTTACTCTCTTCATTCCACAAAAGTACGTTGTTTTATTAAAATTCTACAAAAAGTGTATTATTTAATTTACTTATTTTTATTTATTTGTGAGTTATTAAATCCAAAGATGATTTGAATTTATACGATTTTGATTAATACAATGGTTATATTGTAAAGCACTGTTCTAAAAATCCCCGCCTAGGTCCGATTAGTCCCCGCCTAGGCGCTAGGCCCTCCCCTGGCGCCGCGCCTAGGCCGCCTAGCGCCTAATCTATGCCCAAGGAGGAAAAAAAATCCCTCAAGAAAATTATATGGGACTGAGCGCGCAAGACGGAGAAATTAGGCGGGGTCTAAGCGAAAATTTTAGGGCTGCAATTTAGGACTATTAGTTAGTATTTTTTATTATTTATTTGTGTTTGAACTTTAAACAATTGCATGTTTCTGTTTGAATTTTGACATTATCAATATGGATGTGTGTTTGAACTTTAAACAAATGCCTTTATTATCTTTATTATAGATTGTTTTCCTTTATATTATTGTTTTGTTTGGATAAATGTAAGATAAAATATTAAAATTGACTTAAAATAAAAAATCCCGCCTAGGCCCCCTAGGCGCTAGCCCCCCCCCTCCCGCCTAGTGCCTTTTAGAACCTTGTTGTAAAGTAGTTAAAATGTATTATTAAGTATAAATTATTGTTTCATAATCTATCTATCTATATTATTAAGGAATAACAAAATATTAAACACTTGATTTGAATTTATATGATTTAGATTAATACAATAGTTATATTGTAAAGTATTTAGAACGTATTATTAGGTATGGATTATCTATGTATTTGTATATAACTAGTTGGTAGCCCCTGCAATGCACGGGCTAGATGGAATAATTGATTATATAATTTGTTAAAATTATGAAAGTTTAGAATATATTTTTGCATGACATATAAACTTAATCCACCTTTAATGTGATATACATTGTATTTTTAACTCAACAATAAGAAATATATTTTTTTGATAATAAGTTCTCTTCATATAAACTTTTAAATACATTTTTGCATCACATATCACTTACATTTTAAAATATATTGATTTTGCTATAATATTGCTTCCACCTGCGATACACATTGTATTAAAGGTCATTTGAGTTGTTGTTCCATTTTTTCAATTTTCTCTTTCATGGCTTTGATATCTATTTTTAACACAGTAATAGATTTTTCGATCCTTGAAATCTTGTCATCTCCGTAACCTTCAAATTGGCCATTGTCAGTCTAAAGATTTGCATACAAATGAAATCACATAATGTTATAAAAATAACATGCAAGATACCAATGAAATATTACTTAAGAAAATCATACTTAATTACTTTACCTAGTATCCATTGTTTTATAATTTGTACTTTGATGATTGGACCTTCTGAATGTTTTGCTTTTTTCATTTTGATTGTGTATATATATAGGTGGTTTATGTTTAATGAGTATTTAATATTTTTTGATCAATTATCATTCGTTGAAAATACATTGTATTTTATAAATAGTTATGAAATGCAGTTCAACGAATTTGATTACTTTTCTTTGGGGACTATTGATATGTGGAGCAGGAGATATTCTTTGGTGGCTCATTGCCTAAAATTCTACGGCACTATCACCTTTCATTACTTCTTCTTATCATTCAAAACCAAAATTATTAAAATCACATATAAATAAATTATATTTATGAATGTGTACATAATCACAATGAAACAAAAGAGGAACTTACAATTCTAGCGGACCAAAATTATCAGCCGTTTAGCTTAGCCAGGATCCAAACTCAAGACTGATTACAGTCCAAAAATTGTCAGTCAATTATAGGTTTATCCAAACATAAATTTGTGGTGACATGAAGAAGTGTTAAATGAGGCTGAAGAGACCTGAACATACACGTCCATTGTTGAAGAGCATGCCCTCTTTGTTGGAGCCATAAATAATAGTCTGTAAAACTAAAACAGAAGAAGAGGATATTACTCCCATAGCTATATTCAAACACAATTAAAATGCATGTGAACAATAAATGCAAATCCATATTGTCTTCAACTCCACATTCAAGGACTATTTATTCCCAACAAAAAAATAAGCATACAAACTAATTGTCTGCAGTCTATTGTTCTAGAACCAAGAAAACGTTTCTTCAGATAAATTAATTTACAGTTGACATATTCAACCAAAATATGGGTCTATAACTAAATTATACTCCCTCTCATTCCACAAAAACAGTCTAATTTGTTATTAACAAATAAATAAATAGTCCACCAAAAGAGTTCTATTCTATTGATGATCATATAAAAAAGAAATGATACCCAAAACGCCAAAATTTATCAAAACAACATCATATTTATGTCTACTGGCTATATGGGCCTATCTGAAATGGAATTTTTACTCAGTCCCAATTCAAAATATTAGGAGTTTTCCCTGGTCATGACATGGTGTAGTGGAAGTTTACGGTAATTGCACCAATAGAAAATGGTTTTTTTTATATAGAAAAAATAATATGTGCAGGACTCTCTTTTTGACAAAATATGTGAAGCATGAGTTGGTTAATTAACCACTGCAAATAGACTAATGAGGAAATTTGGGGTAGTGGAGTAAAAAGAATGGAGAAATTAAAAAAATAAATATTATTCTTACCTTTTTGTAGCATTTCAACAAACAGGTAATGTGCATCTTCTTCCCACACCAGCTTCAAGTATCCAAAAAACAAAAACTAAAAAATTAGGAATTCATATTCATCATCTAATCTGATGAACCCTTACAAAACTCAATTATGAAAATGTTTAAGAGTTACTACCTTTCGATGTGTCGAAAGATCTGAATGGGGTTGTAGGATAATGCCTTAATGTTGTGTTCTGCATACTCTTAAAATCATCAAAATCCTTCATTCGCGCTCTCTTTAAGGTTTCATCAAATTGGTTTTAACTATGTCATTAAGTACGTGTTGCGCAGTCGAATGGATAGAAGAGAAAGAAAGTGAAATGAAGTAGCGCAAAGAGGGAAGTGTAAAATTGAGAATTGAAACGTGAAATTGATTTAGATTCTTCGTCATCGTTGTTAAAACGTGAAATTGATTTAGGGGGTGTTTGATTGTGGCTGAATGGGTAAGTGGGCTGAATCGGTAAGTGGCTGAATCATTAAGTGCGTTTGTTTTGCATTTAATGGTTGAATCGGTCTGAATCGGTCAGATAGCCCGGCTGAATGGTTAAGGTCAGATTTTGTGGCTGAATGGGCTGAATGGAGAAAAATAAAATAAAATAAATAAATAAATAAATAAAAATTATATTATGTAATATTAAATAAATTTACAACAACTTTGAATTTTTTCAGAGGGGTAAAATATTAAAAATATGTCATTCAGATCTTTCAGATATATCAATTATCAAACAACTTTTTTCATTCAGATTCAGATTCAGCTCATTCAGATTCAGATTCAGATTCAGCTCATTCAATTTTTATCAAACACCCCCTTAGAATTCTTCGTTGGAGTGAATTGCAAAACTTCCCTCATTTTTGCAAAACTCACCCTCTAATTTTTATTTTTTCAAAATTCTCCGTTTAAGTTGTATTAATTAGGCAAAACTCACCCTCTAACTTTTATTTTTATAAAACTCTCCCTCCAAAATATATTAATTATGCAAAATTCACCCTCCACGACACACATGTTAAAAAGTGAAAGGGTCAATTTTGTATAATTAATACATCTTGAATGAAGAGTTTTGTAAAAATAAAAGTTAGAGGGTGAATTTTGAATAACTAATACATCTTGGAGGGATATTTTTGCAAAAATAAAAATTAGAGGATGAGTTTTGCAAAAATAATACAAACTGAAGGGAGAGTTTTGCAATTCATTCTTCTTCGTTGTCATCGTGTATTGGCCGTGCTAAGAACTTGGCAAGAGGAAGAGGCCATTACGAGGAAGAGCAATTGAAATTAATTAAGAAGAAATAGATGAAAAAGATGGTTTTGGAGGCGGAGATTGCAACGAAGCTAAGAAGGATTAGAGGAAGAGGAGACGATCGTTGTTCTTCGAAAAACGAAAGGTTAAAGCCATTGACAAAGAGAATCGGAGGAGCCAATTTAACCGAGACAACTCACCGATTTTTCAAATTGAATTGATTTGATTACGTCATCTATGTATGTGTATTTATATATAAGAATTGATGCGAGAGAGGTTTGGTCTTTCTTGCTCAGACAAAACCTTCATGTGATCTTCGGGTCTTAACAAAGCTTTCTTCCAACTTAAATCCCTAAGTATAAACATATTTCATATTTTACCCTATAAATTTAGTAAAAAAATTATTTTGTCCTGTAAAATAAAATTTAAGTTTTTAAAATTAATTATACTCAAAATACGAATGACACAAATAAAACGTGTGTGTCGGCCCCTACTTATTTCATAATCTAACTATTTATATTATTAAAGAAGAAGAAAATATTAAAGGTTTTTTTGATGAAGTTGTATAACATCTTAGAGTCAAAAGTAAATTTATCTATTATTATTAACTTCTTTTATTTTTCACACTCTTTATTCTTAATCTTTTTCTCCTTTATTTTTCACTTATACTTTAAAAAATATTTAAATATTTTTTCCATTAATTACATACACCAGTAACTATAGTCTTCAGATCATAAACTTGATGTGTTAACCATTCTTCTACTCAGCTTCTTTCCCATCTCTTTATTTCCTTATGGATAGTTCTCAACGTTTTTATTTTTGCATGAGATCAAACCTAAATTGACAACTTTCCTTTGGATTACAACCATAACATCCTGTATTTTTTTAAGCCTATTTTCTTTTCTTATACATAATTAATTAAATTATAAAATAAGATTAGATTAATATTTTACCTAATGCAATGTGAGTATTGTGGCCCTGAGTAATTCTGTTAATATTATTTAATGAGAGATTTTGTTTAATAATATTATCAATGGACTTAACCCAATTCAATTTAGGTTAAAAGATATATATAATTCTAATCAGGAGAAAAAATAAATTATGCTTATTTTATTTTTCCTTACCTGAGAAGTTAAAAGAGATAGTTAAAAATTAAAATTGCGGGTGATTAATATAAAGACTAATTAAATTAGGGTTTTTGAGTTAATAAATGAAGTTTTGTTTGTCTCAACTTTTTTTATTGCGATTATATTAACATGTGTAAGTCAACTGACAGACCCTCTCTATATTTGTTTGTCTCGCCAAATATTTTTTTTTTAAGAATAAACTTTAATTTCTTAATGTATTCATATATATTAAATTAGTAGGGTTAAATGCACGGTTGACCCTTGAACTCTTAGGTTTTTGGATTTTGAGCCATTTACTTTTAGTCAACGCAAATTGAGCAGAAAACTTTTTAAAAACTTGGATATTGAACCCTAGGTGCCACATGTGCGTTGACTGGCCATTTGGCGCACATGTGGCTCCTATGACGTGGCTGGATAAGAAAATTAAGTGAAAAAATTATGCTTCTAGGAGGACTTGAACACATAGCCTCTAATTTGGAACAACAACTATCAAACCACTAGAGCACTCCAACGAATCTATTACATTTACCCAACAAATAGATCATATACTATACTAATATTATTATTACTACTATTATTATTATTACTACAATTACTATTATTATTATAATACTACTATTAGTATATTACTATTATTATTATAATTATTGTTATATTACTATTATTATTATTATTATTATTATTATTATTATATTATTATTATTTTATAAATTAATGTCTCGTGTACACTTACATAAACTTCCCGATTCTTTCCGAACAAAGCCACAGTACATTATCTATGTAATATATATAATCTACATAATAATAATAATAATAATAATAATAATAATAATAATAATAATAATAATAGTAATATAATAATAATCTATAATAACAAAATACAATAGTTTTTGAATTTCCCCCTCAAACTAATAAAAGATCTTGGTCGTTCAAACTTTGGGATAAATCCCACCGTCGGTTGTCTGGTCTAATATCCGGTCTAATATCCTTCCAGGACCATTTGACAAAACTCTCGGTTGAACAACTCCCCACCTCTCTCTCTCTCTCTCTCTCTTTGTGTGTCTTCCACCCTCCCCCCGACGGTGGAGTCCTACTAGGGCTCACCCCCTCAACAACCTCTCCTTCAATCCTTCAATCGACAAATCCGTTGAAATGGTGATGAAGACAAGCGTTAAGTTTTGTTAGGGTTTTAATGGAGATGAGAATCCGTAGCGGAGCGCGCAGGGTCAGGGCACCAAACCGACAACAGCCGCCGCCGCCTAATAGTAGTAATCTCAATCCGATTCAGGAGGCGGGCGGTGGTGGTGCCGCCGGTTGATGAGAACGTAGCTATTGCAGCGCAGGCGGCGGCACCAGAGGCAGAAGCGCGGGTTTTGGAAGAACCTCTACCCGTTGTTCGTGCTGAGAGAGAGGAAGTAGCAGAGAAGCCCATGGATGAGTTCGAAAGTGGGGGTCGGAGTGCTGACAAGGCCAATGCAGGTGACGATGAAGGAAACAATTCCCCAATTCCTGATACGGTGAGACCATTTTAATTGTATACATATGATTTTTTGTATAATTACATTTTTTGTTACATGCCTAAGTATTAAAAATTTGTTATTTTTCTGTCGATACATTTTTTGTTGCAGAGAGAGGAACATTTTTTGTTATTTTTCAGTACTGTAGGGGGATTTTAGCTATTGTAAACTAAAAGGTGTGTGTGTTTTTGATACTATTGAGTTTGAAATTTATATGGGCGTTTGTACTGCTACAGTTTGGTTTGGGGTGTTTGAGTTAGTACACCATTTCAACATTTTTTTTATTACGGTCTTTTATGTTACTCAGGACTCTGGCAAAATTTTGCTTGGCCTTTTCCCTTATTCTTCTTCTTCTTCATCTTCCTCACATCTCCCTTTTTAAGCTTCATATTCCGTTTTCGTTTTCGATGCGCATTTTTTCACAATTCATGCCAAAAGGGTTACGTTTATATATATAGTCTCAATAATTATTTCTATCTAAGAAAAAAAGAAAGAAATTAAGAACATAAACAGTGGAAAAGTCTCTGCAAAATGGATTCCCATTTTCTCCATCTCTTTCTTCTTCGTTGGAATGCTCTTCACAAACAGGTCTATCACTTTGTCTCTTGATTATTTTTTATTTTTTTAAAATTTTTGGATTCTGGGTCTACTGTTTTCTGCGATCTGTTTCTGGGTTTAGCTTTAATTTATTCCTAGATCTGATTTTTTGGGTTTATCCATTTTTTTGTTTATAATAAAGAGCTATGATTTCTGGGTCTAATTGGGATTATGATCTGGGTTACAGATTGTGGGCTCCACCTGAATCAAACGATCAGCTCATGTCAAGGCAAAGACGGGAACAAGAGCTGCAGATCATCTCCGAGGACTGCGATACTAAGAAGAAAGTGTGTAAAAAAAAGAAAAAGAAAAAGAAAAGTGTGTGTAAAAGATTATTGCATTTTTTATTGTCAATAATCAGTTTTTATTACCTAGGCCTACTCATATTTTAAGTAAAAGTTCAATTTTTTGAGTACTTTTTAATCTGGGTTTGTGTACGGACAAGTATAAATGCTGAATCTTTGATTGTTTTTTATGTATTAGAAATTAGAAGAAAATAAGGATGTGATGGGGGAAGTTCACATAACCCATGAAGCAATACAGTGAGTTATGAGTCATTTGTGTCGTAATTTTGATGGGTTTTTACATGATTGTGGTCAGAAATATGTTTGTGAATTTATTGAGATTTCTATTGATTATTTGGTTAACTATTTGGGTTAATTTTGGGAGGCCTGACAGATCACTAGACAAGTTTATTTCGATGCTTCAAATGGAGTTGGCAGCAACAAGGAGTGCACATGATGAGGGGAAGTCTGATGGAATCTCTGCTTCTTCTTATGAGGGGCAACCAAAAAATAAGGCTTTTGTAGTTATTGGAATTAATACTGCCTTCAGTAGTAGAAAGTGACGCGATTCCGTTAGGTAGACTTGGATGCCTCAAGGTAAAACTTACTACTCTTTTCAGTATGTTGGTTGCGATTCCGTTAGGCAGACTTGGAAGTTATATTGAATTTTCAGCAATTAAGGCTAGAATTGATGTTTTCAGTTATGTTAATTTTCTGTTTATTGGGGTCCATTATTTGAGATTAGATAGATTAAGACATTTTTCAGTACTAAGCTCATTGTTCTTCTCAAAATTATGTTTTTTCTTTTTATTATCTTGCTCCTTACTAAAGATTTTTGTTGGCATCGTTAGAATATATGTCCTGAGTTCATGAAAGAGAAAACTGTGGTTGTAAAAATAAAATGCCCACAACTTCAATTTTTATATAAAAGCTTAATTGGTAGTGCATTCTGTTATTAGGTCTGTTTGGTTGCTAATAAATGATAAGAAAGTAAAAACTTATAGACTTGAAAATAAATATCAGGAATTAGAATGGGTGCACTTTCAGTTTATACGATGCTACCAGATTGAGTTGGTTCCATGAATTAAAATTCTTTCTTCTCACCCTTTCCCTGCATAAAACATTCTTAACTACTGCCTCCTAGAAAAACGAAGTGAAAATATGATATATACAGATTAAAAACCCTTATTGTTTATGTTGTCTTTTGGGAACATCAAGGTTGTACGACCGTGTAAAGTAAAATGGTCCACTGAAAATTAAGTTTGTTGTGAGATCCAAGGTTGTAGTTTTAAAAATGATTATGATTGTTTAGAATTTCGTTGGTGGTGGAATAGACTCGGATATGATTATGATTGTAGATCAGATATGAGTATGATGATAATTTAATGATTGCAGGTGGAAATTCAAGTTACTAAGATTCATTGCATTAGCAAGGCTATGCCAACACTACCTATCAATATTGAGGATGCTGCTTTACAGGTCCATTTGTTACTTCATATTTATCTTTATCATCTGTAACTTGACTATATAAGCTTACAACAACTGTGTAATGAATTGATTAGTGTACCTTTTATCCTTAAGATGTATAATGGTTTCAACTTTTCAAAAATGCAGGCTGGTGAACAATTTGTTCGTGTAAATCAGGATACCTGTTTGAACAACAGGTTTCTTGATCTATGCACACCCGCTAAATTGCACCCTTCATTTTCATTTCGTAGTGCCGGAGGCACGGGTTAAATGCTAGTAATAATACATTTGCTTAGATTCAATTTTTCGTTCATTATTAAGAAGAAAAGGATCAAAATTTAATTGTTTTTTATGTACCTTAAGACATCCATCGCATTTAAAGGGGAGAAAATCGAGTTGATTGCAATCAGAGTGCTGGCAATGGGCTCCCAATTCGGGAAAAGCTTATGTTCCACCTGTTGTTACCATCTTTCTCAATTAGAATGAATTATTTGTGATTTATGAATTTTGTTGCCCCGCCATTCGGACTGGGTATATATTATATATATATATAAGGTTGGCATGTTTTGGCTTGGTGAGGAAGCCTAGCCTGATTGAATTTGACTTTTAGAGGCTTATGGATTGTTCCCTTTTGGACATCGGAGAAGAAAGAAAGAAACCGAGTTGGAGATGGTGAAGAAGGCTGCTTGGAGTGTCAGCTCTTGTAAGCCCGGTAATGGCGTCCTCTCTCTCCGTGACGATAACCTTAATTCCTACTGGCAGTATGTCTATTTTCCTCTGTCTCATTTAGGTTACTATTTTAAGAGATACTTTAATTATTTTCTCTCTCTATATTATATATAATGGAGGCAACGCAGATGAAGTTTATTGTTGTGTTAACAGTGATGACAATGGCTTCGCTAATTGGCTTCATTTTCAGATTATTATTATTATTATTATTATTATTATTATTATTATTATTATTATTATTATTATTATTATTATTATTATTATTATTATTATTATTATTATTATTATTATTATTATTATGTATAATATATATTCTATGTTTGGGTGAAATTTTTACAAAAGTCTTTGTGCCTTGTTGGTGTTAGTGTCAAAGTTTCAAATGAGAGATTTTGAGTTCAAATCTTGCTAGAAACAATACTGTGGTTCAATATCCAAGTTTTTAAAAAGTTTTGGGCTCAATATGCGTTGACTGAAAGTAAATGACTCAAAATCCAAAAACCCAAGATTTCGAGGGTCAACGGTGCATTTTACCCTAAATTAGTAGTAGCGCTCAATGTTATTATTGATTACATAATTAGTCTAGAATAAATGAATACTAATACTTTCAATTAACCCCAAAAAGGTATATATTACTACTTCCTTAATTAATTAATTATTTTTCATATTTTTGCATTTTTTGCTTTTAGGTGAAACAAAAGAAAAAAAATACTCCATCTATTTCATAAAAAAAAGTCTTATTTGAGATTTTTTATAATGAAATTTTAAAATTCTAAATTTTAAATAATGTGAATTTAGTTGATTTAGATTAATTCAATATCTAATAGACTAATATTGTTAAGTTGTTAACCTTGAAATGCATTACTGCTAGATACTTCTTCCGTTCTCAACTGAACAAATATGAAGTTTTAATTCAAAAGAGATGTGATAATTAACTTTTAAATACAATAAATCTTTATAATTATTTTATAAAAAGGTTATAATTTTCATAATTATATTGTTTAAAACTAAATAATTTTTTTCTAAAAAACTAAAGTAATATGTTAAATTTTACAATTTCGTAAATTAACTACAAATCTAATATCAAATGCTCAAAGCAATTTAGAGACTTTGTTTATTTGATTCTTTTTTTTATATACCTTTTTGCTTATTTTAATTTAAATTATTAACTCATTTTAATTTTATGCAAATGGTACTGTGACATAGTGCTTAATTGGATTATTTATTTTTAAACACTACTTTTTACACTAAATATGATTACTTAATTGCATAAAACAAAGTTAGTCAACCATTTTTTCACACTGTCTGACATATACGTTGTAGTCTGTAATACTAAAAAAATCATAATTTATGAAGTCAAGTTTGCACTTTTAATTATATGGTTGATATAATGTAAAATAGTAATTATACAATAATTATTACTCTATCAGTGAAGTCTCGATCCATTGATGATTTGATTTTTCTATTCTCTATCTCGATTTGGCAATTTCAATAACTCATGCAAATGTAAACAATTGTGTTGTATTATTTTTTAATTAATGTCAAATTGTCATTGCATGATGATTAATGACTTTACTTATGTGATTTATGACATGAGTTATAATTTATTAAATATTATCAATGATGTAAATTGTAATAATCTAACAATCGTTGTTAAATTTTTTATGAAAATATTAAAATTATTTTAATTAAATTAGAAGTGAAGAAGTACACATTATTATTTAATAAAAATATTTACTTATAATCAATTATTAAAAAAATATGTTTAAGTAATAAAAAAAAGAAAATTACTACAAATTTAAAAATTATTGATAAGATAAACTTTAGAATTTAATATGAAATAACTAACTATTTGTGGTTAGAAGTTAAAAACATTAAAATGTAAGAAATATAATTTGAACTCGAACATCTATCGAACTTAGCTGAGCCGAGCTGAACCGAACCAAACCGAACCCGAACTGTTCGCGAACAAAGTCGAACCTAACCACATGGTTTGCGAATATGTTCGATCAAGCAATTGAACTCGATACCATGTGCGAACTCGACTAGATAACTCGAGCATATCGAACTCGAATCGAATCGAATCGAATCGGTTCGCGAACAGTTCAGGAACATTTCGGTTCTTTTGTAGGCCTACGCTTTGGTATATGCGTTAGCTTTGTAGGCCTTGGCTTGCATCTCTTTGTGGATATTTGATTAGGGGTAAGGCTGATAGTCCAAAAACCATTAAGCTCTATAAGCCAACCAAAATTAATGCAATATTCGATTAGAGCTTGATGGTCCTGGTTGATTTTTCCGTAATTAGCTTGTAATATAATTTAATTAATGCAATAGTTAGTATTATAAACTAATTGCAAAATTTTATACAATATAATTTTTTTTGAATTATTCCGTATCAAATTAAAATGAGATTTTGTTTTGTAGAACATAAGGTAAAGTATGGCCACTACCATTTTCTCTACATAAAATTTTAAAATGTTGATTAGTAATGCATAGAGTTGAACACAATTATAAGATTTTTTGGGTACTTTTAAGTCAAAAGTTTGATTCAGATGGAGAAGAAAAGGTAAAAATTGAAACAGGAATATAATTCTATTGGTAAAACTTCCAGAACTTACAATTACATCACTAAACTTGTCTAATTTTGTGTGTTAAGCCACTGAACTTTTAATTTATGTAATTGAACCATTATACTAATTAAAAAAAATTGATTAGGTCATTCTGTTAAATTAATTGGGCTAAAGTTATCTTTTTTCATATGTGACAGCTACAAAAATAAAATAAAAATAGTAATTTCCAACTCATTTTCTTACAATATCTTTCGTTTCGTTCTCTATCATCTCCATCTCCTTCATGATTGCCATGGATGCCATGAGTTGCTTCCTATTTCTTCAACAATATATAAATAAAACAACTTTTCATCAAACCGTCCCATCACTGCATGCTATTATTGGTGATGTTGTTTCACATTTCCATTTCGTCCTAGCAGAACTCAAGTTTGCAGGCTCATCTTGCCCTCAAATAGTAATGATATGCCGTTTTTGTATTTTCTATTGTAAAATTAATAATGAAAATAGAGAGATTTGTTCCATGTTCCATATTCCATATTCCCAAGTTAATTATTTGGATATAGTGCATTGTTTCTCTACATCCCCTTGATACATGGTTATTCTATTTGCCTTTATTATTCCTCTTTCCAGAAATATACTTTCTCAGATTCTTCAACATGTCTCCTTCCATTTTCCTCCTGCACTCGATCCCCATCTGCTTAATTTTTGGCTTCTTAGGACATCTACTTTTCTAATGCCCAGAGATTTTACATGTATAACAATGAGTTTGGTTACAATTGTAGCAAAAATGGATTTTACTATACATGGTGATTTTCTTGGGTGAGAGGTAAAGGATTTTGCATAAGAATGACGACCTATTTATTTATTAAAGTCCTTAAATCAATCATTAAAATTATAGGTCACTGATTGTTTTGATTTCCGCATGTGTACTGTTGAATATGTGTTGGTAAAGTAATCAAACCACTAACCACCACATTTTGTATTTTATTCCTTGCAATGATGAGTTTTGATCTTTTCTCGGGACTAAAATTGAACTTTTTCTTAAAATGTCTAGATTTGCATTCTATGTTGTTTGGGTTGGCAAGTCCCCCGGTATTTATAGCACATGGCCCGAGTGTGAGGCTCAAACCAAAGGTGTGACTGGTTCATGCTACAAGGGTATTACACCTTTGATGCGGCATATTATGCAATACAAAATCCTCCTCTATACGCCCGCCTTTTGCAGTACCGGCTAATGTATATGGATTTACGCCTGAAAGCACGAAGAACGGAAGAACCATACATGGTAACAACTTATGTTTGGCCATAACGGCTTACATATGTGATTTATGACACTTTTAAATTGAAATAACATAAACTTAACTTATACAAAGATTTGCTCAAGAACACCCGAAGTACACGGAGAACGAAAAATTATACATGGTAATGACTGTTTTGAGCTAATCTATTTATATTATGAAAGAAAATCGTCTTGCTCAAGACATATGACGAAACACAGATAACGAAAAATCGTACAAGACAATGACTTATGTTCTTAAGCTTTTCGATTAAAAGATAATTATAATCGCTATATATTTGATTATAACACTTTATAAGTATTGCTCAAGAACACATGAAGAACACGGAGAACGAAAAATCGTATATGGCTACGACTTGCGTTCTTGAACTTTAGTTCTAAACTATAAAATGAAATTCAATGTTATAACTACTTATAATTTGCTTGAATTAAGTAAATATGAATTGAAAAGAAACAAAATAACAACTAGAGATGTACCTCTTTAAAGTGCTAGCTTTTAACAAAATTTGTGCAAGGCTTCAACACTTGAAATTTAATACTAGCTCACAATGTTTCTCTCAATGTATGATTTTCTCTAAATTGCTATCAAACGAGTAGGAAATAATGAATGAAATGGCCTTATATTTATAGGCAATGCAAGGTTAGGACAAAAGGGTCTTTAGTGTAATACTTCCTAGTTAAGTTAAGCTAAAATATCATACTTGAATCATCACAATTTCACCGGCCATTGCCGCCCCATGTGCCCCATTAATACACCATTTAATGATTCATTATCACACTTAAACACCTCACCAAAATGACATCACTTGCTCTCTTCTAATTGGACCAACACTTAGCCTACCAAATGAATAGTCTAAGGGCTTGTTTGGTTGCTCACATAACAGATTATTGGAGGGGCATTTATGATCTTCTACCAAGATTAGTTCAAGGGTAGTTTAGTCCTTTATATGCTAGCATTTGATTGGTTGATTAATGATTCACTTAACTAATCAAACTTACTTACTTTAGTCTTAATCTTGATGAAGTATACTAATTTGTATAGTTGACTTTTACTATTCATAGTTGACTTTTTGTATTTATACCGTATTATTTTCGTATTCTATCCGTATTATTTTCATATTTATACGTGTATTTATGAATAGTACTTTTATAGGGTTTAGAGTTTGAACATTGGGATTTAACCATTAGAGTTTCTAAATTAGGGTTTAGATTTTAACTTATTTTTCACTTTAGGTTTTAGGGTTAGGGTTTAGTTTTTTTTAAAAAAATAACTTTTATTTTTCTAATAATTGTTTAAGTTGTATTCTTGAAACGAAATACAAAAATAACCAAATAAAAAATTTCATAGCACATTTAAAATGTAATTCACTCTTTATTTATTCATATAAAATTGAATTATAATATTTTTTGAAATTCAGAACATTACCGGCCCACTTAGAAAAATGCCTAATCCCACCTAGAAAAATATCTAGGGATCGCCTACAAGGAAAAGGTGTTTGAAGCTCCCAATACTGCTTAGGTCCTAGCGCTTCTAGAATATTGCAAAGTTTAGCTCCGATTCAGCACTGTAGAACTGCTTGGTGGAAAATATCAGTGTTGTTGGAATTTGTGCGATGGAAATGAAAAAATATCAATGACGGGATTAAGGCAAACAAATCAGGATTCGGCACTAAATAGTCATTGATGTTAGTATTGGATGTTATTGTTATTTTAAATTTAGTAGCATTGGGTTAAATGCACAGTTGACCCTCGAACTCTTAGGTTTTTGAATTTTGATACACTTACTTTCAGTCAACGCAAATTGAACCCAAAACTTTTAAAAACTTGGATATTGAACCCGAGTGTGCCACATGTGCGTTGACCGCACACGTGGCCACACATGGCATAACTGATGTGGCAAAATCAGCCTTAATAAGTGAAAAAATACCTTCTCCCAAGATTTGAACTTGAGACCTTAGGGTTAAAACTTGCAAGTTATAACCACTTGAACACCACTTCTCTAACTAAAATTTTAAGCCAAGAAATTGATCATATTATCTCAATCAAATGTCCCTAGCACCCTTAATCAAAAGAGGATTATACCCCCACATGGAGTATGTTGCATTTGACGCAATCATGGACGTGATTCATTTGGAAATTGATTCCGATGACGCACATAATTAATAATAATAATTATTATTATTATTATAATAATAATAATACTAATAATAATGTCGGTAATAATAATAATAATAATAATGATGCAATCATTTTTATTAATATTATTATTATTATTACGATTATTATTATTATTATTATTATTATTATTATTATTATTATTATTATTATTACGATTATTATTATTATTATTAATATTATTATTATTATTACGATTATTATTATTATTATTATTATTATTATTATTATTATTACTATTAGTACTATTATTAGTATTATTATTAATATTATTATTCTTAATATTATTATTATTATTACGATTATTATTATTATTATTATTATTACGATTATTATTATTATTATTATTATTATTATTATTATTATTATTATTATTATTATTATTACTACTAGTATTATTATTATTATTATTACTATTATTATTATTATTATTATTATTATTATTATTATTATTATTATTATTATTATTATTATTACTAGTATTATTATTATTAATATTATTATTATTATTACGATTATTATTATTATTATTATTATTATTATTATTATTACGATGATTATTATTATTATTATTATTATTATTATTATTACGATTATTATTAATATTATTATTATTATTATTATTATTATTATTATTACGATTATTATTATTATTATTATTACTAGTATTATTACGATTATTATTATTATTATTAATATTATTATTATTATTATTATTATTATTATTAGTACTACTACTACTACTACTATTAGTATTAGTATCACTACTATTAGTATTAATATTATTATATTAATAATAATAATAATAATAATAATAATAATAATAATAGTAATAATATTAATAGTAATAATACTAGTAATATTAATAGTAATAGTAATAGTAGTAATAATAGTAATAGTAATAGTAATAATAGTAATAATAATAATAATAATAATAATAATAATAATAATAATAATACTAGTAGTAATAATAATAATAATAATACTAGTAGTAGTAATAATAATAATAATAATAATAATAATAATAATAATAATAATAATAATAATAATCGTAATAATAATAATAATAATAATAATAATAATAATAATAATAATAATAATACTAGTAATAATAATAATAAATATAATTATAATAAAAATAAAAATAGTAGTAATAATAATAATAATAATAATAATAATAATAATAATAATAAATATTATGTTAACACTCGTGAGCATGTTTACGAATTCGGTAATTTTAACAAGCAGGTTCGCGAATTGGATTGATTTTCAGATTATTATTATTATTATGTATAATATATAATATATGTTTGGGTGAAATTATTACAAAACTCTTTGTGCCTTGTTGGTCTTGGAGTTCAAGTTTCAAATGGTTGATTTTGGGTTCAAATCTTGATAGAAACATTATTTTTCCTTTATTTCACTAAACTGCCATGTCATCAGTGCCACATGTGCGCCACGTGAGCAGTCAACGCACATGTGGGTTTGAGGGTCAACCGTGCATTTAGTGGGCTTGTTTAACAGCCTCACTAAATATGGGAGTTACAAAAGTTTTGGTCATGCAATTTAGTGATATGTATACTATGTCAACTTTGAGAATTTCGTGAACTCAATGTTGTTGTTTTTTGCTTTATGGTTGGGTTGCATATACAAAGCTCTAAACATTTGTATCTTGTCTCCATCAGTTGCTACTTTGCTCAATTAGATATCCTAATAACTATTCCCCTTCTCCTGCAGCTGGAATGGTCTTGGAAACATGGCTTCCACCGAAGCAATGCGTCTCTTTGTAAAGATATTGGAGGTTTGTGCAAAGTTAACAAAAACTAATCATATAGTGTTGTAACATATTAGAAACTTAAATAATAATCTCAACATTTCTTGAATAGGAAGAAGATCCAGGATGGTATTCAAGAGCATCCAACTTTGTTCTTGAGCCTGTTCAGGATGTCGAAATGAATGTGAGTCTTTTTGAAGCTATATGTTCTTGACTTAGTCATCTTGAAGTTATGAATGGATTGCTGTATTATGATTCTTTATTGTGGTATAGTGTAGTTCTCTTCTCGTTAACACATCTGAAAAGCAAAGCAAGTGTCACCAACTTAAATATACATTGTACAGTAACGACGTTTAGCCATTCTTTCAGAATCGCCTCCTTTGAAATGGTTTACATGTTTTGTTGAATTCAAGTAAGTGAGCAGCCAAAAAAATAAAATCCAGCAAGTAACCTAATGAAACCCTCCGTTGACTGCAAGCCTAGAAACCCTAACAATAGAAAACATCGAAGGCTACAGTCCAGAAACCCTAATATACTCTCTTCTGCTTTCTTGCTCATGTAACACTGTATAACAGCACTCTTAGCCATATTTCTCAAACTCTCAATGGTCAAAATACTACCCAAGGATGATGTCAAACTTTCTGATAGTCATAAGTATATTAAGGTCATTTGTTTCAAGATACTTTTTCTGGAAAATGTTCTCTACTTTTCAATTGTTTGAGAAGACAATGAAAATGTGGTCAAAGGAAAACCTACGGTTATTTTGTGGAAAATTACTTCAATCTTGAACTCGATAAGTCATTTTCCAGTTATGAAGCACGGGGAGAGATACAATATACGGACATATATGATGTGAAAACTTTGATGATCAAAAATCGTATACAGATTCTCAGGGATCGCTAAATATAATGTTTAGTTGTCTAGAGATTTTAATTATAGTCTTAATTTAGCAACCAAAAAAAAAAAAAAAAAAAGATTTTAATTATGTATGTGCACATATTTATGTTGAATTTCTTCTCTTTTCCTCTCAAATTTTAGTTGTCTAAAACTCCGAAGTTTGAAATGAAGGTTTTTTTGTAGCTTTAACAGTTACACTTCTTAGTTCTTATACAAAAGAAAGTCGTCGTTAACATCAAAAACTAGTTCGGCGCGCTTTATTGAGTATCCAATAAATATAGTATAACTCTTCTAAATATATTTCACTTTATGAAAAAACTTGAAAATGTTAGACACAGTATCCAAGAGTATCTTGGAGTAATATTATTGGACACATATCCAATACAGATATGTTGTGGGATTGGAAAGTATCAAATAGAAAGTAAGTAAGAATCATACATTTCAAGTTAATGAAGAGCTTCTTAAAAAATTTAAAACTATATATGATGTGATGCCATTTCTGTTCTATATTATTCCACCTGGAACCTGCAGTTTTTTACTCATGTAAACCTTTTTCATTTATTTTTTCTTTACAGCATAATCCAAAAGTTGAGACTGTCATCGAAAATGGAAGCGCTTTGCCTGAGACGAAGACTATTCCTACAGAAAATAGGAATTTGTTTGATACTCAGGATAAAGATATTGTAATGGAAGGACTTGGTTCAGTTGGTGTATATGATCAATGGGTTGCACCTCCGGTATCTGGTCCACTCCCAAAAGCCAGATATGAGGTCTTTGTTTGTCTCTGTTTTCAAAATATGAGATAATATTTGTTATGATTTCTTTGTTTTTTTGAGCAAAGACTCCTCGTACTTGCAGCATGGAGCCGCAGTTATTGATGATAAAATGTATATTTATGGCGGGAACCACAATGGACGTTACCTAAATGATCTTCAGGTATGTTGTTACCACGTGCATGACACATACATTTCCGAAAGATTGTCATTCATACAATAGCTTATGGAAAAGTTTTGCCGTTATCTCAGCATTCTTTTATGTCAAAATAAATATAGAAAATTTATTCCAAACTATAGCAGCCGCCACTACTTAACCTGGTATCAGGAAGATGTAATTTTAATATACAGTATTTTGATAATACTCATCAAGTTTCTTCTTGAAGCCTTAAATTTTCCCCCTTCCCTTTCCTTCACCGACGCCCAACTTTCTCTTTTTCTCATGTGTTTATTTGCCTCATCATTGTATAAGAAAGATAATCGTATTCTCTGTTTTTCACTTTCATTCATGAACACCTTATAGATATTTCTCTAACCTGACGAACAATGCAGGCTCTAAATTTGAGAAATTGGACATGGTCCAAGGTTGAAGTTAAAGCCAGGGCTGATGCTCTGGAATCACCATCTCCTGCAACAGTAGCTCCTTGTGCTGGTCATTCCTTGGTTAGTTTGGGATGATCTTCTTTTAGTATAATTGTTTAATTAGGAGTTTTGGATGTTAGGTATTTGTGTTTATATCCTCACATTATTTGTTTCAGCAGTTATTCAGAACCCTAATTATTATCTTTTTGCACATCATTTAATTTTATATAATTATATTTCTTTCTGTAGATACCATGGGGAGGAAATAAGCTTCTTTCAATTGCTGGACATACAAAGGATCCTTCTGAATCTATTCAAGGTTTGATGCAATAAGGCTCTGTCAATTTACATGGGTTGATTTGCTACACAGTTAGAAATTACCACAGGAAATTGTATTTGTAAATGCTTTGCATATTGGAAAAGGTTAAAAATCATGTGAAAATATTGTTCAAGTTCTGCTTTTGAGCTGAAGATTTATTAGGGTCAATGGAAATATCTTGATCAAGTTATGGTTTTAATGGTCTTATGTGGTGTTTGATATGTTTAGATTAGTTCTATGATTGAAGATTTAAGGATTACTAAGCAGTGCAAGTATCTGTATAAATTTTTACTTTCATGGTGAACATTACTTAAGTTGTTTGAATGTGTTGAAGTTTCCTGATGCTTAATATGACTTGAACAGTTGGACCTTAGGAGTTCATTCATAGCTTCCTATTTCCCGTACCTGGGATCCATCATCGTCAACTGTCAGTTTTGTCTCTATAAAAACCTTTCAACAAAGCCCAATTCTTTTTTACATCAATATTCTACCCTGGGAACCAAAATCCAATTAGGACTAGAAGTACTGTCCGCATGTTAAAAAAATACTCCATGTTGGCCTCCTCCTTTTTAACTTGGTTCTAAGATGTTTCTTTAGAATTTTCACCAACTACTTTTCCTAAGAATTCTTAGAATCAAACACTTCCTAAATGTAGCCAATTCCAAATGCCATTCACAAATCCTAATAGCCTTCTTTATTCTTGTACAGTCGTACATTGCAGAAACCCCTAAATCTTTTTTTGGGGGAAATCAGTATAGGATCAATTATTGGCAACACAAACCTATGTTTTCTGAAGTTTCCTGCACTAGATGTTGATTTATCATTCTTATGTTTTCCCTCACAAATGGAGGCAGGGAACTGCAGGTGGCAGAATACATATTTCTTGAAACTTTATTTATGTATCTCATTTTCTTTTAAATTTTGTATCTTATCATTTTTAGTTAATTTTTTTCTTTTGACAGTAAAGGTGTTTGATCTTCAAACTTGCAGCTGGTCAGCCTTGAAGACTTATGGAAAGCCACTGGTATATTTTCATTCATCTCTAAATAATTTTCTTCCTTAATTAGTAACCCATATTCCCTGAAATTTGAAATATCCAGAAAAGAAAGTGGTTACTTTTGGTTATAATTAGAAGTTTGGTGAAGAAATTTGAAGTACATGGATAGCATTATCTTTGTTTTTTTCTTCCTTGCAAACAAACCATCTTCTTATTTAAGGATGTTTTAAAAGCAGTTAGACATTTTGTGATTAAGTTGTGGAATTCTTTTAGAAAATTTGACCACTGCTTCCATTTATTATGGAAAATTATTACTCTATTATAATTTTATTTGAGCGGATAGTTGTTGATTTATTCATACACTGTGAGTGTCTCCTTTATCCACTTGGAACAATTTTCTGTACATTCTACCTATATCTACCTACTAAATTTTAATATATTATATTAAAAATGATGACCATGACTGTCTACACAAAGGGTGTTTACTAGTCAGGTTGGCTCAGTTCAACTGCTAATCAGAACCAGAACCCAAGTAGAACAGTTTGAGAATATTGAACCATGGCCGAACCGAACCTGTAAGAGAACCAACCCAACCCATTCCATCAGTTATCTGGTTGGCTGGGTTTTGGTGTCATTAAATGTTTTGTTATTATTTAATAATTTTAAGACTGAAACATGATTTACTTTTTAAAAAATTCAGATTTTACGAGGCCCCAAATATAGAGTACTAAGCAACTAATTGATATCTTTACTAATGCAAAGATGTTTGTCAGTTTTGTTTTATAATTGTGTAAATATATTTCTGTGATTTTTTGCATATATAGGTCGGTTCTTGATTGATTACAGTTCGGATAAGTTCTGGTTTGATTCATTGTTATAGAAACAGTCGATTCAGAACCTAACCAACCCACTTGGTTCTTAAATTTTTAGAATGGACCCAAACCAAAGCTTAAAAAAACAAAACAGGCCAAAAGCCTTCCATTTAGTTGGGTTATTCGGTTTTGATGAAGTTCTCCTTAGTCTATATATCAATTGCTAGGATTGAATTGTTGGATTTCTTGGGATTCGAATTTGCCAACTTGTGCAATTGAGTCAAACTTGAGCTTTAAAACTGTGTTTACTCAAATATTCTGGCAATCAGTGAAGTGTGTTAATGCACTTTTTTCTAATTAGAAATTTTTTTTTGTGTGCTTCTTATCTACTATTCTTCATGACAAAACGTTAAATAATTCTCGAGGTTCTCAGTTGTGTGCTATATCCTTTTACAGGTCTCCCGTGGAGGCCAATTGGTGAACCTTGTTGGGACAAGCTTAGTCATATTTGGAGGAGAGGAGGCAAAGAGATCTCTCTTAAATGACCTACACATTCTGGACTTAGAAACTATGACATGGGATGAAATGGACGCTCTGTAAGTTATTCACTGGAAGTGACAAAAACATCTTGTGTCCTTTTAATTTCTTGGTTACTAATTCTGACATGTTCTGGATTTAAAATAGCCGGCAGACTAAGTTCTTGAAGAGTTTAGTTTTCTTTTTACTTGAGAGTTGAGATTCACTTGAATCGCTATAGGTTCTTAACTGAGATATGCAAAATGTACTCCGGTTTTTGTTCTTAATAGATGTTTTGCAATGCTGGTGTCCCTGGCTCGTGTATGGTTTGAGGTGGCAAATTAAGTTAATTTTGTACTTAAATGTGTTATATCACTTAACCTGATGATCTCGATTATAATCAAATATATTCATGTTTCGGGGTCTCATTATCTTTATTATTTTGTAGTGGGGTGCCTCCTTCTCCAAGATCTGATCATGCTGCCGCAGTCCATGCAGAGCGGTACCTTCTTATCTTTGGTGGGGGTTCACATGCTACTTGCTTCAATGATCTGCACGTCCTTGATTTGCAAACTGTGAGATATATTATCCATTTTCAGTGTCTTCCATTTTACATCTTTAATTTATTGATACTTATCGTATTTCTAATTCTACAGATGGAATGGTCAAGACCTAAACAACAGGGTGATATACCAAGTCCTCGGGCTGGGCATGCAGGTGTCTCAGTCGGGGAAAATTGGTTCATTTCTGGTGGTGGTGACAATAAGAGTGGTATGTTTAGTTTTATTCTATAGCTATGTTTTGTTCTAAGGTTATGTTTGTTTGCAAGAATTACACTTGGGATAGGACTATTAATCTCAAATGTCTTGTTTGTTTTCAAATTTGGACTTGAGACTATTAATCCAGTGATTATAAAATAGCTTAATATAACGGACTATTTAATACCATGTTCAACCAATATTATAATCCTACCATTTGGGACTAAAAATTTCTAGACAAAAGTAACCTCAACCTTTTTTTAAAATGACCATAATATCCTTTTCTATCCATTTATCAGCGTGATGTTGAAAAGTTAACAAACAGTTTTCATTCTTTTTCTAGACTTAAATAATAATAACAATAATAAACAAATGTGAAAATCGCACCTCAAACCTGAAGTCACAAGCCTCAATCACCTCACTGGCAAATTATTAATATTTCAATAAAAGAATGGGAACTTCTATTCTACATAAAATAAGATTCAGATTTGTTCTTTTAAGAAACCAACAGACTAAAAGAGTTGTTGTAAATGAGATTTGGGCTATTAGAAACTATTCTATATACGCCATTTATGATTCTCTTTTATTTTTGAAGTTCAAAACAGAACGAAAATTAAACCTATACACTAGACTTTAGCACCATAATTTATTTTATAACAAAAAATAAAAAGAAACAAGTTTATAATTAATTGTTCATTATTTTTTGACATATAAACTAGTTTAAAATGTTATTATTGGTAAGGGTATAATAGTCCAAACGATATTTATTTATCCAATCCTTTAATTAATCCTGAAAAAAAACAAACATAACATGAGATTATTTTAAGTTATCCCATGAATAATCCCATAAAAAACAAACATGTGACTAGGACTATTTAATCCTAGGATCAATAGTCTTGGGATTATAATCTCGGAATTATAATCCTTGCAAACAAACATGGCCTAAGAGAAAAGAGGTGGGGTTGGAACTCAAAAGTTTGATAGTTTCTGCTTAAAATGTCAGCTTCTGAGGAAATTCTTGCAGATATAAATGCAGATGTTGTTCGAGTCTTCAGAAAGAAATTTTTATGATAGTCATCACAGGGTCCCATACAATTGAACCTGGTTTATGTATAAATATATATAGATATTAGCCGCGAATCTTGTTTGACCTGCTAATTTGTGCGTTGTTTTGACCTCTTCTGTTGCTCCAGCAATTATTCTGTCGGGAAATCTTCTGGATATTTATAAAGACTTTCAAATGTCGTGCTAACTTCTTTAGGTGCCTAAATAAAAAAAAATTGACACAATATGGTAGGCGGAATACTTGGAAAAGTGGTCTAGGAGCTGCCTATTTTAAACATTTGAAGTTGCCGTTCTCAGCCACAAACTGGTTTCTCGTGCTTGACAGCCCAATCTTTCAGAATTACCCCAAATTGTAGTACCTTTTACCACTATCTTATTCGCCATAACTGGTTTCTTTCCATGTGATTTCTTTTATTGCTTTCCCTCCTTTTAATCTTTTTACCTACTAGGAATGGATCTAACACGTGTTGCTTAGCAATTTCCTTGTGGTTTTTTATTTGAGAAAGAAGATGGAGTGATGGAAATAAAGGTGGGCTCAGAGACCCACCGATCAAATTTGTTCCATTTAGTTCTCTCCTTAATATATCTATGCTATGATGTTCTTATTGCCTGTTGATCTCTCAGTCAGTGTTTGTGCAAACTCTTTTAGTATTATTTATTATTCTGAAAGTTTAACAAATACTGGATCATATTTTTATTGGATGATAGTATTCATTATCTTTTAGCTTATGTTGTTTCAGTAATGCTCATAATTTGGTGAAATTCTTTTAAATTTCTGTCAGGAAGCCATTTCCCATATGCATAATCCACCCCCTTCCCCACAGCCAAATGAAGTCAGGATATCACCCCAAGTGTGTAATATGGACTTTAACCTGCTAGTATTATTGAAATTGATATTTACTTTCTCATTGTTTTTGGTGTTTCCTATTTCGATCCAATTTGTTTCAGGTGTCTCAGAAACTGTTGTCCTCAACATGTCTACAATGGCCTGGTCAGTTGTAACGACAGTCCAAGGACGTGTTCCTCTTGCTAGTGAGGTATTTAATTATTAAAAATCCATTTTATCAAGCTACCTATAGAAGGTGTTTTCATATGTTTAGAGGGGCTGGAAGGAACTAATTGTTTAACCTATTTAGTATCTTGGTAGTCTAATTTTGGTGCCAATCAGTTAAGCGGTTAAGGGCATATCGCATAACTAGGAAACTGGTTTTAACTTTCTGACTATCATTATATTAATAGGACACTATCATCATCAGTATAGCAGGAGTTGAGATGCAGCATACACAACATGTTAGCATCCACCAAAACAAAAAAAAAATATTTCGATCTTATGACTCCACTCAAAGGAAATTGAGAGATTCCTAAAGTTTCAGTTTTACTTAAATTTGCTTCAGATCTATCTCTGTGCATGCTTGGGTTCAAGCAACACGCATTTCTATATCATCTCCAACATCATCATCATGGTGCAGTGGGACATGTGGTTTGGACAGAAGATAAAAGCAGCCAAAACCTATTTAATATCGGGGATGAGTTGATTTCACCTAAGGTGGCACCTCAAAAGTTTGGGTTGTTTGTGGTTCTATTTGATTCTACACATGATTGAGTATGAGTTCATCAAATCGTTAACTAAGCTGCTTGATCTGTTGAATTTCTGGCGGATCTGGTGGTGCTAACTATTGAAGTTCATTCAAAAGACCGTTGTTTTCTTCTTTTTTTCTTCTATATTTCCTTTTTCGTGACAAGTAGCAATTGCATATAAGATAATCCCAAAGTAGAAAATACTCGGAAGAAAAGAAATGTTGCGGATGATTTTGACAAATGTTGGCTTTGAATAAGCAGGTAACTCAAGTGTTACATTCATTAAACGAATTTGGAAACCATTAGATCCATGTCGTCATTGTTCTAAAATAGAAATGGAATCCTTGAAAGGAGAAGCTCTCAGTTTACATACTCTACCTCAAGAGCTGTGAATGATTGGCCAAACATTGGCAATTGATTGAGCAGTGAAATAAAGTGAATTAGCCATTGAAAGAATTAAAAAAAACATTAGTCTATTTCGGTAGTTATTGTAATATTTGATCAGCATAAGACTATTTCTAGAGATTAAAAGAATTTGGCAAATGATAGAACTTGTCCTGATATGGATAGCAAGGAGGAACCATGTGTGTTGCTCGCTGGGGGGTGGGGTAGAGGAGAAATTTATTAGTAGAGGAATTATCTACTCCTCATGTGAATCAAATTGTGTGCCTTTCACAGACCATCTATTTATGAGTAATTTTAATGACGTAGCTACAAAGTTGTACTACACTATACATTTTGGGTTGAAAATTGTAATCTGAACTATGGTACAGTACGTAAGGCCAAGGGTCATTACGATAAATAAAATAAGCCGGGGAACTCTTTAGTTGGTTAGAAGTATTATAGAGATAGAAAGCACATGGTTAGTAGTTACGTCATGGTCCATTTTAGCATTCTATCTCATGATAATTATACAAATAGGAAGCATTTAAGATATGAAGATATAACTTGATTATTATGAATGAAGAATTGGCTTAGACCATTTTTCTCTCTATTTCCATTATCTTCTTCCCCCAGTTCTATCTATTTTCTGCTTTTTTTCCCTTCATTGCGACTATTAATCTCTAGAACTATCACTTACTCTTGTGGTTTGGAATCAAGTCTAGGATCAATGCTAATCCTGATAAATGGTATCAGAGCCTAATCCTAGAACCAACCTTCATCTTCTTCATCTCCCTTCTTTTGCTTCTAGATCTCTATCCTCTTCTTTCTCACTCGTCTGCAATATTTTTCTGCTTACTTCTCTGTTAATTTCCTCTTCTTCTCCTGTAAACTTCTTGTTCATCTCTCTCTTAAAATCTCCACAGGTCTACCAGCAACACTCCAGCCATTTGATCAAATATCTGTATGAAGAAAAACTGACAATCAGCTTCTACTTCTTATTCAAACAAGTTCATGATACTTTATTTTTCATAGATGACTGTTCACACTTGCAACTTCAAATTGGTAGCTGGTCAGCCATTAATTTGGGTAATCAAAGCTGCAGCGCCAGTAGATCCATCATCTCAGTGACTAAAACCAGCTCTGCAAGTTTCCATCAGTACGAAGAGCTCTGAGAGGCTAAGGTTCAGATCACACTATACTACGGTATTAGGAATGAAATCCTGATTTGGACTAACTTTGAGTCTATTTGATTTCATAAATCATTTTGATTTGTAAAACTTGGGATCTGTTGCAATCACGGTTCAAAGAAAGTGGTCCAGTTACCGATATTTCTGTGACTCGGTTTGTTTTTCTTATCACTGCTCTGGTAACGAATTTTGAATCATATTTCAACCATTATCAATTTAAATGTTGTGTAAAGGCGAAACTTTGTCATAACAGGGAGAGATAACGGTATAATGGAAGAATAAAGGTGAACTAACGGCTTAACAGAGAAATAAAAGCAAAATAACAGCATAACAAAGAATCTGTACTTTTCTGCAAAGTAGAAACTTAATTCTAGTAAATTTTTTGGATAGGATTTAATGAATAGAAGCAGGTCATCACTTTAGATAATGCTTATCGATAGTGTACAAATTTACAAGGCTGTGAAACATGAGCGGATTAGCTAACAAACTAAACACAAAATTTTCTTCCATCACAGGGTCTGAGTTTGGTTCTGAGCTCTTATAGTGGTGAAGATATTTTGGTATCTTTTGGACTATACAATGGACGGTACAGCAATGAGGTTGAGAACAGTGATTTACCTTTCTTTGCATGGGTTCTACTGCTTCACTGATTTCCTCAATATAATTCTGCACTGCTGTTAGGTTCATGCTTTTAAGCTAAGCAACAAATCAAACTTGGAATCGAAGCTGATGGAGACTAGTTCCTGATAGAGTTTCAGCTGTGAATAATGCTACAAATGCCACAAGAGATATGGAGTCTGAATTTGAAGCAGGCCAAGAAGGAAATATAAGGGAAATTGTAATGGACAACATTGATTCACAGCCGAAGGTACTATGATATTGAAAAACTGATTATGGAACTGCCACCTTAAATCTATAATAGATGACTCTGTTAACTATTATTTACAATTTTTATTGAAACGTGGGATGTCCTGAATACATAATTTTGTACATGACTACATAGTTGTGAATATTTCAGTGCATCGTATCATCAGAAAAAACAATTGTGACAAAATGTCCTATTTGTTGAAATACACAAACTTTTCCTTCTCAAAATAAGTATGATAATTATTTAGATTCAGTTGAGATACTTATCAAGAAAACATGATCATTGAGATGGTTGAGTCATTAAAAAAATTGCAAATCAAAAACTTGTTTAAATATTGTAATTGATTTTCTTGTAACATTTTAGCTAAACATTTTATTCTTGAACTGCGTAATTATATTTCGTGACTAAATATAATTTAGCTCTGGCTTCTTGACTTTTTTTCTTGCTTGCCTATATATGTATCATGCAGATAAAAAAAATTGAAGAAACCAGTGAACGACTTATAGCAGCCCTGAAGGCAGAGAAAGAAGACTTAGAATCATCAGTCAATAAAGAGAAGTTGCAGACACTGCAGCTAAAGCAAGAGTTAACAGAAGCAGAAAGTCACAACACAGATCTGTACAAAGTAACCAATTTACCACTGCTTATTAAATATCTGAAGCTTTTTGGAATATTGAAGACCGGAAAAATGAAACAAGAATATCCTGCTGAATTTTACCTGCATAAGATTTGTACCAAAAAGTTGGATGCTGAACAATCGTTTGGGGGCATGATGTGTATCCAGGCTATATTATTTCTTTTGCTTATTTCTTAGGTGATTTTTCTTTGAGTGTAGGTAGTGTTTCTTGGATGCTCTTTGAAAAAGTTTTGGGATGATGACTGGTGAGAGGGCCCTATGTTTTGAGACGCCCTGTGTACTTCCTCTTGGTGCTTTAATGGACCATATATCAAAAAAGAAAAAGGATTAGAAAGCTAAGGAAAAACTGTGCAACAAAAGTTGCTTTCTTAGACAAACAAACTAGTATTAGTTCTAGAATGTGCTTGATTTAGTTGATTATTGTTTCCAAACCTCATGTGCTTGATTTAGTTAAATATCCTAAATTCACTAAAAACTGAAGAACTGTGTTCTATAATGATGGTCTCTGTGAATTAAATTATTCTTTTCATTAACATTGCAAATTTGCAGGAGCTCCAATCTGTGCGTGGTCAACTTGCTGCTGAGCAGTCTAGATGTTTCAAACTAGAGGTACCTTCTCGTCATGTTACCTGTCTTTGTTGTTTCTCAGCTATAGATGGTTGCTTGATTCTGACATTAACTTTTTTCATGTCAGACGAAATTATTGCGAGGATTAAGTTAATAATTGTTGCCTGCTCTGTTAGCATTAGTTGCTACTTGCTGTTATTATATTTCTGATTTGCTTGTCTATTCTCTGTCGAATTTGATGCTATGCGATATGAATGAAAATGCTGAGATTCTTCATGCAAGTTCCGTGTAATAGATACAACCTTTTCTTCTATTCTTATTTCTTTTACCTGCCACCTTTCTGTCGGGCTGAGATTGGTTCTTAGTTCACTTAATTAAAACACAAGTTTAGGTCTTTGGCAGTTTTTCGTTAATTGTCATGAGAACTTCCAAACTGCATATGGAAGATAAAGCAGTTTGTATGGGTGGAAGACTTTGATCATAAATCTTTCAAGTTGACTGTTCCAAGAAATTTGAAGTTACACACTTAGAACCACTGGTAGAAGGGAAAATTGGTAGCATCTTTTGTTGCAATTTTTTTTCCTCTCTTAAAAATTGAACGAAAACATGCCTATGTTCATTAAATCTATGATATAACTGATTGAACCAAATAGATACTCGATAGGTCATGTTTCTCCAGTATAATGAAGTTCTGTACAAGAAAATCAAATCCCGCCATAGTATTTCTGCATGTAAAGGATCTGCTAGTTACTGTTTAAACCTACAGGTTGACATTGCCGAACTACGGCAGAAGCTACAAACTTTGGAGACTTTACAAAAAGAACTTGAACTCCTCCAGCGACAAAAGGCCGCATCTGAAGAAGCTGCCTGGAATGCAACACAAAAGCAGGGTTCGGGTGGCGTGTGGGGCTGGCTAGCTGGAACTCCTGGTCAGAAAGCTGATGATGCCTGAGCATTTAAAACCTAGATACATAGTAATTACCATATCCATGCCTTCATTTAATGCATTTTTCTTCAAAATTCATTTTGGTGTTTCTTAACCTGTTGTTTGCAGAGATGAAATAAGATAGTTCATGTTAACCGGAGGGAGCGTAGTTGGTTTTTCCATACATACATGTATTCAGATGTGTAATTTAAATGGGATATGGTCAATTCTATATTTTGCTTGTTAAATATTTTATTTAGAATTTGTATTTGAAGTGGAGAAATTATACAGGTGGAAGTACTGAGATTTGCTGTTTATCACTGATAGCAAAAGATGATCAGATATGCCTTGTAGTTGTTTTCCTTGGATGTATTGAAGAAATTAATGAATGATGAAAATGATATATGTTTGAATTATGACATGAAAAGATGAAAGAGGGAATTATTATTTGTATATACTTTTTTAAAATTTTAAAAAAATACAAACAGAAACTAACCAAACGAGCCCTTAAATTTTTTACTTGTCAATTTTTATTTTTTATGAAACAATTTCTATCCATATTTGTTGGGTTATCCTATCCAACGTTCTTGAAGTCCTATAAAAGTCTGTGGTTGCCAAATTTTATTTATTAATTATTATAAGGTCCTTATAATAAGGAAATAGTTTGGTTCTAAAATTATATTATCTAAATAATAATAAAATTATACTTATATTTAAAATATAATTATACTTATATTTAATAACAGTAAAAAAATTCAAGTTAGGTAAGATGATATTTGTGAAAAGAAAAAAAAAATCTTCTGAAATTATACTATTATATATTATATGTATAATTTTTTATTGTAAATACGTTATTGGATAAAAAATTTAATTTTTAGCTCTTAAATTTTAATTTAATAATTAAATTATATAGTTGTTCAATGAATTATATGTGTACTTATAGTTTTTAATAATCGTAGCAGCTACGAACAAACCAAATTATAATTTTCATTATAGTTTCCTTCTATATGTAAGTAATAATAATAAAATTCTACTTATGTTTTAAATATAATTATACTTATATTTTAATAATAATAAAAATTAATATTAAGTAAAATGATCGTACGATTCTTTCATTATAAACTATATTACTTAATTGTATTTGTTTCTCATAGTTTTATTGCACAATAATGATATTGTTAATTATTTATTGTTAGTTTCTTTAATAACTTGATCATATAATTGGCCAATATATTACATTTACTCTTATATTTTAGTAATGTAACAATTTAGTATTATGTAATATGATCTTCATAAGAAAATATTTTCCTTTAAAATTTATATTAGCTAACTAATAATAAAATTATACTTATGGTTGAAATATAATTATACTTATCTTCTAATAATAGTAACAATTTCAAGTTAGTTAAAATGATTTTAATAAAAAATTATTTTCTTCTCAAACTATATTATCTAAGTAGTAATAAAATTTTATTTAATAATGGCAACAAATTAGTATTTGGTAAGATGATCTTTTGATTTTTTTTATTGTGTTAAAAATATATTATTTATTTTAGTTTTTGATTCGATTGAACTAAATTATGATATTACTGATGTTTTTAATTTAGGTTTAAAAATTATTATTTGGATAGAGAAATTGATTTTTATTTTCTTATTTAATAATTAAATCATATCATTGGTTAACATAATATATCTATACCTTTTATTTTAATAATAGTAATAATTTAATATTAGGTAAGATACCCTTATAAGAAAATTATTATTTTATATACATATATATATATATATATATATATATATATATATATATATATATAACTAGCAATAAATAACAACAATTTGATAATAATAATAATAATAATAATAATAAATAATAATAATATTAGATAAAATAATCTTATGATTGTTTTATTATAAAATTGTATTACTTATCTTTTTATCTAATGGTCTTATATATTATTAAAAAAGGTGATTTGTTTTCAATATTTAATTTTTAATTTAATAAATGAATCATATTATTGGCTAGTGTATTATTTTTATACCTACATATATAATAATATAATTTAATATTTGGTAAGGTGATATTTATATTAAAAAAATTAGTTTTATTTGAAAAATATACTATCTAAGTAGTAATAAAATTATACTTATACTTGAAATATAATTACACTTATATTTTGTAATACTTACTAATTAAATTGTGCAAGTAATATTTTTTAGATTTTTATTTTTTCCCTTAAACTATATTATCTAAGCAGTGGTATAATTTTACTTAAACTTGTATTATTGTAATATCCCAGATATTTACAAGATTTGTAAATAAAATTTTAAATAATCAATTAAAGGTTATGGTTTAAAACCTAGAGTTTGAAAACTGAGATGTGTAGAATTTGGGGGAAACATTTTTTTTAACATAATTTATTTGTTAGAAATTAAATGTGAGAATATTGTAATGATGCATATAGAGAAATTATTAAGAAAATAAATTCATTCGAGAAGTGAAGATGATTATAAGGATATATATACATAATTATATATTCCTAGAGTTGTGTTTGTTAGCCAAACAAGAAGATGAGTAAATTAGATACTCAATAAAACTAATAAATTAATTAGTTTAAGTATGAATTAAGAAGGAAAGTCATGTAATATAATTAATTGAGTTAATTATATGAGTCATAAATTAAAGCTAAGATTAGCAAGTAGAGAAGTGGAATATTGCCTAAAATGACAATATTAAGAAGTTAATTGATTAAGTAATTAACTTAATTATTAAGTTGTGGTATAGAGTCCAAGTAATTTAATTATTACTAGTGGTGTAAGACCCCGAATTTTATGAAATATAAAATTTAATTTTTCTTCATATATTTTTTTCATGAAACAGTAAGTGGTTAAACTGACGAATTTGAAAGTTAAGGATGTTATGTGCAAATTTTATTTTGTCGGGGAATATTCGTTTGGTCGGGGAATATTTGTGCCGTACGACGGCGCCGAAATAACAAATTATTTGTGGACCCCACAACGGAATAATTGTCGGATATAGAAAACGACAGAAGTAACCTTTTTAAATAAAAATAGTCAACGGTGTTAACTGTTAAAATACCGGTGATAAAAGAATAGTAGCATACGGTAAATTATGGTATTTTCTATAGCACACGGTACTCTACAGTAGCACACGGTATTGCACAGTGTCTCATATTATTGACACCATAACTGTTACGCATTATTTCATCGATAATTGTCACTGCATAATATTTTATATTATCAATTCAATTATTGTTGCTACACAGTATTTTGCATTATTGATTCAATAATTGTCATTACACTGTATTTCATATCATTGAGTCAATAATTGTTGCTGCACTGTTTTTAAAATTATTGAACCTAATAATTGTCACAGTAGCAAATATACTGTAATTTAAATTATTAAATTAATAATAATCTGTAACGTGTTTATTACATTATTGTTGAATTATTGTTGTAGCATTATTTTATTTTATATGTTGGACCCACAGGAAGAATAAATAAATAAATAATTTTTTTAAAAAAAAAAAAAAAAAAAAAAAATTAATTAATTAATTTTTACTATTTGAAATAGTAACATGTGGACCCTATGTGGGGGGCCACATGAAAATTTAAAACGTGAATTGTGAAGGAAAAGCAGCCAACGGCTGCTGATACATATTTCAACACTGGCATGCGCACTGCTGCCACCTACCACACGCATAGTACCCTTATTTCTCCTATAAATAGCTTGCTCAGCTGAATAGAAAAATCACACCTAAAACATAAAAATTTTCTATAAGAATTTTATGAGTTTTCTCTGAGAATAGTAAGGTTATTTTGAGTGTTTGAAAGTCAAAAGGAGTGCAGGAATTTTTCAAGTAAGTCTTTTATTAAAGAGTAATAATTTCATAAATTCCTATTTTTCACGGTATTCACAAATCTTCCCTTAGAAGACTCTTCTTTGAGAAGATTCATTTTTAAAAGCTTTCTTTGGAAGATTTATTTTGGAATATTATTTTAAAAACTATTTTAAAGTAGTTATATTATACTACAAAAATTATGTTAAATATATATAATTTTGATAGTTCATATTATACGAGTTATCATACACTTTGAAATTTATATGTGGTAATTACTAATTTTATTAAAAATATATATAGGTTGATCAACCTCATTTAAATCAATATCCAGTCACGTGTTAAGGTAAGGAATGTCATCTTTTTCTTACTTGTAAGGAATATTATTCTTTTCACACTCTTAAATTTATTGCGGTAAGGAATATCATATTCTTTCATCTTCTATTATTTAAACTTACTACGGTAAGGAATATTATCTTCTTTCATATTCTAACTTACTACGGTAAGGGGTATCATTCTTTTCATCATCATAAATGGATATTATTTTCTTTCTTACTTGAAGGGATTATCATTCTTTGATTCTCGAAAATAATATCGTTTCTTTCTTGTGCCATTTACTTCCATGTATTAAATTGTGGGAATAACCTTACGGCGCGGTTTACCGCCTGTTGGTGAATAACCTTTTGTATCCATTCCTTATTAATCTTTGAGAATAACCTTACGGTGCGGATTATCGCCTGTTTGGTGAATAACTCTTCGTATTCAAATTGATGGGAATAACCTTACGGCGCGGATTATCGCCTGTTTGGTGAATAACTCTTCGTATTCAAATTGATGGGAATAACCTTACGGCGCGGATTATCGCCTGTTTGGTGAATAACTATTCGTATTCAAATTGATGGGAATAACCTTACGGTGCGGATTATCGCCTGTTGGTGAATAACCCTTTTTATTTGTCTCGTGTGGAAATAATTTGTCTACACGAATTATCACATGACACTTTTATTCCATATTCGTAAGTGATATCATTTTCCTTTATACTCATAAGGGATACCATCTTTTTCATCTTCCATTATTCAAACTTACTATGGTAAGAGATATTAATTCCCTTCACCTTTTGTTAATCAAACCTGCTACGGTAAGGGATATTATTTTCTTTCATACACCTAAATCGAAACTTATTATGGAACTATTGCTTCTATAATTCCTGAAAATATTATATGTTCCATAATAGTTGAATTTCATTATTTCAACTGAACCTTCCTATTTTCTGAACATTTCTATTGAACTGTAACCGTTATTCTGAACTGTGGATCTTGAATATCATTTTTAAATTTCACTCCACATCATGTTGGCAATTTGGACATTATTTGAATCTGCACAAAGTAAACTTCCGATACTTATTGTTTATCCTGTTCTTCTGTTCATCATTTGTATCACTGTTATTTGTATTAATCATCAAAAATCAAGTTGTTGTGAATATCTGTGGCCGGGGGAACAGATGTGATATAATTGTTGAACAGATGATAGGTTAAAGGCGATATACTAGGTTAAAGGCGATACATCTGTTCGGTGTCTTTTATGGCACGTGGTGAATGTTCTCTTTGGCCTGTAGTGCAAAGATGAACTGTTGGTTGGTATGATTATGACCAAAGGCTGAATCTGGTATAATCATGACCGTTGGTGCTTTATTGAATATCTTTGGCCCGTAGTGCAAAGATAAACTGTTGATTTGCATGATTATGACCAGGAACTGTGAATTTCTATTATCATGACTAATGGTATTTCAGATGATAAAAGTTGATGATGTTTTTACTAAAAAGAGAAGCGAGTGGACATTATGGTCTGCATTATTCTTCTAATAGATTGTTCATTCCGCTGTTATTATTGATCTGAACGTTGTTTAAGAATTTAACTACAGTTTTTGATATAAACCTTGTAGTCTATTGTATTCTATCAAGAACTCAACTGTTGAAAGCTAATGATAATTTATTCGTCATTATCTTAGTCATGATATTTCTTACTGGGCTATTTGAGCTCACCCTTTCTTTTGTTCCATTGTTTTTCAACAGGAGATGAAAACGTAACAGGGTCTAGCCGGGGAATGGAGTGAGAGTCTGAGGAATAGCTGTCGTAGTCTTCACGTGTTGTAAAATAGTGTGGCAATAATAGTGAAGACTTAGTTGTGTATTATTATACACTGTATTGTTGTACGTTGTGCTTTGTTGTAATAATTTTGTTGTAGTCTTTTGACGACTCAAGTTTAGGTTGTGTGGGCCTAGATTTGGGGGCGTCACAGTTGGTATCAGAGCTTAGGGATATGGTCTTTAATGGAGATCTGGGGTAGAACGAGGAGGGGAGAGACGAATATAATCAGTCACTAGTGTGTCCCACCTAAATTAGATTTTATTATCTAATGAGTTGATTTGAATATAGGGACATGAAGTGATGAGTCAGTTTATTTGAACTAACATCTATTTTGTGACCACAGTTAAGTATGGCATCTGGAAATCAGGAGGTTAACCACGGAGTACCCGAAGTGAATGTAGAGGCCACAAACAATTCTTCTACAAACTCAGAGTTGAATAATTTGCCTAAAGGAAAAATTATTTGTATCCGATCTAAAGAAGAAGAAGGTGAAAGTTCTACCGTCGTTCTTCCAAATTCGTTCTTTAAAGGATATCCGGAACTTGCGGAAATTGTTGCCTTTAATTTGCTCGACAGTTGGAAACATATCATCACCTGGTTATGCTCGATAACAAAGGATCAGAATATATGGACGTTTCATATAAGTCTTTGGGATTTATGGTGTTCGAGCTATGATTTTCAAGATTATTTAAAAATGATGTATCTATACTTTTGGGCGTTACAATTTAGAGGAATTCAGGTTAAGTTAGTCACTATTGTGGAAACTGTAGTCTATCGAAAATACTATTTTAATGGAAATCATTGGTACGCTACTACTGATGAAGTTGAAGAATCTGAGAAACAGTTCGTTAGAGAACTATTTCGTGGTATCCCCATGGTTGAAATACGTGAAGATCCGGATGAAGTATATGGGACTCGATTTGATGATGACAGCCTTGATGATCAAGAAATCGAATGAGGTGATGACCGGTAAGCTATTCATCAATTCTCGAGAAGTCTATGCCATGTTAGATATTGGCTCTATCCACTCTTTTATCTCACCCATATGTACTCAACGTTTAAATTTGCCTATTGAAAACTTAAATCTTGTCTTATCAGTTGAAATCTCATTGGGAGAAATACCTATTACATTTACTATCTATAAATCTTGCCTAGTTTAAATCAACAACCTCACATTACCTGTTGACCTTATTTCTTTGGAGATGCATGAATTTGATGTGATTTTAGGAATTGATTGGTTGACTACCCATCATGCTAAAATTGATTGTTTTCATAAGATTATTAGTTTTCATATTCCTAATCAACCTGTCATGCAAATTCAAGCAACTAAACCATTGAAATCTATAACTATTATTTTTAGCCATAAAGTCATTCGTTTATTGAAAAACGGATGTCAAGCCTTTTTAGCCCATGTTATTGATTTGAACAAAAACACGTCAAACTTGAATGATATTCCTATTGTTAATGAGTTCCTGACGTTTTTCCTGAGGAACTTCCTAGCTTATCCCCAAACCGAGAAATTGAATTCTGTATCGATCTTGAACCCGATACTAAGCCCTTTTCCAAAGCCCAACACCAAATGGCTCCCATAGAACGCCAAGAGATGAAAGTTTGATTATAGAGTTTCCAAGAACTCAAGAGGAGGCTGGTTTCAGCTCCTGTTCTGACCATTCCATCAGGATCAGGAGAATTCGTCATATATAGCGATGCTTCAGGCAAAGGTCTAGGCTGTGTCCTTATGCAACATGGAAAGGTTATAGCCTATGTCTCTCGACAACTCAAAGATTATGAGAAAAATTATCCTACTCATGATCTAGAGTTGGCAGCAGTCGTTTTCGCATTGAAGATCTGGAGACACTACTTATACGGAGAAAAGGTGGATATCTATACGGATCATAAAAGTCTCAAGTATTTCTTCACCCAGAAGGAACTCAACATGCGACAACGACGTTGGCTTGAGCTGTTGAAGGATTACGACCACACAATCCAGTATCACCCGGGAAAGGCGAACGTTGTAGCTGACGCTTTGAGCAGAAGATCTTATGCGAGTACAAGTGCACTGCTGACAACACAAAAGTGTATTTTGTACGACTTGCAAAAGATGGAGATAGAGCTAAAGACACCAGGGCCCCACTCAAAGATTGCTCACGTGCGAGTAGAACCAGCTTTAATGGATAAAATTAAAGCTGCTCAAGCTACCGATCCGGAACTGATGAACATGATGAAGAAAGTACAAGAAGGTGCCATCCCCGAAGCAAGAATCGACGAGACAGGAATACTTCGAGTTAACTCTCGACTCTGTGTTCCTAACGATCCTGATTTGAAGCATAAAATCATGATGGAGGCACACAACACGCCATTTGCAATCCCCCCAGGAGGTACCAAGATGTATCGAGATCTTCGACATACATTTTGGTGGAACAATATGAAAAAGGGAGATTGCAGAGTTTATCTCAAGGTGCCTAACTTGTCAACGTATCAAGGCAGAGCATCAAGTACCTAAGGGTCCATTACAACCACTTGAGGTTCCCGAATGGAAGTGGGAACACATTAATATGGATTTCGTGACGGGTCTTCCCAAAGTTTCTCAAGGCTTAGATGCAATTTGGGTCATCGTAGATAGATTGACCAAATCCGCTCATTTCTTGCCTATACGAGAAAACTTTTCACTTGAACGTCTTGCCGGTATGTACATAAATGAGATCGTGAGATTGCATGGCATGCCAGTTTCCATAGTTTCTGATCGAGATCCTAGATTCACTTCACGCTTTTGGATCAGTCTACAAAAAGCTATGGGCACTGAACTACGTTTTAGTTCTGCATACCATCCTCAAACGGACGGACAATCGGAAAGGACGATCCAGACCCTCGAAGATCTTTTGAGACTTTGCGTACTAGATTTCAAAGGAAGTTGGGATAAGTACTTGCCATTGGTGGAATTTTCCTACAACAACAGTTACCAAGCAAGTATAGGTATGGCTCCATTCGAGGCTTTATATGGACGCAAGTGTCGCTCTCCAGTATGTTGGAATGAGGTAGAAGAAGCAAAACTATTGGGACCCGAGTTGGTACGCTTGACGACCGAAAAGATCCAAATGATCCGACAACGAATACAGACAGCACAAGAACGACAAAAGAGTTATGCCGATCTTCATCGGAGAGATGAGAGATTCAACGTCGGAGATCATGTATTCTTACGTGTTTCTCCATGGAAAGGGGTTACGAGATTCGGAAAGAGAGGAAAGCTCAACCCTCGATTTATTGGCCCATTTGAAATCCTCGATCGAGTAGGATCCGTAGCCTACAGACTAGCCCTACCACCAAGTATGTCTCGCATCCATAACGTTTTCCACATATCTATGTTACGTAAATATGTGAAGGACCCAAACCACGTCATTGAGTTAGAACCAGACGTTATAGCAGAAGATTTAACGTATGAGGAGGTACCTGTTAAGATCCTAGATAAGAAGGAGCAGATTCTACGCTCAAAGGTTATACCTCAAGTTAAGGTTTTATGGAGGAACCAAGATATTGAGGAAATGACCTGGGAGCTAGAATCCGAGATGAAATCTAAATATCCTTACCTCTTCGAAATGCCAGGTACGTCAATTTCGGGGACGAAATTTCATAAGGAGGGGAGGTTGTAAGACCCCGAATTTTATGAAATATAAAATTTAATTTTTCTTCATATATTTTTTTCATGAAACAGTAAGTGGTTAAACTGACGAATTTGAAAGTTAAGGATGTTATGTGCAAATTTTATTTTGTCGGGGAATATTCGTTTGGTCGGGGAATATTCGTGCCGTACGACGGCGCCGAAATAACAAATTATTTGTGGACCCCACAACGGAATAATTGTCGGATATAGAAAACGACAGAAGTAACCTTTTTAAATAAAAATAGTCAACGGTGTTAACTGTTAAAATACCGGTGATAAAAGAATAGTAGCATACGGTAAATTATGGTATTTTCTATAGCACACGGTACTCTACAGTAGCACACGGTATTGCACAGTGTCTCATATTATTGACACCATAACTGTTACGCATTATTTCATCGATAATTGTCACTACATAATATTTTATATTATCAATTCAATTATTGTTGCTACACAGTATTTTGCATTATTGATTCAATAATTGTCATTACACTGTATTTCATATCATTGAGTCAATAATTGTTGCTGCACTGTTTTTAAAATTATTGAACCTAATAATTGTCACAGTAGCAAATATACTGTAATTTAAATTATTAAATTAATAATAATCTGTAACGTGTTTATTACATTATTGTTGAATTATTGTTGTAGCATTATTTTATTTTATATGTTGGACCCACAGGAAGAATAAATAAATAAATAATTTTTTTAAAAAAAATAAAAAAAAATAAAAAAAAAAAATTAATTAATTAATTTTTACTATTTGAAATAGTAACATGTGGACCCTATGTGGGGGGCCACATGAAAATTTAAAACGTGAATTGTGAAGGAAAAGCAGCCAACGGCTGCTGATACATATTTCAACACTGGCATGCGCACTGCTGCCACCTACCACATGCATAGTACCCTTATTTCTCCTATAAATAGCTTGCTCAGCTGAATAGAAAAATCACACCTAAAACATAAAATTTTTCTATAAGAATTTTATGAGTTTTCTCTGAGAATAGTAAGGTTATTTTGAGTGTTTGAAAGTCAAAAGGAGTGCAGGAATTTTTCAAGTAAGTCTTTTATTAAAGAGTAATAATTTCATAAATTCCTATTTTTCACGGTATTCACAAATCTTCCCTTAGAAGACTCTTCTTTGAGAAGATTCATTTTTAAAAGCTTTCTTTGGAAGATTTATTTTGGAATATTATTTTAAAAACTATTTTAAAGTAGTTATATTATACTACAAAAATTATGTTAAATATATATAATTTTGATAGTTCATATTATACGAGTTATCATACACTTTGAAATTTATATGTGGTAATTACTAATTTTATTAAAAATATATATAGGTTGATCAACCTCATTTAAATCAATATCCAGTCACGTGTTAAGGTAAGGAATGTCATCTTTTTCTTACTTGTAAGGAATATTATTCTTTTCACACTCTTAAATTTATTGCGGTAAGGAATATCATATTCTTTCATCTTCTATTATTTAAACTTACTACGGTAAGGAATATTATCTTCTTTCATATTCTAACTTACTACGGTAAGGGGTATCATTCTTTTCATCATCATAAATGGATATTATTTTCTTTCTTACTTGAAGGGATTATCATTCTTTGATTCTCGAAAATAATATCGTTTCTTTCTTGTGCCATTTACTTCCATGTATTAAATTGTGGGAATAACCTTACGGCGCGGTTTACCGCCTGTTGGTGAATAACCTTTTGTATCCATTCCTTATTAATCTTTGAGAATAACCTTACGGTGCGGATTATCGCCTGTTTGGTGAATAACTCTTCGTATTCAAATTGATGGGAATAACCTTACGGCGCGGATTATCGCCTGTTTGGTGAATAACTATTCGTATTCAAATTGATGGGAATAACCTTACGGTGCGGATTATCGCCTGTTGGTGAATAACCCTTTTTATTTGTCTCGTGTGGAAATAATTTGTCTACACGAATTATCACATGACACTTTTATTCCATATTCGTAAGTGATATCATTTTCCTTTATACTCATAAGGGATACCATCTTTTTCATCTTCCATTATTCAAACTTACTATGGTAAGAGATATTAATTCCCTTCACCTTTTGTTAATCAAACCTGCTACGGTAAGGGATATTATTTTCTTTCATACACCTAAATCGAAACTTATTATGGAACTATTGCTTCTATAATTCCTGAAAATATTATATGTTCCATAATAGTTGAATTTCATTATTTCAACTGAACCTTCCTATTTTCTGAACATTTCTATTGAACTGTAACCGTTATTCTGAACTGTGGATCTTGAATATCATTTTTAAATTTCACTCCACATCATGTTGGCAATTTGGACATTATTTGAATCTGCACAAAGTAAACTTCCGATACTTATTGTTTATCCTGTTCTTCTGTTCATCATTTGTATCACTGTTATTTGTATTAATCATCAAAAATCAAGTTGTTGTGAATATCTGTGGCCGGGGGAACAGATGTGATATAATTGTTGAACAGATGATAGGTTAAAGGCGATATACTAGGTTAAAGGCGATACATCTGTTCGGTGTCTTTTATGGCACGTGGTGAATGTTCTCTTTGGCCCGTAGTGCAAAGATGAACTGTTGGTTGGTATGATTATGACCAAAGGCTGAATCTAGTATAATCATGACCGTTGGTGCTTTATTGAATATCTTTGGCCCGTAGTGCAAAGATGAACTGTTGATTTGCATGATTATGACCAGGAACTGTGAATTTCTATTATCATGACTAATGGTATTTCAGATGATAAAAGTTGATGATGTTTTTACTAAAAAGAGAAGCGAGTGGACATTATGGTATGCATTATTCTTCTAATAGATTGTTCATTCCGCTGTTATTATTGATCTGAACGTTGTTTAAGAATTTAACTACAGTTTTTGATATAAACCTTGTAGTCTATTGTATTCTATCAAGAACTCAACTGTTGAAAGCTAATGATAATTTATTCGTCATTATCTTAGTCATGATATTTCTTACTGGGCTATTTGAGCTCACCCTTTCTTTTGTTCCATTGTTTTTCAACAGGAGATGAAAACGTAACAGGGGCTAGCCGGGGAATGGAGTGAGAGTCTGAGGAATAGCTGTCGTAGTCTTCACGTGTTGTAAAATAGTGTGGCAATAATAGTGAAGACTTAGTTGTGTATTATTATACACTGTATTGTTGTACGTTGTGCTTTGTTGTAATAATTTTGTTGTAGTCTTTTGACGACTCAAGTTTGGGCTGTGTGGGCCTAGATTTGGGGGCGTCACAAGTGGACTAGCCCAAAAGGGTTATATGTGTTAGCCCAATATGAGAATATTTACATGAAGGTGGGTAATTAAATAGGAGAGCCCAATGGAAGGTAAACTATGTAGCCCAAACATTTAAAAGTCTAATGTTGGTCAAAGTGTTGAAAAATATTATTGAGTGTAGAGAATTAACTAATGTAGGGTTAATTGAATAACCCTAGTTGGTAGACATGAGAGAGCATTAACCAAACGTTGGTTAATTGCTAGAACAAGGAAAATGGTGATGAGAATTAACTATGGAAGAGTTAATTATGTAACTCAAGGTGGTAGAATAACTTAAATAAAATTTAATTGAACTATAATATAAGTCTAAATGAGGTATTAAACTAGGTCAAATTAATTAACCTAGTAGTCCATGCAAGTAAATTTAAACATTGATCTATGTAATAATTAATCAAGCTCAATGCTTGATTTAATTAAATGTAACAAAGGGTATTTAATGTTAGCCCAACGCAATAATTAAATTGAGCCCAAACCAATTAATTGGGTGAGCCCAATATATTAAATCCTAGAGTCCAATGTGGAGCCCAAATGGTAGTCAAAATTGGTCAATATTGATATATATATACATGTATATATATAGGAGTAAATATATATAATTAAAATATTAAAAATAAATCAAAAATGGGTGATTAAATCCCATTTTTGCTGAGATTTTAGGGGGGCCCACTTAGGTTGCTTGATTTTGCAAGTTGCTTCACTTGTACACTTTGACATGGTGGTTGAGCTACCCTAGTCAATCACCTAGTCATTCCATTGAGTCATTCATGAAATAGTAATCTAGCTTAACCTCTAATTTAACCAATGTTAGTTGATTAGGGGATGTTGATGAGGATTAAGAGAGTGCTATATATAGAATGGTGCACCAATGGTTTGTGTTTGTTAGCCATTTGTCTAGAAATGCTAGAGAGAAAAGAGAGAGTTCTTTGAGAGAAAATGAAGTAAACTTTGTGAGATTGAAGATCTACCAAGAAAAAATGCTAGAGAATAGTCAAGGAGGAGTCCTTGGCAAATTCATATCAAGAGGAAGAAGAGCATCCATGCCTAAGAGGTTAAAAAGTACTCTTAACTTTCCTAAATTCATTTATGTAGTCTATATATGTTTTAAACGGTCAAAAAGTATTTTTAACCGATCAAAACTAGTTTTGATGATATAGAAGTCTTAAGTTATGTTATATTGGTAGAATCATGGTTTGATATAGTTAAATTATGTTTTGGTATAAGCGGTATGCGTAAAAATGCAAGAAAACGCTATATAAAGCTTTACCGGTAAAACCCTAAGTAACTATGTGCTATATTTTGTGTCATTTAGGATTGTACAAGTTAAATACTTGATTTATATGGCTAGAAAGTTTTATGAGTGAGTTATAAAGCCAACACAACTTGAATCTCACAAAAAGATGAAAAAAACAAAGAAGTTATGACTTTTATCGCAAAGGATGTTGATTTTAAAACCCTAGGTTGCGTTGTGAGCCATTTTTAGTCTAGTTCCGTTAGGAATTTGGATTTGTGATCTAAAGATAAGTTGTAGATCTTGAAATTCTACACAATTTAGACTCAATAATCACTCAAAAATATTTCCGTATGAAAAAGTTATGGCAATTTTTTGAAAGGAGGTCCGGATAGCCAAAATGAGCGCCGCCAGCGCTCGGACATTCTGTTTTGAGTGCTGACAGCTCTCAATTAACACTATGATCAGCGCTGCCAGCGCTGGTACAGTGTGAAAAATTCCAAATTTTGATATTTTAAAGTTTTATCAAGTCGGAACTCCAGTTTAACTTGTCGGTTAATGAAAAGTCTAAACGAAACGTCGTTAGAGACTTAAAACCTAAGATAAACTTGTAAAATGAATGTGTTTGAATATTAAACCAATATATATAAAGTTTATTAGTGACTCATTAGTAGTTAAATATATAAAATAAAGACTAAGGTTAACATTATTAAAAAGTTAACTATTTGTATGGTTTAAAGAGTATTAAAATATGGTTAAATGATTAAATATGTAAGTAACTAAAATGTTATGAAATGATTAATAACATTAGTATAAGATTAAAAAGGCTATTAAATAATTAATAACATTAATAAATGATTAAAATATTATTAAATGATTAATAATATTAAGAAGTGATTAAAATATCATTAAATGTTTAATACTATTAAGAAGTGATTAAAATATTATTAAATGATTAATAATATTAAGAAGTGATTAAAATATTATTAAATGGTTAATAATATTAATATGTGATTAAAATATTATTAAATGGTTAATAATATCAATAAGTGATTAAAATATTATTAAATGGTTAATAATATTAACAAGTGATTAAAATATTATTAAATGGTTAATAATATTAACAAGTGATTAAAATATTATTAAATAATTAATAATATTAAGAAGTGATTAAAATATTATTAAATGATTAATAATATTAAGAAGTGATTAAAATATTATTAAATAATTAATAATATTAATAAGAGATTAAAATATTATTAAATTGTTAATAATATTAATAAGTGATTAAATATTATTAAATGGTTAATAATATTAAAAAAATGATTAAAATATTATTAAATGGTTAATAATATTAATGAGAGATTAAAATATTATTAAATGGTTAATAATATTAATAAGTGATTAAAATATTATTAAATGGTTAATAATATTTGAAGGTAGTTGTATATTATCAAAGGTAGATAATATTTTGAGATATTTGGTACATTATTAAATGTCTGAATCATTAAGTTATGTAAAAGAAGAAAGTTTAATTGAATTAAACCAGTGTAAATAGTCCATTTGTGACTAATTTAGACAGCTTATTAAAAGTGGGTCGTACGAAGCATGTGTAGTGAATGCGTAAGTTAGTTAAGTGTACCCGACATGTCCAACTAAATTTGGGCTAGGGTTTTTGTCCAGAACGTATAGGTTCATTTGTCGGACAACTAAAGAGTTAATACTTTGAAGTTAAGACTAAGTAATAGTCATTATATCTAATGATTATTTCAATTTTCCTATATAAATTGTAGGTTGAACGAGAGACGCAAATACGCGTAACTGGTAGAAGTAAACCAGACAAGTTTTTCAGAACGTGTTGTATTATGTGCATGAATTATAAGTTTGTTATTAAACTGAGATGTGCTCATACGTGATTATGTGCAAAGATGTTTTAATGTGCCTTTGTGCAATAAGTTGATTTGAACTGTTGATATGCGGTAGTTGATTTAAGACAATTGTTTTGCATTGAACTATATGTCATGATAGAGGCTAGACATGAAGCATAGATTAAATGCGATGCATGATATGCATGAGCAGTATGTCATAAACTGAAATGCATGAAAAGCATGATGTTAGTATAAATTGCAGATTTTATGTGAAGCATGTAATGTGTTATGTGTAGCTGTTAAACTTGTTGAGCCGTCATACTCACTCTTGCCTAAACCAACATTTTCAGATAAGGCTAGTTACCTGAAGTTCTCAGTAAAGAACAAGGAACGGGAAAATGAAAACATATTACTTTAATTGAAGATCTAAATATCTATTATAGATATCAGTCCGAATTGGACAGGTATGTGATTGTGTAGCATAAGACCTAGTTGATATGTTATATGAGTATTAAATACTCAAATTGATTGTAATAGAATGTCGTATCAGGTATGATATTAAGACAGACTAAGAATGTATAAAGATTGCGATTCTGGAATGGAAAGAGATGTTGTAAAATTGTACTTAAATGGTTATATATCAATTATAATATTGTTATAAGTCATGAACGATATGGAAAAGGTAGTACTCGTGTTGAACCGGATCCGAGGTTCGGGGGACCCGGATTCGGGGTCGTCACAATTATTGTATATATATTTAAATAAAAGTAACAAATTAATATTACATAAGATGATCTTAATTTGAATATTTCCTTATAAAACTATAATACTAATTTTTGTTTTCTTATAAAATACTAATTTTAGTTTTTAATTTGGATAGATAAATAAAAAAAGTTGACTTAACATAGAAAAAATAAAAAGTCAAAACTAAAAAAATAAATAAAATAAAATAAGAAGAACCAAATTGTATGTTTAATTATAATATTAATGATTGATTGATTGATAGATAGATATCGCTTAATATCAAAAATATTAAAAGAAATTACATTCAAGTTATAACATGTTTAAAGTAAAAAGCCGTCAACTGCATTAATTTATCTGGTCGACTATATTCATTTAAGCAAAAATTTTAAAATTATCACTTCTCATTCACATCTGTTCAATCCTCCTAAACCCCTTTTTAGGTGTGCATTACATAAATTTTCAAATTTAAGGGACTATTAGGGGAGAGTAAGAACCAATTTCGAAATCAAAATCGTACGTAAAACTGTAAAAATCACACCAAAGGAATTGTATTATCGATTTTGGTGACATATTGCGATTTTTTCAATAGGAACCACACCCTATTACGGTTACAATTACGATTTTGGTTTAAAAATTACACTATTTAAGAAATAACGCTCACTTAAGCTTCTAAGGTGTTTAATATTATCTCATTTTTGTTTATATTTTAGAGTTTTTTAAGTTCTATTTAAGTATGGTTGTAAATTTAGTTTTAAAATATATAATTTTGAATGATTTAAGATTTTAAATTTGAAACAATGGTTGTGCTGTAGCTATACATGCATTTTTTATAATTTTATGGTACTAAACTTTAATTTATCAATTTAACGAATTGGAAGTTTTGAATTAGTCTCTAATTGACTTTCAAAAATTTAACTTTTTGTAATTAGGTATTGTTTACGATGTTTGAGATTTATTTAAAATTTGAAAAATATGATATATTTATTATTATTTTTTCAAATAGTGGCGAAACCTCACTACTTGAGACAGTGATGTATTCTTAGAAACTATTCCGTACCAATCCAAGTAGTTTTATATTGAGATTTCTAATTTAAGCAACCACATTAAGATGGTTTCATGTACAATTTTCGTTCTAAATCGTACCAAATTGTACCATACTCAGATTTTCATAGACTATTTTACTGAAAAGACAAAGTGTGCGCACCACGAGAAACTATTCCATGCTTTTGGATAGGGGTGAGTAAGAAATCGAATTGCTCCCGAAATTGTATCAAAAATCGCACAAACCGCATCAATGGTTCTGACATATGTGGCGATTTTAGATAAGTTGAAAAACCTAAATACAGTTTGAGTTTGGTTTCTAGGCAAAATCGTATATAATAAACAGCATCGCATCATGCACTGTCAAAATGGAGCATATCAAGAAGTATTATTATAATGTACAAATATTTAAAATTATCTTAAATTGTAATTATCTATCTCTGTTTAGAATTTTCATATGCAAGGAGATAACATTATTTATGTTTTTAGATTATATTTTGCATTTGTTTAGATAAAACATTATAAGTAAAGTTGTGTGTGATTGTCTGTTATCAAAGTGGTATTTAATATTGTGTAATGCTAAATTGTTAATTTAAATTGCATAAAATTTAATTATTTCAATTAGTTTTAGAATCAAAATCCCATTAAATGAAATCGCATTGTCAATTTGGATTTTAAATCGCACCATAATCACCCCTACTTCTGGAATATAATGAATATTTTGTTCCTCCTCATATACATGTGAATTTCTTATAAAGTTCGTTACAAAAATTTTCATATACATGTAAAAAAAAAAAAAAATTATTCACCATACTCCATAAATGAAATAGTTTTTCGCGCACCACGGAATTGTAAAAGCCGTAGGGTGAAAGGTCCCATGCACACCGCTAAAATGTTAAGCTCACGGTAATCCCGAAATGCCCAACTCAAAAAGCTCTCGTCTTCGGAAAAAGGTTTTCCTCTCTCACCAAATCAATCCCTAGGGTTTATAATTATCAAAATTCTTACTGATTCTCTCATTTTCCTATAAAATAAATTATCATTTTCGCTTCGCCTCATAATCTCGCTCATTCGACCTCGGTCTTATGAAGGAATGTTTTTGCCTATCCGATTTAGTAGCTAGGGTTTCGAATTACTGTTTTAGTTCTGTGGAATGGTATCAGTAATGAGCAATAAAGATCTTGATTTAGAACGAAATCCTAAGGGTTTAGAAGAAAATGATGTGGTTTTTGATAGCTCGAATGAACAAATTAGGGTTTGGCATGGTGATGATGTTAATAGCTCAGGTGGAGTAACCGGGTCGGATGAGATTAGGGTTTGTAAGACAGAGGGAGTTAGTAAGGATAAAAAAGTTGATGTTTTGGCTGGAAACCTTGATTCGGATAATGTAGGAGTTGAGGAAGTAAGGGGTTCGGATGTGGATATGAAGGGCATTGATGAGAAAATTAAAAAAAGTAAACAATTCAGTGATGAGAATGGCGGGAGTGAGCGATTGGTGTCATGTGTTAGTTCTGGGGAGGATAAAGAGTCTACTTCTGGAGGAAAGGGAAAGATTGATAAATTGGGGTCTGGGGCTGGAAGAGGACATTTAGAAGTGGAGAAATCTTCTGTATCTCAGTATGATTCGATGCTTTCGATGTTTGACGAATTTGCAGCAAATGGGAGAGATGGGTCCTTGGAGAAAACACCTGGTTACTGGTTTGAAATAGGAGATCTGGTTTGGGGGAAGGTGAAATCGCACCCATGGTGGCCCGGTCACATATATAGTGAAAAATTTGCATCTCCTTCAGTTCGTAGATTGAAGAGAGAGGGTTCTGTGTTGGTGGCCTTTTTTGGGGATAGTAGTTACGGGTGGTTCGACCCTGCTGAGCTTATCCCATTTGATTCAAGTTTTTCTGACAAGTTGCGTCAGACGAGTTCTAGAACTTTTGTGAAGGCTGTGGAAGCAGCAGTTGATGAGGCGAACCGGAGGCGTGGTCTGGGTTTGGCTTGCCGGTGTAGGAATCCATACAATTTTCGTACAACAACTGTTCAAGGGTACTTTGTGGTTGACGTTAATGATTATGAGCCTGGAACCATATACTCTGCAGAGCAGATTAGAAAATCTAGGGAGAGTTTCCAACCTAGGGGGATGCTTGCTTTTATAAAGCAATTGGCTTTGTCACCTATTAGCAATGAGCATGGAGCTATACAGTTTATGAAGAATAAGGCTACTGTTCTTGCTTATAGGAAGGCAGTCTATGAGGAGTTTGATGAGACGTATGCTCAGGCATTTGGTCATCAGCCAGTGCGTCCTTCTCGTGGACAAACACAAGACATGAACCAGCCTTTTAAAGTACCAACTAGAGGTATTAGATTATTTGCCACATACTTGATTAATGAGGTTTTGTTTGCATTCTTCTCTTGCTATGTTTGTTCTATCATGGTATACATTTTAACCACTACTTAATTAATGCATTGAGAATAAAGCGATATAGATTTAGCGTTCATAGGGTGATCAGTTCCCACACAAATTGCATCTCTTTGCAATATTTTAAAGTAGACCACACTATGATGCTAGTACTATAGGATATTGGTAGTTGTGTTATGCTTTATGAATAACTTTTTTCTAGATTAACACGTGAATATTTTCCTGTATAGGAGGATCTTAAGGAATTTATGCTTTTTCACATGTGTGTTTAGTTATTGAATGACGCAGACTTTTTTTTTAATTGCAGTTTACTTCTCAGTTTCCTTTGTTGAATGTAATTTATGATTAATTTATTGATTGTTCATTATGTTCTTGAATTGTAAGATATCCTGGGGTCTAGAAGTCATTCATAAGTTTCAGAATTAGGGCATGATTGAAATGATTGAAGTCTTAAGCATGAAGAACTACAGAAGCATTTAATTATACAAAAGCATGAAGGAAAGGTGGTTTTTTTTCTTAACACCCAAAACATAAAGATATTTCCTTTAATTCTTCTAGCAATGCATCATGATTACTTCATTTTTCTCTCCGTTATTTGTAAGTATTATTTCTTATTATTTTCCAGGGAACCAAGTAGAGTTGATAGTAGGTGATTTGTAAAGAGTCTTTAATATAGGGAATATTTAACATGAAACATGCAATCCTATTTTCTTTTTTGGGCTTATTAATATCTCACTGAATTACACTATATCATTATTTGTAACCTGTGGTAATTGTTGTGCTTAAATTTTGTAAAATACTCGCAAGCGCACAAATCTATTGTAAAATAGTTTAATGCAAAGTACGAGGTCGATCCCACGAGAATTATTGAATAATTAATTAAATCTAAATTATATTCAATTCTAATCTAGTTAACAAAAAGTGATTTTTGGAATAATTAAAACTAAAAAGTAAATATAATGAAACTAATTAAATAAGTAACTTTTAATTAATGAGAGAAAAGTTTTGAGGTTCAGAATCCACAATATTTATTATGTATATCTTACTATTTATTATCAATTTGGAGTAACAATTTGAAAATCAATTCAATGCTTTCTCAAGATTTTTTATTTAAGTACATAAAAATATTTCTTTTGTAAATTCTTATTTTCAAGATTCAATTTATAAGACCAAAGCATTATATGTATCCAATATTTTAAAAAACAAATAATCTTAGTTCTTAATTAAAACTTTAAATCACAACCCGGATTAAATTAAATTAATTGTAACTATTCAAAATACATGATATTATGAATGAAACAATTTAATTTAAACTCAATCACTAAATAAGAATTATTAACATTAAAATCAAATTGAGAATTAATAATAAATTTCAGAACATTACACAATTAATAATGTTTCATCCTACACCTCAGAAATTAAATTTAGCAATACATGATTTTATCAAGTTCAAAGTTTAAGGAATAACCCATCATCCACAAAGCTGATGACGCCAAACTGCTATGAATTTCCTTTCTTGCTGCGTTCTTGCTGTTGCTTTATTGCTTCCTTGGTTTCATGCCCAGCTTGGTTGGTCTTTGTGTTGTTGCTTTGTTCTGCGTGCCTAGTGATTCAAAAGCTTTATTCTCCTTTTGCTTCACTAGGCTGCTACCGGCTATGATATTCTTTTGTGATGGCTGCTTCTTTTCTTTTTCCTTGTGTGATGCGCCACAAGCTTCCTTTTATAATACATCACGTAATTATCTTCAACAGTTAGAAGACTTGGTGTTTTAATTCTCCTTGACTTGTCCTCTCTTAGCTTTATAATAGAGTACTACTATAATACTAACTCTACATATTTTATTTTCTTGGACTTCAACTTGAATTTACCATTTGGGCTTTTAAATTCTAAAAACTTGCACACCAGAATAAATCCAATTAATATAAAATTAAACTAATAAATCTATTTTTGAAGAAAATAAATGTATATATAATATGCTCATCAGTAATGTCATGTACCTTGCTTATCAATTTTATTTTAGGTATATTAATTTTTCAATTAGCTGTAATATTTTTTCATACTAAGACTGGTGGCACCGTTATGTTTCTAAAACGGTTAATATTACTGTTATTAATATTCTACCGAGAATTTGCATACTGTGGTAGTCAGAGGATGGGAGGAGCTTTGTTTCATGAAAGTTTTACCTGAAAAGAACACCAAAGTGTGGGTGGGCGTTCACTGATAATTCTACTAATAAGTCCTCTTACTTACTTTATACTCCTATTAGACATGTAGAACTTGCCCTTTAATACGTTTTATTATATTCCTGAAGACATTTGAATTAAAGAAATAGTGATTATTAATAATTCAACTTGTATCCCTCTGTAATTTTAAGTCGTACTCCTATTCTTCTAGTGTTCTCTTTTAGTCTATAGCTTCTTGCAAGTCCTGCTATAACACAAGTTTCTGTTGAAGCAAGACAAAAACTGATGAACTGTTGACTCGATTATCAATCCTTTCCTGTGAAGTAATTTCTTTTACTAATATACTATCTCCATCCCAAATGAAGTGTCATGATCAACATAGTGCCTAGATTAAGAAATGTATAACTTGACCATCTTGATTTTTTTGTACCCCTGGTAAATTAAATGTATAAAGGACAATAAATATGAGGTCTGCATACTTTTATCAATATTCTGTCAATGCGTAACAATGTCTCTCCGCATCAAAGTTGCATTAGTTTTTAAAAGTGACCAACATTTGGGGGCATCCAAAAGGGAAAGCATGTTGAACAACTTTAGGACAGAGGGCATAAGATTTTCTGCTTGCAATTTGTGACTGTATGATTTGACAATGTTGCAGTTATTATAAAGTATGTTGGTGGCATCTTAGTATCTTAAGAGAACAACTTCACAAGAATTGGCAAGTAGCATCTCTCCATCTCACAAATTTGAATAAATTATAAAAGCAATAGCATGTCCTACTTTTTGCTTCTGTAGTTTATGGATAATTGCTTAGGCATCAAAATTGTCCATTATGTTGGATAATTTGGACTTTTGGAGCTTCTTCTTATCCACCGTACAATTTCTTAGGTCAACTTAAACCCTCTCAAACTATAGAATTTTCCTCCATATGCCTTGTTTAGCATATGTCCTACGTCAAATTTGATTAATAAAATAGTGCATTAGCGAATCAAATGCTCAAGGGGTCTTCATTTTATTCTTTACTTCAGTATCTTCTCACTATTTCAGATTCATGACTATAAAGTTTGGATATGCCAACGAAGCACTGCCATCAACATTCCACTGAGGACAGTTTAAACTAAGTTCCTATACATTCCCGCACTTTTTTGCAGGGATAGGGTTTGAAGTTTTCCCTTTAAAATGTAATAATAGAAAAACAAAAGAAACAAATTACTTACATGAAACCCCATAGAAGGGAATAGTATCACAATTGTAAGTTAAACCAAATCGCTAGTGCTAACTTGTGAATTTAATCTCCTAAGAGTAATTCCTTCCTAGCTTTCTATATCAAAACTTTTGAAATTTGTAATAAAATTGAAAGACATATCAACTCCGTCAAATATTATGTTGGAAACTTTTGATCACATTTAGTGAAAAAATAGATTACTCAAATTTTATAGTGAGGAGGAACTGTGGGAACCGGTCAGCAATTGTGTCCAAAAATTCGACTCTGGTGACTTTCAAGGGGATTCATACCTATTTCCCAATTCTTGTAAACCAAATGTCTTGTTTTTAATTAAATCTGAATGGAAGATTCTGGCATTTTTGCTTCAGATAATTTTTTATCTAAGAAGCAAGGATTCGAACCATTCGGCACATATTTACTATTAAATAGATTTTTCATGTATATATATATATATATATAAATTTTAATACCAATAAATATAATTCATGATACTATGTAAAAAGTTTCAAGAAAACAAAAAATTTATATCCTAATACTATCTAGGACTTCACGACATAATATTTTACTAATTTACTCCTTATATTCCAAAATTAGATATATGTTTTATTTTTTGAAGTTAGTTCGCAAAATCCTAAAGTTAAAAATCAGTACAAAATTATTTAGTTTTGATACAAACAACTATAACCATTGTAAAGGACTACTAATTACATATTTGTTGTTTTCAAAAACTTAAACAAAATTATATCAATTTTGAATTTCAAGATTTCGCTAATGGACTTCAAAAAGTTGAATGTATCTCTAATTTTGGAATAGATGAAGTAATTAATTCTTATACTAATTTCGTTGATAGTATTAGTATACTCCATCAATTCCAAATAATAAGATCATAGTTGACTTTTGAAAGTCAATTTGAGACATTTTTAAGCTCAAAATTGAGATGATTTATTAAAAATTATAAAACAATAAATCTTACAATGAGTAATTCTTTTTAGATAGATTACAATATTTGTAATTGTATTGAGTAAAATTAAAGAAATCAATGTCAATTTTGGGTTTGAAAATGTCTTAAGTTGACTTAAAAAAAGTGAATAATAATCTTATATCTTGGAACGGAGGAAGTATAAAACACAATATTAAGTAGTATGGTATACAATATTAGTAATATTTTCAGTTCTCATCATTAACATAACTACAGAAGTGTTTCCTAGAAAAATCTAGAAGAATCTTCGCTGTGATTTGGGTATTCGCGGACTAATAAAAGAATCCTTGCTTCTTTGTTTTGACTAACCAAGAATTTTATTGTTTTATTTTTATTGGAGATTTTGTCTAACACTTAAATCAAGGAACAAATGTATTTTGATCTTAATTGTATCAAACAATATGAAATTTGATCGTAACAAATAATTTAAAAATATCAAATTTAGATGGGGTGGGCTCCACTATAAAGACCAAGTGTAAGTAAGTAAGACAGAGCACTTTAACTAGAAATTAGAAAGTGCAGCTGTCTTCATAAATCTGAAACATAGGTGCTCCAAAATAACTCCATGCGAAGCAAGGGAAGCAATTGTCCTCTCAACAAATGCAAAGAGAGTTGTTTGAAATTTTGCATGCATACACCTTGAATCATTTTGTGGAATACATAATTGTTTCTTTTGCGAAAAGTAGTTGTTGTGATTTAATTGATTCAAGCTAACGCCTGGCAACATGATATTTGTTATTGTATTGTGAGATTTTTAGTCGAACTTGACTTCATTAGTTTGAAATTGGGAATTCTCTTTATCAAAATGTATATCTGAAAATAGTGTCGTGATCATCATTTTATCCTCTTTTTTTCAAAAAAAGACATCAGCATGGTACATGTTGTTAGACAAAGATTTGACCGAGGAATAGGATACCCAAAATAGGTGGTTTTTTGGCATTATCTTTTAGATGTCTGATGAAGCAATAAAAGTGGCAAGATTTTGGGAGTCAATAGGTTGAGCGATACTTTCGTACACATGTAGACTTTTACTTGTGTTGACAAGATATTATTCATTTGCATGTATACAAATACCTTATTATAAAAATAAAATTAAAAAATTACATGATTAAAAGGATGGTAAAAAATGTAATGAAGAAGAAAATTTTATAGTCTAAAACATAGTTTAATTTGCTTAACTGCAATCTGGTAATAGGAGACCTGTTTTTATATATTTGCATTTTCAAGATCGCTTTGATTGAATATGTAGCTATATTATGGTTTAGCCTTTAATGTTGTATTTTTTTATTTTTTGAGGGACCCGTCTTTGATTTTTTCGGCACTTATTCTTTGCCACTTTGAAAGTAGAGTTGTCCTTAATTGTTTCGTCCGTTTCCTGTTTCAAGAGCAAGTATGACAAAAAATATGCTGTGATTTGAGGTACTAAAATATTTTTTCAATTTGCAGTAAATAATAAATGAGAGACATGCACTGAAATCATTCTCCTATAACGCCCCCCACCCACTCAAATTCTGGATGCTAGTTTTATAATTCTGTTGTCGTCTTAACCAGATCTGCTTTTCGTGTCCATCCGTGTTTGTACTTTTGCAAATAGTTAAAGTTATCTTATCTTCTTGGATTCTTATCAAAAAATTACTTGTCATTGTTCAAACTTGTGCAAAATAAATTCTAAGTTAGGAAGTTGTCTTCTATTAGATAGTTTTCATATTCTAAGATTCGCAAATGTTTTAAGTAATTGCATTTTGTTTTCCTTAGCCTTTGCATCCATGTTTTTAAATTATGAATTAACAGAACATCCTTTGTCTAATCTCACATGGATCACATGTTTGTATTGCAATCTAGTTAATTTATTTTTTGTGGCGTCTTCTTTCTTATTTTATGGTTTTGTAATTTTCTTCAGCTCCATTGAGTGGCCCTCTGGTAATTGCGGAAGCTCTGGGTAAGGGGAAGGGTAAATCCAATAAAGGCAAGGACCAAGCAAAGAAGGATCAATATCTTTTTAAACGGAGAGATGAACCCAATGAATTGAAAGCCAGCATTCAAATCAACTCAAGTCAGGCAACTTCCTTACCGCAGCCAGTTTATGTAGAGGGTGCTTTACCAGTTGCAGCTGGTGATTATGTTTTGCAAAAGAGATCTCCATTAGTCTCTACAAAGCACAAGGTTCCAGAAAAACATGAGTGGACTGAGACTATAGCTGGGGATGGTGTCTCAGATTTGAGTCGAGAAGTAACTAGTGATGAAGGTAGAACTATGGATGAAAAGTCTTCTGTCATGACATTTAGCATGGCTGTTTCTCAGGTGGATTCAAATAAGGTCAAGTCTCCTGCTAGTTCCCCATTGGGTCAAGATCAAAGTCTAATCGTTCGTCCACTTGAAGCAAGGTCTTCCCTTGATAAGGGGAAGGGTGTGGGGCTGGAAATTGAAGCACACTTTGGATCTGATGTAGGAGTGGGCCGTATAGGCCGGAATGCTTCTGATTCAGTAGGCGACATGCCTTTCACGCTTGAGCCCAGTGTGGTACCAGTTGACTCTAAAGAGGACAATGCAAGTTCAACAGACTTTAAAGTTGAAGGTTTTGAGCAGTCTTTGAGTCAACCAGCTAAAATTGAATTACGTGGAGAACAAGCTCAGGATGTTTTCACTGCTGAATATCCTTTGGGGACGAGTAATGCAAAGTCCCATGGTGAAGGTCCAAGAGTTCATACTGATATTGGAGCAAAGAAGACTAAGATTCGTAAACACCCAGTAGGGGAACTGAGCAGTGAGAATTCTATCCCATTGGAGAAAAAGAAGAAGCAAAAGAAAGAACAAATGAGCTCTCCAAGCATGCAGATGCGTCCTTCTGCTGGAAAAGGTGGGTCATCAGTGGGGAATGTAGCTGGAAAATCTGTCCATGTTGATGTGTCCTCCAGAGATTCTCAGAAAAAAGAGGATACGGTCAGCACGTCATCCTCCCCTGATTCAGTTATAACACAGAAGATGGTTAGACTGGACAATGTAGAGTTGGAGCTTCCACAACTACTTCGTGATCTGCAAGTTGTTGCTATCAATCCTTTCAATAATGTGGAGAGAAATGCAGAAATTATACGGGAAGTTTTTTTGAGATTTCGGTCTCTTGTTTATCAAAAGAGCTTGCCTGCTGACAATGAGTCAAATGAAACTTGTAAAAGCAAATTTCCAGCTGTTGCTGCAGCCAGTGGTCCTTCTGTTGAGACTATCAGAGAACTGCAATCTATGAAGCCACAGAAATCTGTGGTTAGGCGTGATGATCCTTCAAAAGGTGGGCGGAAGCGTGGACAGTCTGATTGCCAAGAAGAAATTGTTGTGAAGAAGAAGAAAATCCATGACGTGAAAATAGTAACGGCAGAGAAGAAGTCTGCTCAAAAGACTCCGGTGATGCTGCGAGGAGACGGGAAAGAAACACGTGCTCCAATAATGAAGTCAGCTAAACCAGAACCTGTCAAGAAAGGTGAGCCTCCATCAAGGGCACCAGATCCAACAATGCTGGTGATGAAGTTCCCACCCCAAGGAACACTACCATCTATTATGGAGCTGAAGGCTCGGTTTGTTCGTTTTGGGCAGTTGGATAATTCTGCGACTCGTGCCTTCTGGAAGTCTTCAACATGCCGTGTTGTATTCCGGCACAAGGCTGATGCGCAGTCTGCACTTAGATTTGCTGTTGCAAGTAGCAACTTATTTGGGAATACAGGTGTGAGATGCTACCTGCGGGACCTGGAAGTTGCAGCACCTGAGGTGGAATCTGTCAAAGTTCAAAGGAAAGAGGCGTCAACAATGGGCACGCCACCGTCGAGGGATTCTGCAGTTGAACGACGATCAGCAGCACCTCTTGCGTCCCAGTCTTGGCAGCAGCCGGGAATCCAGCTTAAATCTATCCTGAAAAAATCAACTGGTGAGGAGACTGGTGGTAATGTTGGTGGTAGTAAGGGAACCCCGCGTGTAAAATTCATGTTGGGTGGGGAGGAAAGTAATAAAGGGAAAGATCAATTGATGATTGGTAATAAGAACTCCAACAACAATGCTAGTTTTGCTGATGATGGTACATCTACTACTACTACTCATGGAATGGATTTTAATAGTAAGAATTTTCAGAAGGTCATTGCTACTACTAATGCATTGCAGCATCTTCTTCCTCTCCCTATTAGTGCTGTTCAATTTCCTAGGCCGCCAAATAATTTGCATTATAGTGAAGTCGCACCCAGAACTGTTCATAATTTTAACATCCCCTCGGAACAACACATGGCCCTGAGCGCCCCAGACGTAGATATTGCACGCCAGATGATAAACCTTTTGACAAGGTGCAATGATATTGTGACCAATGTGACGGGCTTGTTAGGCTACGTTCCTTATCATCCTCTTTGAAGTCTAAGGCAGTCATCCATAATATGAGCATCAGCAAATACAAAAAAACTTATCATTTGAGCAGAAGGAAGGGGCAAAATTCACTTGGGGAAAGAGGGTTGATTTTAGGAACCAAAGAAACAGAATTGTTCGTGGACGAGTTTGTCCCAAAGAAAAAACTTGTATTGTAAAGAGAACAGGACTTGTATTGTATCATACTGCTGATGCTTGTATGTTTTAATTTTGTTTTGTTTTCAGTGGAAATTTGTTATTACCCGGGTTCAAGGCTAATTATTAGACTTGGCGAAATTGTTCTGGGCCGGCCCGGCTCGCTTGTCAACTTAATTTTTTAGCCTATGAAAATTTGAACAATTTTAGTTCGGCCCAATTTTGGCCAGGCTAACTGGTGGTCCGGCTTGTGGGCTAAATTCTTTTTTTCTACATTTTTCTTTTTCGATCTTATCTTCTTTTTCTCATTTTGACCCCAAATTTGAAAAATATATAGGCTTGTAACTAATCCAAGCTTTACTAACAGTGGGTACATCAAATTTTCCTTTGCGTGCAAGTGATATTAACGCTCGTCTTATTTTTCTCTCTTGCAAAATAATTTTTTTTTAATAATAATCATTTTAAGCACAAGAAATATAATCATTTAAAGAAAGGATATATTGTAAAGCTATGGTATATATGCCTCGTTGGAGTAACCTTCAAACAGGACTAAACTTGCAGCAATTTAAATTGAATATATTCACAAACATTCTGAGATCTCATACTTGTTGCATAAATTCATCTATTTAGAGCAATTTAATTTGTAAAACCCTGTGACAAAACAATAATATTCTCCAAAATTATTTGATGTAGTTAGCTAAATTCACGCAATACTCAATTAAAATGGCAAAACTATCCTCTTGCAATAACTTTTATGCAAGAGGATAGTTCCATCTCTAGTATAACTATCAAGAAACATGAAATTCAACACCCATTATAGATATTATTGTAATTAGTGATCAATACAATAGTTGGGAACTGAGAATCATAAAAAAAAATAACGTAATAAAATTACATATTTTCTTTCTTGAACTATATCATATTCTAGGTATTTTTTAGGTAATAAATAATTTTTTTTAGAAATAAAAAGATGAGCAAGTCAATTTTTTAGTCTATATAGCACAATATTAATTGTTGTAAATATTTTTGGTCCGCGTGACGGCTCGCTCAGCCCAAATTAAGCCACAGGCCTCTAATTTTCAATCCAAAGAAATCTAGACTACTTTGACCCGACCCACCTATGATCGACCTGTTTTCCAAGTACTAATTATTGCCAATGAACTAGGTCTCTTTTTGTGTCACACAACCTTTCTCTCTCCCTATCTGCATATTATATATTCCCTATTCCAAAATATATATTCACTATTGATTTCAGTTAACATTATTTTTATTTTTTAAAATTTTAGTCAATATAATGATGAATATTATAAAACTAATCGGTAGATTTTCTATTCCATAATTTTGAAGAATAAAATATAATTTACAACATATGATTTATACATTTTTTAATTTGTACTTCACTAATTGTGGTTAAAAAACCGTCATTGAACCGTTTTAAAAGGTAATAAAGTTTCTCTTTTCCATCCAACTTAGCGGCGGTTCTAGTTGACTCATCCAAAAATAAGTGAATGGCCTATATGATGGGAAGATTCTTTGTGCAAAATGTTAAGAAGCACTCTTTAGCATATATTTAACTTTTCTAAAACAGTAAAATGCCACCTCATTTCATCTTTAATTTTTTCCCTCATTTTTTAATTAATTGGTGATTATTACCTAAAATAAATTTTATTATTTTAAAATTTAACTCATAAGATAAATAAATAAATTTTAATTACATATTATAAAAATACATTATAAATTTTCTAATATCTTTTAAATTTTTTTATTAAGATTGAGCTTTCAATAAAAAATATGTGACCACTATATTACTTTTGTGACTCATAGATTTTAATTTTTAATTTTTTTTAACACATGTATTAAGAAAACTAAATTTATCAAAAAAAATTAATTAAATCAATTAACTGATTAGTTAGATTTTAAAATTCATTCATTCATTCCATCTATAGAGAATTTGTTGTTCTCATTTCCTATAAAATGGGTATCTTTATAGTTTATATGCTCATTGGGTTTATGTATAGTTGAAATTGAAAATACTGTTCATTATGTTCTCTTTGATGCCAAGAAAATTAATTCTCAAATTCTACAATTCATCTTGTTCTATTTTTCAAATTATATGATATATATGACCTCGTTCTAATAGAAATACTGTATAATTAGCTTAGTTGTGAGTAATGACATTGATAAAAACATGTTGTCATCAGCCAACCCTAATACTACTTGTCAATTTCTTATTTTGTGTTATCAACACAGTGTGTCTATTACTTTGACCTTACTTTGCCCTCTCATATATACTTGTATATACTTCTTTTCAAAAAAAATATTCAATTCTCTTTTTTTAATATATACTTCTCTATTTTAAATTATTAGATCATTATTGATTTTTAAAAATAATTTTTAGATATTTTTCAAATCAAAATCGATAAGATTCATTGAAAGTTATTATTACACAATAAAACTTTTGGTTAATAGTACATTTTAAATAGTGTATAATAATTATTTTTTAAAACTTGTACTAAGTATTATAAATGTTATACTCAGTTAAAATTGTTATTACAAGATTCATTCACTTTTGATGGTTTTAATTTAGTTTGGTTTATTGAATTTATCATATGTGGTGTTATGTTTAATTTCAATTTTTTTGAAATGACTGTATTGTCGACACGGAAAAAATCTCCACCCTTTAAAATTTACCCCTTTTATATTATTTTATTTCGTTAATTAATTAAGGGTGATTTTCAGGAAAAAGAACGACATAAAACCCCATCAATCCTTGCTGATAAATATAATTCATATATTATAAATCAATTGACGAAATTTAGGGTGATTGTTTTAAAGACATATTGTATATTGTCTGCTGGGGATTTTGAAGTGTATGGATGTTTATGCCTATATGAATGGTGTGTGTCGTTGAGGATTGCCTAAAATGCTATCTAATGCTACGCGAATTGTAGATACCAAAAGAATCGTTGAATGTGTTCATATTTTTTAAAATAACTTGGAATTTTGATACTCGTATGCTTAAAGGATTTTTTGTTTTGAAGAAAGATTTGTTTTAATCGTCAAAAAAATTATCAATCAGTAACTTGATCCTCATTTGCTAGGGTGATTTTCGGGGTTTTAATCTGATTAGGGGTCGTATATTTTTTATTCTTTTGCTGAAATGGCTTACCTATGGAAAAAACAATTCAAACTAAGTAAAGACCAGAGATCTAATGCCCCTCCTGAATCCTCCACCTAGGGAGGAAACTAAATCTCTCCCAAGGTTAACGAAGTGCAGATCCCTCCTTCAATATTTCAATTTGGAAGTAATACCGCTAAAGATACTCCCAGTAAGGGTTAGTCAAAGAAAGTGATCAATGTCCCTAAAGACGAGGAAACCAGAGAGATCCAGAAAAGATGAAACAGATGGAAGAAGCCATTCGATCCATGAAGGGGACAGGGACTTATGGTAATGTTAGTTACTCAAACCTATGCCTTTTTCCTGGCATCAGATATCCCGACAAGTTCTAAATTCCTGAGTTTGATAAGTACAACGATTCAGGAGATCCTTATACCTATTTAAAGATCTATATTGGGGAACTTGGCTCCTATACCAAGGATGAAGGCCTAATAATGCAGTTGTTTTAGAAGAGTTTGACTGGAGAAGCCCGAACTTGGTATACGAGGCTAGACAGTACTAAAATTCACAATTGGGAAAGTTAGGCCATACATTCTCGACTCAATAAAGCTTCCAATATTAGATGGCTCCTAATCGTTACCAAATGACCAAAGTTAAAAAGCAGCTCGACGAGTCCTTCAGGGATTATGCACAACGATGGCGAAGAATGGCTGCTTAGATCAACCCCCTATGGATGAGAACGAAATGGTGATGATTTTTATAGACATACAGGAGGCACCCTATTATGAAAGGGTTATTGGCTGAAATTGGCAAACCATTTTTGAAAATGATAAAGCATGGGGAAATGGCCGAAATGGGTCTGAAAGCTAGAAAGATTAAGACTTTCACAACTTTAGAGGCTGTAACCGACCAATTTCAAGCAGAAAATTATGGTAGTGATGCTATAAGAGGTCAATAGAACAAGGAATAAGATGTGTCCCTCGTTTTACAACACAAAAGACATGAATATGATTGGGTCAGGAAATATTAGAATGGCCCCAAATCCCAAATACATTCGGAGGAGTGAAAATTACCCCCAAAGGAGTGAAACAAATGCCCTAAGGTGGGAATATCCGGAGGAGAGTACGATCATAAGACAAGAATTGGAGTTGATCAGGCATAAAGTAAATCAGTTAGCAGAGCTGGCATTGTACCAACATTAAGTCACAAGGAAGCTTTTCACTTAACTATCAAAAACCTAAGAGAAAGAAAAGGTTAATCAGAATTCGAGCATAAATTCCTCCAAGATGATCCAGTTGACTGAAGAAGATCAAAGTAGGCTGAAAGGGCAAGAAAAGTTGAATAATAAATTTGCTAGAAAATCACACCAATGGAGCTCTAGAAATTGCTCAGAAAAATGCGAACTCTCAAAGAAGAAAGATCAGACAACATCCTCAAGAGACCGAAAATTAACCCCTTTGAACAAATCAAGGGAAGAAATGCTACATCTTCTGATAAACGAAGGAAAGATTACGAAGTTATTGCCTTCCACAGATCCCAGTACGAAAAGCTATGATCCCACCAAGATATGTCTCTACTATTCTAACTTACCTGGACATATGACCGAGGAATGTTGGGCTCTGAAACACAAAATCCATAATCTCATTGAAAATAGTAGGCAACATTGAAATCCCTGTGATTAAGGAAGGGTAAATTCAGAGAATACAGTTATGAGTCCCAGGAAGTGTGGGGACGATATCAATCGCTTAACTTAGTGTCTTGTTTTATTTTTCATGTGTTACTATGTTTATAAAAAAAATCATAAAATCAAAATCAAAATCAAATCAACCCTTATGTTTTTTCGATCCCTGAACTATGCAAGACCTAATCTTTATTCCTAGGATTACATAGGCAATCAGTTGTGGTGCGGTCTAATTTTTACAAAAAATTCCAAAACCCTTCGACAATTGCGAACCAAGATCCTTCGACAAGTTCAACACCTGTGAACTTCATAAAGACCTGGTAGGCAGCCAACAATGGTGTGGTCTCATCTTAAAAGATTATCAAAATCCTCCAATAACATTAACAACTCGACATATTTGAACTACGTAGGCTGCCATCATAGCACAACCCACCTCATACTCGATAACTTGCTTCCCCGAAACAAAAGCCACAAATCAAGCCTTACAAATCGAACTAGGCCCAATTGAAATCATCACATCATTAACCAAGCTGAGCTCTTAGATCCAATTCAATGGAATCCGAAGGCATCTCGACACCAGTTATAAAAAATAAAGCGATAATATGAAATGAGAAACACAATAATATATTAAGCATGATCATCAGCAAGGACAGATACAACCCAAGACGATGAGAAATGTAAAGACAAAAAAAGGCCACAACAAATATCGACCCAACGATGAAAAATAACTATCCGATGACCCTTATCTTAGTCCTCAAAGAGCTGATATGTGATGCCCCCAAATCGGGCCCACACCACTCAATTTGAGTCGTCAAAAGACTACAACAAAATTATTACAATGCACTGTTCAATAATACACAACTAAGTCTTCACAATTATTACTATTCTACAATACAGTGAAGACTACTATAGCAACTATCTCGGACCGCTAATCCATTCCCCTTTCCTTCCCACTAGTCCCGGCTTCGCTCTCATTTCCTGAACAATTAAACAAAAAGGAAAGGGTGGGCTCAAATAGCCCATTAAGAAATATCATGACTAAGATAATGAAAAATAAATTATTCTTAGCCTTCAACAGTTGAGTTCTTTAATTGAATATAATAGACAACAAGTTTTAAATCAACAACTGCAGTTGAGTTATAAACAACAAGATTAACAACAGTAGTTAAGTTATTAAACAAAGTTTCACTACAGCAAAATAACCACCACTAAGAGAATCAAGTAGATCATAATGTTTACTAGCCTCTCTTTTTAAGAAAATCATCATTAACTTTTATCATCTGAAACACCACTGGTCATGATCATACCAAACAATAGTTCTTCTTTGCCCCCAGTCAAAGAGAACATTCATCACGTGTCCTTGTCATCCGACCAAAGACACCCAACAATTATATCGCCTTTAATATATCATCTGTGCCTCAGGCCACAGATATTCAAAACAACCTGATACTTGATGATTGAAATAACAATAGAGATATAAATAATGAACAGAAGAAACAAGATAAACAATAACATTAGGAGTTAACAAATTTGACTTTGTCCAGATTCAAATAAAATCCAAATTATCAACATGATTTATAGAAAAAGTGTTCAAGTCCAAGAGTAATGTCCAAGATCCATACAGAGAAGTTCAACGGTAAGGTTTACGGTACAAGAAATTAGTCCAAACTGTTCACAGTTCAAATAAATGTCCACAGTTCAAAAGTTCAATGTCCATAAGTTCACAGTCCAAATAAATGTCCACAGTTCAAAAGTTCAAAGTCCATAAGTTCACAGTTCAAATATGACGATGAAAATTTAATAGGAATGTTCTTGTCAAAGGGTATTAGATGAAGTGCAAACTATTAAGGGAATATTAATTAATTATTAATTCAAGAATTTTCACTGTTTAATAATATTAGAGGTACAAATGAAATACTTCCTTACCGTAGTAAGTTTAAGTGATAGAAGATGAAAAAGATAGTATCCCTTACAAATAATAAAGAAAATGATATCCCTTCACGATGATGAAAAGAATGATATCCCTTACCGTAATAAGTTTAATAGTTTGAAAGAAAAGTGATATCCCTTACATTATCTCGTGACTAAATACAACTTTTATGAGGTTGATCAACTTGAACAATACTCGTACCCTTCCAGATCTTCAACGCTTAAGATAATTTTAATACACTTAGGGAGACACTTATACTAAGAAATATTTAGAGAGTGAAAAGAAGATTGAGTGAGAAATATGTAAAACTCCTTATGCTAAGCCCCCTATTTATAGCCAGAGCCTAACCAACCTTTTTCACACACACGTTACACATTTTAATCACATCTTTTAATTTGAACCATTCATTAACCAACACACGTTTCACACTTTAATTTGCACCGCTCAATGACTATCACGTGTTTCACGCCTACACGTGTTACACATTTACACGCGTTACACATTTACGTGTGTTACACACTTACACGTGTTGCACACGTATATGCGTTACACATACCGTGTTTTTTAAATAATAAATCTGTCTAACTGTTTAATACCCATGACTACTATTGTAACAATTATTGGCCTAATAATGCAAGGCGTAGTGCATTATGACAATTATTGATTCAATAATATGGAACACTGTGCAATTAATAATGTAAAATATTGTGTAATGACAATTATTGATTCAATAATGTAAAATGTTGTGTAATAATTATTGATTCAATAATGTAAAATGCTATGTAACGACAATTATTGATAAAATACTGTGCAATAGCCACTTTATCAGTTCAATAATTTAAATATTGTGTAATATCGTGTGCTACTATGCAATACCATGAGCTATAGTAAAATACCGCGTGCTACAGTAAAATATTATATGTTACCATACTTTTATCACTGGGTATTTTAACAGTTAAAAGTGATAATACCGTTGACCATTTTTGTAAGACCCCGAATTTTATGAAATACAAAATTTAATTTTTCTTCATATATATATTTTTTTGAAACAGTAAGTGGTTAAATTGATAAAGTTAAAAGTTAAGGATGTTATGTGCAAATTTTATTTTGTCGGACAATATTCGCTTTGTCGGGGAATATTCGTTTGGTCGGGGAATATTCGTTTGGTCCGACGGCGCCGAAATAACAAATTATTGGTGGACCCCACATCGGAATATTTGTTGGATATAGAAAACGACAGAAATAACCTTTTTAAATAAAAATAGTCAACGAAACTGTTAAAATACCGGTGATAAAAGAATAGTAGCATACGATAGTTATTGGTATTTTCTGTAGCACTCGGTACTCTACAGTAACACACGGTATTGCATAGTGTCTCATATTTTTGGTCTGATAATTGACACCGTAACTGTTACGCATCATTTCATCGATAATTGTCACTGCATAATATTTTATATTATCAATTCAATAATTGTTGTTACACAGTATTTTGCATTATTGATTTAATAATTGTCATTACACTGTATTTTATATCATTGAGTCAATAATTGTTGTTGCACTGTTTTTAAAATTATTGAACCTAATAATTGTCACAGTAACATATGCACAGTAATTCACATTATTGAATCAATAATTGTCATTACACAGTAACGTATGCTTTATTTTACATTATTGTTATCTCTATTATGATGTTATTTAAACAGCTGTATTTCATTAATTTATTGACTTGATATCTAAGAGCTAACTATACTGTATTTATAACAATTAGTCATAATAATTGAATTGATAAAGTTATTTGTTTATAATATAAAGTTAGGTGATTATTAGGTGATATGAAATGAATGGTGTAGATTAAAGTGTGAATTATTGTTGAATAATTGAATTGATTTGTTTATAATATAAAGTTAGGTGATTATTAGGTGATATGAAATGAATGGTGTAGATTAAAGTGTGAATTATTGTTGAATAATTAAATTGATTTGTTTATAATATAAAGTTAGGTGATTATTAGGTGATATGAAATGAATGGTGTAGATTAAAGATAATATAATATTTGAAATGGATGGTGTAGATTAAAAGATGATCTTTAAATGAATGGTTTAGATTAAATGAATGATAAGATTTTTGCCTATAAATAGAAGCCTTAACTTAAGGATTTTTCATAAACTTCCTTACTTGTTCTTTCTTTCTCTCTCTAAATACTTCTTGTGAAAGTTCTCTCTAAGTGTGCTTAAGTCATCTTGAGTATTTGTGAAGATCTATAAGTATACGTGTACTGTTCAAGTTAATCAACCTCATTTAAATCAATATCCAGTCACGTGTTGAGGTAAGGGATACCATCTTTTTCATCTTCCATTATTCAAACATACTATGGTAAGGGATTATCATTATTTTATTCTCGATAATAATATTGTTTCTTCCTTACTCATAAGACGTGCCTTTTATTTCCATGTATTAAATTGTGGGAATAACCTTACGGAGCGGATTGCCGCCTGTTGGTGAATAACCTTTCGTATTCATTCATTATTAATCTCTGAGAATAACCTTACGGAGCGGATTGCCGCCTGTTTGGTGAATAACTCTTTGTACTCAAATTCTATTAAATTGTGGGAATAACCTTACGGAGCGGATTGCCGCCTGTTGGTGAATAACCCTTTGTATTAATTTCCTTCACCTTTTGTTAATCAAACCTGCTACGGTAAGGGATATTATTTTCTTTCATACTCTTAAATCGAAATTTATTATGGAACTATTGCTTCTATAATTCCTGAAAATATTATATGTTCCATAATAGTTGAACTTCATTATTTCAACTGAACCTTCCTATTTACGTGAACATTTCTATTGAATTGTAACCGTTATTCTGAACTGTGGATCTTGAATATCATTTTTAAATTTCACTCCACATCATGTTGACAATTTGGACATTATTTGAATCTGTACAAAGTAAACTTCCGATACTTATTGTTATCCTATTTCTTCTGTTCATCATTTATATCATTCTAATCATCCAAAAATCAAGCTGTTGTGAATATCTGTGGCCGGAGGCACAAATGTGATATATTTGTTGAACAGATGATAGGTTAAAGGCGATATAATAGGTTAAAGGCGATACATCTGTTCGGTGTCTTTTATGACACGTGGTGAATGTTCTCTTTGGCCCGTAGTGCAAAGATGAACTGTTGTTTGGTATGATTATGACCAAAGGCTGAATCTGGTATAATCATGACCGTTGGTGCTATATTGAATATCTTTGGCCCGTAGTACAAAGATGAACTGTTGATGTGCATGATTATGATCAGGAACTGTGAATTTGTATTATCTTGACTAATGATATTTCAGATGATAAAAGTTGATGATGTTTTTCCTAAAAAGAGAACCGAGTGGACATTATAGTCTGCATTATTCTTCTAATAGATTACTCATTCCGCTGCTATTATTGATCTGAACGTTGTTTAAGAATTTAACTGCAGTTTTTGATATAAACCTTGTAGTCTATTGTATTCTATCAAGAACTCAACTGTTGAAGACTAATGATAATTTATTCGTCATTATCTTAGTCATGATATTCTTTACTGGGCTAGTTGAGCTCACCCTTTCTTTTGTTCCATTGTTTTTCAACAGGAGATGAAAACATAACAGGGTCTAGCCGGGGAATGGAGTGAGGGTCCGAGGAATAGTTATCATAGTCTTCACGTTTTGTAAAATAGTGTGGCAATAATAGTGAAGACTTAGTTGTGTATTATTATACACTGTATTGTTGTACGTTGTGCTTTGTTGTAATAATTTTGTTGTAGTATTTTGACGACTCAAGTTTGGGCTGTGTGGGCCCAGATTTGGGGGCGTCACAGTTGGCATCAGAGCTTAGGGATATGGTCTTTAATGGAGATCTGGGGTAGAACTAGGAGGGGAGAGACGAATAGAATCAGTCACTAGTGTGTCCTACCTAAAATAGATTTTATTATCTAATGAGTCGATTTGAATGTAGGAACATGAAGTGATGAGTCAGTTTATTTGAACTAACATTTATTTTGTGACCACAGTTAAGTATGGCATCTGAAAATCAAGAGGTTAACTATGGAATACTCGAAGCAAATGTAGCCGAGAATCAAGAGGCCCCAAACAATCCTCCTGCCAACTCAGGAAATAATGTTCCTGATAACATGATGAACGATGGATTCTTTAGGAATTTCATGCAGTTCATACAGAATCCAGGAAGAGGAAATCCAGTCAATAATAACGGTAGAAACGCTGGCAATTTGAGGATGGTCACTGTTAAGCAATTTAAAGAATTAGGACCACCTGAATTCCACGGGAAGCCTGACCCACTCAAAGCGGAGGCATGGCTGAAGCAGACGACAAAAATACTTGATGTCTTACAATGCGCTGATGATCAGAAGGTGCCATTTGCCACTTTTATGTTACGAGGTGAGGCGGACCATTGGTGGGAAGCGGTAAAACGTATCCAACCTTCAGCACTCGAAATGTCTTGGACAGAATTCGAAGAACTGTTTAACGAGAAGTACTTCCCAGAAAGCATCCGCCATATGAAGGAAGTGGAATTCATTAAGCTGGAGCAGGGAAACATGACAGTTTCTCAATATGAAGCTAAGTTTGCTTAACTGTCTCGTTTTGCGACTCATCTAGTAGATGACGAAGCACGAATGATTCGAATGTTCCTGAGAGGTTTGAGACTCAAAATTCGTCAACAACTTAGTTCTCATAAATTCAGTTTGTATTCAGATGTTGTAGATAGGGCTCAAAGGGTGGAGCAAACAGATGAAACATTGCAGCCAAGAGTTAATGATCAGCATAGAGAAAGGAGTGACAACAACCACAGGAACGAGAACCATCGAGGAGGTAACCAACACTTCGGTGGTAATTCCATACCAAATAACAGAAGAGGAGAATCTAGTGGGAACAATTTCAAAAGAAAGAGATTCCATAATAATTATGGAAGGGCACCAGCACCAGTACCAACACCAGCACCGACCCCAGTTTCAAGGGGAGAAGATCGACCACCAGTGAGATGCTATAGGTGTGGTCAGGAAGGTCACATCAGCCCAAACTGTACACTGCAGTCCAAAAAGTGCTACAGTTGTGGGAAAGAGGGTCATCTTGCGCGGTTTTGTCCTGCCACAAAATCAAGTCCAGCTGCAATGATGATACCAAAAGCTAGCGCGGATAAAGGAAAATCTGTAGTTCAAGGGAGAACTTTTGTTGTGACATCCCAAATGGCACGAAACTCGAACGAGGTGATAACCGGTAAGCTATTCATAAATTCTCGTGAAGTCTACGCTTTGTTAGATACTGGCTCTACCCATTCTTTTATCTCACCTGCATGTGCTCAGCGTTTAAACTTAACTCCTGAAAATTTGGACTTTGACTTATCAGTTGAAACCCCATTAGGAGAAATGACCATTACATCTACTGTCTATAAATCTTATCTAGTTCAAATCAACAACCTCACATTACCTGTTGACCTTATTTCTTTGGAGATGCATGAATTTGATGTGATTTTAGGAATTGATTGGTTGACTACCCATCATGCTAAAATTGATTGTTTTCATAAGATTATTAGTTTTCATATTCCTAATCAACCTGTCATGCAAATTCAAGCAACTAAACCATTGAAATCTATAACTGTTATTTCTAGCCATAAAGCCATTCGTTTATTGAAAAACGGATGTCAAGCCTTTTTAGCTCATGTCACTGATTTGAACAAAAATACGTCAAACTTGAATGATATTCCCATTGTTAATGAGTTTCCTGACGTTTTTACTGAAGAACTTCCTGGCTTACCCCCAAACCGTGAAATTGATTTTTATATTGATCTTGAACCCGGTACCAAGCCCATTTCCAAAGCTCCCTACCTCCCATTGAACTTCAAGAGTTAAAAGTCCAACTACAGGAATTGTTGGATACCGGTTTCATTCGTCCGAGTGCATCACCTTGGGGTGCTCCTGTTCTATTTGTGAAGAAGAAAGACAGGAGTATGAGATTGTGCATTGACTACCGAGAATTGAACCATGTCACCATCAAGAACAGGTACCCGTTACCTCGGATTGATGACATGTTTGATCAATTGCAAGGCGCTCAACATTTCACAAAGATTGATCTCCGTTCTGGATATCATCAGTTAAAGGTTAAAGCTGAGGACATTCCAAAGACTGCTTTCAGAACTCGTTATGGGCATTATGAGTTCTTAGTCATGCCTTTTGGACTAACTAATGCTCCTACAGCTTTCATGGACATGATGAACCGGATATTCAAGGAACATTTGGATCATTTTGTGGTTGTCTTTATTGATGACATCCTCATATACTCCAAGAGTCGCGAGGATCATGAACAACACCTGAGATTGATACTACAAAAGCTCCGTGAAAACAAATTATATGCCAAGTTGAAGAAATGTGAGTTCTGGCTTGAGGAGGTCGCGTTTCTTGGGCATGTGATTTCTAGTCAAGGAATATCAGTCGATCCTGCGAAGATTGAAACGGTACTAAATTGGGAACAACCCAAAACAGTAACCGAAGTCTGAAGTTTTCTGGGTCTAGCTGGTTATTATCGGAGATTCGTAGAAGGATTTTCTCGAATCGCCACTCCATTAACGCAGCTTACTCGGAAAAGCACAAAATTCATATGGAGCGAGGAATGCGAGAAAAGTTTCCAAGAACTCAAGAAGAGACTTATTTCAGCTCCTGTTCTGACCATACCATCAGGATCAGGAGAATTTGTTATCTACAGCGATGCTTCTGGCAAAGGTCTAGGTTGTGTCCTTATGCAACATGGAAAGGTTATAGCCTACGCCTCTCGACAACTCAAAGATTATGAGAAAAATTATCCTACTCATGATCTAGAGTTGGCAGCAGTCGTTTTCGCGTTGAAGATCTGGAGACACTACTTGTACGGAGGAAAAGTGGATATCTATACGGATCATAAAAGTCTCAAGTATTTCTTCACCCAGAAGGAACTCAACATGCGACAACGACGTTGGCTTGAGCTGTTAAAGGATTATGACCACACAATCCAGTATCACCCGGGAAAGGCGAACGTTGTAGCTGACGCTTTGAGCAGAAAATCTTATGCAAGTACAAGTGCACTGCTGACAACACAAAAGTGTATTTTGTACGACTTGCAAAAGATGGAGATAGAGCTAAAGACACCAGGGACCCACTCGAAGATTGCTCACGTGCGAGTAGAACCAACTTTAATCGATAAAATTAAAGCTGCTCAAGCTACCGATCCGGAACTGATAAACATGATAAAGAAAGTACAAGAAGGTGCCATTCCCGAAGCAAGAATCGACGAGAAAGGAATACTTCGAGTCAACTCTCGACTCTGTGTTCCTAACGATCCTGAATTAAAGCATAAAATCATGATGGAGGCACACAACACGCCGTTTGCAATCCACCCAGGAGGTACCAAGATGTATCGAGATCTTCGACATACATTTTGGTGGAACAATATGAAAAGAGAGATTGCGGAGTTTATCTCAAGGTGCCTAACTTGTCAACGTGTCAAGGCAGAACATCAAGTTCCTAAAGGTCCATTACAATCACTTGAAGTTCCCGAATGGAAGTGGGAACACATCAATATGGACTTCGTGACGGGTCTTCCAAAAGTTTCTCAAGGCTTAGATGCAATTTGGGTGATCGTAGATAGATTGACCAAATCTGCTCATTTCTTGCCTATACGAGAAAACTTTTCACTTGAACGTCTTGCCGGTATGTACATAAATGAGATCGTGAGATTGCATGGCATGCCAGTTTCCATAGTTTCTGATCGAGATCCCAGATTCACTTCACGCTTTTGGATCAGTCTACAAAAAGCTATGGGCACTGAACTACGTTTTAGTTCTGCATACCATCCTCAAACGGACGGACAATCGGAAAGGACGATCCAGACCCTCGAAGATCTTTTGAGACTTTGTGTATTAGACTTCAAAGGAAGTTGGGATAAGTACTTGCCGTTGGTGGAATTTTCTTACAACAACAGTTACCAAGCAAGCATAGGCATGGCTCCATTCGAGACATTGTATGGAAGGAAGTGTCGCTCTCCAATATGTTGGAATGAGGTAGGAGAAGCAAAATTGTTGGGACCCAAGTTGGTACGCTTGACGACCGAAAAGATCCAAATGATCCGACAACGAATACAGACCGCACAAGAACGACAAAAGAGTTATGCTGATCTTCATCGGAGAGACGAAAGTTTCAACGTCGGAGATCATGTATTCTTACGTGTTTCTCCATGGAAAGGGGTTACGAGATTCGGAAAGAGAGGAAAGCTCAACCCTCGATTTATTGGCCCATTTGAAATCCTCGATCGAATAGGAACCGTAGCCTACAGACTAGCCCTACCACCAAGTATGTCTCGCATCCATAACGTTTTTCACATATCTATGTTACGTAAATATGTGAAGGACCCAAACCACGTCATTGAGTTAGAACCAGACGTTATAGCAGAGGATTTAACATACGAGGAAGTACCTGTTAAGATCCTGGATAAGAAGGAGCAGATCCTACGCTCAAAGGTTATACCTCAAGTTAAGGTTTTATGGAGGAACCAAGATACTGAGGAAATGACCTGGGAGCTAGAATCTGAGATGAAATCTAAGTATCCTTACCTCTTCGATATGTCAGGTACGTCAATTTCGGGGACGAAATTTCATAAGGAGGGGAGGTTGTAAGACCCCGAATTTTATGAAATACAAAATTTAATTTTTCTTCATATATATATTTTTTTGAAACAGTAAGTGGTTAAATCGATAAAGTTAAAAGTTAAAGATGTTATGTGTAAATTTTATTTTGTCGGACAATATTCGCTTTGTCAGGGAATATTCGTTTGGTCGGGGAATATTCGTTTGGTCCGACGGCGCCGAAATAACAAATTATTGGTGGACCCCACATCGGAATATTTGTTGGATATAGAAAACGACAGAAATAACCTTTTTAAATAAAAATAGTCAACGAAACTGTTAAAATACCGGTGATAAAAGAATAGTAGCATACGATAGTTATTGGTATTTTCTGTAGCACTCGGTACTCTACAGTAACACACGGTATTGCATAGTGTCTCATATTTTTGGTCTGATAATTGACACCGTAACTGTTACGCATCATTTCATCGATAATTGTCACTGCATAATATTTTATATTATCAATTCAATAATTGTTGTTACACAGTATTTTGCATTATTGATTTAATAATTGTCATTACACTGTATTTTATATCATTGAGTCAATAATTGTTGTTGCACTGTTTTTAAAATTATTGAACCTAATAATTGTCACAGTAACATATGCACAGTAATTCACATTATTGAATCAATAATTGTCATTACACAGTAACGTATGCTTTATTTTACATTATTGTTATCTCTATTATGATGTTATTTAAACAGCTGTATTTCATTAATTTATTGACTTGATATCTAAGAGCTAACTATACTGTATTTATAACAATTAGTCATAATAATTGAATTGATAAAGTTATTTGTTTATAATATAAAGTTAGGTGATTATTAGGTGATATGAAATGAATGGTGTAGATTAAAGTGTGAATTATTGTTGAATAATTGAATTGATTTGTTTATAATATAAAGTTAGGTGATTATTAGGTAATATGAAATGAATGGTGTAGATTAAAGTGTGAATTATTGTTGAATAATTAAATTGATTTGTTTATAATATAAAGTTAGGTGATTATTAGGTGATATGAAATGAATGGTGTAGATTAAAGATAATATAATATTTGAAATGGATGGTGTAGATTAAAAGATGATCTTTAAATGAATGGTTTAGATTAAATGAATGATAAGATTTTTGGCTATAAATAGAAGCCTTAACTTAAGGATTTTTCATAAACTTCCTTACTTGTTCTTTCTTTCTCTCTCTAAATACTTCTTGTGAAAGTTCTCTCTAAGTGTGCTTAAGTCATCTTGAGTATTTGTGAAGATCTATAAGTATACGTGTACTGTTCAAGTTAATCAACCTCATTTAAATCAATATCCAGTCACGTGTTGAGGTAAGGGATACCATCTTTTTCATCTTCCATTATTCAAACATACTATGGTAAGGGATTATCATTATTTGATTCTCGATAATAATATTGTTTTTTCCTTACTCATAAGACGTGCCTTTTATTTCCATGTATTAAATTGTGGGAATAACCTTACGGAGCGGATTGCCGCCTGTTGGTGAATAACCTTTCGTATTCATTCATTATTAATCTCTGAGAATAACCTTACGGAGCGGATTGCCGCCTGTTTGGTGAATAACTCTTTGTACTCAAATTCTATTAAATTGTGGGAATAACCTTACGGAGCGGATTGCCGCCTGTTGGTGAATAACCCTTTGTATTAATTTCCTTCACCTTTTGTTAATCAAACCTGCTACGGTAAGGGATATTATTTTCTTTCATACTCCTAAATCGAAATTTATTATGGAACTATTGCTTCTATAATTCCTGAAAATATTATATGTTCCATAATAGTTGAACTTCATTATTTCAACTGAACCTTCCTATTTACGTGAACATTTCTATTGAATTGTAACCGTTATTCTGAACTGTGGATCTTGAATATCATTTTTAAATTTCACTCCACATCATGTTGACAATTTGGACATTATTTGAATCTGTACAAAGTAAACTTCCGATACTTATTGTTATCCTATTTCTTCTGTTCATCATTTATATCATTCTAATCATCCAAAAATCAAGCTGTTGTGAATATCTGTGGCCGGAGGCACAAATGTGATATATTTGTTGAACAGATGATAGGTTAAAGGCGATATAATAGGTTAAAGGCGATACATCTGTTCGGTGTCTTTTATGACACGTGGTGAATGTTCTCTTTGGCCCGTAGTGCAAAGATGAACTGTTGTTTGGTATGATTATGATCAAAGGCTGAATCTGGTATAATCATGACCGTTGGTGCTATATTGAATATCTTTGGCCCGTAGTACAAAGATGAACTGTTGATGTGCATGATTATGATCAGGAACTGTGAATTTGTATTATCTTGACTAATGATATTTCAGATGATAAAAGTTGATGATGTTTTTCCTAAAAAGAGAACCGAGTGGACATTATAGTCTGCATTATTCTTCTAATAGATTACTCATTCCGCTGCTATTATTGATCTGAAAGTTGTTTAAGAATTTAACTGCAGTTTTTGATATAAACCTTGTAGTCTATTGTATTCTATCAAGAACTCAACTGTTGAAGACTAATGATAATTTATTCGTCATTATCTTAGTCATGATATTCTTTACTGGGCTATTTGAGCTCACCCTTTCTTTTGTTCCATTGTTTTTCAACAGGAGATGAAAACATAACAGGGTCTAGCCGGGGAATGGAGTGAGGGTCCGAGGAATAGTTATCATAGTCTTCACGTTTTGTAAAATAGTGTGGCAATAATAGTGAAGACTTAGTTGTGTATTATTATACACTGTATTGTTGTACGTTGTGCTTTGTTGTAATAATTTTGTTGTAGTATTTTGACGACTCAAGTTTGGGCTGTGTGGGCCCAGATTTGGGGGCGTCACAATTTTATTTAGAAAGGCTACTGCTGTCGTTTTCTTTATCTGACAATATTTCGTTGTGGGGTCCACCCATAACTGAATATTTCGGCGCCGTCGTACGAATATTCCCCAACAGAACGAATATTCCTTGACAAAACGAATATTTCCCGACCAATCGAATATTGTCCGACATAAAATTTTTGCACATAATATTCTTAATTTTAATTTTTATTAATTTAACATCGTACTATTAAGCATAAAATTATGAGAAAAAATTGAAATCTATTTATTAAAATTCGGGGTCTTACGTGACACCCTTAATCACCAACATTGGTCAAATTAGAAGCATCAAAACCAAATACAACTACAAGTCAGAAGAGATGGTAGGGGCACTTGGACATCAAAGCTCATGCCCACCACCTAATCACCACATGGGTTACAAGGTAAAGGATTCTTGGCATCTTATTAGTTTACCCGTCAAACACACAACGAAACAACTACCTTGACGACAAACAAGATTGGGGAAATTTCGGAATCGACAACAACTCGACACTGGGGCATTCAACGAATATCCAAGAAAGGATAATTCGAAGGTCAGTGCCAATAGCACAATCCCATCAGCATGCGCCATCATCATTAGAGCTTCCCTCATATCATTTCACGTGTTATCCGGTACATCATTTGGTTTTTTTCAATTAGAATTTTCTTAAAGTACAATGACCCACATGTAAGGCACAACTCTTTCATCTTCTTGTTTGTTTTCTGTCTCCATTTACATATGATATGGATGGTAGATATTTGAAGTACAGATAAATCTTTCATTAAGAGTTTTAAAAGAGTACGTTTTGGAATTTTTTTTATTTGACTTATTATTAATTAGATTAATACTGATAAGTGTCCGTGGAACAGGAATCATAAGTACAATTAAAGTATTAAAATTGTTCAACCTTTTGATTAGGCATAAAATCCTAGTTCAAAGCACTATTTGGGGCAAAATTGACCTTATATACCTGTCTGCATTTTGCATTTGCATTAACTCCTTGTTATGGGGTATAAAGCTATGATGACAATGATGACAGTTAGTATGAAGTCAAAGGATGACCAATCTAATGTCTTAAATCGTGGCCTAGGTTAATCGATAAATTATGTCTGAGGGGTGTTTTTACACATGGTGCCCTAAAGTCATCTGGTTTGGGAGTCACTGGCTCAACGTTTGTTACATGGGTAACTTGGAGCTAAGAAAATGAGTATTTTGAGGGATAAATGCTGGAAGAAGAGGATACCTGAGCAGATTCAAATCGTGAATTGGGTTACTCAAGTAATTAAGCTTGTGGGGTGTCTTTACGCCTGGTGCCCTAAAGCCGTCTGGTTTGGGAGTCGCCGGTCCAACGCTCGTTACATGGGTAACTCAAGCCAAAGAAAACGAACCTTACACAAGGTCAGGCGATGAATGAATAAAGTAAACCACGTAACTTGTCTCGAATTGTGGTCTTTGTTACTCGAGCAAGTAAACACGAAGGAGTGTCTTTACACCTAGTGCCTTAAAGCCATTTGTTTTGGGAGTCATTGGTCCAAAACTCGTTAAATGGATAACTCTGAATAACCTAAAAAAACGAGACAAGTTAAGTGAGGGAAAAAGAAAAGAAAATATGAACTCAAAAAGAAGAATTTTGGACAAGAGGAAATGAGGTCATTTAAAGTCATGGAAGAAGAAACCTTTACTAAATGCTGAATCGCATAGTGCACATGTCATATGACGTCAATTCTACGAAGAACGGTGTTTAGAATGAAGACGGGGTATCTTTGATAAAGGAAGGTAGTTCTTTAGAATTTGGTATTACTCATGTATAATGACCATGGACGTTTAAGTTTTCTTATGATTTAATAATCTGTCAAATAAAAAAAAATACTTGGAAATTAGTATATTTATGACACGTCATTCACGATTCACGTCTTGCTTAGAAAAGATCCATTTTCCTACTCAACTTCCAACTATTTAAGTGATAGGATAAAATCACCATGGATACAAGCTAAATTGTAGATAAGCATTCAATTTCATGCACTTTAACTTTATATGCCTCATTATCAAGATTATAGTAATTCTTATATCGGAGCTAACCTTGACTGCCCGAGCCGTCAAGCTTTTGGCGTTTGTTATTTGTCTAATATGCAGGATATTGCTCACTATGGGTGACTTGGCGTGGTCAATTAAACGAGTTTCCTATATAAGTCCCTTACAGCAACACACGCAAAGGTTGGGGCATTTTTAAAAATCATTGAAATGGAGAGAGTCCGAGGCTACACTAAACTTCTCACCAGAATAACGGGGGACCTTCGAAAGAAATTATGATGAAGTAAGTTCACTACGACAAGGGAAAGAAAAAAAGGTTGGAATTCCCTTCCCAAGAGAATCCCTAACTCAAAAACGATCATCTCGTCGGTAAAATTGTGTCATTTGGCTAACCAGGGGACATTTCTTTCTATTATATAAGCATGCATCACGACAATGAAAATGAATAAGCATACATAACAACGATGACTAACAAAATGAATTCATGCATAAAACATATACTGATCTATGCATATGCACTTAAATGAAAAGATCAAGATAAAATATACAGGAAAGAAGCACATACAAAGCTGGCATCTCGACACTAAACCTCAGTGATGTATAGCTCTAGGTGGACCGATAACTCCATCATATTAAGATCAACATGGATCAGATGAATGCATGGCTTAATTAATTGACGAGGATGACGCATCAAATAAGGAGACAATGCTGCTGAAGCCGATCTACAAGGATGAATCTCGAGGAGGTCCTATAAATCATAGATCTACCTGACACGTGGGAATTTTAAGTGACTAATCAGGTACGTTTTCTTTTTAAATTTTGTTCGATCGGTTATTATGTTTTCCTTAACGAAATAAGAAATGTAAATAAGTGTGCCAAGTGATTGGAATGCCTTAAAATAAAGTGGAAGAAAAATGAATTTTCAAATTATAAATCATACTTTATTAAAATGAGCATTTCAAAGAACTGAAATCTGAAATAAAGGATTGTGAGGTGTGGAAACCGGTCAAAAACATAAAGAGAACAAATAAATAAGCGATGAATGAATTGTCTTCGTAGATACGATTAATGATAAAATTTACACTTAAATATGATTAACGATAAAATTTGCACTTAGATACGATTAATGATTAACGGTGAAATTTGCACTTAGATACGATTATCGATAAAATTTGCACTTAGATGCGATTAAAAATTAACGACGAAATTTGCAACTAGATACGATTAACGATTAATGATGAAATTGCGATACAATTAACGATGTGATGAAATTTGCGATATAATTAACAATGCGATTTGTGATGTGATTGATTACGCAATGCGATTGGCGATGCGATTTATGATTAGCAATGCAACTAGCGATACAACATGCGATTTGCGATACGTGATGCGATATGCAATTTGCGATGCGATATGTGATTTACAATGCGATGAGCAATGTGATGTGATTGGAAATGTGAGGAAATGTGCGATGCAATGTAATTTGCGATGCAATACAATGGACAATTGACGATACCATTTTGTTGGAGACGATACCCAACGAGGGCATCGAAAACGATACCCAATGATAACAATACGATTAACGACACGATTCCCGCAATAACGATGTCGACGCCGGAAAAATCATTTCCTTTTAATAATTACCCTTTCCAATTTTAGTCTTTTAATTACGATGTGATTTTTGGAAAAGATCGGCACAAGTGTCGACGAGTCTTGAAAGATCGATTTTTTATAATGAGCCAATTGACCAGAGTCGCCAGTTGGTATATTTGCAATGGATGTACCAACTCATCCGAGTTTTAGTTTTCGTAATCGTAATGGCTCATATGTGACTCCTAATTAATTGGTTCGCGAACCGAGATTCATAGAGTTCGGGGGCTTGCTTAAGCGAGGGGAAGGTGTTAGGCACCCCCCGACTTCCGTGAAACACGGTTACCGCTATCTTAATGCTTTTCTTTCCTTTAAATCCTAAAATATGTGTTTGCGCGCGTGTGTATGTGTGTGTGCCTATGAAAATCTTTGGAATGCTTTATTTCCGAAAGTACTTCTGAAATCTCGTTGACCCTATGCACGAAGGATTCGATTCGTTTTGAAAAATTCATTTTTAAGCTTTCGTTTTTTTGATAACAATATCTTTAATGATGACATTTGTGAAATAAAGTTTTCGAATCCTTCGTCAAATAGGAATGGAGCCCATCCGATACTTTCGATTTTTATTTAACCTACGAGTGATCTAATATCCTACTTTGATTGATTTTATAAAAATCTTTATCTTTTCATTTCAAAATCCTTTTTCCATGTCGAAAAGGGAAAACCAAGCATTAAAATGACATTGGAGCTATTTGTGGGCATGTAAGCCATCTAAATAGCCACAAACGCCCACAATCGCATATTTCACTATTACGGGGCCTTAAACCCTATTTTCGATTCGATATCGTTTTAAGGCCCGATATTTACATATGTACAAAAATGACCCATTGCCGTGACTACATACACCAAAAATTATCCATCTTCGGAATTTGATCGCGAGGATCTCATTCCTAGGCTCACAATCCCCAAAATCACCACACGACCATACAAGGAAAAGCTTAACAACACTAGAGTTATTACTATACCATAAGGACCGAAAATTGCAAATAAAAAACTATGAACTACACATTAACGCAATGAAGTACATATCACCGTACGGATGTCATCGGGACATTAGGATGAGATTTTGTTCCGACGGAACCCTCACTAATAATCCCTAATCCACAGATCCTCAATAATACAACAAAATACTACATTTAAACGACCCAAAAAATAAGAGATTATGATAATGAAACAAGCTAAAACTTTAAGAATAAACCCTTTTTCACCTTGCAATACGTCAAGAAAATGCCTTATATTCCACTATCAAGTAAATAACACGAGATTGGCTAAGTATTTGAGCAACAAAAAATCAAATCTCCTATTTTCTTGGCCAACCCGTGGCCTTCTCTGTGACGCCCCCAAATCTGGGCCCACACAGCCCATACTTGAGTCGTCAAAAGACTACAACAAAATTATTACAACAAAGCACAACGTACAACAATACAGTGTATAATAATACACAACTAAGTCTTCACTATTATTGCCACACTATTTTACAAAACGTGAAAACTATGATAACTATTCCTCGGACCCTCACTCCATTCCCCGGCTAGACCCTGTTATGTTTTCATCTCCTGTTGAAAAATAATGGAACAAAAGAAAGGGTGAGCTCAAATAGCCCAGTAAAGAATATCATGACTAAGATAATGACGAATAAATTATCATTAGTCTTCAACAGTTGAGTTCTTGATAGAATACAATAGACTACAAGGTTTATATCAAAAACTGCAGTTAAATTCTTAAACAACGTTCAGATCAATAATAACAGCGGAATGAGTAATCTATTAGAAGAATAATGCAGACTATAATGTCCACTCGGTTCTCTTTTTAGGAAAAACATCATCAACTTTTATCATCTGAAATATCATTAGTCAAGATAATACAAATTCACAGTTCCTGATCATAATCATGCAGATCAACAGTTCATCTTTGCACTACGGGCCAAAGACATTCAATATAACACCAACGGTCATGATTATACCAGATTCAGCCTTTGGTCATAATCATACCAAACAACAGTTCATCTTTGCACTACGGGCCAAAGAGAACATTCACCACGTGCCATAAAAGACACCGAACAGATGTATCGCCTTTAACCTATTATATCGCCTTTAACCTATCATCTGTTCAACAAATATATCACATCTGTGCCCCCGGCCACAGATATTCACAACAGCTTGATTTTTGGATGATTAGAATGATATAAATGATGAACAGAAGAAATAGGATAACAATAAGTATCGGAAGTTTACTTTGTACAGATTCAAATAATGTCCAAATTGTCAACATGATGTGGAGTGAAATTTAAAAATGATATTCAAGATCCACAGTTCAGAATAACGGTTACAATTCAATAGAAAGGTTCACGTAAATAGGAATGTTCAGTTGAAATAATGAAGTTCAACTATTATGGAACATATAATATTTTCAGGAATTATAGAAGCAATAGTTCCATAATAAATTTCGATTTAGGAGTATGAAAGAAAATAATATCCCTTACCGTAGCAGGTTTGATTAACAAAAGGTGAAGGAAATTAATACAAAGGGTTATTCACCAACAGGCGGCAATCCGCTCCGTAAGGTTATTCCCACAATTTAATAGAATTTGAGTACAAAGAGTTATTCACCAAACAGGCGGCAATCCGCTCCGTAAGGTTATTCTCAGAGATTAATAATGAATGAATACGAAAGGTTATTCACCAACAGGCGGCAATCCGCTCCGTAAGGTTATTCCCATAATTTAATAGAATTTGAGTACAAAGAGTTATTCACCAAACAGGCGGCAATCCGCTCCGTAAGGTTATTCTCAGAGATTAATAATGAATGAATACGAAAGGTTATTCACCAACAGGCGGCAATCCGCTCCGTAAGGTTATTCCCACAATTTAATACATGGAAATAAAAGGCACGTCTTATGAGTAAGGAAGAAACAATATTATTATCGAGAATCAAATAATGATAATCCCTTACCATAGTATGTTTGAATAATGGAAGATGAAAAAGATGGTATCCCTTACCGTAACACGTGACTGGATATTGATTTAAATGAGGTTGATTAACTTGAACAGTACACGTATACTTATAGATCTTCACAAATACTCAAGATGACTTAAGCACACTTAGAGAGAACTTTCACAAGAAGTATTGAGAGAGAAAGAAAGAACAAGTAAGGAAGTTTATGAAAAATCCTTAAGTTAAGGCTTCTATTTATAGCCAAAAATCTCATCATTCATTTAATCTAAACCATTCATTTAAAGATCATCTTTTAATCTACACCATCCATTTCAAATATTATATTATCTTTAATCTACACCATTCATTTCATATCACCTAATAATCACCTAACTTTATATTATAAACAAATCAATTTAATTATTCAACAATAATTCACACTTTAATCTACACCATTCATTTCATATTACCTAATAATCACCTAACTTTATATTATAAACAAATCAATTCAATTATTCAACAATAATTCACACTTTAATCTACACCATTCATTTCATATCACCTAATAATCACCTAACTTTATATTATAAACAAATAACTTTATCAATTCAATTATTATGACTAATTGTTATAAATACAGTATAGTTAGCTCTTAGATATCAAGTCAATAAATTAATGAAATACAACTGTTTAAATAACATCATAATAGAGATAACAATAATGTAAAATAAAGCATACGTTACTGTGTAATGACAATTATTGATTCAATAATGTGAATTACTGTGCATATGTTACTGTGACAATTATTAGGTTCAATAATTTTAAAAACAGTGCAACAACAATTATTGACTCAATGATATAAAATACAGTGTAATGACAATTATTAAATCAATAATGCAAAATACTGTGTAACAACAATTATTGAATTGATAATATAAAATATTATGCAGTGACAATTATCGATGAAATGATGCGTAACAGTTACGGTGTCAATTATCAGACCAAAAATATGAGACACTATGCAATACCGTGTGTTACTGTAGAGTACCGTGTGCTACAGAAAATACCATAAACTACCGTATGCTACTATTCTTTTATCACCGGTATTTTAACAGTTCCGTTGACTATTTTTATTTAAAAAGGTTACTTCTGTCGTTTTCTATATCCGACAAATATTCCGTTGTGGGGTCCACCAATAATTTATTATTTCGGCGCCGTCGTACGGCACGAATATTCCCCGACCACACGAATATTCCCCGACAAAGCGAATATTGTCCGACAAAATAAAATTTGCACATAACATCCTTAACTTTCAATTTTGTTAATTTAACCACTTATTGTTTCAAAAAAAAAAAAATATATATGAAGAAAAATTAAATTTTGTATTTCATAAAATTCGGGGTCTTACATTCTCTCTCTAAAACCTCGCTTTCTCTCTCTAGATTTCCTCTTTTCTTCCTCTTCCCCTTTCTCGGCCAATCAAAATGGCGTTGTATAGCTGACTGGGAGTAGCCGCAGGTGCATCTGCGGCTACCTGCGGTCGCCTTCTGAGCCATCGCCTCGGCTGCCGTGTGTTTTCTCGAGACACAAAAAATGCCCACTTGTCGTTGGCCGCAGATGCATTTGCGACTGCCCGGCTTCCTTTTCTCGATTTTTGTGTCACGCAGTCTTAAAACATCATTTTTGCTATATTATTTTGGAGTCCCCCGCCTAGCGTAAGCGTAGTGGCCATTCGTCGTCTTTGGTGATCAAATCAGGTTTTTCTGGATCAGCTGTTTGCCTTGCCTTAAGTAACCTGATGCTCGTTGTTCGTTGTGGCGGCTTTGACCGTAAGTTGTTGTGGTGGCTTCATGTTGGGGTCCACCTTCCTTTTCGCATGTCGGGTAAAGTGATGATTTTGCCCTCCTGTCAGGGTTAGTATAAAAGTGCAAAAAATTTGGGTGTCTACAAACGATCCAAATTACGATACGATAACAATTATCCCCGTAAAATGGACATATGTGATGATATTATTATAAAATTCAATGTTTTGCTTTAATTGCATCATGTTATAATTGATTGTCATGTCATTGTATCATTTTATATTATCTTGATCAATATGCCTTGTCATGCATCAGGTGTTTACTTTTTTGTCATGTTCATTATACATTTCATTACATAAACAAGACAAAGAGGGGCATCTGTAGACACCCAAAATTTTGCACCTGTTCTCTAACATTGGAAGGAGGGCAAAAGTGACATTTTAGCCCAACTTCAAGACATCTGATCAAATATTACAAAACTCAAAACAAGTGTACAAAACGATCACAATGATCTACAAGCAATAGACTAAGAAAAGTAAGATAACTGAATAGCCAGCATATGCAGGAGGATAATTTTCTATATTTTGCGTTATCCTACTGGATTCAGAATGGGCTAAACTTTATGTCATTGCGTAGCCCTCGAAAAGAGCTTTCTGGAATGGTATGACACGTCTTTTAACTCTTCCCGAATTGAAAGTTATGGACGTTCCAACGCACAACACAAAAATTGACGTCGTGACACAAAAATTGAGGCAGGTGGGCCCCACCTTAACCAGTGCAGGTATGCCAGTGGCATACCTCAGATAAACCTGTGGCCAAGGTTAAATACCTATATAAGGAAATTTTCAGCTCATTTTGGGAGGTTAGCCATTTTATAGAGAGAGAATCTGAGCTTAGAGAGTGAAAGAGCCACTTTAGAGAGAGAAAGTGCTAGGAATCTATTAATCTAGTATATTATTTCCAATATTTGGTTCCAAAAGTGAGATTCTTTCAAGATTTTTGCTCAAGATGGCCCATTTCATCGATCCCTAAGGTGAAAGATTCAATCTTTTATAATTTTTATATAGATCTAATGTAGATCTTATGTGTTTTATGAGTTATTATATTTATAATGTGAAAAGATTCAATCTTTATCTATTTTCATATAGATTTAATCTAGATCTAGTTTATTTTGCGAGTTGTTATATTTATAATGTTGAAAAATTCGATTTTTATGCATTTTTAATATAGATCTCGTGTATTTTAAGTATTGTTTAAAATATATTGGTTGTTTTAACTAATTTTTCATTTGAGATTACCTGGTAACACTCCTAGATTCATATCTAGGGGTGGAGGGGTCCCACCTTTTGCCTAGCCAGGAATTCTCACAAATAGAATACTACTGTTAGCCAATCAGGTATACATTTTCATTTAAATCCCGATTACGTCATCATAGGATCTATAGGATCTATGGGATTCTAGATTTAAGGATCTCACTTCCTATATTCTAGATCCATTTGCTAGATCCCATCGATACGTCATAGTCCCTAGGAATGTCGGACTTGTTGTGCAATCTATGGTTTAGGGTTTTGGGAGCTCTTTCCTTAGATTCTAAATTTCATTTCTATATCAAAAGGTTTCGATCACATGAGCCTATGAATGGAATCAAGGCCTTAAACATATTGTTTCAATGGATCCTGACTGAATTCCCACGATGGACGCAGCTTGATATTGTAATATTTGTAATTCGAATATTTATATATGTAACATTGGGCTTCAAAAAAGTATCGAGGACCTCGTGCCACAAAAATCGAATTTAAAGCCACGTAATAGTGGATATATTTATTGGTGTTTAGAGTTATTTAGATAGCTTACATGCCCACGAGTAGCCCCAACCCCTTTGTGCTTGCTTGGTTTCATCTTTCGACATGCAAAATGATTTTCAAACATAAAGCGGTAAAGATCTTATAAAATTGAATCAATTTAGGTTATTAGATTCACCAAGTTAAAACTGAAACTAACGAAGAAATTCGATTTCTATGCGATAAAGGGTTTTAAAATAACGATTTCCAAAACGCCATCGAACAAAAAGTCCTTCTTTTTTTTTTGTTGCAAAAATAACGATTAAAACGAATCTTTCTTCGATTTTTATGTATTGTTAATATAGATCTAGCATATTTTAAGTATTGTTTTAAATATATTGGTTGTTTTGACTAATTTTTCATTTGAGATTACCCAGTAATACTCTTAGATTCATATCTAGGGGTGGAGGGGTCCCACCTTTTGGCCAGCCAGGAATTCTCACAAATAGAATACTACTGTTAGCCAATCAGGTATACATTTTCATTTAAATCCCGATTACGTCATCATATGATCTATAGGATCTATGGGATTCTAGATTTAATGATCTCACTTCCTATATTCTAGATCCATTTGCTAGATCCCATCGATACGTCATAGTCCCTAGGAATGTCGGACTTGTTGTGCAATCTATGGTTTAGGGTTTTGGGAGCTCTTTCCTTAGATTCTAAATTTCATTTCTATATCGAAAGGTTTCAATCATATGAGCCTAGGAATGGAATCAAGGCCTTAAACATATTGTTTCAATGGGTCCTGACTGAATTCCCACGATGGACGCAGCTTGATATTGTAATATTTGTAATTCGAATATTTATATATGTAACATTGGGCTTCAAAAAAGTATCGAGGACCTCGTGCCACAAAAATCGAATTTAAAGCCACGTAATAGTGGATATATTTATTGGTGTTTGGAGTTATTTAGATAGCTTACATGCCCACGAGTAGCCCCAACCCCTTTGTGCTTGCTTGGTTTCATCTTTCGACATGCAAAATGATTTTCAAACATAAAGCGGTAAAGATCTTATAAAATTGAATCAATTTAGGTTATTAGATTCACCAAGTTAAAACTGAAACTAACGAAGAAATTCGATTTCTATGCGATAAAGGATTTTAAAATAACGATTTCCAAAACGCCATCGAACAAAAAGTCCTTTTTTTTTGTTGTTGCAAAAATAACGATTAAAACGAATCTTTCTTCGATTTTTATGTATTTTTAATATAGATCTAGCATATTTTAAGTATTGTTTTAAATATATTGGTTGTTTAGACTAATTTTTCATTTGAGATTACCCAGTAATACTCTTAGATTCATATCTAGGGGTGGAGGGGTCCCACCTTTTGGCCAGCCAAGAATTCTCACAAATAGAATACTATTGTTAGCCAATTAGGTATACATTTTCATTTAAATCGCGATTACGTCATCATAGGATCTATGGGATTCTAGATCTAAGGATCTCGCTTTCTAGATTTTAGATCCCTTTGCTAGATCCCATCGATACATCATAATCCCTCAGAATGTCGGACTCGTTGCGCAATCTATGGTTTAGGGTTTCAGGAGCCCTTTCCTTAGATTCTAAATTTTGTTTTCGTATTGAAAGGTTTCAATCATATGAGCCTAGGAATGGAATCAAGGCCTTAAACATATTGTTTCAATGGGTCCTGACTGAATTCCCACGATGGACGCAGCTTGATATTGTAATATTTGTAATTCGAATATTTGTATATGTAACATTGGGCATTAAAGCAATATCGAGGACCTTGTGCCACAAAAATCAGATTTAAGGCCACGTAATAGTGGATATATTTACCGGTGTTTGGAGTTATTTAGATGACTTACATGCCCGCAGGTAGCCCCAACCCCTTTGTGATTGCTTGGTTTCATCTTTCAACATGCAAAATAATTTTCAAACATAAAGCAGTAAAGATCTTATAAAATTGAATCAATTTAGGTTATTAGATTCACTAAGTTAAAACTGAAACTAATGAAGAACTTCAATTTCTATACGATAAAGGATTTTAAAATAGCGATTTCCAAAATGCCACCGAACAAAAATCTTATTTTTTTTGTTGCGAAAATAATGATTAAAACGAATCTTTCTTCAGAACAAAAAATCCTTTAAGCATACGAGTATCAAAATTCTAAGTTATTTTCAAAAACATGTGCACAGTCAACGATTCTAAAAACGATTCTTTCACAATCCGCATATATAACATTAGATAACAGCTTAGGCAATCCTCAACGACACCATTCATATAGGTATACACATACACTTTATTTTAGGAAAAAAATAAAGATATGGTAACCGAATTTTTACGGACACCTTCCCTCGCTTAACTAAGCCCTTGAACCCTATGAATCTCGGTTGTAGACTAATTAATTAGAGTCACATATGGGCCATCTTGATTGCGAAAATTTTAAAATTCGGATGAGTTAATCCATTTAAACTTTTATCAACTGTCAGCTCTAGTCAATTGACCGATCAGTAAAATAGATCTTTAAAAACCCCATTGATATTTATGTCGGTCTTTTCCCCAAAATCACCCTTAACTAATTAACGAAATCCAAAAAATATAAGGTGTTGATTTTAAAGGGAAAGATTTTCCCCCGGCATCGACATGTATAATATTTACATTTTAATAGTTGCATAGTATTATAGTTGTTGTTTTTTTAATATTTTTACAATTATTTATTTTAAAATTAGTTTTTCAACTTTATTTTATAACTAGGCAATTTAATAATTTTATTTATAATATAACTTAAGAGTTTTATAAAATAAATGAAAGACTTTTATTCTCTTTAAATATAGGCATGTTGATAAATATTGATCTATATAAATATTTAGATATATTATAAACTATTAAAAGAGACTCAATACTTTAAAATATGGTCAAAAGGATTATAAGGACAAAATAAATATTAGCCACATTTTTTTAATAGTGTTAAGGCAGAAAATTGAATAGGAGATAGTGTACAATAAAAGTTTAAGTATGGGTGGTAATTTGGAGATTTTTAAACTACAGGTGGTGCAGTGCAAAAACATATAAAGTTATAATTAAACTGTAGATAGCAAATTGCATTTTACCCATTTTTTAATAAATTATTTTAATTTTGAATTTAAAAATAGCTCAAATTGATTTTTAAAAATTAACTATTATTTTATAATTTAAAACCGAGGAAGTATATATTTATATATAGATTAGTAAATAGATTGGGAGAATTGATATTATTACAAGTAAAATTTAATATTTAAAAAAAAAAAATCTTTCACATTAGTGTGATACTCATTTATTATTATATGAAAATAAATTTTATAAAATTATTATTTTTATACGTAAAAATATTAATTCTCCATATTATTTGTGTGTTAGTTTACGTTCGTGTAAAACAAGTTAAGACCAAATGCGACAGAGAACGATTGAATATTCTTTAACTTCGAGCTGAGGTTGTTTGCCTAGTAATTTTTATCCTTCCTATTGAATAAGGAATTTTAGCCCTATCAATGTATAGTATGCTTCAGTTCGCGCAATGCTCCAACACCTTTACAGTTGCATAGTTGGGTATCTGAAAACTGATTTTTTTAGGTGATATGAAAGGAAATTTCTCCTTTCATTCTAAAAATATAATAGGTTTTTTCAGACGGTTGATATATATTGTCAGAAAAAATAAAATATTTACAGAGAAAATAATGTTGACAGAGTGAAAATATATTTAACAATATTTTATAATTATTCTAGCAAAACTTAACATTTATGTGAATCTTATGTTCTGGCAATAACGTTTTTGCTATGGCAATATAAATAATCTTTTTTAAAGTATAATTTCAAATTCAAAGTTGATTTAATTTATTTTAGTATAAAAGTAATAAATATAGTAATTAGAAGGATTTTTTTTATATAATTTAAATTTTTTATAATTATGTTATTTAAAATTATACGAATTCATATTAATTTTAAATTTTAAAAATATTTCTACTCGACTTCAAATTGGACGGAGGGAGTATTTTAGCAAGGTACGATTGACATTATCAAACATATCTAAACCCTTTAAAAATTAGGAGAACAAGTTTTAATAGTCTAACGTTTAGTTAACCCAACCAAAACAGTTGCCGACTAGGAATCAATCAAGGCAATATTTTCCAACGACAAATAAATAAATTAAAAAAAATCAAGGCTATTAAAATAGGTATTATTTTAGTTTGTTGGCTATTAAATATGGTTATATATATAAAGATATTCTAAATATACCCCACGCATCAAGTAGACTACTAAAAAATATTTAAAACAAAAATACTTACTGGTTACTAACTATAAAGTCAAAACCGAAATTTACATTATCAAATAAAAAAGAACAACGCAAAAATATTAAAAAAATTATAGAAGTAAATTAAGTGTCCCATTTAATTAATACAACTCAGAAACCAATGCATCAGATTATAATTGGTTCGCTAAATTCCATGAACCAATAAATGAAAAGTATCAAAAATTTCAACGGAGTTGGAGAGTCCATTCATATCACTAATTCGACTTTTTTGGATACACATCACCTACCCCTCCTTTTATATATATATTTATATATATATATATATATATATATATATATATATATATATATATATATTTCTCTCTGTGTGTACTTCTTCAAGATTTATTTTTGTAAAAAAAAAGAAACCATGAATTTCATACCATTAGAAATCATTATAAACTCTGCTGATATTCTCAAAAATGTCAATATTTTCAACCGAAAAAGAATTTACACTAGAGTATCCCTTGTAGGCAACAATCAAATCACTACACAAGAAACCCACGTAGATGAACACAATGGCTCGAAACCCTTTTGGTGGTTTAAGATGAAGTTTCAAGTCGAAGAGTCGAAAATGCATGAGAAGTCATGCATGCTTGTGTTCCAAGTAAGGTGCAGCAAAACCCTAGGAGATAAAGACATTGGTTTTCTTTATCTTCCGGTTAAAGAGCTTTTTGATGGAGGGCAAAAGTATCCGAGGGATGTTGCGTATACGGTGGCTACGCAATCCGGTAAGCCGAAAGGGGTTTTGTATTTAACGTACAAGTTTGGAGAAAGAGTTGGTACTAGTAGTGTGATTAGGGTCAAGAGAGTTGATGAAGAAATTTTTAGATTTGGGCCGGTTCCGTCCGCCCCACCGTGCTTTTTGTTGGAAGGTGGTTTTCCGGCAATTACTACTCCGGTGCCCCCCTCGGCGCCGCCTTATATAGGAGAAGATTCATGTTAATTGGTGACTCTTATGGTGCAATGTTGGGGTTTTTGTTGATTAAGTCTTTTATTTATTTGTTCCATAATTTATGTGCACCATATTCTCTCTAATCTTCTTTTAGAATCGATTTATATTGCCACAAACATATATTTACCGACTCTTATTGCGAATTGACATATCAATTAATTATCCATGTATATAAATTAGTTTAGAAATTATGGCATTATATGAAATATACCGGACTAATATTCTATTCTATTCTATACTATTTTTGTGAAAACTTGATAGAGCCAAAAAATTTCAAGAATTTTATATTTTTGGGTTGCATATATAAAACATATATTTGATTACAATCATAATATAATAATTGTTAACTCTATATATATTTATATGCATGTACATATACATCATTGTTTATAAATAATTAATTTTTAAAAAATAATATAAAATATATTATTACTTCGTTTAAGAAGATTATATGAATATACATATATATAAAAGAAGTATGAATGATATGAAATTGAAACTTAAATAAAAAAAAATTAAAATTTTAATTTGACCCCGTATATTAAAAAATTTATAAAACTTTAATAGAATTAATTAGTATATAATATTTAAAATTTTATCATATATTATAAAACAAAAAAAAAATTCAGTGAGGTCAATTGACCCCACAACCTCTCAAGTGGCTTCGCCCCTGTATATGATGTAGCACACGAAATAAGTATAAATTAAAAAATTTCAACTACACTCGCATTAAAAAAAATGGAAATATTCATAAAGTTTGAATTGATTTACTAAATAGGTAAAGTAAAGATCTTAATGCTAAAGATCTTAATGCTAGTAAATCTATATATTCCTTTGAAAATTGTATTTGATTTTTTAATGTTATGATGAAGGTACCCCACATATCCAAATATCATGAAAAATTGTCAAATTTTCTTCTTCTTTTTTCCTTTGTATTCGCATGGTTGAATTTTTAAATGTAATTTTTTAATTTGATCATAAACTAAACAATTTATTCCATGTAAGTTATGTGCTAAGTCATGTATATACCATGACTTTTTGTTTTTTGGTTTGATTCAGATTCTGACAAAATTTTGTTTATATTACCAGCTATGAAGACCCGCCTGGAAGAGCAACAGATTACTCCAAAAAGGTGGATCTTACCATATTTTATCATATGGCCAAATAATCAATTAGCAAACCGAATGTTTGTTTATACTTTATTTGGTGCATTTGACATAGTAGTGCACAACCAGGCTGTTTAGTTTGATTTAATTTAAGTTTGTTAAATTTTGACCGTTGATCAAATCAAGTTAAATGGAATTTGTTGACTAAAATGACGATCTGAGTGAGCCTGCCAGGCCAAGCCGGTCCAACCATGGCCACGACGGGTTAGGAAGAAGAAAACAACTAGGAGCTCATCAATGATGATGGCTTCGTCTACAAGCGCAAAAAAAACACATTTGGGCTTTACCCACTATATTTTTCCTTATTGACTAAAATGACGATCTGAGTGAGCCTGCCAGGCCAAGCCGGTCCAACCATGGCCACGACGGGTTAGGAAGAAGAAAACAACTAGGAGCTCATCAACGATGATGGCTTCGTCTACAAGCGCAAAAAAAACACATTTGGGCTTGACCCACTATATTTTTCCTTATATATATATATATATATATATATATATATATATATATATATATATATATATATTATAATTATAATTAGGAAGTGAGATCGTAATTTGGTTCAATTTAATTTACCTTTTTTCTGTTTTGCTCATGCTTTAGTATTTTGCTCCTACTCGGATTGTTTAGTGTTGGTAACTAGCCGGATCAAACCCAAAGAGGTCGTGGAAAGAGAATAAAGGGTCGTAATGAGTCTCCAATTTAGTGGTGGTAATGAAACGAATTGACAGGTGCTCGGATTACACATCCGAAGGCCTGATAAGCCCACATCGAAGCAAATGAGACTGTGTAGCAATTGCAACACGGGATGGCTGTCAAATCCGAGGATGCCGAGGTGGAATTGATGTAATATCTCATATATTTGTGAGATTCTGATATATAATCGAACGCAAATTAAGATTTTGGTTTGAAACTTAGAATTGGAGAAGTGAAATGCGTAGAAAATGAGTAAACATTTTTAACTTAATTTATTTGTTAAGGATGATTAAATGTGAGAAATATGAGTTATAAAATTTAAAACATATAAGTGATTAACATGTATACTTGGAAGTATAATAAATGTAAGGTAATATAATACCTTTAAAAAGTGAAAGATTATTCGACGAAAGAGTTTATGTGAGAATATCATAATGATGAGTGTGGAAGATTTATTCAGAAAATAAAATTCAATTAAGAAGTGAAGACGGTTATATAGATACATATATTCCTAACTTGTATTTTTTTTAACCAAATAAGAACATGAGTAAATTAATATCCAAGAAAACTAATAAATTAATTAGTTTTAATATGGAGCAAGAAGGAAAGTCATGAAATATAATTAATTAGGTTAATTATATGAGTTAAAGTTATGACAGTAAATAGAAAAGTTAGAATGATTGCCTAGGATGACAATAATAAGAAGTTAATTAATTAAGTAATTAACTTAATTATCAAGTTGTAGTATATAATCCAATAATGGATTAAAACAAACCCAATATTTTAATTGTTTTAAGTCTTGTTGGTAATTATAAAGAGATTCAAATAAATTTATGAATTAAGCCTCATGAAGAGTCCAAATAATTTAATTATATATTAGTGGACTAGCCCAAGAGAATTATGTGAGGAACCCAACTTATAATAATATTTACAAAAAAAGTGGTTATTAATAATGTAGTCCAATGAATATAAGTGAGCAAACTCAATGTGTTATAATGTTATCAAGGGTTGTAAAGAATTAATATGACCCAAGTAAATTACTATAACAAGGTAAATAAATATAAATGATAAACCCAATGAACAAAGGAATGGTTAATGAGTTGGCTAAATAAATCAACATATATATATATATATATATATATATATATATATATATATATATATATATATATATATTGGTGTATGTATATATGTATTGATGTATATACATATATAGGTATGTATGTGTATATTTATTTATCAATAAATGAAAAGTTCAAATAATTTAATTATGACTAGTAGACTAGCCTAAGTGATTATAATTAATGGGAGTCCAACGAAATAAAGGAATTTACTAAGTTAGCCCAATATGAGAATAATTGCATGAATGTGGGTAATTAAATAATAAGCTTAAGTGTTATGTTAATTGATAGTCCAAGAGGTAACTAATATAAATTCAATTAAATTATGTTTGCAAGTATTGTATATAAGGGTGTGGTAGCCAAATGGATTAATTGAAGTAACCCAATCCTTAAATAATTAGGTGTATTGTAGAAAATGTTAAGTGACTAAATTTAATTATTTATTGAGTCCAAGAATAGTAAAGTAATGAGCCCAAATAAAATAAACTAGTAGCCCAAACATTAAGTCTAAACTTAAAAGTCAAATGTTGGGAGAATTTTTAAGTATTGGTGAAATTATAGAGAATTAACTCTAAATGAGTTAATTGTTAGGAAATGTAAACCTTACTTGGGTTAATTGGTGGAGAAATATAATATATATGCAATTATTTTTGTATAACTATTTAATAATAAGTGTAAGAGACTCTTGATGGCTATGATTGATAGCTAAGATGGAGTTAGTGAAGGTTGGTGAGTTTTGACCAATGTAGGGTTTATATAGTAACCCTAGGTCATAAGAAGGTCCACTTGAGAGAAAATTGTAGCGATCAAGTTGCTTCTAATTCACTCTGTATCAAGTATGCTTACACTCCACCAATATTGTTCATTCCTTATGTCATTCACCAAAGTCAATCAAGATGGACAATTCCCTAAATTTATGGATTTATGTTTGTAAAGAACTAACCATTGTTGGGTTAGTTGTTAACTCTAAGTGGTAAGAAAAATAAAACCTTAATCAATACTAGAATTAAGTGTTAGTAAATATATAAATATATTGAATATATGTATACATGATTGTAGAGAGTTAACTAAAGGAGAGTTAGTGAATAGACCCTAAGTGGCATTGAATGTGACGCCCCCAAATTTGGGCCCACACAGCCCATACTTGAGTCGTCAAAAGACTACAACAAAATTATTACAACAAAGCACAACGTACAACAATACAGTGTATAATAATACACAACTAAGTCTTCACTATTATTGCCACACTATTTTACAAAACGTGAAAACTATGATAACTATTCCTCGGACCCTCACTCCATTCCCCGGCTAGACCCTGTTATGTTTTCATCTCCTGTTGAAAAACAATGGAACAAAAGAAAGGGTGAGCTCAAATAGCCCAGTAAAGAATATCATGACTAAGATAATGACGAATAAATTATCATTAGTCTTCAACAGTTGAGTTCTTGATAGAATACAATAGACTACAAGGTTGATATCAAAAACTGCAGTTAAATTCTTAAACAACGTTCAGATCAATAATAGCAGCGGAATGAGTAATCTATTAGAAGAATAATGCAGACTATAATGTCCACTCGGTTCTCTTTTTAGGAAAAACATCATCAACTTTTATCATCTGAAATATCATTAGTCAAGATAATACAAATTCACAGTTCCTGATCATAATCATGCAGATCAACAGTTCATCTTTGCACTACGGGCCAAAGACATTCAATATAACACCAACGATCATGATTATACCAGATTCAGCCTTTGGTCATAATCATACCAAACAACAGTTCATCTTTGCACTACGGGCCAAAGAGAACATTCACCACGTGCCATAAAAGACACCGAACAGATGTATCGCCTTTAACCTATTATATCGCCTTTAACATATCATCTGTTCAACAAATATATCACATCTGTGCCCTCGGCCACAGATATTCACAACAGCTTGATTTTTGGATGATTAGAATGATATAAATGATGAACAGAAGAAATAGGATAACAATAAGTATCGGAAGTTTACTTTGTACAGATTCAAATAATGTCCAAATTGTCAACATGATGTGGAGTGAAATTTAAAAATGATATTCAAGATCCACAGTTCAGAATAACGGTTACAATTCAATAGAAAGGTTCACGTAAATAGGAAGGTTCAGTTGAAATAATGAAGTTCAACTATTATGGAACATATAATATTTTCAGGAATTATAGAAGCAATAGTTCCATAATAAATTTCGATTTAGGAGTATGAAAGAAAATAATATCCCTTACCGTAGCAGGTTTGATTAACAAAAGGTGAAGGAAATTAATACAAAGGGTTATTCACCAACAGGCGGCAATCCGCTCCGTAAGGTTATTCCCACAATTTAATAGAATTTGAGTACAAAGAGTTATTCACCAAACAGGCGGCAATCCGCTCCGTAAGGTTATTCCCACAATTTAATAGAATTTGAGTACAAAGAGTTATTCACCAAACAGGCGGCAATCCGCTCCGTAAGGTTATTCTCAGAGATTAATAATGAATGAATACGAAAGGTTATTCACCAACAGGCGGCAATCCGCTCCGTAAGGTTATTCCCACAATTTAATACATGGAAATAAAAGGCACGTCTTATGAGTAAGGAAGAAACAATATTATTATCGAGAATCAAATAATGATAATCTCTTACCATAGTATGTTTGAATAATGGAAGATGAAAAAGATGGTATCCCTTACCGTAACACGTGACTGGATATTGATTTAAATGAGGTTGATTAACTTGAACAGTACACGTATACTTATAGATCTTCACAAATACTCAAGATGACTTATGCACACTTAGAGAGAACTTTCACAAGAAGTATTTTAGAGAGAGAAAGAAAGAACAAGTAAGGAAGTTTATGAAAAATCCTTAAGTTAAGGCTTCTATTTATAGCCAAAAATCTTATCATTCATTTAATCTAAACCATTCATTTAAAGATCATCTTTTAATCTACACCATCCATTTCAAATATTATATTATCTTTAATCTACACCATTCATTTCATATCACCTAATAATCACCTAACTTTATATTATAAACAAATCAATTTAATTATTCAACAATAATTCACACTTTAATCTACACCATTCATTTCATATCACCTAATAATCACCTAACTTTATATTATAAACAAATCAATTCAATTATTCAACAATAATTCACACTTTAATCTACACCATTCATTTCATATCACCTAATAATCACCTAACTTTATATTATAAACAAATAACTTTATCAATTCAATTATTATGACTAATTGTTATAAATACAGTATAGTTAGCTCTTAGATATCAAGTCAATAAATTAATGAAATACAACTGTTTAAATAACATCATAATAGAGATAACAATAATGTAAAATAAAGCATACGTTACTGTGTAATGACAATTATTGATTCAATAATGTGAATTACTGTGCATATGTTACTGTGACAATTATTAGGTTCAATAATTTTAAAACAGTGCAACAACAATTATTGACTCAATGATATAAAATACAGTGTAATGACAATTATTAAATCAATAATGCAAAATACTGTGTAACAACAATTATTGAATTGATAATATAAAATATTATGCAGTGACAATTATCGATGAAATGATGCATAACAGTTACGGTGTCAATTATCAGACCAATAATATGAGACACTATGCAATACCGTGTGTTACTGTAGAGTACCGTGTGCTACAGAAAATACCATAAACTACCGTATGCTACTATTCTTTTATCACCGGTATTTTAACAGTTCCGTTGACTATTTTTATTTAAAAAGGTTACTTCTGTCGTTTTCTATATCCGACAAATATTCCGTTGTGGGGTCCACCAATAATTTATTATTTCGGCGCCGTCGTACGGCACGAATATTCCCCGACCAAACGAATATTCCCCGACAAAATAAAATTTGCACATAACATCCTTAACTTTCAATTTTGTTAATTTAACCACTTACTGTTTCAAAAAAAATATATATGAAGAAAAATTAAATTTTGTATTTCATAAAATTCGGGGTCTTACATTGAATGTGTGAATTAACCCTCTTTGGATTAATTGGTGGAGAATGTGTAGACATATATGATATGTATACATATTTGATGAGAGTTAACCAAACATTGGTTAATTGGTGGAGGATGAAAAGCTTTGACCAATGTTGAATTTGGTTGATCAACCATAGGTCACTTGATGTAATAGTAAATTAACCACATTGTGGTTAATTGTTGATAGAAGTATAGATATGTAAATATATAAATAAGATGAGTTTTAACCAAGGTGGAGTATTTGAGTGACCAAGGTTAAGTGTAGTACTTTAACCCTAGATCTTGTGGAGAGTTAGAGAGTTAACCACATGAGGGTTAAGTGTTAATTTTATGTTTGCTTTATCACACTCAAATGTCAAGGTTGCTTACACTATATGTTGATAAAAGTCATTTTGTACTCATTCATTATAGTCTTTTTCCCCAAATAAAGGATGATGAAATATATAAGATATTTGTGATTTTGTAGACTTATATACATTCTGTGTATATATTTTTGATGATAGAATTAGCCTATAAATAAAGCCCTTTGTTCATTGGTTAAAAGTTGTTCATTTGTTTGTGTATACCAAGTATAGAGAGAAAAGTATGGAGAGAGTTTTGTGAGTTAAAGAGTTTGGAGAGTTAAACTCTAAGAGAGTTAAAAAGAGAGAACACCGAAAGAAGTTTGAAAGAGATTTCGGGTGGAAGAAGAAGGAAAGGAAGGAGTCCTAGCCATTCCTATCAAAGTTTTAGCAAGAAGAAGATCACTTAAAAGATTAAAAAAAATCTTAACTTTGATCTTTTCATTTTATGTTGTTAAATGTTTGAACTAGTGGGGATACATATAATGTATATTATGTATTATAATCTTGTAGAGTCATAAAAGATGATGGTCTAGCAAAATAATGTTTGTAGCATCACTTTTGAACCAATCGAATCAATGATTTATGAAACGAGTTTTCATTATGTCCTTGTGAGCGATTTTAAGCCTACTTCCGTTTGGAATTTGAATTTGTGATCTAAAGAGAAGTTGTAAAGGGAGAAATTCTAATGATAATGGACTCAAGAAGCACAAAAAAATATTTTGAAATGAAAAAGTTATAGCAGTTGGAGTGAAGGAGGGTAGAGCAATCCAAGAATTAGGGTTTTTAGTTTTTGGCCCACCGCCGCAACGGCCAAACATTTTGCCTATAATGTGTTTTGTTGTCCGAGTTGGGTCAGGTCGGGTTTTTTGTGAAAAATTAAATTGAATTAAGTGTAAAATAAATATGTTTGTATTGTAAACCAACATATAAGGTTCATTAGTGTCTAATTAATAGAATAATATTGTAAAAAAAAATCGTATGAAGAACGCAAAGTACGACATGTCCAAACTAGGATTTGGGCTAGGGATTTGTCCGGTACTCAAAGGTTTGTTTGTCGAATATCTTAAGAGTTAATAAATTGAAGTTAGGTCTTAAATTGAAACTGAGTAAAAGTTATTATAACTAATGATCACGTCAATCTCATACATAATTGTAGATTGAATAAAAGACAGAAAATTAGCATAAGATGGATTAGCCTATCAAGTAAGTTTTTCAGAACTTATTTTATGTTAACTTAATAATATGATGTAAAGTTATTATGAATTGTTTAAATGTGCATGTTAACATTGTGATGGAATATTAATTGTCATTGTTCGGTGAATATTGAAATGATTTATGGTATGCGAACTCTATTATCTATATGAATAAGGTAATGTAAAGCATGATAATGTGAAGTAGCGTAAAGCATGATATGTGAAGCATGATAAGGTGAAGTATTATAATGTGAAGTATGATTGAACATGGTCCATGTATAAAATGCGAAGCATGAACCATGTACCATGAAACATGATTTAAATATGAACTATGTGTTATGCAATAACTGTTAGACTTGTTGACTCGTCATTACAAAATGTGAACTAAAATTTTACAAATAATGAAGAAATCCCTACAGATACTAAATTCTTAGAGGAAGGATATTTTGTAAATGCTAAAAGACAATTACTCAGTTGTTCTCTATTTTGTTATTAAGCTTAAAGTTAATAAGTTAGTAAATCATTTAGTTAATCTAAAAGATTGCTATTGTTATGAGTCCGAATTTGACATGTAAAAATGATTGTGTATTAAAGAAATAATTAGTGTGTATCATAGGTGTTTAAATACTCAAATTGATTGTAATAAAATGAACTCGTATCATATATGATATTAAAGCATACTAGGAATTTGTAAATATTGCGATTCTGAAATAGAAAGAGATGTTGTAAAGTTTTAAATAAATGGTTATTTAGCCATTATAATATTATTACAAGTCATGAACGATAAGAAAAAGTTGTACAGTGACGAACCAATTTCGAGGTTCAAGGAACCCGGATTTGGGGTCGTTACAATTGAAGTTTGGATTTTGTTAGGGATTGAGGTTGGATTGTGGCAGAGTAAATTAGGTGTTCCAAATCGAAGCGATCGGGGAAAGTGATGAGGAGGGTGAAATGATTATTGGGTCTGATGGAAAAAATGAGAGGATAAAATGGCTACTCTTGAGTATTTTATTTGGGCTAGGCTGATAGAGAGTTGTCTGGGGGCTGGTGAATAGGCCTGTAGGCCAAGTCAGGATCTTTTTTCAAACCAAGACAAGCCAGACCACAAGCTAAAAAATGCAGTCTCATTAGGGCCTTTAGGCCGGGCTTTTTCGGGCCAGCCAAGCCTCAGGCCTCAGCCCTTTTGCGCACCTCTAATTTGAAACGTTTGGAATTCTAAACACATTTAAAAAGCTTGTATGTTTAGTAATAATTTATTTCATATGTAATTTATTTAACTCATAAACATAACTTATTTAATTCACACATACAATACAACACATCAAAATTAATACAATACATTTGTAAGTGCAGACACCGTAAATATTATTCCCGCAAATGTTAGAAACCGAACAAAAACCTTAATAGTGAATATAGTGACAAGCGTTTCAAAAGGTAATGAGGTCAATACTGAAAAAGGTCGTCATATCCTTTGGAGCAACTCATTTTTTACCGCAAGTTTACCTGGTGTGAGTAAACTGAGAGATATAGCATATGTATTTAATGTTTAGATCATGGCATTTCACGCCAACAACATTATAAATAAAAATAAAAATAAAAAATAAAAAAAACTCACAGATATCACATTAATTTTGCAATTGATTCCCTAGTGCTTATGAAATAGCCCAACAAACTAAAAGGTGTAAAACGCACAACCATTTTTAAGTAACTGATGTTATTACAATGACTCTGTTAGAAATAAACTAAAACTTGTTATCTAATAAAGCAGATGTCTTACCACTTTTGCTATTAACTTCGATGTTAAAAACCCGAATCTTGACCAAACCAAGTTAATGCTACTATATTAAATTTAACACAGATGGATCAAACAATTCCCAGTATTATTTTGCAGCCTTGTCCCAATTCAACACAAGTTGATATTGCTGAACATAAAAAATGCTCTCATCTTGTCTGAATTATATAAGTACTTCTACCAAGCAACAGGGTTGAACATATCATGGAAAGATGTTTGCTTTAGCGTTTCAAAAGCAATTTTTATTCACCATTTTCATAGGTGTTATATTGTTCCAAAGAAAGCATGTTCTAGCAACCAGACTAGCACTTTGAACAACTATTTCCAACTCTATAAAAAGAAAATGAATCCTGCCAACACGTACGAAAAAACTTTGGCCACCTAAAAACAAATGTCTGCTTCGCAATTTATAGATTGCTAAAGTTGTGTTACTCTGTTTTGCGTAGTCAAATTCAGTATTTGTGGCTCCAGACTGACGCATTCTCCAAACAACAATTTGTCACGTAGAGATAAAAATTCATCCATTTTTGGTGGAAGGGTAGGAAGGGTGTAATGACATCAGTTTTGGTGTGTAGAAATGTATGTATGTGGAGAGAAGTAGAATCACTAGATTTCAGGGTTTGCCTCTCTTCTGGTACAACAGTCAAGGTTTCTACAGTATTGTTTGCTCTTTTCACAACTATCTTTAAGGGGGATCCGGTTAAAGTGAAGTTAACATCACCATAAGTTGGTCCAGAGACCAATAAAATGTTGACACGCAGGCCTGGATATATTCTCTCTGCCTGCGTGTCAACACTTTATTGGTTCCTCGACCAACTTACGGTAAAGTTAACTTCACCCTAACTGCATCCCTTTAAAGGGTATCCCAATTTGATATTCCATTAGCTGACTAATCTGCCACAAATGCAATTATTTTAGCATTTTCACAGTATCAATAAGGCCAAAGGGGAGTCTAGTTTTTCCAGATTTATAACTGCTGTTTCTTTCTATCAATTATTTTAGCATTTTCACAGTATCAATAAGGAAAAGAAGAAGAAAGAATGAAAGAAAACCAAGCGAGCAAATAAGGCCAGAGCCGGAAGAGGCAAGGAGTGTACAGTTACCACTTATTAGTGACTAAGTAACAAAATGAGGCTGGCCGTAATTAAATTAATTCCCAAGACTTGCAAACAAGCCTTAAAGGAAGGGGGGTCTAGTTTTTTCCAGATTTATAACTGCTGTTTCTTTCTATCAATGTCAAGTTCAATTTACTAAACTGTACATACTTCTATTAGTTGTCTTGTGTCCATCCAATATTGTGCAATAAACTCAATGCAATAGCAGCATGAACCAGCTTACTTGAGGGTTCTACAGATATGGTGGGGCCCTTTTCACCACACCAAGATTCAGGCATGGGAATCACATTGTTGCAAATACAGCTTCAGTACAAACTACAAGTGGCTGACACACCCTTTAGCAAGAGTAAAAATGAATAGAGATTATTCAAATATCTCAAGAAAAGTATGCACCTGAGTTCTTTTATTTTTATATATTGCATTATTTTAACTTGAACTGTTTAATTATTTATATCAATATCACTTGGTTGACTGAAACACTTTTGGACTTTTGTGTAATTGTTTATTGAACTTGGTTGATGGAGGATTTTTGTTAAATTGTTTACAATGGACAAGTCTACACACACTACATTCATCTACGCTATTAAAAAATAGGTCATGACATTAAAATCTGTGTCATACTCCACTTTTTAACGATATATATGGATGTAGTGTTTGATATAATGTATTTATACTTCTCCGTTTACAATTGTTCAGTTTGATTGAAAATCTTTATTCAGACCTTGTGGGGTTTTAGTGAGTTTTATGTAATTTGAGTGGGAATCTATATTTTGTAATTTTGATTATATCTCTTGTTATTAAAAAAATTTACTACTTATATAGTTTTCGTTTTAATACGTATTATAACAATTTCTTAATAGTTAAAACAATGCCACTGTTCAGAACATATAGCAGGTAGTTCGTTATGCACTAACGGACTTGTACTTTCTAGCACTTCAAGCCAATATCTTAACTACTTCTTGAAATGAAGCTAATATCCTATTTTTCTTCCTCTGCGTAATTTACTTTTCCTTGAAATTTTTATTGGCTCACCATTTTGGTTCCATCAAGTGATGTTTGTGGAGCAAAGACATGTTGCTAAAACTTCGATCATACCGTTCATGCAAAGATTTGAAATTAAAGGTCGAATGCAGGTGAAAAATAAATATACCCATTCCACTTGAACTGCTCCATAATTCTCAAGACTGAGTCAATTGGTACAGCAGCAGCCAAACCAGGCTTTATAGTCATAACATGAACACCAACTTCTTCTCCATCAAGATTAAGGTCCACCAGAAATTCCCTAAACCAGAAAACAATTGAGAAGCTTGGAATAAGTATTTAATAAGATGAAATATGTGTATACATATATGTCATTTTATGTGTCCAAAACCATGTCTTACGTAGTACTATTGTTGTTCACAATTCCACTCTTAGAGATTCAATAAGCATCACTGACAAGTGCTATCATGGTTTAGAAGATGCGAGAGTAAGGCTCTTCAGCAATTTCTCTTTATTCAACCCTTGTAAAGCTTTTCATGAAGTCTATATGGTCAATTAATGCCAATTAGTTATCTCATACACCACGTCTAAGCATCTAGCAGCATATAAGGAAATGGAAGGACATAACCTCACACAAGCATTTTATAGAGACTAGAGAGACAAGACTGTGTGTTCTAGTATGTCTTTTTAAAGGGAAGGGGGATGATAGAGAGACAGAAATACCGGATTTGTGGCACAATCTGTTTGAATATACTCTCTCAGCATTCCTCCAAGACCCATTTCGCTGCCTTTACAGTCAACACAAATATAATTTTGAAAGGATAAAATAGGAAGAAAAGAAAAATCCGATGAGAAAATGCTCATCTGACCATTAAATTTCTGCCAGGTTCAAGAAACAAATACAAATAGATTTGACTTGTTACCAAGCACCCAAAAAATGTGAACACCTATGTCTAAACTCCAACATAAAATTTACATCATCATTATTCAAAGTGTTTATATCCATAATAATAAGCAATTTTGTTCAGAAACTAAATGAATATCATTCACTTAATGCAGCGTACATAACAACACCAGCTGTAATAGAGTTCCAAAGGGAATGAGGAGCACCCATTGTTACCACACTGTCACCAGGACGCAGCTTAGATGAAGAGCCAAGCTTCGCGAACGGAAAAGGAGTTCTAGACGCGATCTTCACAATAACAATATCAGAATGTAAATAAGAATTTACAACAGTGCAAACAAAAGCTTGACCATCCCGCAAGGTGATGTCTACCTAAAATAACCAATGATTTGGACTATGAAACAGAAGATCAAAAAGTGGCGTCCAAATCAACACATTACAAAATGCACACGTTGGACACTGTTGTCTTAATAAAACAACACTAAATACATGCCCAGCAAGCACACATAATTGTACATCCAAACAACCATATTCCAGTAAATCCATTTTCCTTAAAGAGTCGATAGGTGAAGAATATAAAGGTACAGCTATTGTCAAAGTGATCTTGGCTCATTTTAAAATAAGTCCTGCTGTAGATTACCTTATCTACTTCTTGTTCTACAAACTTTGGTTTCAGCACATTCCGAGCATAGAACTATAAGTAGAGTCGTTGCGACTCTCTCTCATCCTCTTTCAGAACTATAGGAACACATGACTAGAGTATGTTCCAAAATTTTACACCACAATTACTTATCCAAATCTAAGAGCCCCTTAACCTTAAATGCTAGTAAATAACTAAAGAGTTTGCACTAGTGGTGAAAATCCTTATTATTTTAGTTTTTAGTTTTTGAAGAAAGATATTTCAACACTTAAAGCAGCAAACTATAATAAAAAATTGATGAAAGTAAGGGACTCACTGCTCAGTCGCAGAAAGCACGCCAAAATAGTTAACGTGTGTGGTTTAGAAGCTTTATGAGAAATTCTGACAAATGATTTTGAGCACCAACCCTCCGTTCTCAAGTAACTCTCCTGCCATGACAATCTGACCAAGATGAGCACCTGTTAAAATAGTTTCATCTGAGTGGACTAAAGTTGCAGAACCTTTACTGTATTAAAGTCTTCCCATTCATCTCTACAGGATACAGAGCTATAATTAGACATCCAGGCCAAGTTTTGAGTGGTACAGATATATGCAAAGACACTAACATACATATATATATATATATATAGGGGCAAATCCAGTCTCTTAGTTTAGTGGGGTCAGTAATGCACAACAGGCAAGTCTAGCTTTATCCGGCCTGAGCTGTTAAGCTTTGACCGTTGATCAAGTCAGGTCAGGCCTCAACTTTGAACCCTCTTGGCCAAACCAAACTTGGCCCACAAAAATCAAGCCTTTTGATGTCTAAAAGCCAGGCTAGGCCTTGAGCCAAGGGTCACCACTTGAGTAATCCTAGGTGAGTGCCTCTCCAAAGTGCAATGAAGGGCACTAACATAGGCCTAATTGCCCATTGCCCCCATCCAGCCTCTAAGGTCTTATTTATACTCTCTAGAGGAGATAGATTTTGGTTTTCAAGCGACGTGAGACTAGTCACTAGTTATAAACAATTCCTTATTACTCTTATCAGTCATATGTTACTTTGGATTTTGCAATCGATGTGGGATCTTGGTCCTTATTTAGACGTACCTTCCATATTACCTTATATACGATTAAGGTCTTTTTTTTGAATAATTTCCACTATATAAGATTGACAGGCACATTGCCCACGTCACCAACTATTACTAGTAAATTCAGCCATGCAACTTCTGTGCAAAGGGAGTTGAATTATAAGTTTACTCCTTAAATTTTGAACAGCAGGTAGTAAGTGGTTAATCAACTAAGGACTAAGGAGTTATAGGCAGTTACAAAATGCTGAGGGATATACTCATCATTGTCGTCAAAGAAAAAGGTAACACGGCTTAGGAGTTCTACTCGGATTTTTTATATTTTCTGGTCCCAGATTGAATTTATGTATTCAATAGTAGTAGTCTTTAGCTTGTTTGGCACCCTGAACATGAATAAACCTCCAGCTACAGCCCACTCATAGCATAATTCATTGTGTAATGTGCATAATTCATTGTATAATAGTTGGAAACCAGATAAAATGATTGTGCCAACCCTCACTCGGTAAGATTTCCAAAAGTACAAAATTAAGGTTTACGGTTTTCATCTCTCACAGCACATGCTTTGTACAAAGCCCAGTCCGCAAGAAATGCATAATATGAATGATAAAATTTTTGCAATGCATTTGTACCTTACAAACTATGACAGGCATTGGCATGGGATCATGGCACACCGGGTTAATGAAGTTTCGTCGTGGACAAACTTGACTCAATGAATCAACCGGTAACGTTTCTACTAGTATGTTACAAATTTATGATTTAAGTTTCTTGAGAATCAGAGATTACTTGTTAAAAGAAAACACAAATGTTGATAAAAAGTTAAAAACAATTAGGAAAAGAACTAGTCATAGATGCATCAGTGACAATGGAGTTTGAATACAGTCGACCTTCTCTCCAATGGAGTTTTCCTCTTGCTCACAACAAACTTGTTCACCCCTTTTCCCATTGGCATTATTGAGGGGAAGTCTTCATCGGGGATCTGTCTCAGTTAAGAGATGTCTTTAATCTGAGCAACCTGTCGGAACCACCTTGCTGCCTTGGTCTCTTCTGAGCAACTGGTAAGAAGATTCAGACCCATCCTTCCTTCCCAGTCCCAAAAACCTTATGTCTTTGATTGGGTTTTAAAAGAATTTGCTAACAGTAGAGTTCGGGTCTTAGGGGTTGGGTTTGGGTTTTGCTGCGCAGTATGGATTGGGGGTTTTGGGGGCGGGGAAATGGCGGCGGTTTTTCTAATCATGAGAGGCTAGAAAAAATGCCTATGCATCCCATTGTTCATGGCGATATGGATGAAATGGGGGATATAACTGTAATGAAGGATTCGTATTTTGGAGAGTCCGATGACCATTTGCAACTTATTGAGGTCTATGGTTACATGGCAGTGCTCGATGTATATGAGATGAAGAGAGAGATTATTCAGGTTGGCAGTCATGACAGTCTTGAAGGAGATGGAGATATGAGAGAGAAAGCAACAGAAGATATAGTAAAAAAATATAATAGATGAGTTGGAAATTATTTTTATTTTTATTTTTTGTATCTTTAAAAATTAAATTTTATTTTATATTTTTAAAAATTATTATTTTCAGGTCATTTTCTATTAAAAAAAAATCAAAAAATCGTGTTTAATAATTAATTAACGCCTGTTAACTGATTTTAATACAATAACTTGATTTAAAAAAATTAAAAATATAACAGTCTAATTACATAAATTGAAAATTTAGTTGTCTAATACAAAAAAAATGACAAATTCAATGGTCAAAAAATTAGTTTTGCCTTTTACAATAATTTAAAGAGAATTTTGTACGTTTTACTTGTATCAAAAGTGTTTCCACCAAAAACATAAATCCTACTTTTTCCAAAAAATACTTTTTAACCAAAATCTTTACTCACTACAAGTTACACCAAACACTCCCCAGACTAACAAAATTAAGTCGGCTGAAATTGTAACATTTTTCACGTGAGTTTCAAAACTACATAGTTAAATAAATGAGTATAAACATGTAATAATCGAATTATACATCAAATATTATATTTATTTATATTATCAAATATTATATTTATTTATATTATTAAAAAATTAAATATAATATTAAAATTCATATTATACTTTATTTTGTAATAATATAAATTAATATAATATTTAATTATTGTGTATAAACTTGTCTTAATTAAATAGCAAAAAATGCATAAAAATCATCTAGGCGTTTCTCATTGAATGTATAATCTCTCGATGACAAAACTGGGGAAAAAATTGCGAAAGAGGAATAAATATCTCATCACTTGAATCCGTTCCGCTATTCTATTCGTATACAATTAATTAACCCGTCCACTTTTCTTTTTTTGCATATGATGTTAATTATAAGTGAAGATGTTAATTTAAAAGTTAAAATATCCCATCTTAACTTCCTAAAATACAAAGAACTTATTTTGGACAAAGAAAATATATAAATAGTTTATTATTTTTGAATTCAATTAACATAAAATTAATTTTATAATAAATTAAACAATA